>JBANSL010000002.1:25758391-26958391 GCA_037127255.1 Persicaria tinctoria | reverse complement strand
TTATAATAAAAATAATATTCATATCTTCCGCTGTCATCCTTTTATTTATCATCTTGTTTATGGGAACATGATTGCATGTCCCTATAAGCCTAAGGTAATTATAAGGGCAGTAAAATCTGAATAATTACTGGCGCTGCAACATCTCCTCGTTTACAGAAGGGGGTGTTACAACCTTTTCTTTTCATACTAGCGTTAGAAGTTCTCTCTAGAAACCTGCAAGTTGCCTCCATGGTTGATAAACATCTTGGCATCTCTTTTTGTCACTCAGTTAAGATTCATTTCCTGGCGTTTGCTGACGACATCCTTATTTTCACCAAAGCTTCTCCAGAGGCATGTGCTGTTGTGTCAACTATTTTGGACAAATTTTGTGTCGCATCAGGACAGAGGGTAAACTTACATAAATCTAGCTTTCAAGTATCCTCCAATACGGACTCAGCATCTATCCGATCTATTACCACTACATTCGAATTCCCCAAGCGAATAATCTTGAAAAATATCTGGGATGCCCCATTATAAATGGACGTGTCAATAGAGACACCTTTGCGGAAGTCGTTCTGAAATCAAAAAATCAACTCACCAAGTAGAAAGCCAGTGGCCTTTCGGCCGAGGGTAGGAAAATTCTGATTCAGTCAAATCTTAGCGCTCAACCTCTTTTCCTAATGCGGGCTTTTCTTCTCCCAACAAATATTCTCAATGAGTTGGATAAGGTTTGCAGATCTTTCTTTTGGAATAAGAGCTCTGGGTCCCCCCCCCCCCCCCCCCCCCGCTTATTAGTTGGGACAAAATCTGTTCCGATACCCTAAAAGGCGGTGTAGGACTGCACAAAGCAGAAACCATGAATATCGCTCTACAAATGAAATTGCTTTGGAAGATTGTTGCGGAACCTTCGAACACTGAGTTATCTCGGAAAAATACCTGAAAGGAGCGCCTCTGCTCGGCTATATTAAACAACAAAATACCTCCTGGCAGTGGGGTAGACTGATGTCTCTCAGGAAGCTCTTCAAACCAAGGTTGCGGTGGAGTATCGGTAATGGTATATCCGTTAATTTCTGGTCGGACTACTGGGCTTTTGACACCCCCCTTATGGACCGTCTGTTGGGTGAACTCCTAGCAAAAGTATCTAAACTCACAGTGGATCACTTTATCCTACATCCCAATATCCGGGATTGCCATTAATTGCGTCATATGTTGCACCAGTACTTATCCCCTAACGATATTGCCCACATTACGAATATCCATCTCCCAACAAACGAGCTATCGGACCGTCTGTACTGGGGGCACAGCAAAGACGTCTGGTTTTCAACGAACTCTGCAACAAAATTGCTCACAAGCAATGTCGGTTCATCCTCTTTTGATGGAGGTTGGATCTGAAAATTAGATGTCCCTAACAAAGTTAAACACTTTTTGTGGAAGATCGCTAGAGATGGTCTCCCTATCAAAGATCGTCTTTTGAAATCCCACATTTCTGTCCCACAAGGCTGTATATTTTGATATTTGATTTGTCTCTCAATCTCTTTACATCTTGCTCAAATATGGGTTAAGCATATCATTCTCTTGTAACTTATCCAGAGACGAGTCTAATATCTCAAGGACCGAGAAACGGAACCTAACCAAACCAATTCAGATACCATATTAAATTCATGATAAAATTATAATTCACCCTTATAATATACTCTGTAAAAGTTTTAGCCATGTGTAAGGATTTACAACCCTTTATATTTTGACTAGTATTCGGTACCCGCCCGTTGTGCGGTTTCTTCATAAATTTTATTATATAAAATATCTTTGAATTAATATAAATTATTATTCCATATAAAGTAAATATATAGTTTTCAGTTGTGTTATGTTTTTGAGAATGTAAACATTTTTGAATCTACACTAATCATATGTGTTCTCTTATTAAAATATTTTTGTGATATTATATAATTTAATTTATTAATTGATATAGATAAGAAAAAGATAATAGCATATTAATATAATATGACACGTATGCGATATTAACGCCATTTTAATCCAGAATATGAAACGTATGTGAATCGCATCAGAGTTCATTTCATGCCTCTGCTTTAGTGTATTAAATATAGATATAGATATTGATAAAGATATAAATTTAATTGCATACAAATGTAAAAAAACTGATTTAATTTTGTGTCCTGGTGAAACTTTGAGAGAACCAACCAAATCATACCAACGATATAAATCCATCGTTTTGGATATTTTTATATAAAATAATACAGTAAATAACAAAATTGATAATAAATTATATATTATATATAAATATATTATACAGTAAATATCAATTTAAATAATAAAAGATGTGTATTGTATTGTACATTTTGACGATGGATGAAGTTTGACGATCAATGCTTTATCTTTTTGCAGAGCGAGCACAATTCGTTATCATCTAATAATTTGGATTCAACATCTTAGCATTACAAATTCTGTAATATCTTAGCATTACAAATTTTTATCTTTGTCAAATTATGTAAAATTTTTGCTATTTGGATATAGATCGAATGAATAGTGGTGTTAGTTTTTTTTTATATTGGATATATTGTTTTATATAAAATGATAAGTTTTTTACCTAATTAAGATATAAGGTTGAATATTAAAAAAAAAAAAACGGGCCCATTATTTGAGATAACACAATTATATTGGTTCAACAATAAGTGGAGTACATATATATGATATATTTATGTAATTAAAATATAGGGTTATATTGAATATATAGATTATGTAAAAAAATAAGATTTTAGCTAAATATATTCGTTTATTAATTGATGTGGGCTAGAAATATAATACCACTTTAATCCAGAAAATGCCACATCAGCAAAAATAATCCCGTTTAATTTAGAAAATTTTGTGGCCGCGAGGTCGCGTCATTGGCCTCTGTTTGAGAATGTAAACATTTTTGAATCTACATTAATCATATTTGTTTGGCTTGAAATGGGTTGTGGTACGATTAGTATACGTGACATTTTCTGGATTAAAATGGTGTTAGTTTTTATACGTGTCATATTCTGAATTAAAATAGTGTTATCTTTTTTAGTCACACCAATTAATAAGCCAATATAGTTAGGTAAAAACTTATCTTATTAGATCAAACAATCTATCCAACGTAACCTTGTATCTTAATTAGTTTTTTTAAAAATAAATATTCAACCTTATATCTTAATTAGGTAAAAAAAACTTATCATTTTAGATAAATTTTAATTAGATATCAAAGTAGAGTTTTTAGCATGCCTAATCCATAGTAAATTTTCAAACAATTCATCTGCTTATTCAATCAACTTTCCCTTGATCGATTTAGATATGATATTTTTCTTATCAATTAACTCCTTCCACCTTAATTCGTTGATGAATTTAATTTCAACTTTGATATAATATTTTTCTAATAAATTTATATTGTAAGGTATCAATCGGTAGCATCATCTTAATCATATAATTAAATCGTAAACCCAAGTTATTTTTTAATAATTTTGATATTATTTCTCAATTTGATGTATTTACTTTATATGGAGTAGTAATTTATATTAATTCAAAATTATTTTATACAATAAAATTTATTAAAAAATCGCACAGCGGGCTAGTAATAAATTTATTTTATTTTTATATTTACTTTATATGGAGTAGTAATTTATATAAATTCAAAGTTGTTTCATATAATAAAATTTATTAAAAAAATTGCACAACACTAAAACAAAGGCCTGGTCTTAAAACGGTCTCTGATGCGATCCGCATACGTAACATTTGCTGGATTAAATGGTGTTTTTTTTGCATACATGTTCATTTAGATTGAGCAACATTATATGATTAAGAAGTAAGATTTTTTTTTTAATTAGAGTCATCAAATTAAACTTAAGATTTTTTTAAAAAAAAAATTGGTGCGCAGATTTTTTAAAATATAATTTAAAAAGATCGAGCAAAGGTATAATGTAGTTTCATTATATAAAAAACGTACTAAAATAAGTGGTAGTATAATTTGTGGCAAATATCCTTATATATAATATGACCCATCAAAATAAAAAGAGAAATATGCAATTAATATATATATATATGTATAATGAATAAATTGTCAAAACTATTATAACTTCTACCCATCCACTTTTCGGACTATCAATATAACTAAATAGGTATGGTACATATATATTTTAAATCTAGAGAATGCCACGAATGCAAAAATAATCCCGTTTAATTCAGAAAATTCCGTGGCAGCGAGGTCGCTCTAGCGGTCTCTGTTTTAGTATTTTATATAGATATAGATATAGATATTTGACTAACGTGAGACGGACTTTTTTTTAATTCCCAAGAACCCATTCAAGATATTTTGGATCTAGTGGGTTGAGTCAACTAAACCATCGTATATTTATTTTGTCACAAAAAGTAGCTTATTTGTCGTCCAAAACAAGAAAAACTTAGGTCGCATATGATTCTTTTAGCTGCGAACAACAACTGGGTAACCAAAGCTTCATCACATTGATCCGTACTCTAGTCGATCAACTCTGCCACCCTCATGTTTATATCCGCTTAAGGGGGTATCACGATCTGTCTATAGCTGTTGGGACGTTGAACCATGTATCTCTTCCACACCCACCCACACATATATCGTTCCCACCACCCAATGCACACCAACGTCTAGCACCCTCCTGCCCCTGAATAAGACTTTGCCAAGCGTGATTCGGATTGTGTCCAACACTAGCCTCCATATAGTTCGAAGAATGGGAGAAGTTCACTCTGTAGCAACAACAACAAGCTGCTTGCCGACGTTTTGGCCCTTGAAGATGCCAATCAAAGCAGAAGGGGCACTCTCCAGGCCTTGAGCAACATCTTCAACGTAAGTCACCTTCCCTTGCTTTATGTGTGGGATGATCATCTCCAAGAACTCAGGGTACTTATGATAGTGGTCTACAACGACAAACCCTTGCATACGAAGCCGCTTTGAGATGAAATGGAACAGATTGTGCGTTCCCTCAGGCTGCTCTAGATTGTACTGCGATATCATCCCACACGCAGCTATGCGACCATTGAGTCTCATATTGGCCAACACTGCCTCCAACATCTTCCCTCCCACGTTCTCAAAGTATATGTCAATACCCTCTGGAAAGTACCTGCAGCAAAACCAATCGGCCAAGTAACGACTGATCGACATGTTCAAATCAACTCAATTTGGAGGATTAGAGAATGAAACTCATACCTCTGCAGTGCTGCATCTAGATCTTGCTCTTCCTTGTAATTGAAAGCATCATCGAACCCAAACTTGTTTTTAAGCAGATCAACCTCAGGGATCATATGAAGTAAAACTACAGTGAGTAATGCATTACTGCGAGTTTGCAACAATATATTTACTAAAGACATTTTTGGGAAAACTAACGTGACATATTAGGATTGGAAACATGAATAAGTAGCAATCTTTGAAGTGATATTCATCCCCATTGAAATTTTTTGCTGCATGTCTCCTAGTAAGTTCATAAGAAAATTCCATAACGGGTGAGGAAATATATATCTCATGACCAACGCATGGCAATTAACTCAATATGTAAATAAGGGAACGTACTCCCAAAACTCTAGTAGCATACTAGCATGAACACTGATTAGGTACGTGTTTGGCAAGACATGTTGATAATATAAATGGTGTTGAGGTTTGATAAGGCTGTATACCTCAACATATGAGGTAATAGTGTGCTGACCAGAAACCTTGTAATGTATACGGTCTTTTACCGAATGATATACGTGTTTGGCAAGACATTTATATGCTTCTGCTAAACATTTGTTACCTTTTCTTTGCTACCAGCACTTCCAACAACATAGCAACCCATTAACTTTGCGAACTGTCCTACAAGCTGACCTACAGCTCCAGATGCTGCAGAAACAAAGACACGATCTCCCTTCACAGGCGTGCATATGTCAAAGAAACCGATATAGGCTGTCATTCCAGGCATGCCTACAGTGTACAAATGACAAATTCAGAATAGTGCAAGGTATCGGCATCTCATTTTCGGACCATAAGCAACAAAAGTAGCAGAAGTGGAGGAAAAGAATCAGACAAAGGTATGCATCCTCTCAAACAATTTATACTTAAACACCTTTAGAAAGATTTTTTTCCTAGTTGCCAGTGTGTTAGGCGCGTAGATTAGATCAGAAGAAGATGGAGAGCAAAGGAAGCCATATCTATTGTTATTTAGCATATAAAAATGACATGTAAATGTTGATAATCACAGTAGTTGGAGCATAACGACAACAACTTTGAGAATAGAATATTATACCGAGAATTCCCGTGTAATAGGAGAGGGGAACATCTGTATGCGTGATCTTGAACAAAGCCTCTCGCCATGTAATAAGGCTGTAGTCTTCCCATCCCGTAAATCCCCAAACCAAGTCATCTTTCTTGAAGTCTGGGTGTCCAGATTCCAAGACTTTAGCCACACCGTATCCAATGATTGGCTGTACACATTAGACCCATAAGTAACACAATGTAAGAACTAAGAACAGACACCTTATAAGTAAAATTAGCATTTCTTTGAAAATAAAATAGGGAAGTTTGTGTAATGCTCTTTCATTACAAGATTCATTATCCACAAAATCTCCATAAACCTTGGGCTCTAGAAAATTGGCAAACATTCTAATTCTTCTTGAAAATCATCACTTGTATCTACCATTTCTTCAGCATTTAGGAAGCCCTGGACATAATAAAAATCCTAGTTAAAATTATGACATAATCTAAACATAATGCAAGCTTTATCTTTCCTGATCATAATCCCCAATCTGAATTCCGTATGCAAGTATGAATTAGGACAGAACTTTGACCATAGGGATACAATTTTGTTTTTCTCATTCCTCCCCGACCAGTAAGAAGCTAAACGAGTCCCAGGGTGATTCCTAAACACATAATCTCATTGTCTCAACAATGGAATTGACGAATCCAGAACAAAGTCATGCACATAAATCTCAAGGAATAAAAGATAAATTAAAGAAATCGATTAGTGAATCAGCCGTAAAGGTAATAGGGAAAGAATCGGGCACACATATTAAAATAATCAGACTCACAGATTCCCCAACAATTACGGGCTGATGAATTTCTAGGGTTCTAGAACATCAAAAGGCAGTAGACAGAAAGAGTGACCTACGGAGCCGGGGGTGAAAGGAGGGACATAGCTAGGGCAATCTTGCTTGGACATACGACCGCGCATGTAAGGATCACAGGAGAGGTAGAGGTTCTTGACGAGGAGGCCATTGGAGCCTTCAGGAAGCTTGAGGCGGAAGTTGGAAGTGGTGAGCTCCATATCAGGCTCCTTGGGGAAGCCGGTGACATAGTTCTTGAAGATAATCTGTCTGTTGCTCACTTCGACTGATGCCATTGTCTTCACACAAAGAAAGAGAGAATCTGTGGAATAAGGAGGACGAGGAGATGAATGAAAGGCGAGAGAGGAAGGGCGTGTTCTGTGAAGCAGTTGGATTATCCATTGGCATTTTGTAGGCTCTTTGGATTAAGCAATTAAGGACCACCGGCACCGTTGACGACTTGCCGTCAAGCTGCCGACCTTCGCCGTGTTTCCGTCTTTTTCTTTCTCTGTTGTTTTTTTTTTTTTTTAAACATCAGCAATGATCGGGTTTCCAAAACTTCTCTCTCCTTTTCTTATTCGTCCACCTCACTTTCCACTAACTTATGGTCAGGTTCTCAATAATCTATCTCATCACTTTTTCCATACCCATTATATTTTTCATATAATTTCAAATATTAAAAAACTAAATTGATTTATAATAATTAGTTTTAATAAATTATAATATTTTTAAATAATTTTTTAATAAATTTTGAATTTCAAAAAATTATTAATTTAATATTTCTATAAGTTATATTCTAATATTATAATTATATTTTTAATTACTTTTAATAATTTAAAATATTTAAACTAAATTGTTAATAAATTTGACCATTCAAAAAAATATTAATTTAATTATTAATTATATTTTTTAATTACTTTTAATAATTTAAAAAGTTTAAACTAAATTGTTAATATATCCGAGAACTAAAAAATATTAATTAAAATTTTTAATTATATTTGATAATTAATTTTTGTAATTTAAAATATTTTAAATAAATTAAACCATTGAAAAAAAATATTAATGTAATTATATAATTATACTTAATAATTAATTTTAATATTTTAATTAAATTGTTAATATTTTTTAGTCTTTAATTAAAATCTATTAAGGAAAATGAAAAAAAATGAAATGATTTATTAAGTTGACACATGTCATCGTTTAATTGGTTTCAGATTTGGGAAGGTTCCCAATATATTGAGGCACCCGAAAAATGGGGAGATTGTGCACAATGGTCGGGTTCCCCAAATCTCATGAAAAAGTGATTTGGGGAGGTTGGTTCCCCACCATTGGTGATGCTCTAAGGTAACTTCCTATTCTGTTATGTACATTGCATTATGAAAATATGTAATCAGCTGGAAATATAATCTGTTAATGGTCACGAAAAATTCTGTAAGCTTGTAACCAGAAAAACAAAATGAAATCTGTAATCAGCCGCAAATTCTGTAAATCTACAACCATTATGTAAATCTGTAAAAAAATCTGTAAAAAATCAGTAAACAGAATTTTTTTTGTAAATTTTGTAAGCGGTAAGAAAATATGTAAATGTTGGAAGCTGTAAATTCTGTAAACGAAAAAAAAAAATTAGTAAACTTTTGAAGCTGTAAAATATATGTGTAACCAAATCTGTGTAAAAAAACTCTAAAACAAAGAATTGACTCTTCTAGTTATCAATCTCATTTCTTTGTTGTTTGTTTGCTTGTAGCTATACAACTCACATGTAACTTATGCTCAACCAGCCAAACAGGGTCGGACCTGAGGTGAGGCCCAACAGGCCGTCGCCTCAGGCCCATTTTCGGTTGGGGGCCCAATGGCCATAATTTATACTGTATATATATATTTAGAAAAATAGCGGAGACGGGATTTCACGCGCCCCCAGCCTCCATTCCCACCTCTTCTAAACCCTAATCTTTAGCCAAAAATCATCAACCGGCTAATCCTCTTCTGAGCCTTTTCTGAGCCATCTGTCGTAGAGATCCAAGCCATGCATATAGTGCGTTGTGGAATCGAGCGCAGAAAGGCTAAATTTTTAGCCTTGGTTTGACAACTGCAAACACCGCTTCTGCTTCTCGGGTTAGGGATGTGACTTTCATCTTGTTCATCCTCACATTCGGGTTGGTTTGTCGTCCGTTTGAGTCCCTTTGGTCGTCGACCCGCAGCTGTCCACCTGTTCCGGCGACCTCCGCCAATAGCCCTCTCTATTTTTCTCTCTCGCACTCGCGGTATCCCTCTCTCTCGGAGTCTTCTGGTGGCTTTGGGAGTTAGGTTTTGTCAGTTTGTGCATTTGTAATTGGGAATTTGAGATTGTGATTTGCAATTTGATTTCTGATGAGATTCCTGTTTGATTTGTAAATTTGAGAGAGTACGAGGCGAGGACTGTGTTAATCCTTATTTGATTCCTGTTTGATTTGTAAATTTGAGAGAATACAAATTTGGGGATTCTGAAATGAAGGGTTCATGGTATAGATGAAAGACTTGGTGCTTGTTATTTGTTTTTTTTTTTGGTAAACTTGTGCTTGTTATTTGTTACACTGTAAATTGTAAAGGTTTGAGATTTTTGCTGCATTGTAAGGGTGTTGATTGATGTGAAAGTTACGGTGCCACTCTAGTTAAGGACCCAATTTTAAATCTCGCCTCAAGCCGTAGAAATCTCAGGTCCGGCCCTGCAGCCAAAGAAATGCATAGAGTTAAATGTGTTTATATTTTTAGTTAAATGCACATGGGCAAAATTTGTTTAACCTATTAGCTCAAATGGTAGAGCAATGTGTTATACACATGATGTATTGATGTGGGTTCGACTCTCACGTAGGTTGATGTGTAAAACTGTACATTGGTATCCTGTCACAACTTTGTTTTCAACATCATTATGGTAGTAATATGTATCCTCCTATTTTTCTTCTTTGGAATTCTTCTCACTTTTTTCAATATGTATATTAGCCTATATGGGATTTGAACCCACATCTTGTGCCTAAGCACATTGCTCTACCGATTGAGCTAATAGGCTATCTACCCCCTTGTTCTTTTACAAAACCATTGGCCATCAGAATCAAGGAAAAAATTAGGATTCCTTTGCACATTACAATAGATAACGTTATTTAAGATAAAGAACGTCACAAGATGTGTTCGTACTTGTGCCATCATACAAGCAACATAAACGCTTGTTGTGAATATATAGGACCAAGATCACCTGCCCGCCTTGTTGCCCTAACATGCTCACCCACCTTCAAGGGCGGCCGCAGGGTGGGGCGCGCGTACGCGGCCGTCCCACCTTTCGACCCTCTTGGTTCCACCTATACGTGACTTGATTTGGGCTCCGTCGTCTTCGCTCGGGCTCGAAAATTGCAAGGTGATAGGAGGGAGAGGGCATGGGGATAAGAGGGATCAATCGAGATTGAGTCGGAGTTCGAGGGAGGCAGCCATGGGAGCTGTTCAATCTTGAGATCCGAGAGAGGGCGGAAAGTCAAGATTGTGCGTGAGAGAGGCGTGTCTCCATGGGAGTGAAATCTGAGCCCCATAGATTGTACAAGGAGTAATTGAGAGATCGACTAATTAAGACCGAGAGCGAGAGATTGAGGGAGGAGATCGATGCCCATATCAATTTGAGTATGTCACTGGATTAATGAAGAAGATGAACAGTGATTTGCACTTTCCACCATTTAATTTATAAATTTTTACCCAAATCTTTTATTAATTATATTTAATGTTCAAACTAATTTTGGTTTGCAAATGATGGACATTATTTTAATATTGGTTTAATATGACATAGTTTGTACATAAATTTGTGATTTTTAAAGTTCGGATATATTATTTTTTGTTCACAGTGGATAGTTCATATTATTTTCATCCATTTTTTCTAATTGAAATGTTGAAATTCGAATTGATTCAGAGCAAAGAATATAAGAAGATTTTACATCAAATATTTGAATTTCAAATCAAGTGTTGGTTCATTTCATTGTTTATGAATTATGACAAGGGATTTCGGTATGGGTAAATATTTTGCTCGAATTAACAAAGTGTTAATTGTTGGTTCATCCACTCCTCGCAATGAGTTGCAAATGTTGATAATGGTAATGTGAAGGCAAATGTGGATAATTCAATTTCGCCCCACCTTTCGGCGACTTCTGCGGCCGCCACTGGCCACCTTCCACATTCTGGTCTGATCGATGTTGCCCATTGGGAAAGCGGGAAGGCCTTCCTTATCTTGCCATATGGAAGTGTGAGGATTAGTATCTATACCACAGCTTCAACATAAATATAAAGTAAAAGAACAAGGAACATCTTAGAATCCAAATATAGAATCTAAAACTAAAATTTCAAGGCTTTATAGAAACGCTACATACATAGAAGCGGTGTCCAACCAAAACAACACTGCAAATCTCACTACCGCTAGCTACGTCTTCATAGCATTCATACAATATGTCCATCCAAGGGTAGTACGAAGCACTGTATGCTGCCTCGAATTCCTCCTTGGCCTTTGCAGACAAGGCGCTATAGACAGCCATCATTCCCTGTTTGTTAAATGCAGATTATATCAGCACAACATAATTAAAGCAAGCAAAGGGATATATACACATAAAGCAACTGTGGTCATTTCCAAAAATACACACCTTAGTGAAAATGGTCTTTGATATTATTCCTGTTATGCTCTCGACAATATTCTTGTAGGCAAGACCTTCAGCCATTCCCTTCTCTGTGAATCTTCTGAACAGGGACTCTACAACACTGTGAACAACACCAAGCAAAATGCCTACATGAATTAGTCACATTATTAACATCTTGATATGTTAAGAGTTCAGACAGAGTGAAAATAAGCACCAAAGTGGCTACACACACCTCTCCTCCCCAAAGATGTCACTCTTATACTCTTGCTCCAAGGTAGCGAATGTGAAAGGAGATCCAAGGGCAACCGACCATCCAAGTGCAACATCAGTTGCTCGTCCATCAACTTCCTACAAAAAGAGTTGAAGCATATTGCACATGAGATAAAACCGAATAGATGGTACATATACAAAGCAAGCTGACATGTCACCTAAAATTGCCAATTACGAAATAAAAGAATCACCTAGTGAACACCAAAACTGGAATTGATTCCAGCTCCGTTTATCTCCTTACCCTGAAGTCCTGAACATACAATCTCCTCATTGAAGGACTCATTCCCTTCAGAGCATATAAACAAAATCAACCCTTTCAACTTCAATGCAATATGAATCTGTGACTCTAGGCGGAACCATAAAAGTGAACAAAGGAAATGAAAAAAGAGGCTATGCTTCGGTCATCACAAAGACAAGGCTGATTTTGTTTAAGTGAACATAAACAAATTTTTCAACTTGAAGAGCATTAGTCTTTCATTCTTGATATACATTAGTTCAAGTGTAGGACCATATAATCTGAGCGATTACAGCCTCATTCCCTAAATTTTTCGAACCCTAAAAACAATAACCCAAAAAACCCCAAATTTTCAGACCCCAAAACCCTAAAATTTATGATTTCAAATTCGAAGATTCAAGCCATGTTTTGAGATCAAATTCACACCCTAGATCACTAAACCCACTCAACAACAACTAAACTGATAGATAGAATAAAACTTTCGAGGGATGCGATTGAAAAATTCGAACTCTTAAACCTAACCTGAAATCGCAACCCACCACAACACCAACACCATTCACAGCCGCCGCCCGCCACCACCTGGGCCGCCACCTCCTTTGCCGCCTCCACCCCTCTGACACAGGTCACCGGCCACCACGTTGTTCCTCGGCCTTGGCTCAGGCCACCACGTTGTTCCTCCCCCACTGTGAATGTTGGTTTGGCTCGATCGATTGTATATGAGATCTCTTTTTACAATAGTATATATTTGTGAAAATATACCATAAAATTTGTTAATATTACAACACTCACCCGCCCATAACTTTAAAACACAATTATTGGACAAAGTCAAACTTGTGGCGCGAGGCAAAAAATTTCAAAACCCTAGGGTCACCAAACGAAATATCTGAAACCTTTGTTTACCACGCGAATGGCGCGAAACCTCAGGGTTACCAGGCGAAATATCCGTTTTTCTTTTTCTTTTAAGAGAGGAAAAAGAAAACTTTTTCACTTTTTTTTTTTGGAAACGAAAAGAATTTGGCTGTGAGGCATGACCCTACAAGCCAAGAGCATCCTTGCGGATGAGACTAAGAAGCAGAGAGTCGTCAGCTACGAATGCATTATGGAAAGCAAGGGACAGATGCGATAAACGGTCCGCTACCTGGTTTGCCTCCCGAAAGATTGACGAATCTCAACCGAAGCGAAGAAGCCCAGCGAGACTAGACAGCCTAGACTGTATGAGACAATCATTTCAGAGTCTCCAATAGGCTTCCCAAGACCTTTAAGATTGTTGATTATGGTGAGGTTGTCACCTTCTATTACAAGATTAGGGATGTTAAGTTTTTTTGCCGTTGTGATTCATTTCCAAAGCCCTAAGCCCTCAGCACATGTAACGGAGGGAAAAAGGCAAGAGCTAGAGCCACAAAAGATAGGAACTCCTCTGCAGTCCTGAATATTGAATCTATAGGAACCCTGGGCAAAAGGAGAGAGTGCGCCATCAAAGTTCAGTTTATAATTTCCCGGTTTTGGGGGTTTCCATTTTTCACTTTTTCTTTTTGTCTTCTGTGTTACATTTTTATCGCTTTTGACTGTTGGGTTGTCCACGGGGGCATCAATATTCTTGGACGAGTTCCAAAAAAAAGCTTGTTCTTTTGCGAAAGAAACAATACATCTTATGTTCGGCTTTATGTTATCAAATAGTGTTTTGTTGCGGAAGTACCAGATTCTCCACCATGCAAAGGCAATGTTGGCAAATCTATGTGTTCCAATAGTTTCTTTAATGTCCTGGAGTGTTTGATTTATGTCCTTTCCTTCCAAGAAGCATGCATTGATTTTAAAGGAGGTTGTGTCAATTGATATGAGTGTTTCTCTGGTGATTTGGCATCTCCACAGAAGGTGGTGCAGATCCTCATAGTGGGAGTCGCAATGCGGGCAGTTTGTAGGTATTCCCAGGTGGCGGGATGCTAGTTTGACTGTAGTGGGTATGCCATTCCACGAGATTTTCCAAAGGAATGTTTTAATTTTTGGTGAGACGTCAAGATTCCAAATCCACCGCATATCTGATTTTTGATGATGTTTCATATGGTGGAGCATATCTATAGAAGACTTGGTAGAGAACCAGCCATTCCTGCTCCATTTCCAGTATAATCTATCCATGTGTATGTTCTTTGTATAGGTGTAGCTTTAATGGATTCTATTACTGTGTTGGGTAAAATGTGTTGTAGCGAGGTATTTATTTTATCATGGTCCCATGTTTTGTCTGCTTTAATAAAATGATTAACCTTGGTATCCATGTCATGTTGGTGTTGGCTTGCTGATATATTAATTAGAGGTTCAGTACATGTCCAAAGATTAGTCCAAAAGTTGATATTTTTTCCATCGCCTATGGACCAACGGATACCGGCCTTGAACAAAGGGATTAGCTTTGTTAGTTGGGTCCATTGCCAGGATGAGTTCCCTTTTCTTTGATATTGCAGAATGTCTTTTTGTTTGAGGTATTTTTCTTTTATTATGGTTACCCAGGGGTTCTGCTAGGATTTTCCAAAGTAGTTTGAGTTGTAAGGCTTATTTTAATAAGGAAAAATGACCAAAAATAATATGAACTATCAACGGTGAACCAAAAATAATACGAACTTTCAAAACCACCAATTCATATACAAACTATAACACATTAAACCAAAATTGATACATGGTCCAAAATTTACAAACTATAAAAGTATTTGGGCTCAATATATAATTAATAATAAATTTTGGTCAAAATTAAAAATTTCATCATCTTCCCCAATCCACCAATCTGTAGAACGATGGAAGGCGACGATGGCGGTGCGGAGGTGATGACCTAGCTCGAGGTTCATGGTGTTGATGCGGCTCTGCGAGCGTCTCTAGATCCTGGTGGGAGCGACATTCGGCCGTCGCCCAGGTTCTCTCTTATTCGTACCGCCATCGTCAAGTGCTCATTGATTACTGTGATGATGTCGGCGGCCACCGTTGGAGTCGGAGTGCTTGAAGATGACATGGCTGGCGGGGGCAGATCGAGATTTGGTGGTGGACGAAGATGAAAATGTCAAGGTGGATTGGGGATTGTATGGCTTCTTTAGAGATTGGAGGACCACTGGTTGTTGAAGACCTTGTTTTGGTAGACAGCCATGGCTGAACTGTTCAAGACCTGGGGAAGATTGGGGAAAGTTGGGGAAGGGATTAGGTTTTTTTTTTAATATGAATATAATTATTTTTTTAAATTTCATGAAAGTTTCCCAAACTTTTTAAGTAATTGTAATTTGAGTCTAAAATAATTTATAGTTTGTAAATTTTGGACCATGTATCAATTTTGGTTTAATGTGTTATAGTTTGTATATGAATTGGTAGTTTTGAAAGTTCGTATTATTTTTGATTCACAGGTGAGAGTTTGTATTATTTTTGGTTATTTTTCCTTTTAATAATTAGCCTTTTATCCAATTTCAGGCTTTTTAAAGAAAGTTAAAAATGAAAAGAAGAATAGATAAAACTATAGAAAATACTACTTCCATTTAAAAATATAAGTCATTTTAGACATTTGCACACAAATTAAGGAAATTATAAACTTATTCCATTTATACTCCTAATTAATTATTCACAACTCTCATCAACCAATAAAATTTGAGCAAAAAGTCAAAAAGTAACAATTCTCATATCCCAATACCTAGAAAAACCTAAAATGACTTATATTTTCAAACAAAAATATAAGTCTAAAAGGACTTATATTTTTTAACGGAGGAAGTAAATAATATGAAGAAAAAAAGAACCAATGAGAAAAAAAGAATAATATGGAAAGTTAGAGTATTAATAGAGAATGTTGAAAATCAAATATAATTAATTAGATAATTGACAAAAGTAGAAATTTTTATTATTAATAATGTTCAAATGGACAAATGTTTTGTTACATGAAAAAGTGGTCAAAAGGTCAATTATATTGATACGAAAGGGAGTATAATAAAATAGAGAGGTGAAAAAGTAGGGGGGAAAATGGAATCCACACCACAACGGTTCTGGTACAATTTCTACCCATTTGAATACAACAACAAAAGCCCATAGTATATGTGACAAGTCGAAAGAGTGTTTTCGAAAAGACTCAACTACTAAAGAACTTAATTTAGCGTAAACTAGCTACATTACATACAACAAGTACAATTCTATGTGAAATTCTCTACCAGTTTAGAAATTTGGAGATGTTCATTGAGTTGACTATTTAGCAACAACAAGCTTCTTGCCGACATTGTGCCCTTGAAGAAGCCAATCGAAGCAGAAGGAGCAAAATCTTCAATGTAAGTCACCTTCCCTTGCTTTATGTGTGGGATGATCATCTCCATGTACTTTGGGTACTTGTCATAGTGATCTCCAACGATAAACCTTGCATGTGAAGCCACTTCGAGATGAAATGGAACAAATTGTGTGTCCCCTCAAGCTGCTCCAGATTGTTCTATGATATCATCCCACTCCAGCTATGCGATTGATGAGTCTCATGTTGGCCAATACCGCCTCCAACATCTTCCCTCCCACATTTCAAAATATATGTCAATACCCTCAAGAAAGTACATGCATCAAAACCGATCAGTCAAGTAAAGACTAATTGACATGTTGAAAAATTCGATCAGATCATGAAACTCTTACCTCTGCAGCGCTACTTCTAGATCTTGCTCTTCCTTGTAATTGAAAGCACCATCAAATCCAAACTTGTTTTTAAACAGATCAACCTTACATTCCAAGCATATAATTAATAGGTAAATTAGAATATCTCTTTTGTGAGTTTCATTGCTATTTTTACTCAGTCAAGACAATGACATCGCGACTAAGTAATCATCAGTTGAAAAATGAGGTCAAAATACGAATGCATGAAGTTTCCCCCTTTAACTTGAAGTGACATTTATCATCCAATAAAATAGTTCGTTGTGGGATTCCCGATATTTCCAAGGAACGGTGAGGAAATATGCATCACTTGTGACGATTCGCTCATATATGCAACTAATGAAATTTACCGCCAAATTTATGGTTTAGTAGTTTATAAACTATTTCAACATAGATGTCATATGACAAGATAGTTGTTATCCCATATGATAACATAATTAATAAGGTATTATAATGTAAAATGGTCTTATACCAAACGTACATACCTTAAGGAAATTGATGCTTAATTGCACTAGAAAAGTAGAACTTGTTCACTTATGTTTCGTTCAAATATTCATTACCTTTTCTTTGCTACCAGCACTTCCAGTCACGTAGCAACCCATTAACTTTGCAAATTGTCCTACAAGTTAATCTACAACTCCGTATGCTAGAAACAAAGACGGGCTCTCCCTTGACAATCGTGCAGATGTCAAAGAAGCCAATATAGGTTGTCATTCTAGGAATTCCTACACCGCACCAATGACAAAATTAGAATTGTACAAGGAAAAATGTTATATAGGACTAGAAGCAACACCGGCATAAAGCAGAAGAAAATAATAATACAAGAGTATCCAAACTCTCAATAATGGAATATACAGATATAATATTTTTTCAACATTTAGGAGGTCGGTGTTAGCAAAACTGGAAAGTGAAATGATCATTCAATGTTTTCACAAGAACATAGACTTATGATAGGGGGATTATATTTACACCGCTAATTTTTACTATCTCCACCGCTAACCACCACACCATGTTGCGGTGAGTTAATGACGGATAACTGAACCCACCGTTATATGGAGCGGTGGGTTGGGGATATTGAGACAAGTCACCGTTGTATGCTGAAGTGGGTGGGGAGATTGGCACAATCCGCCACTCTATGGTGCGGCGGATTCAGAAAAGCATGAATATAAATTCACGGTTTAAGATGACAATAGACTCGTGTTGGCATGATGGTTGAAAGGTGCCCCCAAGTGCAAATGCATACGAGTTCGAATCTCGCCAGCTATTAGCAGCCTCCAATTTTAGGTGCTACAAACATTCATCTTGAACATGTGGGAACCAAAGTTACATTTGGCTTATTCCTTATCCACCGCACCGTGTTGCATTTCACATACCGGATTAGGGGTAATTAACTCACCACAACATGATGCGGGTGCTTCTAAGTGTGAATGCATGCATGGAACTTCGAATCTCGCCAGCTATTAGCGGCCTACATTTTTAGTTGCTATATATAACAAATTACTTAGGCTCAACACAAATAGACCCAATAACCAAAAACAACACATATTAAAAACAAAACTATAGATTCAGGCCCCTTAAATAGGATTTGAACGTGGAACCTTTCCGTTCTTGACTAACCATTGAACCACTGTGACAACACATTCATCTTGAACATATGGGAAGCAAATTTGTATTTGGCTTATTCCTTATCCACCGCACCATGATGTGGTGGGTTTCAAAATAGTTCACATACCGGATCAAAGCCACTGTTGTATGTTGCGGTGTACATGATTAGGGGTAATTAACTCATCGCAACATTGTGCGCACTGTTCTAAAAAACCCTTCAACACCCGCCTAGATCCCCGCCTAAACCTTTAACCTCGCCCCACCGCCAAGGCCTCCATGGTCGTCGAAACCCGCCTAGACTTAAAGACCCGCCATGAAATCCGCCTAGACCCCGCCTACACCCCGCTTAGACCCTTAACCCTACCCTGCCACCAAGCACCCGCCAAACGTTTTTTAGAACATTGTGTGCGGTGGTTAGTGGTGAAGATAGTAAAAATTAGCGGTGAAAATATCCTTTACGCTTGTGATACCATAACAATAAAGAGAACATAAATCAGTCCACGAGAACTATTTGAAAAATCTCAAATGTTCTAAATGTGAAGTCTTCAAACTAAAATTAGTACTTAAATATCCTTAAGAAGTTCGCTTTCCGAGTTCCCTGTGTGTTAAGAGCTCATATTAGAATAATACTAAAATATATAGAATAGAATACATAAATATTTTAGTTACGTAAACCACTCACATGTAAACCCCAAAAGGGATGACTGGGTGACAGCTATTCTTTAGTCATCAAAATGGCTTGTATAAATGTTGATAATCATGATAGTTTGGAAAATTATCATAACTTAGTATAAAAGATTATACCAAGAATCCCTATGTAATAGGAGAGAGAAATGTCAATATCCGTGATCTTGAACATAGCCTTTGACCATGTAATAAGGTTGTACTCTTCCCATCTTACCAGTCCCCAAATCAAGTCATCTTTCTTGAAGTTTAGATGTCCAGGTTCTAAAACTTTGGCCACACTGTTTTCAGTGATTGGCTACACACATTCAGACCCATAACTAAAAAATGTAGAACAAACACCTTGTAAGTAATAATTACAATTTCTTTGAAAATTAAACAACGAAGTTTGTTCAATGGTCTTTCATTTTCAGAGTCTAAACTGACACCTTAGGCCATGTTTATCAAGTGATACTAGAAATAATAATATTTTATTTTTCTATTTCCGTCACATCATCTTAGCATCACATTCTCACTTTTTCCACTTTATCAATAACATCCCTAGTATTCCAAAACTCATATTTTCCTATCAATTCAATTTACAATTATACCACTCTCCCATAATTATTTCCATCCTTTTCTAACAAGTTAATTTATGATTATACCCCTCTCAACTTATTTTCTCCAATCTAGCTTAATTTATAATATTCATTTTCTGTTAACAAATACTATTCATAAATTAATATTATTTATAAACATAAATTGGTGACTATATATTATTCATATATTAATACTCCCTCTGTTAATTAAAACTTGTCATTTACTATTCATGCACACTTTTTTAGAATGATAAAAACTATATAAAATATTAACTTTTTTATATTTATTTTTATAATTTCATACTTAATAGTAATAAATATGAAATCATTTTTAAAAATTATTTAAAAAATTAATATTGCATATAGTTTTTAACACCTAAAAAAACATGCGTGAATAGTAAGACGTCAACTTTTAATTAACGGAGGGAATATTATTTATAAACTAAATTAATATTATATATAAGCTAATATATAAATTTCATTTAAATAAGTTGAAATACATCGAAATACATAATACTATCACGGAAATTAAAACACTATCACGTAGTTGATTCCTCGCTTGTATCTCTCGCATGATGTTGGGAGTCCTAGTCGAGTGCGTCCAAGCAGAGTTGTCCACCAAGATAAGTTCGCCACTTATGCTTTCTTCAAACTACGAAATTTTGTATCCGTGGTGGCTATAGTCTTCTCGCTCATCCTTTACGATCATGTTGTGCAAAATGATGCATGCTCTCATTATTTTCCCGAGCATTACTGGATCCCAAGATAGTGTTGGGTTGTGAACTATTGCAAAACGAGATTGCAGTACTCAAAATGCTCTTTCCACATCTTTTCGAACGGAAGCTACATGTTGAGCAAATAATTTCATTTTGACTCCTTGAGGAGACTTCGGTGACTTCACAAATGTAGACCATTCCGGGTAAATCCCATTGGTTATATAGTACCCTATGGTGTACTCGTGTCCTCCAAAGTGAAATTAAAGGTTGGAGCTCGACCTTGCACAACATCATCAAAAACAGGGGAATGATCAAGAACATTAATATCATTATTAGTACATGGGACTGATAGAGCATGATTAGTGTTGCATTATAGAATGCATTTAACATAATTTAGTTGTGAATAGTGCATATTTTAGTTACAATTACATGTTTACCTATGGTGTTGGAAGAGTCGGAATCTATACAATTTTATGGTTAATTTCGGGTAAATGTGGATCCGACGAGGAATTAGGAGACTCTTGGATGAAGGAAGATTCAAGTTGAGGAAAAAAAGTGAAGAGCACGGGAGCGGAGTCGAATTTCGAGAGCCTAAGTGAATAACAAGTCATCAAAAGTTGTCGCCAGACATGCTGAACTTGTTTCGCATTTTCTGGAGGCATCGGTGGTCTGATTGACTATTATAACCATGCGTTGGAAAGCTCTCTTCGAGATATACAACTTTAGTGTTGACATCGAGATCAAATTCGAAACGAAAAAATCGTTGTGAACAGTAAAAGCCGCCCCACGGCCCGAACCTCTGACGAGCGATTTCGCTGATCGCCGGCCGCCCCACGGCCTAGGTTGGCTGCCCCGCGGCCCTCGCAGAAACACGCTGTTCAGAATTGGACTTTAATTAGGGTTTTTGTTTTATTATTTGGCCGACTTGTTAGAGGCTTTATAAGACTTTTATAGTTTATTTTTTCATTAACCTTATGCACATTAATCCATTGTTGAGAGCGTTGTTGAGCATGAGCAACTAAACTCTCGAGGTTTCGCCTACAGTTTGGATCTTTGATTGTTAAATTGCGAGTTTCTTAATCTAGTTCTTATTCCTATTTCAATGTTTCGACTTCTTTGTGCTTAATTGCTTGAATGTGTTTTATTCTCTCTGACCTGATCAACTAGTTAGAGTAGATTCATTCAATTGCTAGGGTTTTGTAGATTCCTCGTAGTGAACCTTAACCCATGTGGCAATCATATCCCTTTAGGACTCGTAGGACTAATTGGATGTGTAGGAAGTTGAATACATGTTGAATATCGACTCGTAGCTTGATATTATGTGTACCTTGGTTAATTCATAATCTTAATGCTATCTCTAGGTTGAATCTCGACCGTGTTAGGGTTATTTAGAGATAAGGGTTGCTAGGACTCGTAGGACTAGTAATTTACCTAAGATCTGGACAAGGACATTGATAGGAAAAGACAAGAACTAGAGGCTGAAACAAGGATCGAATTCATAAATCGAAGTGATAAATTGTAGGTGAACCTATTCCTCTCCACTGCATTCTACAATCTATTTACTTTGTTTGCTTGCTTCCGCTTTGATAAAAGGCGGATCTTTTCACACCAAAAACCCCCCATCTTCTTACTAGCGATTAGAATTGAAACTTGAATTGAATAACTTTCCCTGTGGATCGATCTCTTACTTATACACTATACTAGTTGTCAGTTTGAGTATTCTTTGGCAAGAACAACGACAGGTTTTCCTCTTGTCAGTGACTCTGAAAAAAGCATGTCAGATCCATAGGTCATATGATGCAACCGCCTCAAGTATAATCGTTGGGCGATCATGATCTCCGCGGGAAAATTGACATTTCCATGCATTAGGGCAATTCTTCCATGCCTAATGCATACAATCAATGCTACCTAACATCCTTGGAAAGCCACGAGACTCCCCCACGCTTAGTAATCGTTGGATGTCTGTTGCATTTGGTCGACGAAGATACTCGTTTCCAAAACATTTGATGACTCCATCAACAAAATGTGATAAGCACAATCTGGTCGTGCCCCTAAATAGACGACGGTACTCGTCACAAGCATCACCAGTAAGGCCATAGGCCAACATCCGAATTGCACTTGTAATTTTCTACAAAGCATAACTACCCATCTGGCCCGTGCAATCAGGTCGTTGTTGAAAGTAAACCATTTCTGTCTCCAATCACTGAACAATGGGATTGAACACCCCCTTACACATTCTAAATCGATGGCGAAACACTTCATCTTTGTATGTTTTCACCTCCGAGAAGTAATCGTTGGACAGTTAAGCAAAGCCTCTCTCCCTTCCTCTTTCAAGGTGAGTGCGACAACATCTCCTCCGAGAACTTTCAGGTTGTTGGTACGCCTGCTGAAAGTAGTAGCTGCAGCTTCCCATTCGGCATAGGCTGCTTGTAGACTGATCATGCCATCATTGGAGCTACTACTTGAAAGGAAGAGATTTATGTTTGACGAATTGGAGTCGGATCCAGACATTTTTGGGGCTTAAGTGGAATGAGTCTGGTGAGGAATTCATTTGGCATGCCTCTTCTCAAATGTTAAATTGCCAACTTATGAAGGAACATATTTGACAATAGGACAACGAAATAGCACATGATAGCTTTACACATAAGATTCCCGAAAACAAAGATAGATTTGACAAATCGATGGCAGAAGGGGACAAAGTTTATCACATGCAAGCTTTTCATAAAACTTTTCCCAAAGTTAAAGCTTTTCATAAAAATCTTCCCAAAGTCAAAGCTTTTAAAAAAACTCTTCACAAAGTTCAAGCTTTTCGAAAAACTCTTCCCAAAGTTAAAACTTTCTAGAAAACTCTTCCCAAAGTTAAAGCTTTTAAAAAAAACTCTTCCCAAAGTTCAAACTTTTCAGAAAAGCCTTCTCAAAGTTAAAGCTTTTCATAAAACCATTCCCAAAGTTAAAGTTTTTTAGAAAACCCTTCCCAAAGTTCAAGCTTATCAGAAAACTCTTCCCAAAGTTCAAGCTTCTCAGAAAACTCTTCCCAAATTAAAGTTAAAGTTGTTCAGAAAACTCTTCACAAAGTTAAAGCTAATCACATGCAAGCTTAAATTTCTTAAAGTAACATATATTACAAGTACAAAAGATGCATTATAGAATACGAAACATGCATTACGGAATAGGAAACATGCATTGCATAGAATAGGAAACATGCATTACAGAATAGCAAACATGCACTACGGAATAGGAAACTTGCACTACTTAGAAGGTCCTCCTTCTTATGAGGAATATTGATCAGAAAGCTCATTGAATAACCTCATCTTGAGCTTTTTAGCCTCCGGTGGAAGATTTGGAGTTTGAATCGAGTTGTTAAAGCAAGTCTATCTTCCCGTTCGCTCGATGTCATTCATTTTCAACTTCTTCACTCGCACCATCCCATCCATTTCTAGGTTCTTCACTCGCTCAATCCCGTCCATTTCTAGCTTCTTCACTCTCTCATACCCTTGCAGCTTCTCTCTCTTACGAGTCTCCTTAGCAAGTTGCAACTCATACGGTAGATTGAACTTGTCAACCTTTCCATTGTTCGGTAAGCTCATTGGCTTCTACCCGATGAGATGACATTGCCTCCTTCCCCTTTATTTTAGACTCATTGATGCCCATGGGACGCTCTATGGGTTTGACACCAAAGACACTCGTAGGAGTATTTGAACACGGGGTGTCCTCTCCATCGGTTGATCGAGATCTTTTGGAGCTACTAATGCTTACATTGTAGCAAATGATTTTATCCAAGTAATTAACACTCCACTTGGACTCGTCACACAATGCAAGCCATGCCTGCCCTTTTTTGAAGCGTTTTCCATCACTCTTCGAAGTATAAAGTTCATGTTCCCTCATCATAACATCCTTCTCTGTCTCACCGGATGCTCTCAAACGACTTGCTTCCTGAAAACAACCAACAAACTTCGAAAAATTTGAGTTAATTTTTTGCCACATAGCCTTACATCTTGTAGGGTCTCTTCCCACTTGGTTTGGTTTCCTATACTGCTCATAGAATGCTGCAATTCTGGCCCAAAATGCTTGTGCATCTTAGTCGGTGTTCACGATCGTGTAAGTGGAAATATTGATCCAACAGCTAACAAGGAGATTATCGCCGTCAACACTCTATTAGGCACGACCTAAACGAACTTCATCACTACCTTCCGCTCCTTCGCCACGAGATGCACCCCGAGCACCGACACGACATCGACCACGAGCACGAGCACGATCCCAACCGCGAGAGCCTCCACTGCCACCTGTTTGGACCTCAACAACACTTGGTTGGGTGGTATATGTTGGTATTGTTTGCAATAGTTGAGCATTTGCACTTCCAGCGGTGTCGGGAGTAAAATTTTGTAGGTTTGAAGTGAGCACTTGCTCGTAATAGCTTAGATCACAATCAGAAGAAAGTGACATATTCCCCAAGCTAGAAAATAACACATTCTCTTATTGATTTTGGGAAGGATCCATTATGAGGAAGTAGAGGAAGAAGTGAAGTAAGTGTGAGTTGCAAGGCTAGTGATCATATGTATTTATAGCTAAACTTCACAGAGACCTCACATATTTTCTATTAGTTAAACTTGAAAAATCTGAACCAAAGTGATTAGACTGCACAATGCAAAGATGAGACTACTCAATGCACCAATAGGAGATCATGCATGTTATTCTATATGACAAGTCACTTCATAAAAACATCAATTTCTACCATATTCGTACATGAATCATGAAAATTATTATATACTATCACATATTTTATACTGTTTTTTTTAAACAACATTTTAAATTCTTCAAATGATAATAAATTATTTCTAATGAAATATAATGAAAAATATTTTTAAGGTATTATTACATATAATTGTATTTGAACAAAAATAATTTTTTTCGAAATATAATCAAGCATATTCAAACTTGATGTCTATGTGTAGAGAAAAATGAATCTAATAGTATTTTGGTATATTTTTTTTAAGGGTAAATTGCAACTAATATCCCAACCTTTAGGGATAGTTGCTTTTAATACCCTAACCTTGTAAAATTTCACAAAATATCCTAACATATACCATTAGTAGCACTTAACACCCTAGATGAGATTCTTAAATTTAAAAAATTTCCGATATCATACCAATATTATAAAAAATCACCCATATTCATAAAATGTTTTCAATAAACTTCTAATATATTTTGAAATTTGAAATAAAAAAAAATATCTTACAATTTAATCCCACCCAACCCACAATCCAAAAATAATTATAACATGTATATAAAATCTACTCCTTTAAAAATATAATATAATTATTTTAGCATTTACTCATTTAATATTTTAATATAATTACTCAAAATAATTAATTATTTATCTTAAACATAATACTTTTACAAAAATAAAAGAATGTAGATTTTATTAAATAAATGGTATGAGATATGATAACCATTTGTAATAAATAGTTACATAATAAAGATGCATTAAAAATAATCTGGTAAAATTATTATTTTTTACCATATTATTTTTAATATATCTTTATCATATAATTATTTATTGCAAATGATTATCATATCTTTTACCATTTATTTTTTTAAATCTACTTTATTTTATTTTGTAAAACTATTATGTTAAACATTTCTTATAGAATCACTTTTTTAATACCATGGAATTTATGTGTGATACATTATAAGATGTTATGTATTAGTTTTAGTATATATAACATAGTATTAACCAAAAAGGCAATATATATCGTATCAAATAATATACAGGGAATATATAGATGTACAAATCGGCATGTATTGAGACATACTTATATAAATTTATATTTTAATTATAATGTATGTTTTTCAGATAAATAATTAATTATTTTGATTGATTAATATATTAAAATTTTAAATGAGTAGATGCTAAAGTAATTATATTATATTTTAAAGGGGTATATTTTATATATATTATAATTATTTTTTGATGATGGGTCGGGTGAGGTTAAATTGTAAGAGATTTATTTAATTCTCATTTTTTTATAAATGTATTAGGGGTTCATTGAAAATATTTTATGAATATATGGGTGATTTTTTGTAGTTTTTGCTTGATGTGGGTAATTTTTAAATTTAAGAAACTCATTTAGGGTGTTCATCGCAACTAATGGTATAGGTTAGGATATTTTGTGAAAATTTACAAGGTTAGGGTATTGAAAGCAACTATCCCTAAAGGTTGGGATATTAGTTGCAATTTACCCTTTTTTTAAAAACATTTTCATTGTAAAAAATTACATTTTCTAATTGAAATATATCATCCAACAGATTTTATCTAGGCCGTCATTTCCTCTTCATCACATCCATCCATTCGCCAGTCAATCCGCGCCTTACACGCGTCCACCTGCCCCCTCCAGCCCAGGGCCGTCCAATATATTTTGGGAGTCCTATTCAATACTACCTCTATATTAAAATATTTGATTTTTTATATAGTTTTTAATAAGAATAAAAACTACTCATATAAAATATAAAAACATATGAAATTATTAAAAAATAAATAAAAGTAACGTTTTATAGTTTCATTTTTCAAACCCTATGAAAAAAGTCAAATATAACTATTTTACTAGGTGTAGTATTTATTAAGATTTACTCCTAAATTACAAACATATACTCCAGTATATTAGAATAAAATAAATTTATTTTTGAAAAATAAAAAAGGACCAAAACAAATTTAATATAGGACTACCTTCTCTTAGATTTTAGCCTTTTTACTATTTAGGTTTGTATCAATATAACAAGAGGTTTTGTTAACTTAACAAATAAAAATAGTTAATAATAAGACCCCAAAAATAATTATAAATAGTTGACAAGAATGCCCCGAAAATAGTGTTGTTTATCAATATAACATAAGGATGTATACAAAAAGATTAAACAATAATTAGTAAAAAGGACCAAAATTAATTAAAAATAGTTAATAAGGAGCACCAATATAGTTTTCCATATACAAAAAAATGAAACAAAAAAAAAACCTAACAAAGAAATCACCACTTGAGAATCGAACCGTGACCAACAGCATTGTAAAAAGCAAAGTGGCATGGCTTGGGCCGCTTGCCAGTTGCCTCTGAGACAACATCACAATTTGTTTCATAAAACAACAAATAATATAACTACCAATAAATTTTTAATGGGGCCCTGGAAAATTTGGGGCCCTGTTCAGTTGGGCTACCGCGTCCAGCTTTTCCAGAGTGAAACGTTGCGTTTCAATTTCTTCCCCTATATGCGACGTCGGTTTGCCCAGGTATTTCCGGGAAAAAAATTACGCATGACATAGGCCCAACGCTTCGGTTACTTGGAGAGATACTAGCTCTAGTATCGTAAAGATGAGATACTACCACTGCAGCCCATATTTTATTATTATAAAAGTCCAAATATCTCCAAGTACCCCGTTAAACATGACCTTACATTAGAACAATTTTATTGGAATCCCTACCTCTGTAAGGCTGGCTTCTAAGGGTATGTGCATTCCAACTACTTGTCATTACTGTGACTCAAACTATGAAGATCTCGAGCACCTCCGTTGGGACTGCCCAGTTTCACGAGCTGCTATAACAATAACGGATCGATCCCTACTGTCAATTCTTGATAGATGTACTTCACAAGAAAATAAATGAACACTAACATCCAAGCAATCAAGGAGGAACTGAACAACCAGAGATTTATCAAACTAGCCTTTACATGGTGGAGCATTTGGTACTTTAGAAACAAGGCCCTCTTTGAGGGGACAAAGCCCGACATACTTAGCATAACAACATTTGCAAAGGATCCGGCCTTGTTATGGCAGAACCTAGAAAACCAAGATGAAAATGAAACAAATGCACACACAAACACAAAAAACACGAATAAAACAAAACGACTAAAGGAAAAATGGCAAGCCCCATCTAAGGGGATCTATAAGCTCAACTTTGATGGGGCTCTATCACCTACCAACACAGGGACATTTGGATACATTATCAGAGATCATATGGGGAACCCGATCTACGGCGAAGATGGTCACAACCCTATCCTTTCGGTCACTGGCTCCGAAGGATTTGCACTTTGGAAGGGCATTACGGCTGCAATAAACTTAAAAATAACTAACCTTATAATTGAAGGTGATAATATCACCATCATCAACAGCCTAAAGGGTTCTGGGAAGCCTTCGGGAGATTCAGAAATGATTGTCTCAGACAGTCTAGTCTCCCTAGGTTTTTTCCGACTCGTTCAGATTCGTCACATCTTTCGAGAAGCAAACCGGGTCGGGGACAGATTATCACATTTAGACTTTGCTTTCCATGGGAATCTAATGCCTGACGATTCTATGCTTCAGAATTTCACCCATTTGGTTGGATGCTCTTGGTATATAGGGTTCCCCTATTGCCAAATTTTTTCTGGTTAAAAAAAAACAATTTTATAAATGATTCATTGTCCAGCAAATCCCCAACGCAAGGACTCTAAAAAATTGGCAAACTAATTCCTCTAGAAAATCATAAGTTCAATCTTCCATTTCTTCAGGATTAAGAAGCACTCGAACAATTTACTCCATCATATAGGAAATGAAATCTCGAACGAAGATAATGACTGGCTGACTCGCCAAATCACAAATTCTGAAATAAAGAATGCGGTTTTCAGTCTTGCCAATGACAAATCCCTATGACCTGATGGGTTTCCTCCCGGATTCTTCAAAAAATATTGGCACATAGTTGAACCATCCGTCATAAAGGCGGTCAAGAGCTTCTTTCTGAGTGGAAGAATTCTAAAACAGACAAACCACACGTTCATAGCATTAATACCGAAGATAGACAACCCGACCACAACATCTCACTATATGCCTATCAGCCTATGCTCAACAACATACAAAATTATATCCAAAATACTAGCATCAAGACTAAAAAGGATTATCCCCAAAGTAACAAACCCACTTCAAAGTGCCTTCACTTCTGGCAAATCAATACAGGATAACATATTAATTGCAAATGAAATATTCCACTCTTTCTCAAAGAAAAAAAGGAAATTCAGGTTGGATGGCAGTCAAGCTTGACATGGAAAAAGCTTTTGATATGGTCGACTGGAACTTCTTACTCTCCACCATGCTTAAACTTGGTTTCTCACCCAAATTCACGGAATGGATCAAAGAATGTATTACAACTGTAACATACTCAGTACTAGTAAATAATGAACCCACGGATATGTTTGTCCCCAAGAGGGGATTACGCCAGGGATGCCCGCTCTCACCATATCTATTTTTAATAATATCAGAAATTCTAGCTCGAGGGCTACAACATGAGTCCGAAAGGCCGCAAAGCCATCTATGAATCAAACTAACACGCGGTGTTACGAAAATCCCCTTCTTAGCCTTTGCTGACGATATTGTCATCTTTGCATCAACAACCAAAACCGGTTGTGACCAAATTAACAAAGTACTACAAGAATACTCATCTTTGTTAGGTCAACGAGTAAACAGGCACAAATCTCAATTCCAAACATCCGGAAATGTTTCAACCACACAAAAAAATCTTATTCGAAATGAGCTCGAAATAACACACACCCCCAAATTGGGGAGCTACTTGGGATGTCCGATCATTGAAGGACGAGTGACGAAGGATGAATTTAAAGACTTATTAACAAACACTAAGTCACAGCTACACAGATGGAAGGCGAATTGCCTCTCACAAGCGGGTCCTTGCACCTTGATCAAAACGACGCTAGCAGCTAAACCTTTACATATAATGCAATGCTTTATGCTACCCAAATCTGTTCACACAGAACTTGATAAAATCAACCGAAACTTCCTTTGGAACAAGGGCCCGATTCACAAACCCCTCATCAGCTGGTTTGAGGTTTGTAAAACCAAGGAAAATGGAGGACTTGGTCTTCGCAGCTCTGAGGACATGAATAAAGCCCTTCAGATGAAATTACTTTGGAAACTATTAGCAGAACCATCTAGCCACTGGGTTACATTAATCAAAGAAAAATATCTCAAAGATCAAAACATTCTGAATTATCAAAAGCATGGGACCTCTTCCTCGCAATGGACGCATTTAATAATTTTTTTTACCTTTATTCAAGCAAGGTCTTAAATGGTCTATTGGGGATGACTCATCCATTAATTTTTGGCGGGACATGTGGCTAGGCTCTTCGTCGCTGAATTCACTAATCTCGGGAACACAACAAATTGACGAAACAATCAACATAAGTTATTTCCTAAAACAGAATAAAACATGGGACCGAGATAAATTACATGAAAATCTACAAAATGTTATTCCAAATGACATAATAGAAGCAATCAAAACAACCCCAATACCACAACACATCCATGTTGATAGACTATATTGGAAATGGAGCAAAAATGGCTGGTTCAGCACAAAGTATGCAATTGACATGATACATAGACACAAAAACCATGAAATTTCGGATATAAACTGGGTTTGGGGGCTAAAGATTCCTCCTAAAATAAAATCTTTCCTTTGGAAAATCCTTAAGAACGGAATACCCACTACGGTTAAACTGGCATCTCGCCGTCTTGATATTCCGACGAATTGCCCACACTGTGACTCCTGCTATGAAGGCCTTAACCATCTACTAGGAGACTGTCATGTTTATAGGGAAACCCTTATTGCAAATAACCTAGGTGCCTTTAGGAAAATCATGGGCTATTTCAACAAAGAGGAACACCTTAACGACATAATCTGGGATATCAAAAATACAATTGGGGAAAAATGTTTTGAAGATCTAGCCTTTGTTTGGTGGGGAATTTGGTATTTCAGAAACAAAACGATCTTTGAAAATATAAACCCAGACATAAGACATATCTTATCATTTGTAAAAGAACAAATATTTATCTGGAAAACAACGTATTCGGGTCCACCGGATTACTGCACAAATGACAAAAACTTGTCCAAAACAGTCGACCAACCCAGATTGAAATCGAAAAGAAAAAGAACCAAAAGGGAACCCCCTCCAAATGGAACTTATAAACTGAATTTTGACGGTTCTCTCTCCCATGATGGTAGGGGCACGTATGGCTTCATCCTTCGGGATTCCATTGGTGCTCCTATTTTCAGTGGCTCATGAACCTCACCAATCACCTCGGTTTGTGGTTGTGAAAGCATGAGCCTTTGGAATGGCCTGCAAGCCGCAAAAGAACTGAAAATCATGAATCTAATCATTGAAGGAGATAACTTAACGATTATCAAAAGTCTAAAAGGTATGGGGAAGCCTACTGGAGACTCTGAAATGATTGTCTCGGACAGTCTCGTGTCGCTGGGCTTCTTTGGTTCTGTTGAGATTCGTCATGTCTTCCATGAGGCAAATCTGGTGGCTGACCGTCACGGATTGTCTTTGCTTCAAACGGATCTATGACTCCTGATCCTGATGAAAGCCTAGTTAAAATTGTTTTAAATCGAAACAGAATCAAGGTCGCTTTCCCACACTTAATTTTCAGTAATAATGGCATATAAACACTTCAGCTGAGCATACTGGCAGTCGTCGATTTAATTGTTCTGTTCCTTCCCAAGCAGTAAAGCCGGAAACCTGGAAGATGGAAATGGGCGGAAACTGATCAAGCTTGCTCACTCACTTCGCGCGTTTTCCTCTTTCCCCAAAATGGATTCAAAACCCTAAAAACCCTCCTCCCTCCCTCCCTCCCTCCACCATAGTGGCACGGTCTCTCCTCCCTCCCAATCTCCCATGCAATTTCCAGACATGAGTGCTATTCGCCTCCTTCGATCACACTCAGCCCTTCTTCGCTTCTTCATCAACCACGCTTGCTCTCCAATTTCTGCTCTCTCCCTCCCGAAACCCTTCCGCAACTCCCAATTTCCTCGCCATTTGAACTTCATCCATTCGCTTGACATTTCGGTCTCAATCGGCGCTTCCAATTCCACTTCACCTATCGCAAACCCTCAGCGCAGAGCCTGGTCTGCCTGCAGCGCCGACGCCGAATCGAGCGGTAACGAGGAGGGAGAAGTCGAGAGTCGAGCGAATTCGTCGGGGCTGGGGCGTGGAGGTGGAGGATTTGGGAACTTTGCGTCTGGTAGGAAGAAGGGGAAATCAAAGGTTCATTGGGTGTGTTCTGACTGCGGGCAGTCTTACGGACAGTGGTGGGGGACCTGCTCAGGTTGTAGGCAAACGGGCACGATTAAGCAGTTTTCAGTGACGGAGAGTGTGGATGGTAAGGTCAATGGGTTCGAGGCTTCGGAGAATGCATTGAGGTCGTGGTTGCCCGGTGAGGCGGTTCAGGCTCGTCCCATGAGACTCAGGGATGTTAGCCGGTTGGTTAGTCAGAACGACTGGCGCATTTCTTTGTGAGTGATTATTGAACTTGATGGCTTCACTTGGTTACTAAATGATCTCTTCTGGGGCTTTATGTTGCTAATGCCGTGTTTTTTGTTTTAACACGAGTCTGTGTCTCACTCAAGCATGTAATGTTGGCTGTTCCAGGACTGATCAGTTTTGTAGCTTTTGCATCATTATACGTTTCTGGATAATCTGCAATGTAGTTTCAATTTGGAAGCTGTTTTTTTCTGAATGAAGGGCAGCCAAGCTGAAGTTGAATCAGCTGATGTCTTCAATATCAATTGTGTACTGGGCATCTTTTTAGTTTAAAGTTGCTTTAGCTATTCATTTTCTAAATGGAAAAGCCAATTTATTACTAGATGTTTAGTTTTCATCTACTCTTCCTTGTTTCTAGGACTTAAAAAAGTTCCTTTGATGAACATTGTTTTAGTTCTTGTTAGTGTGAATTTCCTCTAAAAATCACTCGAGGCACTTTGATAAACATTTAGTGTCTGATTTTTTGTTCTCAAGCTAAGCAGCATAACTCTGACTAATCTACAGGTCCGGTCTTTTTGGAGCTGAGGTTGCTCGAGTGATTGGTGGTGGAGTGGTACCAGGTGGACTGCAATTCTTGTTTGTTTTTCGTCTTTTCCCTTCATGTGACACGACTGATTGTTGAGATTTCTTTCTGAATATCAAAAAGAACTTGGATAAAGATCAAGAAAAAGATTACGAACATAAATATACATGCACTCGGTGGACAATAATTCTACTGAAAAAAAATGATAGAATGTTTTGATTTCAAAGCTGAAGAAGAAATTTAATTTATCCTTAGGATGCCTGTTTGAGTCTTAAAAGATCTTTCTTGTGTACTTAACTCTTTGTTTGTTTAGTATCTAGAAAAGAACAGCGGAAGCTTAAAAAAAATTGAATCGTTTATGGTGATTTAAGAAGTGATACGAGAAGAAGCTTTTGGTGAGAAGGCCCCACCCCTCCTTCAGTAGATAATGACTTATTAAGGCTTGCTTCCCCCCCCCCCCCCCCCCCCCCCCCCCCTTTTTGCTTCTTCCTCTACCTTCTAGGTCCCTTTTACCTCTATTTGCAAATTATTCAGCTTATTTGTTGGGTTTCTTGTGTCTAGGTTCTTTGACATTGGTTGGCGGTGATCCTGGTGTTGGAAAGAGCACGCTGTTATTACAGGTATATTCTCTGTTTCTGTTTCATGCAATGTTTATAAATAACTGACGCGTTACTTTTAAAATTGAAGATTGCTGCAATCATTGCAGAAGGTACCACTGCTGATAAACCCGGTCCAGTGTTGTATGTCTCTGGTGAGGAGGTCAGTGCAACTAAGATCCAGCTTTGTCTATAAACTTGTGCTTACTGGAGCTCCATCTTATTCCTTTACTATACAAAATTTATGCCTTTTGGACTAACATATCAGGAAAAACCTTTAGTCCTTCTGTATTAATGAAAAACTATGTAACATGGCGAATTTGAGTTGCCAACTTTGATCTTTTGATTAATATCAGTTCGTGTGGGTGATCAGAGATAATATTATTGGAAAATTTATCTCAAAAGAACTAGATTGCTTTTGTCCTCGCTGCCATTTTCCTTTGGAATGACCAATCACATAAGGCCAAATTTTCACTTGCTCATTTTATTTCTACTTTTGCAGAGTGTTGAGCAAATTGGTCAAAGGGCAAATAGGATGAGGATTGCAACAGAAGAACTCTTTCTATACTCTAGCACTGATATTGAGGTTTGCAACTTTGCATATCTGTTTGGTTAATAATCCATCAAACAGTTGCATAATAGATGTTCTGGTACCTATTTTTAGTTGTGAATTTATTAGGTTGCATTGGCTTATTTGGACAAATGCAGTCAACCATGCTATGTGGTTTAAATATGATAATTTTGTTCCTGAAATGATAGATTTGCTATTGTTTTTATAGGACATCATAAAAAAGGTTAAAGATCTGTCTACACGGGCACTAGTTGTGGACTCCATTCAGACTGTTTATTTGAAAGGAGTGGCTGGAAGTCCAGGGGGGATTCAACAGGTGAGATACTATACTATGGATTTTATAGTATGCAAGTAGTCTGTTGTGTCTAAATTTGTTTCTAGTCTTGAGATTGAGAATGTTGTCTAATTCATTAGATAGCTTATATGTTTGGAAGTTAATCTTGAGATCAACTATATTAGGGTGTGTTTGGATTTCAAATGCATTATGTTTATAATGCAAAATGTAAGGCGGTGTTTGGTTAACAAAAAATTTAAGGCGTTTAAATTATGATATTTTTGGATTCCACGAAATATTAATTAAAATGCAATTATTTTATCTCGATTTATGTGATTATTTGGTTAAATTACGGTTTTACCTCGGTTTTTACGAGATTTTTTTATTTTACAACCAAATGGATACATAAAACGAGGTAAAATAATTGCATTATAATGAAAATGCAATGGAATCCAAACACACCCATAGACTAGGTTTTCAGAGTATTGCCTTTTTTTCAGAAGAATCATTTATACTTATCATTTTAGGTTAAACTTCATGCATAGTCAAAAACTTATTTATATTTTACATATCTTATTGTTTAAAACAAGATCAGTTCACTTCTGTTCCTATTTTTGCCAATGGTAATTTTAACTTTTTCATCAATCCATGAACTTGCATGATGGAAGATGTATTGTTTGGTTGTAACAGGTGAAGGAATGCACATCAGCTTTACTTCGTTTTGCTAAGAGCACAAACATCCCCGTTCTTTTGGTACATAGCTCTGAACCAGTAGATCTGTTTTTAATTAATTTCATTTTTATCAGAAAAAGTAGGCATTGAATATCCTTACATGACAGAAACAGTATTGAATGGAATATTTTTCATGCTACTTTTTCTGGCTCATTTGTTATAGTACTTATATTTTGGGTTGATATCTTTCCTACTAAACCTTATTATATTTATTCCTGTTGGTTGCAGATTGGACATGTGAACAAATCTGGTGAAATTGCGGGGCCTCGTGTATTAGAGCATATTGTTGATGTTGTTTTGTATATGGAGGTGAGGTTACCAATCTCATGTTAAATGGGTTGTTTGGAATGACTTATCATTATACTAGTATTTTACTCATGATCTTCTGGAAGGCTTGATGCTCAGTTAATGGAATAAAAAATCAATATAAGGACCGCACCTACTTTGGTATCAAATTTAGAAATAAAAATAACCTCCATGTTTCTCTTTTTTCCCAATGAACAAAGGCATTCATGCTCCCATTCATAGGAGCATGGATTTGCTCATCACTCAGGGCTTATAATAAATTTGGTTGGGTAATTATACTGGAAGGAATACACGGAAGTGATATGGATCTTGCAATCTCATTAGGATTTTTGTTATCCATATTGACCTCTGAAGATTGATCATTTTTTTTGTTTAATTCTCAGGGGGAGAAACATTCATCACATCGCTTACTTCGATCTGTGAAAAACCGTTTTGGGCCTACTGATGAGGTATGCATTTACTATTTAAATAGGATGAAACTATGATTGGGGCCCTAAAAGTTGTTTTCTTTCTTTCATCATTTATTTTACTCATTATTACCATATTTGTGGTCTGGGTATATTGCAATCAAAGATAATCAATGGACGAATAAAATGAGCATCTTCCTTCTAGGCTGTGTTTCGAATCTATCAGTCTCTGCTTTCTTTTATTTCTCAACTCTAGCCTCCTTGTGGCATACCATATTGATTTTTCAAGTTCAAGGATGCAATAGGCATCTAAAATTTGTACTCTTTCTAAGCGACAATGTTCTTCCCATCTGAATATCTGATGTAAGCAATTGTATGCTTTCAGCTAGGAGTGTTTGAGATGTCCCAGACTGGACTTCAAGCTGTTATCAATCCAAGTGAAATTTTCTTATCAGAACAACATTCAGATTCAGAGCATTTAGCTGGACTGGCTGTTGCTGTCATAATTGATGGTTCTCGAGCATTTTTTGTCGAAGTTCAGGTAGTTCATCCCCAAGTATTATGTGAATCATCTATGTATTCCATTGATTTCAGCTAGACTATATACCATATAGTTGGGCAAACTCTTACATTATACTCTCTCCGTTTAAAGTCCATTTAGCTTAGAATTTTGTTTGCAAATACTATAAGTTCTTTGGTTTTCTAGGCATTGGGTTGCAGGAATTAGTATTGAAATGTGTGTATTTAATTTTTTTTCTTAATTCTTATTGGTTGGGAAGGTTAGTGGGCATTGAATTCGAGAATACTTTTTGGAAAAAATGTGACATTTTTAATCTTTCCTTAATATGTGTGCAAAATCCTATATGGACTTATATTTTTCAGTGGAGGGAGTATAAATTACTTGGACACTTATTATTGGCAGGTAACTCAACAAATATGACAGAATGGTTTTATCTTGAATCTTGATCATTGTCTAATTTAAATGCAAGGCATTCCATTGCATTCTCTTCACATTGCTAAATGTTTGATATCTGGATCTTTAAAGAAAGCTGTTGTATTTCTTTTTTCTGTAATGGTTAGTTCTTCTAAAGCAAAAGACAAGTAAACAATTTGAAAAGGTCTAACTCATTAACTTCTTTCATTTGCATTTAATAGATTGTTGGATTGAAAATAATTTCTTTTGAATGGGTATGATACTATGATCTGTTAATCAACGTTCCAAATGAGTAAAGAAAATGGTACAAAAAAAATGAGTGACATATTTTGCGGTGTTGATATGTTTCATAACTTTTATTCTTATGGCACCTTGCAGGCACTTTGTGTCTCCAACTCGTCTGTGTCCAGGCATGTTAATGGGGTTCCATCAAGTAGAGCTGATATGATTATTTCGGTATATGTCATACTCTTATTATTTAGTCATTTTTCTAATATTGTTATAGTTTTATCCATCTGTCTATCTATTTTTATTTATTCATATTCTTGTAAACTACATCTGTGTTTAGGTGTACCTTTCTCAAAACCGATTCTTGTCTGAATTGTACTCCCTCTGTTAATTAAAACATGTTTACTATTCATGCACAATTTTTTAGAATGATAAAAACTATATAAAATATTGACTTTTTTTAAATTTTGGTTATATAAATTCAAACTTAATAGTAAAAAGTATGAAATTGTTTAAAAATATTGTTAAAAAAGTTAATATTTTATATAGTTTTTAACACCTAAAAAAGTGTGCGTGAATAGTAAAATGTCAAGTTTTAATTAACGGAGAGAGTATGTGTTTTCTGACTCAGTCTCTGACAATTACCCATCATTTGAACGCAGGTACTTATGAAGCAAGCTTCTTTAAGGCTCGAAGGAAACGTAATTACTCTTCACCTCTTCTTGCCACCTGGTTGTTTGAAATTCTATACTTTAACCAAGGGCTTCTGTTGTTACTGCTTGTCACTGATTGTAAATAAGCTGTTACTGCTCTCTGTAGGCTGTTTTTCTCAATGTGGTTAATGGGGTTTCTCTTACTGAACCGGCTGGAGATCTTGCAATTGCCGCTGCTATCTGCAGCAGGTATGTCTTCACACCTTATGCTGTTCACTTCTACCAATTAACCTTTAGAACATGAAACCTTGTGTGCTACATTTTTTTTCTTTTCCAGTTTTCTCGAGGTCCCTGTCCCAAACAATGCTGCATTTATAGGAGAAATTGGTTTGGGCGGTGAGCTCCGAATGGTGAGTAGTTCCCTCCTAAATACAAGCTAATTTGGGAAAACTATCTGATTTCCTCCTGTTGCATATTCAACAATTGGATACGTCAAGATGCAGGGACAATTGCTGTTTTCTTTCCTTCTATTTCCCAGATCTAACGTCTTCTGCATAATGATACGATAGGTCTCTAGGATCGACAAAAGAGTGCATACAGTCGCAAAACTCGGGTACAAAATGTGTGTGGTTCCGAAATCAGCCGAGGAGAACCTCAAGTCTCTTGGATTAGAAGGATTGAACATAGTGGGATGCAGGAATATCAAAGAAGTTATCGATAAGGTGTTCAAAAGCGGCAGAAGATAGCTACCATTTTGACTCAGATTGAACATCGTCGATGCAATTTTTTTTTTGTATTTCGGAGGGAAGAATACGTGCCTGTGTATAGTAGGTTTACCTACATTTTTGGTTTGTTCGGAGGGGGCATAGTCGGGCGTAGGATTGAATTTTAAATCAGGTATTGTTGCATAATTAGAGAAATTTGCTATTTTGTGTATCTACTTTTTGTTGGAGTAGATCACAAACTACATGAATTATGTAAATTTATGAAAGAGTTCCAGGCCCAGGTAAGCTGTGTGGATGGATGATACACATTCTTGGTTATGTAGACTTTTTTTTAAAAAATTATCCACTTCTTTTTAAATTGTAAAAATTAACTTTTTTTTTTAAATAATAATATAGGGTGCAGCATAAAATTAAAAAAAAAAATCAAGAATCACTCACTTCTTTGATTTTTCAGGAGTTGATTTTTCAATAATTAAAAATTTATTATTAATAAGTTTGTAATTATTAAAAAAAAAATAAAAATTAATATTTAATATATTTTTTATTTCCAAAAAATGTTTAAAAAAACAAAAGACATGTATTTCCAGACGGAGATACCGAGATAGTATTATCACTCACTACTAGACCTGTCAAACGGGTCATTCGGGTCGGGTCACTTCGGGTTTTGGGTAAAACGGGTTTCGGGTTGACTCGAACTAGGGTTTCGGGTCGGGTTCGAGTCGATTTCGGGTTTGTCAATTTTTTCTTTTTTAAATTAAAAAAGTCATTATTTGATAATTTTGTGATAAATTTTAATTATATATAAAAAAAATTAATTATATATAATTATAAGTCAACCGGGTCACCGGGTCAATCGGGTAAATCGGGTCAAAATTACCGGGTCAATCGGGTCACCGAGTCGAAACCCAGATTACCCGGAAAATTTCGGATTTTTCGGGCCGGGTTGTGTTTTGACAGGTCTACTCACTACTCACTAGGTAATTTTACAATTTATAATAATCTATATAATACCTTAATTTAGAAGACTTTTGATGATGTGTCAACATCTCTTTAATTTAAGGGTTGTTAACTAATCACAATTTTCTCTTATTTTTTTTTCTTTTTATCTCTTTCATACATTTACATTTTTTCCCTTTTATTTTTTACTCATTTAGTAACAATTTATATCTATATATCTATATATATATAATACCTTAATTTAGAAGACTTTTGATGATGTGTCAACACCTCCTTAATTTAAGGTTTGTTAACTAATCACAATTTTCTCTTTTTTTTTTTCTTTTCATCTCTTTCATACATTTACATTTTTTCCCTTTTATTTTTTACTCATTTAGTAACAATTGGGTTTAGTTCAAAACATTGAATTAAATCTAATGATTCTAATGTCTACTATTAATATATATATATATAATAATAATAATAATAATAATAATAATAATAATAATAATTTATGTCAATCGAATATCTATACATAAAAGCCTCATTGATGAAGCGTAACTTTATGGTAAATAATTTTACCATTTTCTTAAAGATTTCAAATCTACCTTCATTATTTTATCTTAACTTTAATTAGTATTTTATAATATTAATTTATTATGTTATTAAAAATTCATTTATTAAAAATCGCGCTATGGCGCGGGAATTGTACTAATTGTTCTTAAGACGGTGAATAAAAATATTCTAAATTTGTGGGCTGAATCAAATTAGTTTAAAGTCGGATTCAAGTTAGATTATTATCGTAGTAATAATAGATTTAATAGGATAAGGAGTATATGATTTATCATTAAAAAATGAAATGTTTAATTTTACCTTGTAAAAGTTAGTGTATTCGTATATGAGAAGTGTTTGGATTCTCTTTGTTTACACAATCAATGTAATGGTAAACCCTTAAATACTTTGTAAGTGTTTATATAAAATTTAAGACATTTTATTTTAGATTCACATTATCTTAAACACATTATAAATTGTACTATAACCAAACACAAAAGTCACTTTTTAGGTCGGTTAATATATTCTTAAAATTATATTCCTTGAGGTTGTTTCAATTTTGGGGCATTTTCAAAAGATTTCATAGACATGCACGCAGTGGCGGCCGCAGGATTTCCTAGAGGGGGGGGGGGGCGAATTTTTGGTCGGGAAATTTTTTTTCTTCGGTATATATATATATTAAAGAATTTTTTTAAAAATATATTGAAAATAAACCATAAATTATGTATAAATATGATATTTTATTACAAAAATTCATAAAATAATATATATATATATGTGTGTGTGTTGCAGGATTAAGATTTTTTTTTAAAATATTGAAAGAAAATTATAAATTTTTTAATGAATTTGTCATTGGTAAATGAAAAAAAAATGATAAGATTGAAAAGTATGATAAAAAAAACTCATAAATTGTGGTTTAAATATGACATTGATAGTAAAAAAAATTCATAGAAGTAAAAATTAGAAGAATTACTTAAAATATATGAAGATAATGAATAATCTAATGAAAATATTAAAAGAAAAATATAACAAAAAAGGTAGGGAATAAAAGGATTGCAAAAAAGTTAGTATTGAGATTTGGACACATGCATTGATGTCTTTTGGTTAAAAGAAAAGCTTAAGTTGTGAATAAAAAAAGAATAAAACATAGGGTCATTAAAATCAGAACTGGGAAAAATGGAAAAATAAAAAGAGGGGAAAAGAAGAGGATTCAGGAAAGTCTTTTGGTTAAAAGAAAAGCTTAAGTTGTGAATAAAAAAAGAATAAAACATAGGGTCATTAAAATCAGAACTGGGAAAAATGGAAAAATAAAAAGAGGGGAAAAGAAGAGGATTCAGGAAAATAAACAGAAAGAAAAAGGGACGGATTCGGATTCGAACACATGACGTACGAGTAGTGGGCTGTCCTTACGACCAACTACGCTGCATCCCGTTTGTGTTCCATCCTTGTTGCTAAAACATACAACGATATGATGGATATCCGAATTAAAAAAAAGATTCCGAATCCGATCCAATTCGGGAAATTTTCCCAAATGGATCAGATTCGGAAAAAAATGATCTCAGATAATTTTTCATTCGCCTTTTTTTTGCTCACCATAACCAACCGTTGCCATAACTGTACTCCTGTTCATATCACAAACTCTACATAACGAAGAAGCAACTGACTGAATTACTGGAAGATAAAAAAAGAAGCAATTGACTGAGGTTAAACTAGAAAAGCAGTACCTTTGTCCTACTAATTGCAATATATTCACATAAGCTAAGGATGCAGTGACTTTGCCTTGCCCCCAGACAATCACTTCAGCAATATGCACTTGACGAATCTCTTGCGACGACAACAAGGTAGAAAATGAAGCAGCAGCAACTGCATCATCATACATGATAGGAAAACAAGTTCAATCAAGGACATAAACAGGAAAAAGAGATTCTAAAAAATAAAGATTTTGATCGGTTCATCTGCATCAATTGTCTCACCAAATCTGCGTCATTTTGTGCCTCAAGAAAAAATAGGGTCTGGGCGATACACCAATGCTGGAGCGTCTTTCACTCTGGATACAGAAAAGTGAAGGTCAATACCATGTCGTTCAAGAGCACCTGAATATATTACATTATTTGATATAAACAGCTATAGTTGATTTATGGGTTAAATTTAACTCCCAGGTTCATTCTTGTTAACAAATTGCTACCCCTAGGCCCTAGTGATAACAGGCACTGCGGGTGAAAGAAAATATGTTAAATTGCTGCAGATAGCAAAGGCATATGGAGTGAACACACCTTTGCATCACTTTCATCATTCCAGTGCCGACCTTCATGGGCACACCCATAATGATGCATTCACTAACTCCCACGATTTTTTCATCTTTACCAGTTAAAGAAGCATGAAAAAGATGATCACTAGTCTTTTCAAAGGACGCCAGCATCAAAACACTTTCTTTCAGTTTTGATATCCCAAACCTGGTAATTGCAAGAACTTCTCCCTGTTGCAAATAAAAAAAATGAAGAAATTGTTATATCGTTAAATATGATTATATACATGTATATCCAAAAGAACGCTACAAGGACAAGGGTCTCACCTTATACGTCATCACATCCCCCAGAAGCATCATGTGGCGTATATCAATTTCCATTGAATGACTTTGCATAACCTTTTTTATCTCCTTGATGATACATGCCCTTGCGGCTTCAATTCCGAGAGTCTTGTGAACTTCCATTACATGATTACTCTCTGTGTAGCATCCTTTCAGTCCTTCCATTCCCATCACTTCGAGTAGTCCCGTCCTACAAAAACCAAGAATTGTGCAAGTTAAACCCCATGCAAACCACAACATCATTTACAATCTAGGAATTTAAACTCTAGGCTTGCCAAGAAAAAAATTCAGTGCTAGATCAAAGCATAAGCAAACTAAAACATCACTTACAATCTAATTCCAAAACAAGCTGCACTAATATATTTCAGATGACTACAAAGAGATTTTTTGAGGGGCTTGAGGTTCTTTTATGTAGGCTGAGAAAATTACTTACATTGTAAACTCCACCACTCCAACAGGTTAATGGTCTCTAACACTTACGTCTCAGTTCAAAATGTTTCACATCCAACCAAATTTAAACTCTTTGTTCAATTTAGATTTTAGCTTCTTTAGTCCTCTCCTTGGAGGAAAGGTGTGTTGGAAATATGATAGTGTTCTTTTCTCGTAAGTTGTGTTAGGCACACTACAAGTCTACAAGCATCCCTAGTCTACTTTTAGACATAATTATTCTGTTTTCTAGGTATTAGATGCAATTACTCCTTGCACTTTCAGATTGTAAATCTTAGACTTCCTTACTCTCTTGTATTTATTACGGGTTTCTCCTTGTGTAATGCACTCAGAAATATTCTCTCAGTAAAACTAACAAGGTGATTCTTCTTATACATGATTAAATAGAGCATTTTGTGTAGGGTAAGTTAACATTAAAAGAAATAATGAAGAGGGACTTAACCCTTCCACAATCAACTGGAGCTTTCCTTCCTTGCCTTCCTCTTCAGCTATAATGGCACGTTCAACAGTACTTATTCCCTGCAATTACAAATTAATACATCAGACAATCCATTTAATCTTCGATTTTTCTATCCTATGCCCCAAGGGCATAGGATAAGACCCTAACTTTAGAATTTTTTTAAAAATTTTAATTAGTTTAGCATTTTTTTAAATTAGATTCTTAGGGCCGCTTGCCTTTTTTTTGTAGGGAATCTTTCCAAAATTAGAGTCTTATCCCATGCCGTTAGGGCATAAGATAGAAAAACCGTTTAATCTTTACCGAAAGTTTGACTTCAGTATAAATATTCACTCAGAACTACACAATAAATGGCAATTCTCTAGGAAGTAGAAGTCTGAAATTAATACTTGACACACCTTTACTATAACCATGGGCAGTCTGTTTTTAACCCAGTGAAGGGCAAAATGGAGATTCTTCCTATCCAAAGTCACAGGAATGACTTCCAGCTTCTTTTCATCCAGAGCCCTGACAGTCTGCATAAGAAAATACAGTGAGATAATGCCCACCATCCACTGAAAGAGAAAGGAGCACAAATTTGATAGCAATTCTCACCAGTTGTTTGATCCCTTTGGGTTTCTTTTTCAAAAACCCAGAAATCTTTTTTTCGACGCTATAAGCATTAATATTCAACCACAAGGCATTGATCTTTTTCATATCAAGTTTAGCAACTACCCGCGCTCTACCTGATGTCATTTCAAGCTTGATACTCTTGGCAACCTGCATTCCCCGAGAAACAAATAGAAAAATAAGAACTAAAAGAAAAGAATACTGAGATACAAAGAAAGAGCAACATATATGTAAAAACTACAAATTTGTACCCAAAAGAATATTTATGATGTTTGATTATTATTTATTTTAAAAACGCGACTACAAGCACTGAAGCACAAAGTAGTGATGGTAGATAAGGGACACATATATTTAACCGCTTAAGTATTATGATCTTCCCTGTCAACTGCAGTTGGTCATAGCCGAACCTTTCCTTCAGGATTGCCAATCCCTATTATATATGGATTCGATAATAAATATATACTTGCGTACATAAAAGCAGGTCGTAGATAAAATTATGACTTTTATAATTGACAAGCCAGTCTTTCTTCCAGACTACACATTAGCCTATTAAGACAATTCAAGAAAAAAGTCCCATAATAAACTTCAAGCTAAATACAATTGAGCACAGAACATGGAGAGGAACCCAGTTGTCTATGCAAGCAGCAAACTCGGAAGAAAAAATCCAAGCATATACTAGCAGCAAGTTACATATTCCAAATTTCTAAATAGCAGTAATGAAACACATAATATGTAATGATATCAACATTGCATATGGACCTACACATATTTGTTTATATGTGCATACCTGCCCCAACAATGTTCTCTCAATGTGACCCTTTATACTTTGGGCACGCTCCATACTGTCATCATCGTCAAGCTTTGCTGTGATGATGGGTGTGCTAATTGTTTTTTTTGCATCAATGATTTCTCTGATGCGAGGAACTCCAAGAGTGACATCTATGGCCAAGTTAAGGGTGCAAAATGCCAAATAATGACTAATGATGTCCACATCCAACAAACAAATACGGTGACCAAATAACCAACCAAATGCAACAAAAAATAAGAAGGATACTCATGCTAGCAACTCCAGCAAAATGGAAGGTTTTTAGTGTCATTTGTGTTCCCGGCTCTCCAATACTTTGTGCACCAATAACACCTATAGCAGTTCCAGCTTCAATCCTTTTTGAACGAAGGCGAGTGATGCAAGCATCAAGAAACACCTAAATTTCAAAATTTAGTAACGCTGGATGATAAATATCACTACCAGTTTGCTACAAAAAAATTCACGCGGTTGAAATATCACTCAAGAACAACTCAATTACCTCGAGCTGTTGCTGGGTTATGCGCCACCTATTTTTGCCCACAGCAGTTTCAATAAATTCTGACAACTTCTTGAAGGCAAGAGACCAACCTCCGTTAGAATCAATAACATGCTGAGAGAACCTCTTTTCAATATTGTCTTTAACATCATCCAGAGATAAGCTTGAACTTTTTCCATCAGGACAAGTTGCCTGTACACAAGATTCAACAACACCAAAAGTTGCTTGGAACCTGATGAAACTTGAATGAGAACTCAACCGCATTTAGATAATGGTCATACCTGGGCTTTCAAAAGCAACCTTCCAATGTCCAAAGGAAATCCTTCGGCTCCTTCCATTTGAGCTGGATCCATGCTATCATCTCCATAGAGAAACTGAATGATAGATCCACTAGGATTGCGAACTGTCATGTCGTAATAGACAGCCAAATCCTCCAAGGCTTTAATCAGCCTACGAGACATGTAACCAGTGTCAGCAGTTTTAACCTGCAGTCAGATGAATCAACGATCACATTCATATCAAAAGCAAAGCAAAGAAAAGGTCTACTCTATAGATCTTTGGAGTAACAAGCTAAATGACAAGTCTCTCATTAACATTTATGACATTGGGATTTCTAAACAAAACCACATGCTTGACAGAATACTGAGGTCTACTCTATATACACTTCTGTTTGACTTGCATATCAATGCTAGCAGAGCTTAAAGATAATTAATTATGCGTTTGTGGTTAGATTACTTAACCATGGGACACCTATTTTCTATTTTCAGGGACTTTGATGGAGTATCTGGCATATCAAAAGATAACTTGACTGCAAATGTGCTAGGAACAGTAAGTACAAATATAGTGTCAATTATTTTCAAAAACTTGTGTCTAAGTTAACTGCAAATGCTAGTAACAATCATCCTCCAGGCACTGGGAAGGCGTCATGGCAGACCTATGACTTTGAATTAAATCATGAATTCATAATAAAGGTCACTCCGAGAAAATGCAGAGAGAAGAATCCACATACAGCTGTATCCACAAGCCCTTCACGACCTCCCATGGTATGGAAGAAAAATTCGGTTGCTGACAGACCAGTGTAGAATGAGTTAGCAACAAATCCCTTAGCCTGCATTCGAAAGTAAATTATTCCATTAAAAAAATTGAATGACTTATCCATATACGCAGGTTCAAACAATGAAAAATGTAAATGCAGGGAAGCTTTTATAGTAGCAAAAAAGAGATCCCCCAAAACCTCTAAAGCATCTGTATTCACCACTGAGAAAGGGAAGCACAACAAACTTTAACATTCAAAGGCACTGTATTAAAGCAACGAGAACCTTTTCCTTCAAGAGTGACAACCTCTTAACTGAAAAATGAACCGATATAACCAAATAGTGAAATAATCCATAATATTCGGCACAAATAAGCTCAGGATATTAGAACATACAGCAGGGGTCTTTGATTTTCGAGGGAAATGTGGAAGACTTCTATCTATAAAACCATCTGGTGCTCGACGGCCTCCAACTGCTTGCTGACCAACACAAGCAACCATTTGACTAATATTGATTGGAGAACCTTTTGAGCCGCATTGTGACATAATCAATGGGCTATTCCTCCAGTGAAGTTCTTTCATACAAACCTGAAAAGTGCCAATAAAAAAAACAAAGAGAAATTACATTGAGTTGCAGAGTAAATAAAACCTATTTCATTGAAATGAAACATGAATTCAAATATAAGTCAGTTTTCCAAAAGTAAGGCTCACTTTTCTAAGCTGCAAAGTATTCGTGAGTAGCTTATGCATCAACAATCATTTTTCCTTTTTGAGACATTAATCTTACTTTTCATAAAAAATTAAACTGTACAAGCATAATCTCCAGGTAATCTAAAGCTCTTTCAATTTTCAATTCATGGAGAACTACTTTTTAAATCAAACCTAAAATGTGGCTAATAAAATCAAATGCACTATATTCAGATGCTAAAAATACATTATTAATTCACCCTAGACAACATGTTCATACAACTATGAGATGGTTTTGACAAACAGTAGCAGATTTATTATATGAACAGAGATATATAGAGCAGAACAGCAGGTAAGACATTAATCATGATAACTGCTAGACATCCCATCTGATAATTATATCACACAGCCAGTTACAAAAAAAATACAGAGAATAATGTTTTTATCCAAGAAAAAAATAACAGTAAAGTATTACTTTTGAGGTTGTATCACGAATTTCATTCAACGTTTTAGTTATTTTAGCCTCCAAAGTTTGTGCAGCATCACATCCAGGCATGAGAGGCAGCTTCCCAGCATTATAGGACTTAATCAATCCATCACACTCTTCAGAACCTTCCTCGATTCTAGATCTTTTTTTATCGTTCAGTAGTTTTCCTGGTTGAACATCATCAATACCTATGGAGAACCCATGATTTCCAATCCACCGAGCACTGCAACCAAACAATGGATAGCTTAAGCACATTTGAAGTACCTTTCCATACCCAAAGAAATCACATGCACAGTTGAATTGATGAAAATTTTTCTTATATGAGCAGGCCTTTTCTTATATAGCACACTTTAATTTAATTTAATTTAATTTGCACCCACGCAGGGAATGGGGGTCAAGATGTACGCACCCTTACCCTGAGCAAATCGAGAGGATATTTCCGAAAGACCCATATATGACAAGAGTACGACAAAAAAACTGAATTTGGCTATGTGACAAAATTAACTGAATTTAGTAAAAATGATCCAAAAATTGATACGGGGGCTAAATTCATCTCAATGGAACTGTAGAAAAACAACCAATGAGCCACACTTAGGGGGGGAAAAAAGAATTTATCTTCTATAAATTTGTACTGTGTTGTATTGATTATTTCCTAGTTGTAAATTTGTAATGTGAGGGCAGTCAGCACTACCTTCTCTTTTTGTTCAGATCTATCTTCAGAATACTTGCAATATTCAAGAAATCCTTTTACCAATATTTAATCGAAAATTTCTGTGCTAGATACCACTTCATGTTTTGCAGTTCCCATTTGGTTTCCTTTTTCTTTTTCAAATGCAAAATGCATCTAACAAAAACTGCTCCCTTTTCCTAAGGGTGACTCGATGAAAAATTAAAACATGAAAAACATGACTTCTTGTACTCAACTACTCATATCTTAAATTCAATGAAATCTGCTCAAAATTTTGTATGCAAGTTTCGATGGAGATTACTGTGAAGAATTAATAAGAAAATTACCTTAATTTGGCTAACCGGTTCATGCAAGCAGCAGCAGCATGTGCATTATAGTCCCGAAGAAGAACTGAATAAAGACCTATTTTGCTCCCATTCCCTACAGTAAAGAATTTGTTTGGAAATGTAAACTGCATGAAATGAGTACAAACCAAAAAAAAAAAAAAGAAGCAAAACACTACCACTTAATGTAGGCCCTCTACCTTTACAGAATTAGTGTGCTATTGATAAAAGCATGCAAAAATCATTAACAAAAACAAGAGGAATCATAAAGATCTTAGAAGTAGAAATGAGAAGCTGACCTAAAGTAGCTTTCCCAAGTTGCCCACATATTAATTCACTATTGCGGAAATAAACAAACCCATCATTCGGACACATCGTTTCTTCTCGACATTCTGATTTTCTGTCATCAGATTTGGAATAATTCTTCTCCCTGACCATAAGATTTACATACACTCTCATTCCAGTATTGGGACGCAGCAGAACATTAAACAACTGCTTACCAGTCCAAAGCTCTATTGGCTGCAAATAGCACAATTAAATTAAAATTTTAACAATCAACATTAAGCAGCTATTTATGAGTCCATAGCTCTACTTCTTTGAATAAGTCTATCTGAAAAGTTCACAGGAAAATCAATGCCCTATTATATCACTAATTAACATTCCTCTTTTATGCGCAAGATAACGTAGCCTAATAGATGTAACCTACAAAAGAGTTGATCATATTGTTTGACTCACAAGCTGATATAAACCAGATATATACAAGTTGAAAACAGATCACAGCCTGTCTATTTCACAACCCCCTCACCTTTTCTCATGCAGCAAATATCTCACAAAAAAGCAGGAAAAAAGCACAGTTCCATACTTCAATGCTGAAGTATTAGGAGACTAATTTTAACATTGAAATTTGAAACAAATGACAAAAATATATCAAAAGCACAAACCGAGATTATTTATCTGCAATCTACATGCTTCAACTATGAGGGACGGACCCAGGGGTAGGCTCGTGTTTGCTACAGCCTACCCCATTTTAAAAATAACCCATATATATTATAGGTACATTAATACATAGGCTGTCCGGCTAGCCCAGTTGGTTGATGGTTTTGAGGAGTTAAATGGAGACGCGGGTTCGAATCTCACTGCTACCCCCATTTCTATATTTTGCTGCTTATTTCTCCTCCTTTATTTTCTTTCTTTTATTGCTTTTTTCCTTGTGTCAGCCAATTATTACTGCTAAATGTCCATTCAATTTTGTTCTGCTACTTATTTCTCCTCCTTTATTTTCTTTCTTTTACTTCCATTTTTCCCTTGTTTCTCCCAATTATTACTGCCAATTCTTTTTATAAATATATATAGTGATAGATGAAGAAAATAAAATAAAATTATATGTAAATCTAGCCTACCCTAAATTATAATCCTGGTTCCGTGCCGTCTATGTATACATGAATTAAATGAAAATTATACCAGCCACATAACACAAACTTAGGTGCAATTTTCATGGAAATAACACTGACTTTGCAGGTGTCAACTAAAATGACATTCTGCTAAAACAATATTTTTCTAGGAGAGTTTCGATAAAATTGTGACCACTCAAGAAAAAAAATATTTTTTAAGTTGCATGTCATTTTTAGCTATCACCCCCAAAGTTGTGCTATTTCCATAATATTGCAAAGTTCGTGCTACTGCTCAACACAACCTTCAAAGTTTGTTAGTTGGTACAATTTTCCTTCATTAAATTTGCAGATACGATTATTTAAGAATAGTTGATGTCGAAAGTGCATATTTATGATGACCACAATCAGGATATCAATCATGTCCGTCTATTGATAACAGAAAACTACACATGCAGTTTCTGATTATCCTTGGCTCATACGTGAAAGCAAGAGCCAATACAAACAATCTTTCTAGGCAATAAAGCAAAAAAAGAAGGCAAGCCCTTTATGTTGGCCCTCTTACCTTTATCACAGCCGGAGTTGGAAAATCAATATGATCCATTGCATCTCCCATATAAGAACACATCAATGAGAAAGCTGCACGATCATAAAATGTATCCTTCCTAGTAACGAGGAATGAAGAAGTCAAAAAGTCTTGAGTTGAAGCAACTAAAACGACACCATTTTTTGGAGTGCACAAGTTGTTTTGCACCTGTAATGAAATGAGGTTATCTTAGAAATATGATACCTAAAACATCCTGAAATTGTTAAGATTAAGGTAATGGAACAGCTATTCATCCAGAATAACATACACCAAGTATAACCTACGAACACGTTTCCCTCGAAGAGAAACTCACACAGGTATATGAAACTATGAATGCATGTATTGTTGCCTTCTTCACAGCAATAGTGTTAGCTAAATATCAAAGATGACAACTTCATCAAACAGTCCCATTACACTGCTTTTCATGCGATTCATGAATGATAACCTAACTAGCAGAAACTTATTTGATGAGCTTACCTTTAACAAAAATAGATGGACGAAGAAAGCCTAGATAAAAGGACTATAGTAATTCATATTCAAAAGGTTTGTATCCAAGCATAGTAGTACTATTGAAAAATGAATGAAGAATTCATCAAAGAAATCAGATCAAAGTAGCATTTTTGTGTTTGCATATAAATGATTGCCACCTATGTGAGAGGAAAGACAAAAAAACTACGATGTTGGCCAAGAGAGTCCTAATATATCAAGTCGAGTAGTTCTAGCCGGGGGAAATAAAATGGTGTAGAGGTGCTCTGGATGGGGGGTATGGGCCTAGTTAGTCCTTAAGTGTTGGCCCAAACGCTCAGGTCAGGCCCTATAAATTCTATAATAACTACATCAAAACCATTTTTGTTTTTAAGATGTTAAAATACAATAGCATACGAGCATCTCTGACGCTATTTTTTTAAAAAAATATTCAGAGATAATAGCGGATTTACAATGAAATAGATTTACCCCCATCAACATCAGAGCCTCAGAGCGGGCTTCTTCGGTCTGCGGTACATGCAGATTCATCTCATCACCGTCAAAATCAGCATTGTAAGGATTGCAAACTGATTCGTTGAATCTTAAAGTTCTCCATTGCATTATCCTAGCCTACATTTAAAAAATAAGCCAAGATTGACATCCAACAATATAGAAGCAAGATATCCTAGATGAAATTGATTTTAAAATACCCTGTGGCACATAATGGACATTCGATGCAAACTTGGTTGCCTATTGAAGAGAACCACATCCCCATCTTCCAAATGTCGATGAACTATGTATCCAAACTTCAGTTCATCAGCAGCATGTTTTCTACCAGCAAACGAAAGATCCCTGTATAGAGAAAGCAATATCAAAATGAAAAATCAAGGATCACAGCCACTGATGAAGGATAAGGAAAAAGCATTCCTCTCACCTTAAAGTACCATTAAGTTCGGTTATAAATTTTGCACCCGGATACTTCTTAGGCCCATTACGAACACAATTCCTTAGCTTTTCAATATTATACTGGGTCACTCGCTCAGGAAAAGTCAAAATTAATGCCATATGTATGGGAATCCCAACCTGTATTTAACAGATCTTGTGAGGCGAGCAGCTTTTCAATCCATAACCCAATTCAAGTCTCAAGTTTGATACCAAACCTGAGTAATCTTCAGATTAGGATCTGGTGATATAACTGTTCGTCCAGTATACTGAACACGTTTACCAGACAAATTTCCTCGAAAACGTCCCTGCTTTCCTTTTAGACGTTGAACAAATCCACTCAATTTCTTATCCCCTTGTCTCTGACATGAGGGACTGACATGTGCTTCACTGTTAATGTAGAGTGCGACCGCATTTTGCAGGGCCTCCCATTGAAACTAAACATTTTAACCGTGAGCAAAAGATAATTAATTAAATAGAAGTAGATGATTAATCAGAACTGTAATTCAAACATCAAGAACACAAAAATAATTCCCATAACTCCACAGAATGAAATTCCACTCAAAGAAGGAGAAGAACAAAGCAAAACATGAAAAATATGAATCTGAGATGCAAGTGCAACTCGCTGCAAACATCAGTCAATGTGCTACTACAACTATGCTGAAGTCTGAACACAGGAAGCGATACATGAAAGATAAAAAGGAACAAATATTGATGTGGGCATTACCATGCACCCATGCTTGCTGGACGACTCTTGTAATGCAAAGCGAAGGGAGGCGTTTTCTTCAACAATTTGGCGTAACCTCTGAGTAATATCATTTTCATTGCTGCACAAATCAAAGATAAAGAAAGTCAAAATGAAATGTCGTGAGGGCACTACAGCCCAGTAGTTGAAAGCTTTGTCTGGTTTCACCCTAGAGAGCATAGTCACATGCTTTTATTAGAGCAAGGCTCATGGATACTTGGCACATCAAACACATGGAAATGATGACAAGTAAATAGGGATTTTGTTATAAAAGCACTTAGCACCTTTGCATTCCACCTTCAACAAAAACAGAAGGACGAAGAGCCATTGGTGGAACTGGAATATTTGTCAGCAAAAGTTTCTCAGGTCTATCATTTAGATATAGCAATTCGCAGTCCTGCACAGTGAAAGAAGTATAAGATATTGACTCTTCACAATATGAGGGTACCAAGATCACATTATCTGAATAGTTAAAGCTTGACATTGATATGCGGCCAAGCAGGTGATGAACTAGAAATTTCGAACAAAATCTAACCTGGTCTTGCATCTGCTTGAAAAGCATTAATACTTGAACTGGATTCAGATATTTTCCCTGTTCACTATCTGCGCTTCTTGGACAGTCATGAATAATTGTTAACAAAGATGTATCCTTTTTTACTTTGCCTGCAACCCACATAAAAATAAAATTAGAATACTCATCAAACGAGACAAACTAAAGATTTAGTGTTTTTTTTTTATCTGCAAGCATTCTCCAAATTCTCAAAAGTCCACAAAACAAAAGTTCATACTCCAACTATTGATACACTTTTGCACTCAAACTTTTCAAAAGACTGAATTTAATTAATGGCTCTTTAGGAATGAAAGTGATATGGAGTAGAAGTAGAAGTGTAGAACCCACTGAAATGAAAAAGATAGCAAAATGGGAAATGGGAAAGTGGAAAAATTTCAAAGCATTGGAAACAAGATGGAGAAAATGGGAAATGGGAAAGTTCCTAAGAACTAGGAAGTAGGAATTATAAGAAATGGATTAAGCTGCTGGACTATATATGTGGAAAGTGGGAAATGAGAAACATAAAAGATTAACTATAAAATAGGGAAAATAAATATAATAACTATGTTTATTTAAATTTGTAGTTTGCGTTTGTAATTTGTATGAAAGGCAACTCAATGACACACTCATACATACATGATTAAATGTTCAACCCACTAACACATTGACTTGCTAACTATACATAGAGTAGATGTAGCAAATCAATCTTTCAAATAAGCAAACTAGAAGGCCCAACCTATCGAACTATCTACTACAGAAAACTCTCCATATTGAACCTTGTGAAGGACAGCCGTTCTTTCCCACCATGGTACAAAAGCAAGTTTATTATGGCATCAAAAAATATCCGTGCCTAGAGGAGATAATTTAACCAAAATCCAATATGAAAGTAATACTATAAAGTAGAATAGAAGACAAAGAAATGTAGCTTTATACCATTTTGATATCCACATCTCCAGCACATTACTGCCTTCCCTGAAAGCGCATGTACTGTTTTTTTCTTCAGTTCAGTTTTCTTCAAAGAATCATTCTTTGGGTTTCTCATATTCCTCAGAGAATCTGCGCATTTTTTCTCGTCCAAGAGTACACGGGAACAAGACTGCCGAGAAGGAAAAGGAATGTGAATTCTATATAACTATTGCAACTACATTATGCAGAATAAACTAAACCTTCCAGCAGGGTAAGGGAACAAGAAAACAAGTAGCATAGGCACATAAACATCACAAGATTTATACAGTTAATATACAGAAGAATAAAGCCATAAAAATTACTCTAACTACACTGACCGAAGGAAGTAAAAGTTAAACCTGAATATATACAAAATGTCCTTTTAAAATCACTTCAAAACCATACATTTTCGATGCAGAGTGAAACACATAATCCCAAAATGTTGTTAGTTTATCGGCCTATAAGAATATTTAAAAGATCTTTAGTGGTTAAAATTTTCGTTTTGTTGAATTTCATATCTGTCTCTAGATAGCATATATCTCTGATGGGATACATACATTATTACATATCAAATGCAATCAAGGGACAAACAACATTCTCCCACTCCCAGGAAAGTATTGAGACTCGTAACAACGGAACATGATATCATCAATTCTAGAAAAAATCCCACTGCTCTGCCATACATACCTTGCATATGCACTTCAAAATCTCCAAAATAGCTCCAAAATAGCCAATATTATAAACAGGGAGAGCGAGAGTCAAAAACCCGTAGTGCCCCGGACAGTCATCAAATCTGGCGTGACACGTGGCACAAGTGCCGCTCTTGTTTGGTGGACCCTATGAACATAGAAATCAAGTTTCTTAATACAGCATAATGCATGGTTTTAATTCATCAGTACATCCACAGAACAGATAACAAAATTTCAGTTCTTCTACCGGAGTAGTTTATAATGAATAGAAAAACATTAGGCAGCAGTCTTTTTTCTTCCCATTTCAGAAAAGTAAAGTGACAAGTTGATACAAGTCAACTCTTTTTCTCAAACACTTCAATTAGGGGGTATTTTAACACAAAATGGTCAGCCAAAAAGGCAAAAATCATACCATTCTGGGATCCAACAATCCGTTTGGAATGGGCTTCTTCGATCGGTCATAGTAGTTCCCCCGCCAAACTTCAACCTCCCCTGCCTTCAAAATCTCCGACTCTGATTGTATCGAAAACTTAATACTCTCTCTGCGTAAACAGAATCAGAAATTGAACATCTCAAAAGCCTATTTACCACACCACCACTGTGATATTCACAACGAAACTCGGGAAATCACACAGGAACCCAAATCCATAACAGAAAGGAGGAGAAAACTGACATCTTGCGAGGTTCGGTGTCCTCCACAAAAGGGTCTTTGGTGAACTGGAATCTGCCTACGCCCCGCCTCATCGTGCTCAGCTGGTGGTCGAGACGGCAGTACACCGGATTCACAGTCGCCGGAAGCGAAGTTCCTCCACCTGTGCTACCCTAAATCCTGTTCAGGAAGCAAGTGGGAGGATCAGCAACAGCGAGTAACTGCGTCGTGAGGGTTTAAGAAGGGGAGAAGATTGGGCGGCAAGTAACTGACGGAAGGCAACGCGAGCAAATAACCGCGATCTTCCGGTTTTAAAACCCTATGATAGAGAAAACTCTGTCCCAACCAAACTGAGCAAACATGTAAGAGGTTTTTGGGGGTTCAGGGTTTTTTTTTTTTTTAATAAAAAAAGCTGTTAGTGGGAAGTTGGGAACAACCCGGTCCGACCCACAGGGTTCAGTTTAGTAGTTTACGCCCATGGCCATGGATAACCGGGATACTGAACTATGGGTAGTCTAAAACCCTAGGGCCTAAGCGAGCAAAGAGAAATTTACAGGCAGGCGCCCACCATTCTCGATCCCCAAATACCGCAACTACAAGGAGAGCAAGAACAGCTATGGAGTTCCAATTCCCCCACTTTTTCACATGAACCTGTTCTCTTGTTGTTGCTCCCGGTTAGATAGCAATAACTCTATAGATTATCCATGTTTAAATGCTCCTTTTTTTACCCTTTTGAATTTCCTCGCCGATTCGCATTCTCTGTTTCAGGCTTAATCTTCGAAGTGTTCCAAGGAGCTTACTTGCTTGTTCCCGGGTTTCTCAGAGGTATCAAGGATTCCGGATTTAATCTAATTGTCATAAATTTATGAGCTTTTCATGCTTGTTTGGTTTTGATTATGGCTTTCCTTGAATAATTCTGGACATGAAGTATGCTTTGTCTTGAATTCAATCTAATTTGGATAAATTTATGAGCTGGCAATGCTTGTACATTTTGATGTTTACATCGAGGTGTTTTTGGAGCCTAGAGCTATCATTTTTAGTTGCAAATCGAAGTTTCTAAGACCTATCACCAGCTTTTCTGTTATTCCATCCTTTAAATGGAATGTTTCATTGTTCCAAATATCTCACTTTCATAGTTGTTTCAAATGAAAAATAGCGGTTTTCTCATTTTGGTTGGAGTTTGAAAATAGCCAAGAATTGCTGAATAGGTGTGCATATCGTATAGCTCCAATTCATATTTATGTCCTTTAGTTTGTTTCTCCCTAAACTGATAAAGGAATGAAGAAAAATACTTATTCCACTCCCATACGTGCCAGAACCCGATTCCTGTTCCTCATTCCAAGTTCCATCCTGATACTTGAAGTTATGCCAGACGAGGCCTAAGAAGATTTATTCGAACATGTTATAGATTTTTGTATGTTTTGTTTGGTCAGAATTTTAGATATTTTATGTGCTGTGCAGTATGTTTTGAAAATTTTTGAAAGATCACTTTGATTGTATAGATTTTGCAATTATTGCCAATTTATATTCTTTTATGAAACTATTTGAATTACGCAAATTCTCATATAATATGTGAGTTGTATTTTTGGAGCTTTGTGAGTTGTGCTTAAGTTATATACCAATGCAAACACAACCCTATATTTAAAATTTTCATATCATCTGCTTGAATTTCCTTGCTAATATTCAATTGAGTCATAATTGAACATAAGAAGTCTTCTCTGTTTCAGGCTCTATTTGGTAGCTGTTACAAGGAGCAGGAGCTTATTTGAGCATTCTCAGTTTTCGCAGAGGTAAAATATCTCACCTTCTTTCTTGCCATTGCATCTGCTATAGATCGGACTGTGGATGGCATGTATATATTGAGCTATCGAGCTTGGTTTTTTATTTTGACCGGTAACCTATTTTTATCCTGAATGATAACATGAATGCTTTGTCTTCTTTTTGCATTCCTGTATCCATCCACCTCTCTACAACAGTAGTATTTTTCATGGCTATATTCGTTGATTGTTAACACATGCTCCTTTTGTGTCAGTTTTGAAAGAGATGAAAGAAAAAATTGGCCTGATTTTTTGTCTTTGTATTCTTATTATGTTGTCCCTATTGATACATAAAGTCAGCGTTAGCAAAACCATCAACTTTTTTCTGTTTACCAAACTTTAAATTCTATTTATTCATATTCCTCTTTTCACTTTTTATTTAAGTCTCATACTAGACCTCACCCTGACTTTATTGTGATCAGTGTATTTGAAATTTTTGTTTCAATAAAAGAAAAAGCGACTAGTTCTACATCTACATTTCAATTGGGGAAATAGAATAATTGCTAGAAAAGAGTGCATGACCTGTTATATAATTTCAGTATAATTTTTATCCTTGAATAACTAATGAGTAATGAACATGAATACCTATAAAAATTAAAAACTGCTGGGAGGTTATGCTGTTAATCTATGGAGTGGCTGATGTATATCTAATGTCTATATCATTGATATTTGTTGGATATCCTTTTCCTTTTCAGATATTCACCATGCTATTGTTTTATATGCTCCCTATGTTTTGGTTACCTTATGTCCCTTTTTAACAGTTTCTGTGCAGTTTCCTCTAGCAGTATGGCTGAAGCTAAAAGCTTTGCTAGAAGGGACCGGCTTCTGGAGATTGAAGCCAAGGTCCGTGGTTGGTGGGAAGAGGGCTCTGTTTTTCTGGCTGAACCGTGTGAAAAGGCTCCTCAACCTGGTGAAAAGTTCTTTGGAAACTTTCCATTCCCTTATATGAACGGATATTTGCACCTTGGTCATGCATTTTCACTGTCCAAGGTTGAGTTTGCAGCCGCATTTCATAGGTTGAGAGGTGCCAATGTCCTATTTCCTTTTGGATTTCACTGCACTGGCATGCCCATTAAGGCTTCAGCTGATAAACTTGCTCGAGAAGCTCAGCAGTTTGGGAACCCACCAATTTTCCCCACAGCAGAAGAGGAAGTTATCCAGGTGCAAGAGCAGGAGGAGAGTGGAGGTGCACAACCAGCACCTGATAAGTTTAAAGGGAAGAAGTCCAAGGCTACTGCAAAAGCAGGCAGGCAGATGTATCAGTGGGACATCATGCGCAGCTATGGCCTTACTGATGAAGAAATCGCCAAATTTCAGGATCCTTATTATTGGCTATCCTTCTTTCCACCGTTGGCTGTGGAGGACTTGAAAGCTTTTGGGCTGGGTTGTGATTGGAGGCGTTCTTTTGTCACAACTGATATGAACCCCTTCTTTGACTCTTTTGTGAAATGGCAAATGAGGAAACTTAAGGCAGCAGGTAAGATTGTGAAGGACCTGAGGTACACGATTTACTCGCCTTTGGATGGGCAACCATGTGCAGATCATGACAGGGCATCAGGTGAAGGGGTTCAGCCCCAAGATTACACTCTAATTAAAATGGAAGTGCTCCCTCCTTTCACCTCAAAGTTGAGTGTTTTAGAAGGGAAAAAGGTTTTTCTTGCTGCTGCAACTCTTAGACCTGAGACCATGTTTGGACAGACTAATGCATGGGTTTTGCCTGAGGGAAAATATGGGGCATTCGAAATTAATGATACCGATGTTCTTATTTTGACACACAGAGCTGCCCTAAATCTTGCTTACCAGAGATTCTCTACGATTCCAGAGAAACCAACTTGCTTAGTTGAACTTACAGGTCAGGATCTAATCGGACTCCCCTTGAAGTCGCCTCTCACCACTCATGAAATAATATATGCACTTCCGATGCTAACCATCTTGACAGATAAGGGTACCGGTATTGTGACTAGTGTCCCTAGTGATGCTCCTGATGACTATATGTCTTTGCAAGATTTGAAGGCAAAACCTGCTTTTCGAGCCAAGTATGGTGTCAAAGATGAATGGGTTTTACCTTTTGAAATCATTCCAATCATTGATATCCCTGGCTTTGGTGATAGAGCTGCTGAGAAAGTGTGTGTTGACATGAAGATCAAGAGCCAAAATGAGAAAGAAAAGCTTACCGAGGCTAAGAAAGTGACTTATTTGAAAGGATTCACAGAAGGAATTATGACTGTTCCAGGCTATGAAGGGAGGAAGGTCCAAGAGGTGAAGCCTGTAATTAGAAACATGCTGATAGAGACAGGTCAGGCCATAATGTACAGTGAGCCTGAGAAACGAGTTATGTCCAGATCGGGTGATGAATGTGTTGTGGCTCTGACAGATCAATGGTACATAACATATGGGGAGCCTGAATGGAAGCAACTAGCTGAAGAGTGCCTGTCAAACATGAACGTCTACTCGGAAGAAACAAAGCATGGATTTGAACACACACTTGGCTGGCTTAACCAATGGGCATGCTCGCGTTCTTTTGGCCTTGGATCTCGTATCCCCTGGGATGAGCAATTTCTTGTTGAGTCCCTGTCTGATTCGACCATATACATGGCCTATTATACAATTGCCCATCTGTTGCATAATGGTGATATTTATGGAGGAAGCACCAATCCCGTAAGGCCTGAACAAATGACGGATGAGGTTTGGGATTTTCTTTTCTGTGGTGGGCCTTCTCCAAAGTCATGTGAGATTGGGCATGATGTGCTTGGAAAGATGAAGCAGGAATTTGAGTATTGGTACCCTTTTGATCTTCGAGTTTCTGGCAAAGACCTCATCCAGAATCACTTGACGTTTTCAATCTACAACCATACAGCAATTATGGACAAGCGCCACTGGCCTCGTGGATTTAGATGTAATGGCCATATCATGCTCAACTCTGAGAAGATGTCCAAGTCGACTGGGAACTTCAGGACATTGCGGGAAGCAATTGAGGAATTCTCGGCGGATGCCACCCGATTTTCTCTTGCCGATGCAGGTAATGGTTGATGCAAATTTTTAATTTTATTTTTATACAATTCTCTGCTGATGCGACCTGATTTTCTTTGTCAATGCAGGTGATGGTGTTGATGATGCCAACTTTGTATTTGATACATCTAATGCTGCAATTCTCCGGCTCACAAAGGAGATAGCATGGATGGAGGAAGTTCTTGCTGCAGAAGCAACATTGAGAGTGGGTCCTCCATCTACTTACAGTGACAAGGTGTTTGCAAATGAGATCAACTTAGCAGTAAAATTGACCGAGCAGCACTACAGTAATTACATGTTCCGTGAAGCTCTCAAATCTGGGTTTTATGACTTCCAAGCCGCTAGAGATGAGTACCGGTTCTCATGTGGAGCTGGTGGCATGAACCGTGACCTGGTCCTTCGATTTATGGATGTCCAAACGAGGTTGATCACCCCAATCTGCCCACATTACAGTGAGTTTGTCTGGAGAGAGATGCTGCACAAGGAAGGATATGTGGTGAAGGCGGGATGGCCTACGGCCGATGAACCCGATTTGACTCTCAAGAAAGCCAACACTTACCCGCAGGAAACAATAGCTTCCATGAGGAAGCTGCTCCAGAAGCAGTTGTCAGGAGGTTCAAAGAAAGGCAGTAAAGCGCCACCAGTTACTCAGCTCGCAGAGGATAAGCGGATCAGCGGCTTGATTTTCGTAAACGAAGAGTATGATGGTTGGAAAGAAGTGTGCTTGAGCATACTCCGAAGCAAATTTGACCAAGGCACTGTCACTTTCGCCCCAGATTCAGAAATAATGCAAGCTCTGCAGCAGAGCAGTCTCGGGCAGGCATCAAACTTCAAGCAAATCCAGAAGCAGTGCATGCCCTTCCTTCGGTTCAAGAAGGACGAGACTCTTAAGCTCGGGCCTCAGGCCTTGGATCCAAGGCTGCCATTTGGCGAGCTGGAGGTTCTTGCAGAGAACTCAGAGTTGTTCAAGAGGCAGCTTGGTCTTGAACATGTGGAAGTTCTATCGGCAGCTGATCCTGATGCACTGGCCAAAGCTGGTGCGTTAGTCTCATTAGTGAATCAGAACCCACCTTCCCCTGGAAACCCAACGGCCATCTTCAGGTGACGATCTCTAGTTGCATACTTTGGAATCATTTTGACTTGAGAGCAAGCAAGACAGTGAACCGTATAGACTGATTTTATTGTCTTCCAAACTCATGTTTCACACTTTTTAAGTGTTTTTTTTCCGCTGTATTACCATGTTACTTGATTGAGAAGATTGTTGATCATCTTCGGGTTCAGCATCACTGCTTGTTTGACACCCTGATGCCCTGCATAATATCTATTTTGATTTGGGTTCGTGGCGATGAATGTGAAAGGTTTCCCTTCTGAAACAGGTAAGAGACAGGAATGAAACCAAGCTTTCCAGTGCTTGTATAGCTGAAAAAATGGCAAGTTTTGTTGTACTAGTTTTAGGTAGTAAGAAAATATTGCAGATGTCTCAAATGAGTACTCTTACTAATTTCCCCGTCTGTTGATTTATACTGTCCTAATTTGTGCATTCCCTTGTTTCACCCATTCCAAAATTTGAGAAATTTTTTATGAGCACCTAAAATGTGTTGAAATCCATAATCATAGCCTCATAGGTCACGAATTCAATCCCTTCAGTGGCAGGTCCAGCCGTCTAGTGGTTGAAATTTATGGATACACAAATGCCATGTAATACTCATGTTCAAGGCTACATATTAACATATTATGTAACAAAATCTTACAACAAAAAGATACATACATAGATGGTTCAGCTAGAAGGCATGAAGGTTGCCCTTATAATTGCTAGAGATCAACATGAAACTCATTCCAACCAACGAGCACGGCAACAAAATGGCGTTTTCTCTCCCCTTTTTATCGAATTGCTACCCATCAACCATGAACTGATCGTCCTGGTTATCTCCTTCAACTCTAGTGTTGTCGTGGACCATGCCATTCACATGGTTACTGGCACTTGTATGATCGAAAAGAGCACCTGGATGGCCTGTCCACTGAGAAACGATCCCTAGCAATTGGCTGACGAGATTCTGCTGTTCATGAAGTATTCGGGATTGCAGCTGACCTGTCTCGGCTCTGTGGTGATTCAACATCTCATCCATTCTTTTCATCCATTCAGATCTCTTTCGGTTCATCCTCTCTTCCCATTCTCTCTCTTGAATGAACATTTCCTCTCTTCTTCGTTTTCCCCTCGCTTCGCTCTCCTTCTCCATGGCTTCCCATTCTTCCATCCATTGTTTTCTCAGCCGCTTCCTTGCCTTTTCCCTCTCTTCTCTTTCCTTTTCCATTTCTTCCATTCTCCTCTCACTCTTCTTCTCCTGCTCGTAAGAAAGCTGCTCCCTCCTCTTCCTTTCCCGCTCACGCTCCACATCACATTGCTCGAAACGGGTTTCCATTTCCCTCAACTCCCTCACCTGACTCGCAACGAAACCCCATGCTTTCTTCTCCAAACCCTTGGATTCTTTCTTCTTCCTCCTCGACTCTGACTCATTACCCTCGATTTCTTCATACACCAGTCCATCATCTCCATCATCCTTCAAATGATCACTACCATTGCAATTTTCCTTCCTTGCTTCCCCATCAAACTCCAATCTCGAAACCCCATTATCATCTCCACCAATCCCTGTCACAAAATCCCCATCCTCGTCTCCATCCACAGATTGCAGAAAAAACCCAAGTTCCACTATTTCCATCCCATGACTCCCCCCATCGAAATCCTGGTCATTGGTCACCGGATCATTGGCTGAAAACACAAGTGGCACATCCCCAAAAACATCCTTGTACCTAAGAAAGTTGGACCAATACGAAACGCCATCCATCCACTCGAACTCCTCCCTGCCAGAATCATCCTCAATGCTCAATTCAGGCCTCTTAATCTTCTGCTTAACAAGCAGATACTGGTGCCTCATATTCTGCACCTTGGTGGACACGTCTTTCCAAGTCCACTGCCATGGATAAGCAACTGGGTCCCGGTCATGGTGGACACAGTTAACACACACAGCAATGGGTCTAAATTTCTTCTCCCTGGTTTTCATTTTGGCTAAATCACCACTTGAAATCATCTCTCCATACTTGTCAATTAGGGTTTTCTCCTCTGCCTCACTCCATTTCTTCCTTCTAGGAGGAGACATCATTAGGGCAACAGATTACTCAACTAACAACCCGAATTCTACATCAATTCCCACCCACCATTCAACATTCACCAAAAAGGCATCAACTTTGAGCCGTGACGGATCCAGAATTTTTGACTTGGGGGCTGAAAACTACAAAGAACGATATAAAAAAAAATCCATCTTGCGAGTTCAATACTACAAACATGTTCAATACTACAAACAAGTTCACTTTGACCGTAGAGGAGATAAATTCATCTTGCGAGTTTTCATGTTCTTCTTTTTTTCAATTATTTGCTAAAGTTTTTCAATTGACCGAATTTAATGGTGCTTTTGATCGAAGAAATATGCCTTATAGTTTGAATTCTTTCATAGCATAGTTTTATATGAAATGAGTGCACTTGACTTATTAAACCAAAGATGATTTACAAGGTGAATACATACTATGCCTTACTTTCTCTACATTGTGTGAGATATTCCCTTTTTCCAGTTGGTGTCTGCCTTTCAAATGTCATGACTCACCTAGAAATATCTGATTGATATGGTTATTCAGCTATCTTATTTTCCTTTGTAAATATAAGAAAAGTTCTACAATACTGATCCCTTTCATTTGGTGTTAATTCTTGTTGACAGCTTATCTTATAAACTTCTGGAGGTGTTAGGTATTGCATGAACTTCCTCTCAATTGCTTAAGTAAGTTGGTTATGGATTTGTATACCACATCCTTTTTGCAATGCAATCTATCTTATCTATTTACTATCCACTTTCTATTTTTTAACTTTGTGATGAATTTTTCTGCATGTTTGATGTTACGTCACAAATTCAATTGACAAACCACAAATTCAATTCACATACAATAATGAAATGACAAAATTGATTCTCAGAATCATAAACCTAAACTGAAATTTCACAAAATTGATTCTCAAAATCACAAACCCTAAAATCACAAAATTGATTCCTAAAATCAAAACCCTAAAGGAATTTATCCTATTTACAAATTGAATCTCTAATCAAAAGCTAGAGAACAAATTCAGAAAGTATAAGATATAAAACACTAACCTTTTCAATTTAGCGATTGGAATCTGGGATTGGGAGGGGAAGAAGAAGCTGCTGGTTGCTACAGTGCTGCGTTCGGTGTACAGGAGCCAGGAGGGTACAGGCCGACGGTTCGGTTGAAGGAGGAGGGAGGATCCGGAAGCGGGGTTCGGTGGAGGAGGAGCCGGCAGTGGCGGCGGACAGCAAGGTGCTGTTCGGAGGTGAGTCGCCGCTTCGCGTGGCTTCTCTTTCTCTCAATCGCCCGTCGAGTGTTGGGCGTGTCTGTCGATCTGTCATAATAAAAAATAAAAAAAAATATGAATGTAAAAATAAAGATTAAAAAAGGGAATGGGCGTGAATCGAACCCATTATTACCTCTCGATGCACTCTGCTACGCTTGTTTAAGCGAGTGTGCTAGACTACGAGCAACTAGACCAGTTATTTAAGTCGAATAAGTCAAATATTGCTTGTTCATAATCAGTTCGTTTAAGATATGAGCGAGCTCGAACCGATCTTAAATTTTAACTCGAGCTTAAATACTAGTCTTGCTTATGAAATAAACAAGCTCGAGCCGGGCTTTTTTTGAGCTTTAAGCAATTATACTTGCTCACTATACAATAACTTGGAGAAAATTTTAGAAATTCCATAAAATTGAGCTATTCAAGTTTAATTCGTACGAGCTGAGCTTTGGACCGAGCTTAAAAATGTGCTCATACTCGATTCATTTAGAAAGAAACGAGCTCGAGTCGAGTATCCATCAAATCATTGGACCGTGTATCCATCAAATCATTGAACGAGCTTTGGACCGAGCTTTGGAGCTTTCGACCGTGTATCCATCAAATCAACACAATAATAAGAAACCCTAGGTTGCATAGAGGTTTTTTCTCTACAGGGTGTTCTGCGAGGTTCTTGCCAGAACATGAAAATCAATTGTGTCCTATTGTTCATTCTCATTCTCTTTAACGATATTCACTCGCGGGAATTCACAATAGGTAGAGTGGTGGATTTGAGGTTAGTTCTGGCGATTTGTGGTAGCAAGAGGAAGGGTGACATTTTGATGAGCTTTTTGGAATTCAGGACACCGGGACAAGGATTGTCCTTTGGTACTGCAATATTGGCACTTACTAAGGTACGGTTTAAGGATATAGTTGTTGTTGCGAGGTGTGGGCTAGGATGGGGGTGGTTCAGTAATAGGTTTTGGTGGTGTAGGAGTTTTGGCAGTGGTATGGTTGGCTACAATGGGGAAGTGGGTCGATGTGGTTTGGTGATAATGCATATTTTATATAGGCATTATAGATAGGTTTTATTGCATTTAACTATTTAAGTATTCATATTGCATGTGTTTTGTCTTATTTACATTGTCTTGCATTTGGAGCATTCGAGTTCGGAATCTACGCTATTTCGTGTTTATTATGTAGTTTTATAATCCGACCTTGAAGGGAGGCTTGAGAGATCTAGAAGCAGGGCCGGCCATTAGCAAGTGCAAAGTGTGCGATCGCATGGGGCCTCCAAATTTTCGGGGCCTCTAAATATTTAGAACCTATTTGTTATTATAATTAATTATGTAAGCTAAGTGTTCACATTTTTGCGTGTGGCCTACTGGTAATCCTGGAAGCGCTTCCTATAAATAATAGCGTACTGTTCGGGGTTCGATTCCCCTCTTTTTCATTTTCTACAACAAGTGATTTGTGTTTTTTTTTTTATGTTTTCTTTTCTTCCGTGTTTTTCTCTTCACTTTTTTTCCCTTTTTTTTTTTGACTAGGTAAAAATTCGATGGTCAGACAGGCCTGACTCATCGAGAGGCCGACCGAAGTCGGCAGACGGCGAACCGTCTAACAGGACAACCTAAAAACAGAAATACAAATAACAAGCGTAATGAGCCAAACAGAAATAAACACTACAACAAACGTTCCAAGAAGACCAAACACTCGAACAGCTGAGGAAGCCACCGAAGAACGCAGCCAAGCACCACCAAACAGTAACACCGCGGGCCAGTAGTACAGCAGGACTCTAATTCCTGTGGGTAGTGCAGACGAACTCCAAGGAAACTCTATCCCGGATACGGAGTCGCCCTGAGCGCACGACCACGACCCCAGCCAGACCCGACTATAGACTCAACGCCCCCCCAACCAAGCAGAAGATCTCCTAGAAACATCGGAAGCAGAGCCGCAAACTGCTCGAAACAAGACGCCAACAATCTTTCACCTACAAAATGTCGACATGCCCTTGCGGGATTTTCTCAAGCCCTTTCGGGTGGGTGCACATTTTTTTTTTTCCTTCCAAACTCCCAACCTTGGGCCCGAAGGCACCCAAACTTGGGCCCGAAGGAACCCAAACTTGGGCCCGAAGGAACCCAAACTTGGGCCCGAAGGCACCCAAACTTGGGCCCCAAGGACAATTGTAGGCGCTTGAACAACGGGCTACGCCGGGCCAGGGAAGCCCGGACACCACCATCAGCCCATGGAGCATCATCCCGGAGACAGACTACCCAGGCGGCACTACCACCAGCATGACGGCAACCTCCGACGACAGGAGGTAGACATGTCGGCAGCAGACCGAGAGACTGGACGAGGCGACGCAGGGAGGAGGACGAAACCAACGCACAACGCTAGCGGCGAGACCAGGTCGACAGAGGAGGACGAGATCGACTGAGGAAGGATGAAACCACAGCGCCGGCGAGCCCAGAAACGGCCCATCCGAGGCGGCGACGAACACCCGGGCCCCAAATCGACAACCGAATCACACCCCGAACCCCAAAACGACAAACGAATCGGAGAGAACGAGGAACGGGAACTCAAAATCAACCAAACGGAAGGTCGATTGAAGCACAAGGAAGGTGGATTGAAGAGGATAGGATTCTCAGTTGGATTCTTCAATTGGAAATTCCGTAGTTTGAGTTTACACAATTTGGGGATTTCTCAAAATTCTAGAGAGAGGGCAGAGCCCTTCTCTCTAGAATCCCCTTGAATACTTTTTTTCCCTTTCTTTAAACATCTCTTTCTTTGTTTATTTATTTCAATTCATTTTTTATTTCCAATACTGGCAGTTTGGTTTGTTTTTCCCCTTATGTGTTTTTTTTTGCTCTTTCTCTTATCTTTTCTTTGTTGATTTATTTCAATTTATTATTTTTATTCCCAATATTTTGTATAATATTTAACTAGCATGATTCCCGCGCCATGACGTGATTTTTTATAAGTAAAATCTTACTAATATATTAAATTAATATTATAACATAATTGTAAAAGTTCAGATAATTAAATATTTTGAATTAAACTCATGGGTTGAGAAAACGATTAAAATAGTGTGTGTGTGTGTGTGTGTGTGTGTGTGTGTGTGTATATAGATTACCAATATTAATTTTATGTTTTCTTATTATTAATTTTTTGTTTTGAATTAATCCCATTGTTTTTTTAGAAAAAAACTACTAAAATTATAGTTTAGGCTAAGATCAATGTTTTGAATTAAGCCCAATAGTTAGTAAAGCTAAATCAAAAAGAGAATTAAAGGAAAAAGAAGAAAAAAATTAGAAATAAAGAAAATCAAAGAAAAATGGCAAAAAAAATGATTGGTCAAGACTCCTAAAATTACTCTAAGATTGACACGTCATCCTAAATTCTTCTAAATTAAGAGTTTATATATAGATATATAGATAGTTAGTAAAGCTAAATCAAAAAGAGAATTAAAGGAAAAAGAAGAAAAAAAATTAGAAATAAAGAAAATCAAAGAAAAATGGCAAAAAAAAAATGATTGGTCAAGACTCCTAAAATTACTCTAAGATTGACACGTCATCCTAAACTCTTCTAAATTAAGAGTTTATATAGATATAGATAGTTAGTAAAGCTAAATCAAAAAGAGAATTAAAGGAAAAAGAAGAAAAAAATTAGAAATAAAGAAAATCAAAGAAAAATGGAAAAAAAAAATGATTGGTCAAGACTCCTAAAATTACTCTAAGATTGACACGTCATCCTAAACTCTTCTAAATTAAGAGTTTATATAGATATAGATATTTATCTCTTTGTTTTAGTTTTTTTAAACAAAAGCGAGATTTGTTTTTCCCCTTTTTCTGTGTTTTTTTTTCTGTTCTTATCTCTTTCTTTGTTTTTTATTTTCAATATTTTATGTTTATTAAATAAAATCAAATAGCTTCTAAATTACTGATTTCCATCCTATAAAGTAATTTCATTGTCATGAGAAAAAATTGCTTAAATTATTAAAGATATATTTTACACATATTTAGAAGATCTAAGATTGTAATGTAAATAATTGTAGTAAATTTATAAAAATCAGTTTCCCAAATCTTCTTGATTTGTCAAGGATAAATAATTTGATGATATTCAACATATTTCCATAAGTATATGTATTTATTTATTTAACGATTCTTGGTGTTTCATGTAAATCATAGTAAAGAAAGGTGATTCATATTGCAAAATTATAGGATGATACTCTAATATTTATCATATATCCTATGACATAAATATGAAAATTTTCATTGTAAAAATCTCAACAGTGATCTTTTTAGTTTAAAATAAAAATTAAAGTTGTCAAAACTAATTTAGTATGTGAACAATTTTGAACACTTGATTACAAAACCATATTAATAGAATTATTAGGTGTGAAATAAAAATTTATATTTATATAAAATATATTCATTTTTAAGAGTGACTATAATATTGAATACTTCATTTTCATATTTTGTACAGGGCCTCCGAAATTGATTGGACGGCCCTGTCTAGAAGAGATGATTTTGGAGCATAAGAGAGGCTAAGGAATGAGCATCAAGGGAGCTAAGGAGCATAGAGTCGAAGACAAAGAAGAATCGCAGAACCAAAGTAACGGCGCTGCCGCTATTCCACTAGCGCTCGTCGGTCCTATGCATTCAGCGAGAGCGATTTCGTTCGAAGACATTCTTATTAGTTTATTATTATTATTTACCCTACAGTTTTCCACGACTCTATTTAGGTTATTTCTATTCATTTTACAGTCGTTCGTTCATTGTTTGGTTGTTGAGAGAAACAATAGAGAGAGATACTTTGATTATGAGTTGCTAAACTCATAGTTTCGCTTGTGATTCGAAGACATGGTTGGATGAATTGTGAGGATTTGATTTCATATTGTTATTCATAAGTTATTCATTATCTTTGTTCTTCATTGATTAAGTATTTGCACATGTTCTCTCTTTAATTACTTGTAAATCACTCCGAACATTCTTATTATATCCGATCTGGAACGAGAGTTTTACAACAGTGTTCTTAGAGATCAAGAGTGTACGTAAAGACCGACCTCTCATTAGCATCCAAATCAAAGATCACATATCCTTTCAAATTTGAGGTTATTGGCCCTCGTTGTCTCCATCTACGCGCTAAAACCAAGTGGTAAGGAAATTCCGATTCCTCTGTTGTTGACTCATAATCAAATAAGGACAAGAAAGAGGAAGTCAAAATGTGTAAGAAAATACACAATAGAAAGACTTTAAATTTGAAGGGGTGCATATAATGAAATTACCATTGTAGGATTGTCCATTCAGATTGAGCAAATATTTGCTTTTAGTTGTTAGTGGAGTAACCCACTATCATCTTACTAGATAAAAAATAAGGAGTCATCAATAATCGCTTTTGGAGCTCCTGACTCTTGGCCAAATCCTTGCAATAAGTCAATATTTTGACCTAGGGGGGGAGTATGGTTGAGGTCGAACAATTTATTGATGATCGTCCGCAACGTTCTGAAGTCATCCCCCGCGGGTTTTTCGGGTGCGCTCCATCTTACAACTCTAAGCACACTAGGCTGCCCCTACCTCCACGTAAAATCAACGTGTATTAATTGATTGTCCAATCTACTCTCTTCCTCCATATAAACAAGTTCACCTATAATCCCTTTCACCACTTGTTGGAATTCCTGAAAAACGAGTTTTTTTTTACCGGGAACAAGTTTATGCCTAATTGCATACTCGACGATTATAGTGAAGAGCGAATACACCCAAGCACCGAGATTCATCTCATCACGAATATAGCTAACCATGCTTGAAGGGAAAACCATAGCGTTTCTCAGGTTCGTTATCCTAAATTGGAGCCTGAAAAGGAATAACTCTTGTGATATGAATAGGGATTTAACCGCTTATAAATCACTCCGAACATTCTTTATATCCGATGTGAGATGGGGTGTTACAATCTCACTTGCTTAAAGGACTGACATGTCTAGGGCTTGAATCACTTATAAATCACCTCGAACATCCTTCTTAATTATATTGCTCTCCGGGAGAAGTGTACCCAAACTTACTGTCAGAGCACCTCAAATATCAAGAGCGTAAATATCGGTCTCCCATTAGTATCCAAATCAAAGATCTCATATCCTTTCAAATTCGAGGCTCTCGACCCTCGTTGTCTCCGTCTACGCGCTAAACACGCTTACTCATCAGTTTCAACTTTCGTACTCGACAATTATATTGGCTAATTAGGACAGAGAAAATCTGACGCTTCAAGTGAATCAACATGCAAATTAGATAGCCCAGCTCGAGGCAGCACATGCAGCACAGATTGAGGCTAACCCTGGGATCGGGGTGCTAACTTTGGGAGTGCTTCAACCGATGCGAGAGACACTTTTGCAGGCTATCCATGGACTCAATCCGCTAGAGGAAGCTCTAGTTCATGCCGCCATCCTCATGTTGACTGAGCTGATCCGGAGGAAGGGAGGAGCATGAGGAGGAGAGTGCGGCTGACCAAATCGATCTCAATTCATAGATTTCACATTGGATTTCCCTTTGAATTAGTATTTTTGTGTGTTAACCATGTCAGGGTGGTTGAGCTAGAAAGGATCTCAGGGTAGTACCCGATGATCCCCGGTTCGATTCCCAGATATGGTCGCTCTATATTTACCAAAATCAAGAAAATAACCAATAAAAAGACCTTAAATTAGAAGGGGTGCATGCATATAATGGAGTTACCATTGTAGGATTGTCCATCGAGATTGAGCATAAACTTGCTTTTAGTTGTTAGTAGAGGGTTTCTTATATGGAAGAACATATTTGAATAAGATATATCAACAAAATAAATATAACTGAGCTTCGAAACCTATCAAAACTATAAAATAGGGGTGGGCACAAATCCCGCAAATCCCGGTCCGTTCCGGTCCCGGTGGGATTTGAAAAAAATAAAATGAATCTAGTCCCGCAAAAATTATACGGGACGGGATGAAGATTTCTTATCCCGCAAATCCCGTCCCATCCCGCGTATATATATATATATATATATATATATATATATATATATATATATATATATAAAATTTACACTTTATGTAAGTATTATATATTTACATATACATATATTATACACTTTGTATAGATATATACATATTGTATATTACTATGTATACTAATGCAATGCATTATACTTTCTTTCTTTTTTGGTCGGTGCAGTATACTTTCTACATTGTGTATATACACACACTGTATTATACGCAGTATATATGTAATAGTGTTTATATGTATAATATATAATATTATGTATAATTATATTTATAATGTGTCTAATGTGTATATATAAAAGGAAAATTATAAAAATATATAAAATATTATAAATCTAATATATGTTACGCCTTTGAAAACCATAAAATAGATAGGAATTTTAGATTTTTTTACAATGTGTTTTATTTGAGGGACAGGGCCCGTCCCGTCCCATGAGGGACAAGGCCCGCGCGTGATTGAAAAAATAATAATGAATCCCATCCCGCAAAAATTACGCGGGACGGGACGCGGGACGACCCCCATCCCGTCCCGCCCCGCGCCCACCCCTACTATAAAACATTTGTCATGGAATACGATTTCATATGAGGTTAATATTCAAGCAAAAAATTGAATTAACTTCAAAACCTCGTATGAATTGCAATGGCGGAATGTGTCCAAACTCAAAAAGGGGTTTTGTAGGTCGAGCTTGAAATGTGAACCGAGTCACGAAATGAATATGCCAATGAATTTCTATTGATGAGGTGATTCAATTCCTATAATCATTTGATCTTTCAACCTTATCTCCAACGTCAATACGATGAATTTTCAGAACTAGGGTTTGTGATTTTGGATGGAACTGGGGATTGATTCATCCATTAATTCAAGATTTGTCCATGTTTTTATAAGGTGAAATTGATTAAATTTTTTTTTGTAAAGTGTGAGACTTGGGGTTTGTTGAATGTTTCATACACATATACACTTGGGGTTTTATACACTTTGTATAGATATATACATATTGTATATTACTATGTATACTAATGCAGTGCAGTATACTTTCTTTCTTTTTTGGTCTGTGCAGTACACTTTCTACAGTGTATATATACACAAACGTACTGTATTATATATATGTAATAGTGTTTATATGTATAGTATATAATATTATGTATAATTATATTTATAATGTGTATATATAAAAGGAAAATTATAAAATATTATAAATCTAATATATGTTACGCCTTTGAAAACCGTAAAATAGATAGGAATTTTAGATTTTTTTACAATGTTTTTTATTTGAGGGACATGGCCCATCCCGTCCCGTCCTGTGAGGGATAAGGCCCGCGCGGGATTGAAAAATTAGTAGTGAATCCCGTCCCGGTCCCGTCCCGCAAAAATTATGCGGGACGGGACGCGATACGACCCCCATCCCGTCCTGTCCCATCCTGCGCCCACCCTTACTATAAAACATTTGTCATGTAATATGATTTCATATGAGGTTAACATTCAAGCAAATATTTGAATTAACTTCAAAACCTCGTATGAATTGAAATGGCGGATTGAGTCCAAACTCGAAAAGGGTTTTTATAGGTCGAGCTTGAAATGTGAACGGAATCACGAAATGAATATGCCAATGAATTTCTATTGATAAGGTCATTCAATTCCTATAATCATTTGATCTTTCAACCTTATCTCCCACGTCAATACGATGAATTTTCAGAACTCGGGTTTGTAAATTTGGATGAAATTGGGGATTGATTCATCCATTAATTCAAGATTTGTCCATGTTTTTATAAGGTGAAATGGATACCAAAAAAAAAAGTTGTAAAGTGTGACACTTGGGGTTTGTTGAATGTTTTATACACATTATTCAGTTGCATATTTGACTTAGATGTGTGGTTGTATCCATATTGTGACAAAGTGCTTGGGTTTGCATCACTTAAATACTCGTGAGCAACTTGATAAAACTTATGAATGACATCCATTGCAGCATCAAAGTCTAACTTGGTACTAGCTCTTACAGCAGCCCATAATGCTTCTTTAAATGTTTTTCCTGGCCGCCTAGACTGCGTGCGTGTTCGTAATTGAGTCTTAATTGTTATCGACTAATGGTTATCTACCATCTATGTGTAATGTGTGTGACTGTGTGACTATGTTTATCAATTTATGAAGTATAATGTGTGTAATGTGTAGTTAGAAGTTTTATGTAGGAGTTTGTAAGTTTTAAGTTCTTGTGCCGATTAATAATAAAAGACTCATGTGTTCGTTTAATTGTTGTTAATTTTTTATGTATAACAAATTGGTGAAGCGGATTTAATTTCGTAATCACTAATTACCAATTGTTGTTCGTTTTTACTTAATTTTGTAGAAAGCCAATTTGATTTTAGAAAAAAGAAAACCAGCACATATATTTTTATTTCATTTTATGTTATTTATTTTTGGAAAAAACGTACTTTATAATGTAAATTACAATTATAAATTAAGTTTGTCAAAAACAAACAAATTCTACACTTACACCTTGATTTATAAATTAGATTAGAAAAGTTTTTAAAATAGGTTAAGAAAGTTTTTTTTTTAAAAAAAAACCAAACTAGTCCAAAATCCGACCGTTGTAAGACAACAATCATTTAATCCAACGGATCAGAATCCGACTCAGCAAGTTGACCCGACGGGTAGGCAACGGTCATAATTTTTTTTTTTTTATCGTTGGACTCTAAATTTCACCATTGTCTCACAATTTCTACTGACTTGGGGCCTCCTTTTCACCTATAAATACCCCACATACCCCACCACTTCACCCCACACCAACCCACTCTTCTCATCTCTTAATCTCATCATCCATTCTCTAACCTTTCGCTAATCTCGCAAGTCTCGATCATCTCTCCCTAATCTCTCCATCCATCTCTTGTCAAACTCTCCTAATCTAAGTCCTAAAATCTCTCGATCTCTCATCCTACATTCATCAATTTCATCATGTCGATGTTTCGAAGGGTGACTAGTGGTCGGAACAGTGTGAGCAGTCCTAGCCGGAGCGGAGCCATGGCACCCGAGCCCCAACCACCACGGCGGATCGTTTTTGTTCCAAGCGGGTCTCGGAGGCCCCGAATCGATGAGGAGGAGGATGATGAGGTCAACATCTCGGATCATCTTCTCGTGACTCCCGGTAGCATCGTCAATGATCAGGCTACACATACTACTCAGCCTACTCCTTCCACATATCTGACCGCCAAATCCGGAGCAGCTCGGCCTCGGAGAGGTGATGCACTGGAGGCGGCGGCGGCGGAAGATGTCGCCCCGGAAGCTGATGACGACGATGCGAATAAGCAAGAAGAGCTCCGGGTAGCGGTCTTCAAATATTGGTTCACGAAAGGTCCGATCCAACAGGATGAAAGTTGTAGGGCTCAGTGCAACTTTTGCATTCAGCCATACAACCATCCTAAAGGAGGAGGCTATGGCAGCTTAAGGAGGCATGTAAAAAACAAGCATCCCGACAAGTACGACATGTCGAGCGGCCAGACGCAATTAACCGGGTACGCGACTTCTTCCTCCCAACCTCCTGGCTTATTTAGTTATGATTATCAATATAGTAGTAACGAATTTGCGGAAATGATAGGCACGGAAAGTTTAACTTACAACTTTGCACATCGTTTACATTTTAACAACTGGGTGAGTAGGACGGTTAACCTCGTTACTGCCCCATTTCCCGCCAAATTGTTACAAGGAAAATTGAAAAACGTTTTGCTTGTTGAAAACAACAAATTGTTGAATATTTTCAAAAACATTCTGATTTGAAGGTTTCAATTTATAGCGATATTTGGACCGATCATTGGCTAGAGCACTCTTACATGGAATACATGGGTATCACTTGTCATTGGGTCGACAACGAATATTTTTTACACAAGAGAGTTTTGACCTTCCGCCTATTTGATGAGTCACACTCAGCACGTATCATAGCCAAGGTCATTATAACTGTTTTACAAGAATACCAGTTGACCCAAAGAGTTTTTTCAATCGGTTTTGACAACGCCTTCGCAAACACGACTTCTATTGAAGAATTAATTCAATATTGTAGCCCCCAGTCCGGAGGTACATTTTTCCACATCCGTTGCGCACCACATATTTTAAACTTATGTGTTCAAAACACTTTACAATATTTACAGTCTATGGTCACACCTATTCGTTTTGTTCTCAAGGCCCTCTTGAAGAGCAAAACACTCCGAGTGGAAGGTCTTCTGTAAGCAAAACAAGGTAAGATCGAAGAAATTTCCTAGGGATGTTTCTACTATGTGGAAATCCACTTATTTAATGATTCAAGAATCATATTTGTACAGAGAGCACCTTTCCGCTTTCGTTGCCCAATACATCAAAGGGTCTGGTGTTTTTAGTGTTATTTGAGTAACGACGAGAGATGTGATGAAAGTTTTTTACTACGCCACTTGAACTTTTAGTCAAGTTTACACCCCTACTTCGCATTTATTTTGTTTTACCGCAATGAACATTGCAATAGCCCTAAACGACGGGTTGCAGATACCGTCAATCTGCAAAGCCGTGATGGAAATGAGGGCTAAATGGTCAGAGTATTACTCAAACATTCCTGATATTTTCCTCGTAACAACGGTTTTCTACCCTAGAATTAAGCTCACTGGTCTTCAAAGGTTTTTGGAAAACTATTATCCTATGTTACAAGTTGTAGAACCGCCAAATGTACTTGTTACAATTACTAAGGTTAGAGAATTACTTCAAAGCTTATATGATATTTATTCTAGCGGTACTCAATCATCTCAACCGCCCCCTTCGTCCTCAACCTCGTCACACATTAGCATTAATTACTGCACGAACGAAGGCTCTTGCCAGAGATATTTTGGCACAAATAGATCAAGGACCTCGTCGACCTCCCATTCGAAGATCGACGAGTATTTATCTACTAACTTTGACTTTGTTGATATTGAAGTGGATGACTTCGACGTCGTGGAATAGGCCAGAAAGATTATGATATCCCACTCTACATGTAATTGCCCGCCAGATTCTAGGAGCACCATGCTCGACTGTTGCGGTTGAGCAACTATTTAGTCGGAGCGAACAGATCTTGACGGCCCAAAGATCGACTATGCTACCGGAGAACCTCGAGATGCAAGTCCTACTAAATGATTGGAAGCGGGAAGATGAAAGAAGCTAAAGGAACCATCTCTCAACCGAATCAGACCCGGATGAAGGAGTAGAAGACGAGACATCCATCGGGAGTTCAGACGATGATGGCACCAGAAGGTAAGGAGGGATTCAAACAAGTAAAAGAATTGCGTGTGCTTTGATTCCTTTTCGCCGAAAGAATACGTAGGCAACTGGAAACGGTGCAAGCCCTTCTTCCCCCCCCCCTCCTTTATTTTTCAACCGAAAATACATTTTTAAACACTTTTTTTTTAAAAATTTATTAAGCTCCCGACCCGTTGACCCATCGGGTCAAATAACCCGCCGACCCAACTATTCACCGGGTTCGGGTGCGGGTCGTGCCTGTCCCAACCCGTGACCCGTCGGGTCGACGGGTCCGACCCGTAGACATGCCTAATTGTGGATGGTGGACAAGGATGACTACTATCGACAAAATGGAATAGATTATAACCAATGAAAATCGACTCATTCTGATTTCTCCAAGCTAAATAATTTGTGGAGCAAAGACGGACAACATTAGGGAATTAAACGACGATGAATGGGGTGTTTGCATCATTGGGGTTGGGTATGTTGTTTAGTGTATTGGCCATGACAAAGAGAGGAGATAAACACTTGATCGAGTTTCTAGATGTGTGACTGTGTGGTTAGCTATGTGATACCATGATAAGATTCTAATTTCTTGTGTATTATTACAAGAGCGTTGCTCGTATTAATAGTTACATATTGTACCCAGTCATCGACATGATATATGAGATCCATTTACAATCAAGGGAACTAATTTAGGCACAAATTAGGCGGCAATCATGGATACTATATATCCACGATTGTGTACAATCAAAATATATATAATAATTAGTGTTAATATAAAAAACCGCATAAACAATATCAAACAAAGATTTGCTCTTATTGGATTAGATCATACATTTCGAATCCCCACAACTAATGAACAAGAAATACAAACCATGCATAAAGAAAAAACCCAAATTATCGGAACCCTAAACTTTAAAATTCAAAATTTAAAGGTTCAAACCATGAGTTTGGTTCAATTTCATACCCTAGGTCACTAATCCCAATCAATAAAAACTAATTTGAGAAACCAAATCGAAAATTTGTACCTTTTTTAATTCATCGAGCTCTCAACTAACCTTCAAATCCGAATCCACCACCAGCCAACGACGTAGCCACCACCCCTGCCAGCCAACCATTGTCGGGCCCACTACAACTGTCCGCTTAATTGCTGCCGTCGGAGCCACCAGTCGCATCCATGCCTCCCTCTTCACTTCTTATGTCGCATACCTCTGCTATCATTCTGCATTTAGATCGTGCTTATATTTGTGAAAATGTTCCATAAATTTTCTTAATATTACATTATTTATAAAACTTTAAAATGATGATTTTCTACCAAAACAAAAGTTTTGGTCACAATGCAAATGCTTTCGAAAGTACAAGGTTACGGGTAAAATTGCAAAAATCGCGAATTAGGCTAACCACGGATTAAATGGCGAAAAATCCGGGAAAGAAAAAACAGTTTTGTAGATGGTTACTATGCCTGCAACGACGTCGTTTGATTCCTATCTATAAAATGCGCCACTGGCGGTCCCGTCGCCCAACCTGTAACCATTTCTGATGGGTCCAGGTTTGGTGCTAACCTGCCGTCACCACCATCACCGCCAGCTCCGCCGCTTCGCCACCAAATACACCGCCAGGGTAACCTCCACCACCTCCGATGGCCGCGCACTTGCCGTTGAGGTCCGCCCCTACATCCTCCCCACCGACGCCAAGGGATACCTCCTCCCTCGCCGTGACCTCGTCTGCAAAATCGTCCAGATCCTCAAACCCTCGCCCTCCACCAGCGCCGGCGATCCAATCACAGACCTCTCCCACTACCTAGAAACCATAACGCTCCACCCCCTTACCCCCTCCGAATCCTCCTTAGTCCTCAAATCTCTAACCTCTGACCCTCGCCTCTCCCTTGAGTTTTTCCGCTTCTGCTCCTCTGCAATCCCTAATTTCCGCCACGACTGCTTCACCTACAACCGCCTCCTCCTCATCCTCTCCAAAGCGGCGTCGTTCGGCGACTCCGAGTGGCTCAATCAGATGCTCGCCGTCATCGACGAGATGGATAAGATCGGCGTCCAAGGGAGCATTTCGACGGTGAACATTCTCGTCGGAGCTCTGGGGTCCAACGGCGTAGAGAGGTGCTTAGCGCTGGTGAAGAAATGGGGGCTGCAATTGAATGCGTACACATACAAATGCATTTTGCAGGCTTATTTGAGGTCTTATGAAAGTGACAAGGCATATGGGGTTTATCTGGAGATGAGAAGGAAAGGGTATAAACTCGACATTTTTGCTTATAACATGCTTTTGGATGCTCTTGCAAAGGAGGATAAGGTATGATTTGGTGAACTGAAACTGCAGTTTCTTTTGCTTTCTTCTAAATTTCAGTCCTTGGTTTGTAGCTCAGTAGCTGTTACATGTTTGGTTGTTGATTGGCTTTTTAATGTTGCTCTTGTGTTGTGAGATTAATGGTTGAAACATAACTACAGTTTGTTTGCTTGAATCAATGGCTTATCAATGTGTTTGTTTGGTTTTTATATGTCTTTGAATATGGAAGACTTTATGGATTTTGTGTTTCTCCTAATGATGTAACTTTGTTATGTGGGGTTTGGCTTACTTGTTTTAGGCATAGGAAATTGCTTTAGAATCGATAAAACTGATTCCATATGCTTGTTTGAGGGCAGCCATAACCAATTATAGCAAATCATCAATTAACTTCAATAACAATTCCTCTGAAACTGTATTCCTGATTTCAAACCTTAGAAGTGTGATTTTATAGTTTTTATTTAAAGCATGTAATGATGACTTTTCATATAAGTGAGGAGTGTTGGCTTTACAGGGTTAATCTTATTAACTCGTCTGCAAATATGCCCTGTTTCACTGAACTTCCGCAGTTCCTAATTATCTGATCTACAGCTTCTGTGCAGGTTGATAAGGTGTATAAAGTTTTTGAAGACATGAAGAGGAAGCATTGTGAGCCTGATGAGTTTACATATACAATAATGATTAGAATGACAGGAAAGAGCGAGAAGCCCGATGAGTCACTGATGCTCTTCCAGGAAATGCTGAACAAAGGTTTGTCCCCTAATCTAATTGCTTACAATACAATGATTCAAGCCATGTCTAGGGGTCGGATGGTGAACAAGGCACTTCTGCTTTTCTCCAAGATGGTGGAGCACGATTGTCGACCTAATGAGTTCACCTATAGTGTTATTCTGAATGCCCTTGTTGCTGAAGGGCAGCTTGCAAAACTAGACGAGGTTGTGGAGATGTCAAAGAAGTTCATTACTAAATCGATATATGCTTACCTTGTGAGGACACTGAGCAAATTAGGGCATGCAAGTGAGGCTCACAGGCTATTTTGCAACATGTGGGCCTTCCATGATAAGGGCGATAGGGATGCTTGTATGTCCATGTTAGATAGCCTATGTAGCGCAGGTAAAACAGCTGAAGCTGTAGAGTTGCTTGATAAGATCCATGAGAAAGGGATAAGCACTGATACTATGATGTACAACACCCTCTTATCTGCTCTCGGCAGGCTAAAGCGGGTCCCCCAGCTTCACGATCTCTATGAGAAGATGAAGAGGGATGGACCCACACCAGACATATTTACTTACAACATTCTCATATCTAGTCTCGGAAGGGCAAGGCAAGTCAAGGAGGCAGTGAACATCTTCGAAGAGATGGAGGCGAGTAGTGTAACACCAGATACTGTTTCGTACAATTCCCTGATTAACTGTCTTGGGAAGAATGGTGATGTAGATGAAGCCCATATACGATTCAAGGAGATGCAAGAGAAAGGGTTGAGCCCAGATGTTGTTACTTACAGTACTCTTATAGAGTGCTTTGGGAAGACAGATAGAGTTGAGATGGCATATAGCCTGTTTGACGAGATGGTTAAGCTAGGTTGTTGCCCCAACATAGTTACCTACAACATCTTGCTAGATTGCCTTGAGAAGACTGGAAGAACAGGCGACGCAGTGGATCTGTATGTGAAGCTTAAGCAGCAAGGGCTGACACCAGATTCGATCACATATGCAGTTCTGGAGCGGCTGCAGAGCGGTTCGCATAGGACTAGCAGGATTCGTAAGCAGAATCCAATCACCGGCTGGATTGTGAGCCCTTTGAGGTAAACGGAATCTGTGACCAGAAGAATGTCATGAATTGTTTGAGTAATTGTGGATGGAAGAACTGCAATGGATGCCATTCTGTGAACCATTTTCTTACTGTTGATTTCTCGTTTGCAAGCGTGTTGAAGTTCCCTGGAGACTCACAGCAACCTACTTATTGATGCTTTGATAGTTCAATTGGGTCGTTTAGATCCTGAGTTTCGGTTTGATCAACCCAAAGAGCGTTCCTGAAGCATCTGTCACATTTTTGCGACCGAATTGCAATTGCTGAATTTTTTATCTTCTTGTATGAATCCAGAGGATTTTCATTTTAGCATCACATTTCTAAAACCCTTGTCAAGGTAGAATGTAAAGTTTGCTTGTAATTGTTATACGAGTAGCTCAGCTTGAATGAAGATCAGATCGGGCTTTTTCAATTTTAAGCTCGATTCAAATTGTCGACTTAAGTTGAAATAGCTTGAACTTTGTAGAATTAAGTAGGGTTGTTCAATAAATTGAGTAGCTCGAGTTTGCCTGGTTTGAGTTCATTTATTTATAAAATGAGCTAAGTATGAGCATGTTTTTAACCTTGAATCTAAATTTCAACTTGACCTGAGTTTGACCGGTTTCGAAACTAGTATGAACCATTAATGCTCGTATTATGAATAATAGCTCTAATGAGTTTGGCTTGTCAAGCCAAAAAAGACAAGGTTAGTTCCGGCGTTTTATATAGATATTGTTTCCTTTAATAACAATTAACAAGGACAAATACTACTTCAATCAGTTGAACTTGAAAGGCTTATAAAAGGTAAAACACCAACAATGTTGTTGAGAACTAAATGATACGTTAGTTCAAAGTTCAAACAATGTGATAAATACATTGTAATTTGTAACTCGTCTCAAGTTTTCGATAAAAAAAACCCGTCTCAAATCTCAATTGACATTCATAATTGTAAGGATATGTAGGAGAAGATTTTTTCTATATTGATTATATGTATTTATAGTACAATAGAGGAGAATTCTAGACTTTATCTCTACAGAATAAAATCTTAACAACCGAAATGAAATGATAAATATAAAAGATATTTTCAATATACGCAATACATAATTTTAACTAATAGGCCCCCTACAAGCTCATGTGTGAGGAAGAATATGCAGCTTGGACCGCAAGGATTGAAAGTGAGCAATACCAAGGGCCTTGGTGAAGATGCCAGCAACCTTGTCAACATGACAAACAACAAGCTCCCGCTCATCCACCCATTCTCGAACAAAATGATAGTCGATCTTAATGTGCTTTGACCGCCGATGAAAGACTAGATTAGCAGAGAGAAAGATGGCACTCAGGTTGTCACAGAGAAGGATCGGGGGATGGCCATCTCCTTGAGCAACTGGGCCAGATAAGTTCATGGCAATGAAGGCAATAGCGCGGTACTCAGCCTCAGTGCTGGAGCACGCAACAATCTTCTGTTTCCGAGACGACTAGCTGACCAGATAAGGTTGCCCCCAAAGTAAATGGCGAAGCCATGCTGGGAGCGACAATCATCCGGGTCAGATGCCCAACCGACATCAGAGAAGGCAACAAGACGCTGATCATGAAGATGCTGAAGGCGGAGACTAGCTGAGAGGGTGCCCTTCAGATAACGGAGGACCGGTTTGACAGTAGACCAGTGACAATCTGTGGGTTGATGCATAAACTGACAAACTCTGTTGACGGCGTAGGAGATCTCCGATCAAGTAATAGTAACACACTACAAAGCACCGACAATGCTGCGATAGAGATGGGGTCAGAGAAGGGAGCACCATCCCTGGGAAGTCGTGAGCCATGTTTAGCCGAGGAAGCAATGTGCCTGACGCTAGTCATGGCACACCGATCTAAAATGTCAGTAATGTACTTTTGCTGACTCAAGTGAAGACCATCAGCGGAGCGTGTGAACTTGATGCCAAGAAAGTAGTGTAGAGATCCAAGATCTTTGAGGGAGAAGGCACGGTGAAGACTGAAGTGAAAGGAGCATGCAAGCCATTGATGATCAGATCGTTAACGTACATAAGAACATACATCACATGAGTACATGCCTTCTTAATGAACAAAGGCGAATCAAAGATGCAACCAGAGAACCCATGGTGCAGAAGAGCTACACGTAGCTTGTGGAACCAAGTGCGTGGGTACGTGTAGCTTGCTTAAGGCCATATAAGGCCTTACGTAGCCGGCAGACATGAGAGGGCTTGTTTGAAGCCTGCAAGCATGGTGGTTGTTCCATATAAACCGTTTCTGATACATCGCCATTGAGGAATAAATTGTTAATATCAACCTATCTCAAAGGCCAGTCACTAGTAATAGCTAAGCTCAAAATAAGGCAAATGGTGGTAGGCTTGATAACCAGACTTAATGTGTCAAAGTAGTTAACACCGACTTCCTGATTTAAACCTTTTGCAACAAGACGAGCCTTGTATCAATCAACAGACCTGTTAGCTTTGGTCTTGACCCTGTAAACCCACTTGCAACCAATAATGTTAGCACCAGGAGGCCTGAGAACTAAGTATCATGTCCCATTAGTCATCTAGGCATCATATTCAGACTGCATAGCTAGCATGCTGCCATTAAGGGAGTTTTGAGGCTTGGTGAAAAAAGCGGGGTTCGGGTTGAGCAAGAAGGGCTAGAGAAAGCGGATACTTTGTGGCAGACTGACAGTGAGGGCTTTGGGTTTGAGATTGTTGTTTTAGGCTCGAGTGGCCATGGGATGAGTAGAGGTGTCGGAAGGGTGAAACCAGGTGGGGGCAACCGGTGTAGGGGGAGGGGATGGTGAGGAAGATGGGATGGTGAGGAAGATGGCGTGTCGAGAGTACTCGAAAGCGAGTTGGAGCCAGACAACCAGCACTAGCGGAACCGAGAGTTGTGACAAAGGAGATGACTCATGGGAAGTGGAGGAGGAGGACTCGGAGGAGCGAGGACTCGACGTGGGTGATGAGGGAGTGAGAGGGGAAGCTGCTGAAGTGGTGGTGGGAGAAGGTGAGGGTGATGGGGACACAGTCGCGACAAAAGAGGAGGTTGTGCTAGCGAAGGGAACCGGAGGGTTGTAGGTAGGAGCTATCAATGGAGTCGCGTCCGCGTTAAATGTCGCACTCGCGTCAGGGCCCACATCCTCTGGGGGTAAGGAAATGAGGGTAGGGGGATAACCGGAGATGTGGGAGGGGATACATAAGAGGAGTATGGGGAGGTGGGCGAGGTGGGATGGTTTGACATCTTGATCATGAGGATCGAGAGGTTAGACTGATACTATGTAAAGATATATATGGAGGAGAAGATGATTTTCTCTATATTGATCATACGTATTTATAGTACAATAGAGGAGAATTCTAGACTTTATCTCTATAGAATAAAATCTTAACAAATGAAAGGAAAGGGTAAATATAAAAGATATTTTCTATATACACAATACATCATCTTAACTAACAATAATTGAAATGCTTAAAGTTATACATTTCGGCTATATACACCGCAAATCCATACGTTGTTAAGGACGTGCAAGCACGTTGAAAGAAACGTGCATGCACGTCCTTAATGACGTGCAGGTGGGTTTGCAACCACCCAAGCCCGGACGTGCAAGCACGTAAGCTCGTCTTCTGAATACGAAGCGGACGTGCTTCGTCGTTCCCAAATCCAAATCGATAGAGAGAAAGAGAGAGCGTCGGCGACGAGCTTAGAGAGAGAGAGAGAGAGAGAGAGATTGAGAGAGAGAGAGAGAGAGAGAGAGAGAGAGAGAGAGATGGAGATGGAGCCGGAGAGAGAGATGGAGGCGGAGGTGGTGGCGCCCATTGAGGCCGGTCGTGGTGGTGCGCAACCGGAGACGACGGAGGGTGGTGGTGGTGGTGGAGCATTGGAGGGTGTGGCGGCGGTCCCGGTGGCGGAGGAGGCGGTGGTGGGGGTGGAGCCGGTGGAGGAGGCGGTGCCGCTGGAGGGTGTGGTGCCGGCGGCGGTTCCGGTGTTGGAGTCCCTATTACCGCCGCGGAAGCGGCGATTTACAGAGGTGTCTCCTGTTCCGACCCTACCGGTATGTTATTTGAATTATTTATTTTATTTGATTAAGTTTTATAGTTTTATAGTTTTATAATGTAGTTTGATAGATTATAATATAGTTTTATAATATAACGTGCATGATTATAATTGATAGTATATATTTGTTATGATTTATAATATAATTTTTGATAGATTATAATTGATAGTATATAGTTTTTATGGTTTGATCGTATATAGTTTTTATGGTTTATAATATAGTTTGTATAGTTTGTACAAAAAGTACATTGAAATACATTAAAATTCAAAGAAAATAAAAAAACATTAAAAGCGATTAATATATATTAAAATATAAAATATATTAAAAGACATTAACAGATATATATTAAAAGACATTAAAAACATTAAAATATATTAAAATATATTAAAAACAGATATATATAAAAGATATTAACATAAATTAACATATATAAAATATATTAAAAACATTAAAATTAATATATATTAAAAGACATTAAAAGATATTAACATAAATTAACATAAAAAACATTAAAATATATTAAAAGACATTAACAGATATTAAAATACATTAAAATACATTAAAATAAAAAACATTAAAAGATATTAAAAGACATTAAAAGATATTAAAAGATATTAAAATATATTAAAAGACATTAAAAGATATTAAAATACATTAAAATATATTAAAAGACATTAAAAGATATTAAAATACATTAAAATATATTAAAAGACATTAAAAGATATTAAAATATATTAAAATATATTAAAAGACATTAAAAGATATTAAAATACATTAAAATATAATAAAAGACATTAAAAGATATTAGAATACATTAAAATATATTAAAAGACATTAAAAGATATTAAAATACATTAAAATAGCCAACTGGATGAAATAAATTAGCACATAAAAAGTAACAGGTTCTCAACATTTCATAATATTAGGTAGGGAGGCTCTTGAGGGGGGATGGTACCCTCCGGCCTGTAGGTTCGACGACCGGGCAGCGGTCAGCCAGATACAGGAGGAGACAGTACCCCACGATCAGACAACCACAGTAGATGATCTGCTGATGTCTGCAGAGGGCTACCAGCAGTCGATGGGGACCCCCCCCGACCGACAAGGATGACAACTTCTGGAAGGGTTTGCCATCTTGGGATCCTTCAACCGATGCGACGGAGGGGCGGCAGCCTTCTTTGGAGACCCCCGATGTGCTGAACAGTTGCATTACTGACGTAGTTGTGGGTCGATGGGCCGACAGGGGTATACCGCCTGCTCGTGTACCCCCACCATTCCCGAGGCATCTACTTCAGGCGTCCCCGAGACATCTACTTCTGGCACACAGGACGCTGAGGCTTCGGCCTCCCCCACACCAGCGGCGAGCTTTGCACGTCGTTAAGGACGTGCAAATCAAGACGTGCAATACTTGCACGTTGTTAAAGACGTCCAAACCCTAGTTTGCTAGTCGACGTGCACAGTTCCACACTTGCACGTTGTTAACGACGTGCATGCACGTCAATAAGAACGTGCAAATCCTTAATCATAATTTGCGGTGTATCTATCAACACTCAAGCTATAACAACAAACACTTTTAGTATTTGTGCTATAATGACCCGGGCAAAGTTTGTAACGACCTCGGCCAGTTGAGTTTAGGATATTTTGAAAAAAAAAACACTAGTCTCAACTTGAATTTCGGTAAATAATGAGATTTATCCAAATTTATAATAAAGTGTGTTTTTTTTTGGTGAGAAACATGTAACAATCTCGTTAAAATTTGTCAAACTAATTTTATCATCTTATCATAGTTGGACGAACTACTTTAATCCCCTTATCAAAGCTAGTTGAGGTGAATGATTTAGTTTGGTGAAATATATCGAGCGTATGCTCAAACCTCAACTACCCAAGGAGGAGCAGATTTGGAGGAAGAGCTCGTTGAGCAAGTGGATCTAGTCGTCAATGTCGCGCACCGTAAATTTATCATCTTGGCAAGGGGATTCCTCCTTATTTTGGAGTTGGAAGTCCCTCTTTTGGTATTACAACATCCTGATTTGTTTGAGCATGGTCTTCAATTCTTCAATACAACATTGTTGATTACGATTGGGACTAGCTCTTAGGCGGATGAAGGTGGGTCCATTGCTGATGGCGGTGAAATAGATCGAGATTCCGATGGATGGGGATCGATAGCTTGGTACCTACTCCCAGAGACAACAATTAACAACAGAAATATATAGGTAAACGTGACAATATCGATTCCCACACCGGCGTCCTGCACAGCGTTTGCTAATCGAATCGCTCGCGAATCGCCTTGGGCAGAATGGATCTCTTCCTGGATTACATGGATCCGGCTTGAAATTTGGGGAAAAAAAGAGAGAATTCAGAGAATGAAAATTGGGGGAGGAAGGAGATTAGGGAGAGGGGGTTGATTGGTATGGAGATTAGATAATGAAAATTGGGGAGGAAGGGGGAGAATGAAAATTGGGGAAGGAAAGGGATTAGCGAGAGCTCAGACCTGACATCACCCTCACCGGCGTCGGCGTGCTATCCCCCTGCCGCGCTGCTCTCTCTCCGCTTTCTCTCTTCGCTTTCTTCTATCGGAACCTTCTTTCTTTCTTTTTCTTTTTTTCTTTTTTTTTTATTCCAAAAGTAACGGACTAGCCATCCACCGTTAAAATTTAACCTCGAGGGCACGACGCGAAAAAAATCAAAACCTCAGGGGTACCACGGGAAATATGCAAAAGAGTTGAATACCTCGCGAAAATTGCAATACCTCAGGGGCACCCCGCGAAATTTCCGTAATTTTTATATGAAAAAAGGGTTTGTTGAACAAATAAGACTTTGATAGAGAATTCTTATTTACATGACAGGATAAAAAAACAAATGTTGACAGGATGACACTTACATATTGACATAAAAGAAAAATTCGGATTGTATCCGCTAGTTTGTGGCGGGTTGTCGAGTTGCTTGGAGGTGGGGTTGTGCGGCTTTTGAGACTGAGGTTTCCACTTTGTTTCCAGAGATTTCCTGTGTTGCCTCTACCAACAGACGGATGGGTTGCTACACACTGCTCTAGTTCTTTCTTCATTTATGCTAGTCTTCGCCTATAACTGCACCCTTGTAATTTGATTGTTTCGCCTTTTTGTTGGTTTATGTCTTCCGCATATTTGACGGTTATTCGTCGCCCATTTATTCGGCCTCTTGACCCACCAGACTTGTCCGGTGCGTCGAATTTTTACTTAATAAAAAAAGCCTAAATTCGTGCCCCCTCCCCTAAACCTAAACCAATCGTCTTCCTCTGCTCGCCGCTCCGCCGCCTTCTGCTCGCAACTCCTCCGCCGCCCTCTCGGTTGCTTTCAATTTCTCAGATCTGGCTGACCATAGCCGCCTAATTCGATCGCCGACTCAACCGCTGGGAGGCCGATCAAGTGGCTATGCCTTCCGCCGTTGGATTCAACCGCCCGATTTAACATTCGATTCAACAGATCCGTAGATTCGAAGGCAATTCAACAGATCTGTATATATGATGCTGAAATGCTTATTTAGAGCAGCTTGATCGAGGAATCGACTTGTATATATGATGCTGAAATGCTTAAATTTTATATTGTTGTCCGCGTCTTTTTAGTATATTTTCGGGGTGTTCTACTTGGTGAATTTGTGTGTCCGCATAATTTCAACAATTACAACAGTAATTTATGGTTAGTTTGCTATGTGATTGAGTTTGCTTTGTTAGAGTTTGGATATTGACAATTTCAGCAAATTTTTTTGTGGGATCTGAAATGCTTAAATTAATTTTTATTAACAAAATTTGTTATGCTGAAACGCGAAAATTAATTCTTATAAATTAATTCACCGTTGGGGTCAAAGTCGGATATCAAATGTTGTTTATGCAATTTCAGCATATTTTTTTTGCCTTGCTGAAACTTTTAGATAACTTATTAACTTCTTGATTTTTTGTGTGATGTGAAATGCTGAAATTAATTCTTTATTAGCAAAATTCGTATGCTGAAATCAATTCGTACTATTTCAACATTTCATCATTTTAGCATTTTTGAAAAAAACAAACTTCGGTTTCAGCAATTCCAGTGTCGAAGTGGTGACGCGAAAAAAAAGCAACTCCGGTTTCAACACCTTTGGTATCGAAGTGGTGATCCGGAAAAAAAAAAAAGGGAAAAAAAAATTAACTCCGGTTTCAGCAATAATTTCAGCATCAAAAACCGGGGTTTCAACATCAACAACTTTGCTGAAATCGGGTTTTCAGCATCAACAACCCTTGTTTCAGCAACCCGATAAAAATAACCCATTGAAAACAGGGGTTGCTGAAACCGAATAATGTGCTGAAACAGGGGTTTCAGCAACTCCGTTTCAGCCAGCAACGCGGTAAAAAAAACATTGAAACGGGGGTTGCTGAAATCGTATGTGCTGAAACCTCTGTTTCAGCAATGCGGTTAAAAAAAACCGAAACAGGGGTTTCAGCAACGCGAAAAAAAAATTGGAAAAAAAAAACAAAAACAAAAACTGAAAAAGGGGTTGCTGAAACCGTATGTGGTCAGCAATTCCGTTTCAGCAACTCTAGAAACGCAAAAAAAAAAAACAAAAAAAAAACTGAAAAAGGGGTTGCTGAAACCGTATGTGCTGAAACAGAAGTTTCAGCAATTCCGTTTCAGCAACTCTGGAAATGCAAAAAAAAAAAAAAAAAAAAAAACTAAAAAAAAAGGGGTTGGTGAAACCGTATGTGCTGAAACAGAAGTTTCAGCAACTCTAGAAATGCAAAAAAAAAAAACTTATGAGACGGGAGGGGGGCACAAGGGGCACTGGAGGGGGGCACAAGGGGCACAGGGGACGGTGGACATTTAGTTAATTTGAAAAAGGTGAGAGGCATTTTACTAATAAAAGCCAAAAATTAGAAAATCGAGGTAATCGCCCTACTTTTATTGCACATATGCCCAAATTAATATCCTTTGCAATTTGAGAAAAAACAGAGGTAATTTTATACTCCCTTCGTTCGGCAAAACTTGTCGTTTACTATTCATGCACGCTTTTTTAGAACGATAAAAACTATATAAAATATTCATTTTTTTATAAATTTTTTTAACAAGTTTATACTTATCAATAATAACTACGAAATTGTTAAAAAAATTATTAAAAAAACTAGATATTTTATATAGTTTTTATCCTCTAAAAAAGCGTGTATAAATAGTAAAGTGTCAAGTTTTTCCGAACGGAGGTAGTAACTTTTTTTTTTGTTAGGTATATCTGCAAATTCGAAAAAATAAATTCCATAATATTTTTGCGCTCGTCGAGATCGCATCTATCGCCTGACAAAAGTGGTCCCAATGGCCCACCATTTCGCTGTTCGGGCCCAGCCCCCACCATATTGCGACAGCTATTTTTTCAATTTTTATTTTTCAAATTTATTTGCCTTTCTTTGAAACTCCATACGGACACGCATAAGAGATCGGAGCGAGCAAGCGAGAGAAACCAGAGAGAAATAGAGAAGTGAAGAGAGAGAGGAAATCGGAAAATGTCGTGGCAAACTTACGTCGACGATCACCTGATGTGCGAAATCGAAGGCGGCAACCACCTCACCTCCGCTGCCATTCTCGGCCACGACGGCAGCGTCTGGTCGCAGAGCGCCGCCTTCCCCCAGGTCCATTTCTCTCTCTCTCTCTCCCTCTATCCATCTGACTGTCTATGTAGATCTGTTATTTTGTGATCTGTTATTTAGATCTGTTTCCGATTTAGCCTGGATCAAATACTTTAGCCAAAGTGTGGCTTGAATTTCGTCCGATGTAATTTCTTGGTGGATTTTGTGATTTAATTGTTGCGATGGTGATCGTGATGCATTTTGGTCAATTTGATACGATTTATTAGACATTTTTGTGGATTGAATGGACGCGAGTTCAGATTGAGTCCCTACATAGATGATTTTTCTGGCAATTGAGATTGACAGATTTTGTTTCTTTCCATGAGTTCGGTGGAAATAATTCTTCCTCAGCTTTCATCATGTGCGCACTATTTCAGATCTAAATTGAAATTGAGGTCTAATTTTGAATCTTGTCTGCACAGAAGTTCGCTGGTCAATGCCTAAAAAATGTTCCGTGCCTTGAAATATTATGAAACAAAACATTATCTTGCCGTTGCTGTTTTATGTCCCTGATTTTGAGGCACTCCTTAAAATTTGGCAGTCCGTAATTTTAATGCGCCTGGTTGTTGGAATTAATACTGTTCTTTGAATTTGTGTGACCTGTATCTAAGAGTGTTATATAATCATCTTTTACTTGACTCATTTCAATTAGATAGTGAATCTGAATCTTTATTTGTGTGTCCTGCAGTTCAAGCCTGAAGAGATCACTGCAATTATGAAAGATTTTGATGAACCAGGTTCCCTTGCCCCTACAGGTTTACACGTTAATGGCACAAAGTACATGGTAATTCAAGGAGAGCCAGGAGCTGTTATCCGTGGGAAGAAGGTGCACTTAACATCTTTTTTTGGTTAACTGCAACTATCTTATGACATGTTTGTATACTCTACTATATATTGCATTTTAAGCCACAGCCTTTGTTGATTTTTTTTCTGATGAATCTTATCAATATTGCTTATACCTCTTGTCTTAGGCTCTGCTTATTTTCTCTATATTAAAATTTTATACTCGCCAACATCTAACTTGCTGGATCAAGTCATAAATTACACATTGTGCAACTACACTTTATATACCTTATAGTTGTTAACCATCAGTCTTGCAAGTTTGCAACATATAGTTTCGTCTGTATATTGTCAAGTTGAAATTGCCTTCATGTGGTGGAAGTTACTAGTATGATCTCTTTATGCTTCCTGTGGATGCTATGAGTTGTTCTCAATGTCTTTCTCTGTGGAAGCTTTTCCTACCTTCTTATTTTCATCTTAAATTGATGTCCTCTTCTTAGAAACTAATCTGTCAACCCCTCTCTAGTGGCTTTTGTGGGTACTGAAATGAGAACCTAATAGAGTTCACACCTTTCTATTATCATCCAGTTATCATTTATCTTACAATTTCCCATCTGATTCAGACCAAGTTGAAACCAAAAGGTGGAAAAGTACTAACTCATTTGGAGGGTGTTGACATTTTTATTAGAAAGGGATGTCCCTTTTCTGATAGATGCAATATAAAAAATAGTTCATGTGTCTTTGCTCTTTGGTTCATTCTAATTGCTCGTATCAAGAGTAAAAAATACTAATTTGTAAGGATGTGCTCTAGTTGCTCTAGGCTGATCGTGGATCCACCTAAACACTAGCCCAATAGCCCATATAGGGACTGCTTAATATTATGAAATAAAAGTATGATTAACCCCCAGTTTTCAAGCTATGTTCCACATCCCTAATTTGTACATGACATTACATTTTCTCTGCTTATTAGTATTTCCCGATTCAAGTTGTAGGGTGAAGAGAAGTCATTGATGAAAAACACACAATAACACAAACACAGATCACACTTAAAGAGAAAACTGATCTAGTGTTTACTCTCCAAAATGCCAGCACGACGAAACCCTAGCTGATCCCTTGGTTAAAGCCTTTACAAAGATAGATTTCTGGATGATCCCAATAGCAATCCTCCCTTATTTATTTATTTATACTAGCTAATGTCTAAATATCATCCACATATCACTCTAACAAACTTCTGTCACAGCCATGTAATGTAACTTAACAACTTTACACGATTCTATCTCATCTTTGGACCGTCAAGAATATTCCATTTATGTTTGTCCATATACGCAATATTGATGTCAGCATCTTTCCATTGACTTTTTTTTAGAAGACATTGACTTGTTTTTATGAAGAGGTAAATATGATTTCTGACAATAGTAACTTCTTAGTTTGAGATGGGTACATGCATTTGTTCAATACAAAGTAGCATTCATATTTATGCACTCATGCTCTTCTTTTTCCACAAATGAACTGTCAGGGGGCTGGTGGTATCTGTTTAAAGAAGACTGGTCAGGCTTTGATTATTGGCCTCTATGATGAACCCGTCACTCCTGGACAGTGTAACATGATTGTTGAGAGGCTTGGAGACTATCTCGTTGATCAGGGAATGTAGGTCTCCTCTCACGGCGTCCCCCCTTTTCAATTTTTTGTTTGGTTTCTCGGCTTGTATCCTTTTCCTTAATTGCATGCATCACATTCACCCCGGGAAGATAATTTGAATGAGAAAGCAGCTGGATTCCTTTGCCTTCTATTTTGATTCTTCACAGTTTGTTGAAGATTGTCCAGCTGTTGGCACCTTTTTTTTTTCTTTTGTCTCTTTGAGACCTGGTGTTTTGCTGGCTTGTCTAAGGGACCCTTGCTTTCCTTATTTTGGCAGGGGAATTTGATTTGCCTTTTGGTCTTTGTTTGTACTCCATTTTTAAGTGGTCTATTATTATGCCCTCTAATTTAAGCTGAATCTCCTTCTCTTGTAACCTGCTTAATGTTATTATTTTTGGTAGTCTTTGGAACATCTGCTTTGAGGCCATAGGTAAGAAAAACTGTATTTTCATATACTGTCTTTGGAGATTAAACAAAAGGCAATATGTGAATACCATTTATACACTAGAAAAAGAGAATGTATGATTGCTAAAGTCATCCATGCTTTAATTGGGTCGACGTTTCTATTTGATCAACCCAGAGTGCATTACTGATGCATCTATCGCAACTTTTAGGCCAAATATTTCATCTTCTCACTCGAATCCAGCTGATTTCGTTTTGAACGTCTCATTTTTCGAACCCAGAAGTAGTGTAAAATCTGATTGTAGTGACAAAAAGAGGGATTTTGCAAGTTGCAGCTTGCACAGATAACTGCTACTCCAGCCACTTGGTGAAGCGCTAAATACTGCATAACCAAACACGACTTCAGACGCTGCCTGAAATCCTACTTCAAATGCCGCCAAACCTGCTGTAACTCGACAAAAATTGAAATTGAAATCATAAACAAAAACCACTTCTATTTCTGTTTCAAATGTTTTTGAGTCGAAAACCATTAAATAGAAAATTAAATTCAAAGTGTCTAGTGAAAAACCATTGAATCTTACGGCACTATGACAGACAGAAAACTGGTTGAAACTTTCGGAAGGAAAAAAATGCCTAAAATGGAACTTTAGTTGTATAGTACTTGTTTCATAAATAAATAAAAAATAAAACTAGAAAGTGACTTTTTTTTTTGGATCGCATCCATCACCTCGCAAAATTGGGCCCAATGGCCCACCATAACGCTGTTCGGGCCCAGTCCGCACCATATTGCGTGCTATTTTTCATATTTATATTTATATTTTTATTTATACGCCTTTCTTTGAAAATCCATACGGACACGCTCACACGCAGAAGAGATCAGAGAGAGCGAGCCGGAGAATTGAGAAAGAGAGCAGTCGGGAGAGAGAATCGGAAAATGTCGTGGCAAACGTACGTCGACGATCACCTGATGTGCGAAATCGAAGGCGGAAACCGTCTCACCTCCGCTGCCATACTCGGCCACGACGGCAGCGTCTGGTCGCAGAGCGCCGCTTTCCCCCAGGTCCATTTCTCTCTCTCCCTCTATCCATCTGATTGTCTATGTAGATCTGTTATTTTGTGATCTGTTATTTAGATCTCTTTCCGATTGGGTCTGGATCAAACCGTTTTGCCGAAATGTTGATTGAATATCGTCCGGTGTACTTTGTTGGTGGATTTTGTGATTTTAGTTGTTGCGATGGTAGTCATTTTTGTGGATTGAATGGATATGAGTTGAGATTGATTCCTGAAGCAGATGATTTTTCAGGCAAACGAGAATGATGTATTTTCTTTTGGGTCAATTACATATACGGTCCTCAAACTTTGCCCAATTTTTCTTATTAGTCCCTAAACTTTAACTTGTTCTATTAAGATCCCTAACCTATGGAAGTAATTGCAGCTGGACTCCCTCCGTCAATAAAACGTTAAAGCCTCCGTTAACTTGTGACATGGCAGGTGAGATGGATTATTTTTAGGTTAAATTGAAACATTCGTGCATCCAACAAGGGATTAGAAGCGAAATTTAGGGTTAGGTCTATGGAAGGGGCAAGGGCGATCTGATGATATGGTGTCCGAAATTGGTGTTTAGTTTTGAGGATTTTGCAAGATCTATACTATCAATGGCCTGTTGAGTTGAATTTGTTTGAAATCTATTGAGTATTTGAGGATGAAGAAATTACCCAGCATTAGGAGATGGGGCAAGCATGACACGTTTTGGGAGCAACCATTGAACTGTAAGTGTGCTTATTTACAATGAAATTTTGATTTTTAAGTATAAAAATCAGATTTTTAGAAAGCTATCACTTGTATATGACATCTAGATGGGGTGAAAGGAGTTATTGTTTATTCCAAATAAATCTTTGGGGCCGGGGTTTGAATTTGGAACCATATATATATATGTTCGATCAGTTCACATTCTTTGCACTACTTGGGACCATATCACTCCATTACTAAACTAAAATTAAATGCTCCTATGCTCACATAACTCTATTTTTTTAAAATTTATTGAATGTCGTTTGTGATACATGGTGGGCAATATATTACTGCTTTATCATTGTTTATGTCTAGAAAAGATAAAATTTTGAAATATTTTATTTGTTGTCTAAAGTGGTAGGTGTTGAGACAAAGTATTTTAATTGCTATCTAAAATATGTTGGTGGTAGGTCCTAATGATCAAGTACAACTACATGGAGATACTTTTCATACTGCTCAAGTGCAGCTGCAGGGAGAAGTTGCAATTGTTGATCAAGTGCATCTGGGTGGAGAGATTAGGACTGTTGTTAATGACATTGATTCAATTGGTAATGGTTTTATTGAATCTAGTCATTTGGATGCTACCAAAAGTGAAGATTGTCATTCCACCGATGGTGATTTTCATTGTGAAGAGCAACTAGAATCCGAAGATTCATGTTGTGATGTTGAGTTGGTGGATGAAGACAATGAAATTCAAGGGGATGATGAGGAGCTTAATTTCAAGATGAATGTCCCCCCAACAAGGCTGGACGGAAGTATTGAGAAGGAGAGGCTACCACTTACTGTAAATGAACAAGTGATGGGGTATTCATTTGACGTTGAGACTGACTATGAAGATTCTGATGACTATGAAAGTTTAGATGAAGGCAATGATGAGGAAAAGAAGAGGTTTCCAAAGTTCAACATAAAAACTGATATGAAGAACCCAACCTTCAGAATAGGTATGATTTTTCCATCGATTCAAGTGCTGAAAAAAGCTATTCGAAGATATTCGATAACAACCGGGTATCAGATTAGCTTCAAGAAGAATGACTCAAAAAGGGTGAGAGTAGCTTGTAACGGTGGTTGTCCATGGCTTTTATACGCAACTCCAACTGAAGGAGGTGAAAAAGTTCAGATAAGAACATACAAAGAGCAACATACCTGCTGGAGAGGGTTGAAAAACAAGTATGCCACATATGTTTGGGTTGCTCAGGAGTATTTGGAGACAATTAGATCAAATCCCGAAATAACATTAGTAGGTTTACAAGAGCAAGTTAAGAAGGATTTTAACATTATAATTCCTACAACCAAGTTATGGAGAGCAAAGGATCTGGCCTTTAAGCTTTTAAGAGGCGATGAGAATCAACAATTCTTAAAGCTTGCTGATTATGGGGGAGAACTAAGAAGTACTAATCCTGGTAGCACTCTCATCTTATCTTTGGATAATTTGGTATTTAAGAGATTATTTATCTGTATATCTGGGTGCAAGAATGGGTTTCTTGCTGGTTGTAGACCCATAATAAGCATTGATGGGTGTTTTTTGAAAGGGCGATATGGTGGCCAGTTGTTAGCTGCTGTTGGAATTGATCCAAATGATTGCATATGGCCGATTGCATATGCAGTGGTTGATGTTGAGTGTCGAGAGACATGGACATGGTTTCTTCAACTACTAGGTGAAGAGTTAGGCATCGAGAACAGTCATAAGTGGACTATTATGTCAGATAGGCAGAAGGTATGAATAGATTTTTGGCTAACAATATATTTAAAAGTATATGATTATTTTCCTAGTTGTTATGAATTTTTGTTAATAACTTTCGTTATTTTTTTCAGGGTTTAATTCAAGCTGTTCAAACAATCTTCCCCAATGCTGAGCATAGGTTTTGTGTTAGGCACTTGATCTCGAATTTTAAAAAGAAACACTCAGGAGAAGCTTTGAAGAATACAATATGGGGTGCAGCCACTAGCACATACATGGGGGAGTACAGAAAAAAGATGGAGGAGTTGAAATTGTTGAGTGTAGATGCATATGCCTGGATGGAAGGAATCCCTGCAGAATATTGGTCAAGGTCCCATTTTCGTTTTGACAGTAAGTGTGACATCTTACTAAACAACATATCTGAATGCTTCAATAGATTTATTCTAGAAGCACGTGATAAACCAATCTTGACTATGCTGGAGATCATTAAAAGTAAGATAATGGTTAGAATTGCAAAAAAAAAGGAGCAGATGAGTAAGTGGTCTGGTAAGCTTTGCCCAAAAATTAAGAGAAAGTTGGAAAAGATAATTGATGAGTCAAGGTATTGCCTTCCATTGTCTTCAGGTGGCACACAGTTCCAGGTAACTTGTCACATAGGCCAGTTTGTTGTTGATGTTGCAGCACACACTTGCTCTTGTAGAAAATGGCAATTGACAGGAATCCCTTGTGCACATGCATGCTCAACTTTGGCCTACAATGGCTTCTCTATTGAGGATTTTGTGGATGATTGTTATTCTGTGTCTGTTTGCAAAGTTGTTTATCAGAATATCATCAACCCAATTCGAGGTATTGATCAGTGGGAAGACTTGCACCATAATCCCATCAAACCCCCAAACACAAATCCACCCAAGCAGGGTAGACCAAAGAAGAAAAGAAGAAGAGACCAAGGTGAAAAAGAACCAGCTGGAAAAATGAGGAGATTTGGATCAAAGATGCATTGCACACAATGTGGTGGGAGTGGGCATAACAAAAGAGGGTGTAAAAAAGGGAGAAGCCAATCAACTCACACATCGCAAGACGCCCAGGTATGTGTAAAAATTTCAATACGAAGTTCAATTAATTCAATCAGATTCTATGCTAATTATTTTTTGTAAAAAAGTTTAGACTGATGGAGTAGGAAGCTCAAGAGGGAGAAGGCCATCAACTCACACATCTCAGGAAGCTCATGGGACAGTACATCCACAATTGCAGCAGCTCTAATGGAAAAGAAAAAACAAGAGAAAAAAAAGGAGAGTTGAAACTGATTTAGATGAATTAAGAAATGAAAAACAGTGGCATGAATGTCTCATTTTTTGTCTTTGCCATGAGAAAATTTGTCATCTAGTTTTAATGTACCCCTTTAGTTCTTTTTCATGTGACAGTAGGTAAACATGGCATAAGAGATTGGCTGTGCACATTGGTCTTTTGTAGTGACAATTTTATCACTTTTGTTTGTTGACATGTTATTATCAGAAAATTGAATTTATTTACTGACTTTTTCCATTTTTATTTAATTTGTTTTGCTTCAGGTGCCTCTTATAAATGATGTAAGTTGTCATGTGTAGTAACACATGCCTTCTCCAGGTTTAACGGAGAGTTTAGTGTTTCATGGATGGAAGGACTACAAACACAATTGATTCAATAGTTTAGGGATCTTAATAAAACAACTGAAAGTTTAGGGATTAACAAGGAAAGTTAGGTAAAGTTTGAGGACTATTGATGTAATTGACCCATTTTCTTTTTATTCCGCGAGTTCATGTTATTAATATCTTCTTCCACTTTCAAAATGTACGTATTGTTTCAGATCTAAATTATAGTCCAATTAGAAATTTTGACCTTGTTTTTACAGATGTTCCCAGCTCTTTTTTTTTTCTTCTAAGATCATTTAATGGTTCATATTGATCATTAATGTGCGCGTAATTTGTTTACTATCTAGTGCATGGATCTCCCCATGATAGTAGGTTAATCCTCAGCTCTTTGAATGACCTTCCTTTATGCGCTTGGTGTGGGATTTGATAATGTTTTGTGTGTTTGTGTTTTATTCTTTGAGGTCAACTTTATTGAAGAGGGTGATAGAATTTGTCTTGATGTCTTCTACCTAACTCATTTAAAATAGGCAGCGGATTCTGATATTTTTTTGTTTGTGTCCTGTAGTTTAAGCCTGAAGAGATCACGGCAATTATGAAAGATTTTGATGAACCAGGGTCCCTTGCCCCCACTGGTTTACACGTCAATGGCACAAAGTACATGGTAATTCAAGGAGAGCCAGGAGCTGTTATCCGTGGGAAGAAGGAGCACATGACATCTTTTTTCGGTTAACTACCACTATCTTAGTGACTATATACTCTAATAGTTTGCCTTTGAATTGCAGCCTTTGTTGATTTTTAGCAATGTTGCTTATAAATCTTGCCTTGTTCTGATTGTTTTAATATTAACATTTAACATTTTGACTCACGGAAATCTAACTCGCTGTATCAAGTCTTAATACCCGTTGTGCAAGTATCTGCACATTATAGACTTATAAGTAGTTGTTAACGGCCAGTTTTTCAATGTGTAGTTTTGTAAGTATACAGTATACTGGTAGGTTATAGTTTTCTTTATTTGGTGGAAGTTTCTCTGTCTCCTTCCTGTGGATGCTATGAGTTATTCTCAATGCCTAACTCTGTGAAAGCATTTCTCACTTTGTTATTTTCATTTCACATTGATGTCTTCTTAAAAACTAGCATCAACCCCTCTCTATTAGCTTTCGTGGGTCCTGAAATGAGACCCTGCTGTAGTTCACACCTTTCTTTTTTGATCAACTGTCATTTAACTTGCAATTTCCCATCCCACCTCTTCTAGAGTTGAAGCCAAAAGGTGTAGAATTAGTACCTTTAGGATTAATTTTGAGGTACTTGGCATTATTTTATTAGAAAGAAATGGTCCTTTTTCTGATGGATGCAAATAGAGTGGCTAACAAATCATCACAAATAGACCATGTGTCTTTGGATCCGCCTAAACACTAGACCCTCAATTTTCAAGCTATGCCCGACATCCCTTAATTGCACATGGCATGACATATTCTCTGCTAATTACTAGTCCCTGATTCAAGTTGTTGATTGATTGAGGAAAGAGAAGGCATGACATGTAACTGAACTGATTCTATACTATTGTAAGCTTGTAGCTGATGCTAGTGTCCTTAGCTTTGCAGAAGTAAATCTGATATCTGATAATAGTAACCAGTTGCCAATAAAATAAATTAGCGGTATGCTGTCTTAATTTGAAATGAGCACATGCATTTGTTCAATACAAAGTAGCATTCATCGATCTTCATGCACTCACACTCTTATGTCTCCACAAATGAACTTTCAGGCTTTGATTATCGGCCTATATGAGGAACCCGTCACTCCTGGACAGTGTAACATGGTCGTTGAGAGGCTGGGAGACTACCTCGTTGATCAGGGAATGTAGGTCTCTCTTTCACTCCCCTCATGGATTTCGCTTTTTTTGTTTGTTTTCTCGGCCTGCATCCTTTTCCTTGACTGCATTGCATGACATGCACCTGGGGAAAATAAATCAGGGTGAGAAAGCAGCTGGATTCTTTTGCCTTCTACTTTGATTCTTCACTTCACAGTTTGTTGAAGATTGTCTATCTGTTGGCACATACAGTATGTATTTTTTTTTCCCCATTTTCGAGACCTGGTTTTTTTTGTTCGGGGAATTTGTTTCGGGTTTTGGTCTTTGTTTGAACTCTTTTATTTATTTATTTGCTAAAATAAATTGTCTATTATTATCTATTATTATTACTATGCCTTGTAATGTAAGCTGATTCTTGTTGTCTTGAAAACTTTTTAATGCTATTTATTTATATCATCGGGGATAACTTAGAACAACCATACTCCTTTTTTTTTTTTTTAATATATATACGTAGTAGTTAAAAGACAATCGCACTGGAAAAAGAGAATGTATAATACTGTGATTGGATTGAAGAAAAGAATAATAAATTACAGTACAGAATGTGAAGGTGAGGCTTGAAAAAGGAATGGAGGAAGCTAGAGATGATGAAATGCCAGTGTGTTTGGATTCCCATGTATTATAATTATAAAAAAAGTGTTTGGTTACACACTTTAAAATTTGTTCAAGGCTGATCGTGTGGATACTGTTATTTTTCTATTGTTTGTAGTGTACAACAGATAGTTTTACAAATTGGTCACTTCATTTGGCTAATTCTTTTGTTGAACTAGACATAGTTCCATATTTTCTTATCCCCTTGTTCTTAGGGGTGTTCTGTTACCACGAGTAGCTCGAATTCGTCTCATACTCGCTTCACAAAAACTTGGCTCGAGCTCTTTTATTTTCTAAACGAGCCAATTATGAGCATATTTTTAAGCTTGGTTCAAAGCTTGACTCGTTCGAATTAAGCTCGTATAGTTCGTATTTTATGGAATTTCTAAAATTTCCTATAAGTTACTGTATAATGAGCAAGTAAAACTGTTTAAAACTCGAAAAAAGGTCGGCTCAAGCTCGTTTATTTCTTAAACGAGGCGAGTATGAGCACATTTCAAAGATTAAGTCAAAATTTAGGCTCGAGCTCGTTTATATCCTAAATGAACCGAATATGAAGTAATATTCGGCTCGTTCATTCAATATAATATATATGTGATGCAAAGTGTGACAATGGAAACACAAGAGAGCGTGTCAAGGGTGCTGGAGACGACAGCCACCTCGGAGGAGTCGATGCAGGTGGATGCGACCTCTTCCTTCCCTTCTCCGAGTGACCCGCATGGAGACGTGGTTGGTTCCAAGGAGGACGTCCCGCCTGAAACTGCGGATACTCCCAGTGATGGCACCCCTCCGGGTGACCCGCCTGGATACTCCCAGTGTCGGGTCTATTGTTCAGCCAAGTGCTACTCCACCGTGTGCCAATGGCGGTGCCATGTCTTGGAAGGATAAGCTGGTCTCGAGAGGTGCCACAGGTAACAAAACTGTATGATGAGCTCAGAGCATGCTCATTGCAGAGCCCCAAGGCCCTTACATATGCCACATCATAATAAAAAGAAAAAGAAAACTCAATTTTTACAAGGGCCTTGGAATTGAAACCCTTATATGGGAGCCCTGAACAAAGAGCCCTTAGCAGCATAACCAAGAGTAGACCTGTCAAAACACAACCCGACTCGGTCGACCCGACCCGAACGCCCGAAAAAATCGACCCTAACCCAAGAATTTTGACTCGGAAATTTTTTTCGACCCGAACCCGAAACACCTGGAAATTTTCTGGGTAATCTGGGTTTTGACCCGGTGACCCGATTGACCCGGTAATTTTGACCCGATTTACCCATTTGACCCGCTGACCCGATTTATTTATAATTATATATGATTAATTTTTTTTATGGAGATTCCAATTTATTACATTTTATAATTAGTTAATTACAATCACTTGATCTTTCATTTTCAAATCAACTTTTATATTTATTTTTATTGTGTAATACTTCGTCCGAGCGATAGTATTTGATTTTTTATTTTTTAATGGACTTTTTTAAGAAGATAAAAATTCTAAAAAATATTAAAATATTGAAACAATTCCATACTTATTACTAATTGCATGAAATTATTTTTAAAAATTATTTGAAAATTGGATATTTTATATATTATTACATTTTATTAAAAATTACGAGAAATAATAAAAATCAAATATTTTAGATCAAATATAGTATATAATTACAAGAACCAGAACTTATGAACAACGTCTTTAATTTTAAAATTTTAAATTTTTCGCAAAATTATCAAATCATGATTTTTTTTAATTTAAAAAGGAAAAAATTGACCAACCCGAAATCGACCCGAAAACCCGGTCAAACCCGTATTACCCGGGACCTGAAAATACCCGGGACCCGAAGTGACCCGACCCGAACCCGATCCGAATGACCCGTTTGACAGGTCTAACCAAGAGGGACACAAGATATCCTCTTTTGAAATCATTTTTTTATGCATTTTTTTGTAAACTTTTAAAAAATATATATATATATATATATTCAAGTGTGAATTAATTTTATCTATCCATATACACCCATTTTGCATATGTTTTTTTTTTAAATTATGCCAACAATACTCATATACTATATTTTTACCATATAAAAAGCTAATAATAATAATAATAATAATAATAATAATAATAATAATAATAATAATAATAATAATAATAATAATAATAATAATAATAATAATAATAATAATAATAATAATAAACCATATAAAAAGCTAATAATAATAATAATAATAATAATAATAATAATAACAATAATTGAGTAATTGGAAAGGATAAATAGTAAAAACTAAAAAGTAACTCAAGGGACCGAGAGTCGGGCTCTTGAATGTGGGTGCAAATAATAAAAAACAAGAACGGGGCCCTTAAGCTGATGTGGCAGTGGAAAAATGAGTTAAGGACCTGGGCACTATATTGTGCATGCTCTCATAAATAGGATCGTTGTCACCTTCCCGCATGGCTCGAAGGGCAGCCTGACGGTCACCATAGACCCGACAGTTATGGATGTCTTGGCCGGTGTTTGGAGAAACGCTGTGATCATCCGACTCCTGGGCCCTAGAATTCCTTTCCATGATTGATAGGAGACTCAGGGAGACGTTGAGAGATCATGGCAAGATGCAAATCATAGACATTCCCAATGGGAATTTTTTGGTTAGGTTTGAAAGAAAGGGGGATTGCACGAGGGTTTTGTCGGAGGGCCCCTGGGCAGTTTTTGGTAGGTGCCTCATCATCAGAGCCTGGTCGCCGGAGTTCAAGCCGCCTGGCACGATCAAGACTGCCCCAGCATGGGTGCGTATCATGAATCTTTCAATGGTCCTGTATCAAGAGAATGTTCTGCTTAAGGTTGCTGAAGGAATGGGAAAACCCATTAGGGTTGATGCCTGCACAATCTTTACTAATCGGGGTAATTTTGCTCGTGTCTATGTTGAAGTTAACCTCGAGGAGTCGTTGAAGGGCACCATCACCATTAATGGGGAACACTATCTGCTTGAGTAGGAGGGAATTCCCAATATTTGTTTTAGCTTTGGCATGTTCGGCCATTTGAGAAACGCTTGTCCTTCGACAGTCAAAATTGACGATGCTTAACCAAAGACGTCTGAAGAGAAGATAGGGGAGATGAGTGGCTCTAAAAATCCCCCTAACGGTGGCAAATATGATCGTGAGGACAGAGCTTCACATGGGCCATGGATGTTGGTTGGTCGGCGCAATTGGGCGGTGAAAGAAGGGAGGAAGATCCTGGACATGCGGACTCAGGTCACCGGAGGTTTTGCCAAGCGGTCGACGGGAGGGTAGGATGATAATTCAAAAGGAAAAGTGAACGTTATGAAAAGTAATGGCGGGTGCGGGGGCGCGATGAGCGGGGGATATGAGGCATCGGAAATTAACACCATGAGGAATACGGATCATTCAGAAGAAGGGAGCATTAAAATCACTAAAGAGAATGTCGTGAGAATTGAGGAGGCGGTAGACATTAGTAACATGGAAAAGGAAGAGGGTAACATTGAGAAGAATGGGCCAACCCCTCAAGGCCCAAGAGTAGATGTTGAGAGGGATTGCCCAGGGCCATAATGGGAGGTAGCAACAATAAATCGAGAAATAACACATCGTTGTCTTAAAAAAAGGTCCATGGGGGCGCATATTTCAAGAGGAAAAAGAAAGACCTGAAAAGTATGAAGAAGCTGGAGATTGCAACACATAAATTGAATAACTCGAAAACATGAGTCCGAAAATCGACCCCCAAATTACAATCCTCTGCTGACGGAACTAGACCCGGTGTAGAGGATCCCGTTGTCATCTGTTGTGCAGCTAAACCGGGTGATGTTGGGGATCCCCCCTTGCCGGGAAGTTCTGGGTTAATGATGCCAAGACGGAGAAGGATGAAACTGCCAAGGATGGAGGTTTGGGGAGCGGGGCTCTCGGACTGGGCTCGTATTCCGCCGGCACTCCGCCCCTTTTTAGCCTTTTGTTTCCTTGTTTTTGTGTTTCTTTGTTTCCTTTTGTCTCTTAGTTTCTCAACGAGTAACCCTATTAACTTTCTCTTCTGGAATTTCTTCGGTGCAGGGAAGAAGAGCTTCAGAAGGGCCATTAAATTCATGATGAAGAATTGTCGTGTAGACGTCTTGGTGTTGATGGAGACTCAATTCGCATTGAGATTTGTCAGAAGCTGAATTTCCCTAAGTACGTTCGCATTGAGGCAACTGGGTTCTCCGAAGGAGTCTGACTATTTTGGGACCAAAATAAATGCGATCTTACCATCAAGGAAAAGGAGGCGAACTTCATCCATGGATCCTGGAGCTCGCGGGTAGACCCGGGCAAACACGGGCGCGGGCCGAGCTTGGGACGGGCTTTACCCGAGATTTTGTCCCGTTGTTGCAGGCGCGGGCCGGGCTAAGCCCGCTTAACGGGTTGAAAGTCGTGTCCAAGCCTGTCCGCGAATGCGGGTGCGGGTAGCCCGCGGGTACCCGTAAACCTAACCAATTTTTCTAATTAAAGATTTAAAGATATACTAATTAGGTTTTTATTATTATATATATATGTATTGAAAAAAGGGCTACCGTAAGCTAATCGATACATGTATTGAAAAATTATTAAAATGAATTATTAATATTATTAATATATATATATATATATATATATATATATATATATATATATATATTATTAATACACTATTAATATGTATTGAAGAGGGCTACTGCTGTAAGCTAATACGGAGTATGTATATATACATTACATACACAATTAAAAAGAGCTTAATGTTGTAAGCTGTACGTATAGTATATATTACATAGTTACTGTTTTTATTTTATTTTAAAAATGAATAATTAATATTAATATTATTTATTACATATATATTAATTTTAATAAAAAAAAGGCCGGTATCCGTTACGGGCTTAGCGGCCAGTAACGGGTTGATCAATCTGTCCAATCCCGTACCCGCTGCGGGTGCGGGCCGGGCCTAGCAGCTTGCGTGGGCTTTTTCTCATGTCCAAGCCCGCCCTCTAATGCGGGCGGGCGGACCGGTCCAGGCGGGCTTGCCCGCATTTGCCCAGGTCTACTCGCGGGGAATATGCATGCCCATATTATTGTTGTGTATGGTCCGCCGACTCCCGCTAGACGTGCTCAATTATGAGAGGATCCCGGGCTCACGTGCCATGTTTTCATTGGCGGCGATTTTAATTGTATAATTGACTCGTCGAAGTCCATGGGAGGGGCTGGGGGTACTCACTCGGACGCTCCCAGTATGAGGAATTTGATGGCCAACGCTAATCTTGTCGATATGGGCTTTACGGAACAGGAATTCACTTGGAGCCACACGACTTCTGGTGGGGGAATCGTCTCGAAAAGACTTGACAGGTCCTCACAAAAGTTGACGGCAAGTTGTGGTGGCCAGATGCTAGGGTGAGACATCTCCCAAGGTACTCATCTGACCATTGTCCCTTACTCCTTGAATCGTGCCCTATCGTGATCAGAAATGACAAGAGGAGTTCGTTTAGGTTTGAAGCGGATTGGTTGACACATGAGGAGTTCCTCAATTTCATCGATTCAAAGTGGAGGAGGGACTGTACAACTTCTTCTGCTCTCAATAAGCTTAGGATTGACCTCTCCAAATAGAATAGGGAGGTTTTCGGAAGATATCAGATTAGAAAAAAGAACCTGGTGAAGGAGCTTAACGTTGTGCAGTGCTCTCTCACTAGGGATCCCTCGTAGGCTAACCGTGAGCGTGAAGCTTTGATCATAAAAAATCTTGAAGAGACGTTGGAACAAGAGGAGATTCTATGGTTCCGAAAATCGCGTGAAAAATGGCTCACCTTCGGAGATCGGAATACTAGCTTCTTTCATACGCCGACTATCATCTAGCGGAATCGGAATATGATTGATGGGCTTCAGAGGAGCAATGGGGAATGGGTTGATTCGAAAGCTGATTTAGAGAGTCTCGCTCTCGATTTCTGTAAGGATTTATATAGAGCAGAGGAGGTGGCCCAACCTTCAAAGACCTTTCCAATTTTGTTTCCTAGAATCAACGAGGAGTGTTGGGAAGCGGTCTATGCTCTCATCACGGAGGCTGAATTGTGTGCTGCGTTTAAAAGCATGGGTGCCTACAAGACCCCCGGGCTTGACGGCTTCCAATCGATTTTCTTCCATAGTTGATGGAAGACTATTGGGAGGTCTGCCACTGATTTCCTCTTAAATTTCTTTTGCTTAGCTAAGCTTCCTGGGGGTGTTAACGACACTCTTATTGTCCTCCTTCCTAAGGTGGGTAAACCTAAGCAGATACAACAGTTCCGGGCCTCCGGCCGATCAATTGCATAACGTTACCTACAAAGCCATAAGTAAAGTGCTGACGGCAAGACTCTAGCCTATTATGGTCAAAATTGTTGGGCCTCTTCAAGGTAGCTACATCCCGGACAGACTTATAACGGACAACATAGTCATCGCCCAAGAGGCCGTCCACTCAATGAGACGTAAAAAAGGCATTAAGGGGTGGATGTGCCTCAAGTTAGACCTCGAGAAAGCCTATGATAGGCTTAGTTGGGATTTCATCGAAGTCACCCTCCGAATCGCTGATATCCCCATCAATGACATTAAATGGATTATGGAGTGTGTGAGAACTTCCCGTATGCAAGTCCTTTGGAACAGGGAAGTCTCGGAGCAGTTCAGTCCCACCAGGGGTATTAGGCAGGGGGTCCGTTATCTCCCTACCTCTTCATCCTCTGTATGGAGAGACTCAACCACATCATCATGAAAGCCGTCGAAGCTGGAAACCGGAAAACGATCAAAATCGCTAGAAGGGGCCCAAGCTCTCTCACATTTTCTTTGTAGACGACATCCTTCTTTTTACCGAAGCCTCTATCGGACAACTTAGGATCAGGGACTGCCTTGAGACGTTCTGCAACAAATCCGGTTTAAAGGTTAGTCTTGCTAAATCTAAAGTCTTTGTTTCTAGTAATGTCAACCAGGACTTGAGGACCGTATACAGAACGAGAGTGGCATTGAAGCCACCAGGAACCTGGGCGATTATTTGGGCATATCGTTGCTGCACAGCAGGGTGACGAACCACACCTTCACCCTGATCCTCGACAAGTTTACCTCGAAACTGGCGGGCTGGAAAGCAAAGACACTTAGTCTAGCGGGGAGGGTCACTCTTACCAGGTCTGTACTCTCAGCTTTACCTATCTACAATATGAGTTCAGTTATTATTTCGATCAGCATCTGCAGTAGGATTGAAAGGGCTTGCCGAGACTTCATTTGGGACTCATCCCCGGAGAAAAGGAGATTACACAAGGTGGCATGGTCGGAAATCACTACGCCGAAAGCTTTGGGAGGATTAGTTATCAAGTATATGGCGAATGTTAATGTTACCTTGATCGCTAAGTCGAGTTGGAAACTTCTTAGTGAGGAAAAGGGTGTGTGGAAAGATGTCCCAGTTCATAAATATTTGGGAAAAAGTATTGGGAAATCTCCTTCGACCTCCCACATTTGGAAGGGGCTATTGAGGGCACTGATTGAAGTGGTGGGACCTCATGTGAAGTGGAACGTTGGTGATACGGGGTTAGCCGTAGGATGGTCCGATCTTCGACAATCAAGACTCAAAGATAAGAATGGAATCAAAAGACTCAAGAGACTCAAACAAAGACTCGATATCGACAGGAATAATATAAAACGCAACCACTCAATTGAACTAATAGGACTCAATAAAACAAGAACAAGACCGATAGATTGGTGATTCGAACTAATATAGAACGAGATAAAGACACCAGACCTCCCTAGAGGGTAGGAACCAAGTATCAACGACTATAAAGCCCACCTCTACAACCTTACACAACCAAACGGACAACTTGGAGGCACAAGGAGGGGACTTGTGATTGCCAGGATCATCAAGCTCTCGCGAGGTTGATGAACTCAAAGAAAACCAAACAAGATCAAGAACCAATTTGCAATCGATGAGCAACGCTACGAATCGATTGACTTTCTCACATACGTGTTTCACGCAATCTCTGTATTTCTGAATAATGGAAGACGTGAATTCTACAATGATGAATCAGCCGCTTAATATAGGGGTGGGCACAAATCCTGCAAATCCCGATCCCGTCCCGGTCCCGTCCCGATCCCGTCCCGATCCCGGTGGAATTTAGGACAAAATAGCGAATCCCGTCCCGATCCCGTCCCGCAAAAATTATGCGGGACGAAACGCGGGACGATCCTGGTAGGATCCCGCAAATCCCGTCCCGTCCCGCATATTATAATAATAATAATAATAATAATAATAATAATAATAATAATAATATAATATTATAGAATAATAATAATATATTATTAGTGTAATACCAAAAATCGTATGGATCTGATTGTATTGCCCAGAATCGTATGAATGTGATTGTATTCCCAAAAATCTCTTCATCCAACCCTCCTGTTATTCAATTGTAATTGGTCTTTTAATGATTATGTTACATTGGCCATTTATGTTAGAAACGTTAGCCTTTAATTAGTATATATCTATGGATTGCGGTTAGACTTAATTGGTATGCGGTCATTAATAAGCGAGATCATGAGCCCAATCAATTAGTATTATTATTTAGAGCGAATATTATAATTATAATTATAATCATAATCTTCTATTTATAATAATAATAATATTTATTTATAATAATAATATTATTATTATTTGAGCAAATATTATTTATAACTATAATAATAATATTCAATTTATAATAATAATATTATTATTATTATATAATATTATAATATAATTTAATAATAATATTAATTTATAATTATATTATTATTATTATATTATTATATCATATTATATTTTTTTCTTGTAAAGTATAATTATTTTATAATAATAACAATAAAAATAAGTAATATTATTTTATTTTATTTTTAATTATAACGTGGGATTATTATTATTATTATTATTATTATTATTATTATTATTATTATTATTATTATTATTATTATTATTATTATTATTATTATACCCATTTAGAGTTACAAGAGGCAAATAGCTAATTAAATACGGTATTCTTCCCAACTATCAATCGATAATGAGACAATATTGGTAAATCTCGTCTCAATTCCTTTCCGTCCTGATCTAGTAAGATAATGTAGCCAAATATGTTGAACATTATAATTAATTATACAATCATTGTATGAATTAATAATAGTATTATAATATTAATATTAATATTAATAATAATAATAATAATAATAATAATATTGAATAATATAGTTGAGAATAATACCGTATTCAACATATTATACTAAATAATGAATTATGAAAGCATTTTTCACTTTGCAAATTTATATAATATTTTATTATTTTTATATGCGGGACAAGGCCCGTCCCGTCCCGTCCCGATCCCGTCCCGTCCAGACACCATCCCGTCCCGAAAAAAAAATGTCAATCCCATCCCGATCCCGTCCCGAAAAAATTTCGCGGGACGAGTCCCGTCCCGGCCCAATCCCGTCCCGTCCCGTCCCGTGCCCACCCCTAGCTTAATATAATAACCCCAGGGATGATTTTTGATAAAAAATAATAAATAAAATATAAATTAAAATAAAACCCTAAATTACCTAAAATAACTTAAATAAATAAGATCTCTAAAAATAACAATAAAGAAAGTTCCAAGACTTAGTAATTTCCGTCTTAAAACAGTGACAGCTCCAAGATGTTGATTTTCGGCCAATCTCTAGGTCGAATCTGGAACAACCTTCAACAGCAAAGTTATAGATCTCTTCGTTCTCGTTCTGACAAGGTATGACATGCCTCAATCCGATTCATATTGACTCCGTACGACTCATTTTACTGAGACGTCGAAAAACTGTCAAACTGCTGAACGAATTTAAAAACGAATGACTCATCAAGCTTGCACATTTGGTGAACTCCTGCAACAATCGGCCTCCTAAGAGGGTAGGATGGCCCAATCTTCGACAATCAAACTAGAAATAACAAGAACGGAAGCAAGACTCGATGAACAAAAATAAAGACTCGAAATTGAAAGTAAGACTCGACCGATAAGGACTGAATCGAACTAAAATAGAACGAGGCAAAGACCCCAGGCCTCCTAAGAGGGTAGGAACCAAGTACCAACGACTATAAAGCCCGCCTCTACAACCTTACACAACCAAGCGGACAACTTGGAGGCACAAGGAGGGGACTTGTGATTACCAGAATCACCAATCTATCGGTCTTGTTCTTGTTCATCGAGTCTTGCTTCCGTTCTTGCTATTTCTAGTTTGATTGTCGAAAATCTGGCACCAATTTGATACGGGGTTAGCCGTAGGATGGCCTGATCTTAGACAATCAAGACTCAAAGACAAGAACAGAATCAAAAGACTCACGAGACTCAAACAAAGACTCGATATCGACAGGAATAATATAAAACGCATCAACTCGATTGAACTAATAGGACTCGATAAAACAAGAACAAGACGGATAAATTGGCGATTCAAACTAATATAGAACGAGATAAATACCTCAGGCCTCCTTAGAGGGTAGGAACCCAGTATCAACGACTATAAAGCCCGCCTCTACAACCTTACACAACCAAGCAGACAACTTGGAGACACAAGGAGGGGACTTGTGATTACCAGGATCATCAAGCTCTCGCGAGGTTAATGAACTCAAAGCAAACCAAGCAAGATCAAGAACCAATTTTCAATCGATGAGCAACGCTACGAATCGATTGACTTTCTTACAGATGTGTTTCACACAATCTCTGTATTTTTGAATAATGGAAGACGGGAATTCTACAATGATGAATCAACCGCTTAATATAATAACCCTAGGGCTGATTTTTGATAAATATAATAAATAAAATATAAATTTAAATAAAACCCTAAATTACCTAAAATAACTTAAGTAAATAAGATATCTAAAAATAACAATAAAGAAAGTTCCAAGACTTAGTAATTTCCGTCTAAAAACAGTGACAACTCCAAGATGTTGATTTTCGGCCAATATCTAGGTTGAATCTGGAAAAACCTTCAACAACAAAGTTGTAGATCTCTTCGTCCTCGTTCCGACAAGGTATGACACGCCTCAATTCGATTAATATTGACTCCGTACAACTCATTTTACTGAGAAAAATATATCTGGCAAGAGCCTTAGTTCGAGCTATAATACTAGTGCGGGAGGATCCGCTCGAGCTGGAAGGCTTAGGAGGAGGAATGTTAGGCGCTCTAGCGCTCGTATATAAATGAGTATATAATGCTTCAAGTATTCCCCTAACTCTAGCAACTATAATTGAAACATTGCAATTAGGATCATGGTGTAACGACGGGAATGAATGAAATGTAAGTTATTTGATGGATGGGATGTGTAAGTAAAATGAATTGGGGAAGAGGGGATGCCTATATATAGGCTCGAGCCTACGTTCAACCCGAGCAACGACTAGTTTTTTTTTATAAAATAAACGTTCAAGTGGGACCCACCCCAAACGGCAAATCAGCCAACCTGTGTGACCCGGGTCACATGTTCTATTTCCCTAGACCCTGACCCTGACCCTCAACCCGAGTCAACCCTTCGACCCTTGGACCTTGACCCGGCCGACCCGTGACTCGTGTCCACGTCTAGTCCCAGCTGTCACCCTGGAGGAAGGAACCTGCTTGGCAGAGGAGTACAAATTGGCGAGATTGAAGGTGATACGGGGTTAGCCGTAGGATAGCCCGATCTTCGACAATCAAACAAAGACTCAAAGAAATAAGCAAGACTCGGTATCGTCAAGAAAGAAAGAACAAGACTCGATCAAAAGAAACAATAAAGACTCGAAATTTGATAAAGACACGACCGATAAGGACTGATTCGAACTAAAATAGAACGAGATAAAGACCCCAGGCCTCCTTAGAGGGTAGGAACCAAATACCAACGACTATAAAACCCGTCTCTACAATCTTACACAACCAAGCGGACAACTTGGACGAACAAGGAGGGGTCTTTTGATTACCAGGATCACCAAGCTCTCGCGAGGTTGATGAACTCAAAGCAAACCAAGCTAGATCTATAACCAATTGTGCAATCAATGAGCAACGCTATGAATCGATTAACTTTCTCATAGATGTGTTTCACACAAAACTGTATTTTTGAATAATGAATAACGTCCCCCTCTATAACTGATCAGCCGTCAATATATATAACCTAGGGCTGATTTAGATGAAAAATAATAATTAAAAGAATAATTAAAAATAACCCCTAAATTACCTAAAATAACTTAAGTAAAGAAGATCTCTAAAAATAGCAATAAAAGAAAGTTCCAGCACTTAACAAATTCCCGTCAAAACAGTGACTGTTTCAAAGAATGTGAATTTCGGCCAATCTCTAGGTCGAATCTGGAAAAACCTTCAACAACAAAGTTGTAGATCCCTTCGTCCTCGTTTCGACAAAGTATGGCACGCCTCAATCCTATTAAGATTGACTACGTACGACTGAATTTACTGAGACGTCGAAAAACTGTCAAATGCTGAACGAATCTAAAAAACGTCAAGCTTCCACCTTTTGTCCTTCTCCCATGGTGGAGCCTTCTTCTTCCTCTTGAGGATGACAACATTCTCACGAGCTCGAATCATGGGTCCGTCCCCAAGTATAGGTGTGTCCGAAGGTGTCTTGGATGGTCCCGCATCATCCTCCCTTACTTGAAAAGGATTCGACCTCGAATCCAAGGTCGCATAAGATTCCGCAAATGCACCCACACGAGCTCCTGGATCGAATGCCTTTATCTTGGCTACGTCAACTTGTAGACCATTAGAGCTTACTACAAAACCAAGAATTGAAACTTGATTAGTGCACAATTCATAGTTCATATCATCTTCAAAATGTTCTAACTCAATATGCACTATAGGTTGTTCATTTATCTCTATGTTTCCATCAATGACTAGCAAGTTTTCATCCCTTTTCAAGGCTGAATTTCCAATTAAATCAAGGCTAGCAATATTAGAACAATCGTCACCATCAATGATTATATGAGAAACATTGCCGTTTTCTGAGCATTTAGTATGACAAAAATCTTGTCTTTGATTATCATCATAAGGCATAGGTTGAACATTTAAAACTTTATAAACAATCAAAGAATCATCATGCTCATATTCAATGCAATCATCTTTAGAGGCAAGTAAACTAAGATCCTGATCATTATTAACATGCTCATCATTTTCACCACTAGAATTTTCATATTCATTTTTGCCTAGGTGATTAATCATGAAAGTCTTCTTATTTGGGCAATCCTTCATAACATGTCCTCTACCTTGGTGATAAGGCATGTTTCCAATATGCATTATAGGTTATTTTAGGTGCATTTCATTGTTATATAATCATGTTTTAGTGTTGATTAGATTAGCATTCATTTTGCGGGAAAGTTCGGAATCTACGCTATTTCAATGGTTTTATGTAGATTCGTAGATCCAAGGCAAAGAACACGAGGAACGGAGCTAAGAGAGGCTAAGCGAGACTTGGGAGAGCTTAAGGAAGAAGTCCCAAAAAGCATGGAACAACCTAAGGAGCAACGGAGCACGAAATCGAGGTCTAAGAGCGAAAACAAGGGCGAGTCGCGAAAGCTGTCCGCCCGACGAGCTGAACTTGTAACGCACTTTTCGGAGGCCTCAGATGTCCAATCGATGCATATGAGCATGCATTGGAAAGCTCTTTCGAAGATCTACGGGAAGGTGTTCTGTTGGAAATTCGCTGACAGCGAATAGCTTTCTGCTGCAGCGGATCAAGTCATCGACATAATGTCTAGCAAGTGCCTGAGCATGACTCGCTGCTAGCTAATGGAATCTCGCTGCCAGCGAGTGAAGTCAGTGGGAGCATGTCCAGGAGCAGCACGTCTCACTTCTAGCAAAAGGAAACTCGTTGCCAGCGAATGGAGTCGCTTTAGCGGATGATCGGACTCGCTGCAGCGGATGGCCACTCTCGCGAAAGCGGAAGCGTGGACTCGCGGATGCGGAAACAAGGGAGTCGAAGAAGCTTGAAAATATTCTAAGGCATGGACATTCGCTGCCAGCGAGTATGGTAGCGAGGTGGTAGTGAAAATCCAACAGTAGCTAGATTAAGGCCATTCGCTGCTAGCGGAAATTCTCGCTGTCAGCGAAATCTGACGCTGAACTATACATGGAAAGTCTATCTTCTATCTAGTTTATTTAGGAAGTTTCTATCTATTTTATCTATCTTTTACCTTGTTTATTCAAGACTTTAGGCTTATAAATAGGATGTTTATGGTTAGTTTTCTAATGGATCCAAGTAGAGCAATCACCTTTGAAGAGAAGAAAGTTTAGGTAAGCCATGTTTGGTTAATTTTGCAGTTTTCGCCTACACTTTCGAGACTTGGTTGGTGGTTTGTGAGTTTCTAATATAAGTTATTTTTCCTCTTTAATTCTCTCAACTTTTTTGTGTGATATTGATTATGTTATTGATGTTATCTTGATTCGCGACCTTGATAATATTGATTTCATGCTAGGATTTAATACTTTCGTATTTGTATTATTTCCGTAGTAGCACGCATAAGATTTTAGATTCCGTGTTTGAAGCATGATCTATGTAGGGAGTTGACATATATCTTAAGTATTGATCTACCGTGTTTAATTGGTGTTATTTATATGCTCAAGTTCTTGGGACATTGTGCTATCTCTTTGTTAAATCTTGATCGTGTTAAGGTTGCATTGAAGTGTAAGGGATTAATTGGACTCGTATGACTTTTAATCTACTGAAATCAAGACGTACGAGAGGAATTCGTAGGAAAAGATAATAACTTGAAAAGGATTCGATGATCAATAAAACCAACCAAAGTCGAGAACTTGTAGGTGGAAATGCTTTTCTTCTATCCTTTATTTGCTTTTGTCAATATTATTTTCTTTTATTTTCATTCATAAAAATCTTTTCTTTTTATATTGATAAGTACACAATATTTAGAAATACTTGATTCTCTAGGGTTCGACCCCTTACTTGTATACTATACTAGTTTGTTTGTTTGAGAATTATTTTTGGCGAGGTAAATCAACGACTTTCCCTCCGTCACTTGGCATATAAAGCAAGGAATGTACATATGTTTAAGAGTAGAAGAGTTAGGATTACTCCCTTTAGGGCCAGTAGATGCCCCAGAAGAATGTCATGCCTCTACTGCCGTCAATCTTTCATTTATCCGTACCAATTTCTCATTCATGGCTTCCAACTGTTTGATCATCTCAGCTCGAGTAATCATGTTGTTTCCCTGGTTAGACATGGCAAATAAAGACAAACAAAGACCTATGTGATAGTTAGTAAAAATATAAACAATCTCACAAGTGTTTCGCTCACACTCTTCTCTCTAATTGGTATGACAAGCTTGTTAGGGCAATCCGCTTTGGGCAAATCAACATTCAAGCAAGGACTTAACAATGCAAGGCAAGGGAACAAGAGAGAGAACAAAACAAATGACAAACTCGACAGAAGCTGGACAACAAGGTCGAAATCGACTAAATTAAGGACTCGAAATCGACCAAATGACATACTCGACAGAAGCTGGCACTCGAGCACAACTCGAGAAACACAAAAATCACTCAACTGACACTCGACACAACAAGAGGGCCACTCGATCAACAAAAAAAAAAACTCGACACAGCTGAAGTACTCGATATTGGGCAGTAAAGACTCGAATAACACAAAATAAGAAAAGAAAACTTGGACTTTTATCTCTTTTTGATTCAAACCCTTAGCAAGGACGTTGTAGTTGAAAGGTAGGGCTTAAAAAAAATTTTGTGTTTTGGGAGGTATGTGTATGAAAGGCTTGTCGGCTAGAACAATTCACCAAAATTGGTCATTGGAGCTTTCTTGCACTAGATCACAATCCTTTTTTTAAAAAAATATTTCGGACTGTTTTTTTTTTAATTTTTGAATAATGCAAAAAACTATCTATGAAATAAAAAGGACTTTGAAAATTTAAACTATGGTGAAAGAAAATAAAATTTGTAGCCCTTATGAAATATATATAGGTGATGGTTTGACTACTATGGTAAGTATATCTATCTAAGCCCTCTTTATAATCTACGATAGATAATGTGAATAAATCTATCACAAATTTGATAATTAAATAAGGCAAGTATAGATAAAACAATTAGGCTAAGATAGAAATCAACTAAGGTTAGGAAACCTTTTGTGTGCTTGGAATGAAGGCTGCCGAATAGGAATGTCTTTCAACCAATTGTATCGGCTGATCAAGCACAATTCGGCTTCAACAATGCTGCTCTGGGACACGGCTTAGTACGTGTTTAGGGCTAAAGGTAACCACAACAATCACAAACAAGGATTAGTAGCAATCAAATTCAAAAATTCAAGAAGTAAAAACCAAGAATAAGAAAGACTATTTTTTTTGTAGTTTTATGCGTTTAGGGAAACAAAAGACACAACTTTTGATGTCGGAAACCAAAGCTTTGATGCCAATTTGATACGGGGTTAGCCGTAGGATGGCCCGATCTTCGACAATCAAACAAAGACTCAAAGAAATAAGCAAGACTCGGTATCGTCAAGAAAGAAAGAACAAGACTCGATCAAAAGAAACAATAAAGACTCGAAATTTGATAAACACACGACCGATAAGGACTGATTCGAACTAAAATAGAACGAGATAAAGACCCCAGTCCTCCTTAGAGGGTAGGAACCAAATACCAACGACCATAAATCCCACCTCTACAACCTTACACAACCAAGCGGAAAACTTGGAGGCACAAGGAGTGGACTTTTGATTACCAGGACCACCAAGCTCTCGCGAGGTTGATGAACTCAAAGCAAACCAAGCTAGATCTATAACCAATTGTGCAATCGATGAGCAACGCTACGAATCGATTGACTTTCTCACATATGTGTTTCACACAAAACTGTATTTTTGAATAATGAATAATGCCCCCCTCTACAATTGATCAGCCGTCAATATATATAACCTAGGGCTAATTTAGATGAAAAAGAATAATTAAAAATAATCCCTAAATTACCTAAAATAACTTAAGTAAAGAAGACCTCTAAAAATAGCAATAAAAGAAAGTTCCAAAACTTAACAAAATTCCCGTCAAAACAGTGACAACTTCAAAGAATGTGAATTTCGGCCAATCTCTAGGTCGAATCTGGAAAAACTTTCAACAGCAAAGTTGTATATCTCTTCGTCCTCGTTCCGAAAATGTATGGCATGCCTCAATCCGATTAATATTGACTCCGTACCACTCAATTTACCGATACGTCGAAAAGCTGTCAAATGCTGAACGAATCTAAAAAACGTCAAGCTTCCACCTTTGGTCCTTCTCCCATGGCGTAGCCTTCTTCTTCTTCTTAAGGATGACAACATTCTCACAAGCTCGAATCATAGGTCCATCCACAAGTATAGGTGGACCCGAAGGTGTCTTGGATGGTCCCGCATCAGAAGGCTTCGGGAAGCAAGGCTGCAACTACCAAGGAGGCTAAGGAGATTGGTTGGGAACGCCCTGAGGAGGGATGGTTGAAACTCAACACCGAAGGGGCCGTCAAGTGTGATGGCGGAGCTTCTGCTGGAGGGGCTCTCCGGGATAGGAGCGGTTGTTGGATCCGGGGGTTTGTTAGAAACCTGGGTTCGTGCTTGGTGATTGAAGCGGAATTGTGGGGGATTGCTAGTGGCCTCGATTTGGCTTGGGAAGACGGAGCCAAGAAGATTATTTGCAAAACCGATTCTGCCTCGGTGTTGGATCTGCTCGAGAAGGAGTTGAGTGCTTCACACTCTTTGTTCAGCTCGGTGTCTCGATGCCATCGCTCCATCCTTAGAAATTGGAATGTCCAAGTTCGACACATCTACATTGAGGCCAACTCGCTAGCTGACTTTCTGGCCTGGTTTGCCTCTAGTTTTCCCCTTGGGTATACCCTTCTTGACAACCCACCTGCGGGCTCTGAGAAGCTTATTTTCGAGGATGCAATGGGGGTTACCAAGACCCGTCTATGTCCCCAACAACCTTCCTGAGTCCTTGTCCGGTGGGGATTGCTGTTTGTTTTTGTTTTAGTGTATTTTTATTTCTGCTGGGAGGAGTTTCTTTTCCTCCTTTTGTTCAAAAAAAAAATAAAAATCGGCTCATTCGATTCAAATAACTGCCATACTCGTTAAACCTGAATTCTAAATTATTTTATAAATATATAGGTTAGCCTCTACCTTTATGTGGGTGTTGTTATATACACCACAAATTCAAGGTAAAAAATGCACGGACGTGCAAGCCTTGTAACTAATTAACATTTAAAAAAAATTAATTAATCCCTTTTAACCATGCACGGACGTGCATGATTTGAAGTATATATAGCGAAACCGTTTTGTGTTTTTAAAAATCAGTTTTTTAATAGTGGGTAAATAACGGACGGGGAAAAGGTAAAAAAGAAAGAAAACGTTGTAGCCACGAACTTTGACCAATTGTGGAAACAAGATTCGTTGATCCCAAAATCGAATTTGCATGATTGCCAATACCTCACAAAAGTATAAACATTAGATTATTATATTAGAATATTAGATAGTTGATTTTTATATAAACCTTACTAGTTGGGCAATGTAAAGAAAATAAGGGAAAAAGTTGAAAGTTGATACTACCATTTATTATTCCACATGTAAATTAAGAGGTTGATTGTGTAGTGTCATGTTAAAAAAGAAGCCTACGATAGCGAAGTAAACGGCGGTTGCTGCAAGATGATGAAGACCTCAATTAACCCCTCCCTTCGTCTTTTCCCTATTTTCACAAAGTTTAATCCGAGAAACAGAAAATGGGCAAACTGGTTCATTTCTATATTGTCGATTGCTACTTTATCAGCATGTGATATTCATATCTAATATTCCCATATTAGTTACCATGAAATCTAAAGCATGTGTATTTAAGATCATCAATCTTGTACCCTTAACTTACTTTTCACATGCCAAATCAGTTTAATGACGTCACTGAGTATGAGTCTTGGTTCCTTAAATTATCTTTTATTATTTTCTCTTCTTATTTATTTAATTCTTTCATTATTACCATCATCATTATTATTAAGTTATCATAAAAATAATTTTAATGTTAAAAAAATAAAATATGGGTATTATTCAAATGCTTTTTTTTCCACAAACATATGCAAGAGATATATCTATATGTAGATAAGATTAACGGAAATTTCGCGAGGTAACCCTGAAGTTTCGCGTAATTTGCGTGGTAAATAAGGGTTTCAGATATTTCGCCTGGTAACCCTGGGGTTTCGAATTTTTTTGTCTCGTGCCCAGAAAGATTACTTTGGCCAAAAAAGTAATTTTTAAATTGTAAGCGGGTAAGTAATGTAATACTAATAAAACTTGTGGATTATTTTCACAATTACAATCCTTTTCAATGTTCTTTTTATCTGAACGACGAGATGATCATGAGGGGGGTAGCAGGGGGTAGAAGAAGACGATGGCAGAGGTAGGCCGGTGGCTCCAGCAGCGGTGACTCTGGACATGCGGCTATAAAATATAAGTTATGTCACAGGAGGAGGAATCGAAGAGGAAGAATCGGCGCGAGGTCACCATAGGCGGACATATCCTCTTTTTCCGCCTCCGATGGCTGTCGTCCTCACCAGCACCGACATCTGACTCCCATGGCCTCCTCTGTTCATTGTCAGATCTAGAGACGAAACTGAGGATTGAGGGGAGGAGAGGCACGAGCGCCGGAGAGCGAGAGGGCTCGGTAGGGTAAACTGAGGATTGACCCCAGTGCCTTTTTCCTCGCCGTTGTGCTTCCGCCGGTAGAGTTCTGTGGGAGGTTGTGCTTAAATCTAGGTGGAAGTGGGCCCGTCCAGCTCAGCCTGTGTGGGCCCCTTCCCTTTTTTTATTAGTCCGAAAATTTGAAGTCGAACGGGTGACGGTTTGATTTTGTATGATTGCACAACACAATATTATATTTGCACAACATAATTTATATTTGCACAACATATTATTATATTTGCACAACAAAAAGTGTTTACACGAAAAAACTCTAATTTGCACAACAGATTGTTTTATGTGCACAACATAAAGTTATATTTGCACAGCAAAAAGTGCTGAAACGAAAAAAAGAAGAGAAAACAAATAAATTACATTTGCACAACATAAAGTTATATTTGCACAGCAAAATGTTACATGAGCACAACATACCGTTATAATTGCACAACGAAAAGTGCTAAAACGAAAAAAAATATATTACATTTGCACAACATAAAGTTATATTTGCAACAAAAAGTATTATATTTGCACAACATACAGTTATATTTGTACAAGCAAAACATAATGTTATATTTGCATGACAAAATGTAAAAAAAAAAAAACCTAGACTTGGAGAGAGGATAGACATTTTGCAAATTTGTCCAAAAGTTAGAACACTGTGTGAGATCATGAGATTGATTGTAATGTCCTCCTTGAGGGTTTCCATTCATTGATATAACATATATATAGGTTATAAAGGTATTGGGCCTTAATGGGCTTTTAGCCCACTATACAATATTAAGACCTATGTAATCTATCAAACCCCCGCAGTCGAAACGGGAGGGGTCCGTACAGTGAGACTGGAACGAAAATCAATGAACAACTGTCTAGGCAAACCCTTGGTGAATATATCAGCGTACTGATAAGAGGACGGGACATGTAGAACGCGGACATGTCCAATGGCAACCTTGTCCCTGACGAAGTGGAGATCAAGCTCAATGTGCTTCGTGCGTTGATGCTAGACTGGGTTGCTAGCCCGATAGACGGCGGAGACGTTGTCAGTGTAGACCAGAGTGGCCTTCTGCAAGGGGCATCGTAACTCAAGCAGCAGATTGCGGAGCCAAGAGCACTCGGAGACAACGTTGGCAACACCCCTGTATTCGGCTTCAGCGCTGGAGCGAGACACGACGGACTGACGCTTGGCTGACCAAGATACAAGAGTGTCATTGAGGAAGACACGGTAACCAGACGTGGAGCGACGTGTGTCTGGACAACCACCCCAATCCGCATCAGTGTAAGCCACAAGATCAAGCTTAAAGGAAGGAGTGATGGTGGTGCCGAGCTCGAGGGTGCCGCTGATGTACCGAATGATCCGCTTCAAAGCCTGAAAGTGAGGTTCCCTAGGGGCATGCATGAACAAGTAGATCTACTGAACGGCGTAACTGATATCAGGCCTGGTGAAAGTGAGATACTGAAGAGCACCAGCGAGGCTCCTGTACAGTGTGGGATAGTCAACCAAAGGACCAGAATGAGCACTGAGCTTGTTGGATGTATCGACTGGGGTCGCAACGGGATTACAGTTGACCATCTTAGCCCGAGCAACAATCTCAGTAGCATACTTACTTTGTGAGAGAAACAGACCAGACGCATGCCGCTGAACATAAACTCCCAAGAAGTAAGACAATTGACCCAGATCAGACATGGCAAATTCCGCACTCAACTGCGAGATTATCGACATCCGAAGAGCATCAAAAGAGGCGGTGAGAATGATGTCGTCGACATAAAGCAGCATGAATGCCAAGTCTGAGCCTCTGCGATAGATAAACAGAGACGTATCCGAACGGCTGCCAGTGAAACCCAAACGGAGCAGATGAGAGGCAAAACGCTGGAACCACGCCCGCGGAGCCTGTTTCAGACCATATAGAGAGCGCTTGAGGAGACAGACATGCTTTGGACGCTCAGCATCAGTAAACCCTGGCGGCTGAAACATGTAAACTGTCTCGTTCAGATGACCATGCAGAAAGGCGTTCTTGACATCTAACTGATGGATGGCCCAGTTGCGCGACAGAGTCAGACTCAGGACCACTCGGATAGTGGCAGGCTTGACCACAGGGCTGAAGGTCTCATCACAATCAATACCGACCTGCTGAGATCTATCGTTCACCACAAGACGGGCCTTGTAGCGCTCCAACGTCCCATCAGAGCGGAACTTGTGACGAAAAAGCCACATATAGCGAATGACGTTCGCCTCAGGAGGGCGAGGAACAAGAACCCAAGTACCATTCTTCGTAAGGGCCCTGTATTCATCGAGCATAGCCGCCTGCCAATTCGGGTCGAGGAGGGCTATTTTGTGGGAGGTAGGAACGGGGGAGAGGGAGGTGTGGGTGGGGGCAGAGGGTGAATGGGAGTCGGGAAGGACGGGGGCAAGAGGGGCCAAGCAAGGGGAAGAGGCGGCGGGCGGATCAAAGACGGCGAGGGTTGCGGCGGGCGCCGCATGACTTGCGGCGGGGGCCACCAGGGAGGGGTGTAACGCTGCGGGCGCAACATTTGTACATACGGCGGGCGCAACATTTGTACATGCGGCGGGCGTCGCATGACCTACGGCGGGCGCCGCCAGGGAAGGGTTTAAGGCTGCGGGCGCAGCATTTGTACATGCGGCGGGCGCCGCATGCCCTGCTGCGGGCGCCGCACGTAGGTGACGGGCAGCTGTATGGCGGGGTGATGGGAGGTGGATAGCGGGGTGATGGATGGTGGTCATGAAGACGATCTGACGGGGTCGGAAGACACCGGAGACGCTGCGGGTGTGTGGTCTGGTGGTGGGGGGGGTGGTGGTGGTGGTGTTGGGGGAGAAGCAGGAGCACCGGGAGAGCTCTGGGGAAAAAGGAAGTGAGGGAATGGGGACTCAGACTCTAACGGATACAGAGGGGGTGTGGGAGACGCAAAGGGAAATCGCGACTCATCAAAGGTGACATGACGTGAGAGAATGATCTTGTGAGTCTTGATATCGAGGCAAATGTAACCGCGATTATCAGACGGGTAGCCAAGAAAGACACAAGGGGTGGAGCGTGGGTGAAGCTTGTGGGGGGCGGTGGATGACTGATTAGGGAAGCACAAGCAACCAAAGGTACGAAGGTGATCATATATAGGCAAAGTGCAATATAGAGCTTGAAACGGTGAGCGATGGTTGAAGGTGGTGAAAGGGAGAATGTTGAGGAGGTAGCATGTGGTGGCCAGGGCGAAAGGCCAGTAAAGAAGGGGAATGGATGCGTGGAAGAGAAGAGTGCGCATCATATTGGTAATGGTTCGGATGATTCGTTCGGCCTTGCCATTTTGTTGAGAGTGTTGGGGCAGGACAAGCGATGGGAGATCCCATTGGTATTAAAGAAAGTGTGAAAATCTTTGTTGTCAAGTTCGCGGCCATTGTCGCATTGGAAACACTTTACAGAGGTGTGGAACTGAGTTTTGATGTAAGCGTGGAATTTGGCAAAGATAGGGAACACTTGAGATTTAAAGTGCAAAGGGAAAACCCATAAGAAATGTGTATAATCATCCAGAAACAAGAGGTAATACTTATCACCCTTCTTGCTAGGCACATGAGATGTCCAAATATCACTATGAATAATATCAAAAGGTGAAAGTGTAATGTTTAAAGATTGCTGAAAAGGAAGTCTGGCATGCTTGCCTAACTAACAAGACGAACATAAACTAGAGCGAGGCTCTTTATTACATTGGACAAGACTCTTAGAACGAAGTAAATCTAAAACTGCAGGACTGGGATGACCAAGGCGTGCATGCCAAAGACTGGATGATGATGTCGAGAGGGCGACTGGACTTGACGGGCTGGATGGTAAGGGCGACGACACAGTATAGAGCTCCCCGGTGCTATTACATCTCAGGCGAGTAACCCCCGTAGTAAGATCCTTCACAGAGAAACCAAACGGATCAAACACAAGAGAAACATTATTGTCAGTGGTGAACCGACGGACAAAGATAAGGTTTTTGACAAGTTTGGGGGCAACAAGGACGTTGTTGAGGTGCTAAGGGTTGGTAGGGGTTGGTAGTGTGGTGTGGCCAATGCCCGAAGTAGCAAGGAGACCACCGTTGCCGACGATAATAGAATGAGCATGACCCTTAAAAGAAAGAGAGGAGATAGTACCTGAGGAGTTCGTCATATGAGAGGTGGCGCCAGTGTCCATGTACCAAGCGGCGTCAGGGGGTAGAGCTGGCAAGTCGGTCATTCGGGTCGGGTTCGGGTCAGGCTTGCTCGGGTCAGATAACTGACGGGTCGGGTCAGTTCGGGTAAAATTTATGGTCGGGTACTGGTCGGGTCGAGTTCGGGTCGGGTTCGGTCATAATGAATTTTAGATTGGTCGGGTTTCGGGTTAAATCGGGTCATGCCCATTCGGGTTCGGGTTAAAGCGGGTCGGGCTCGTTCGGGTTTCGGGTTTCGGGTCAAAAGTCGGGTCGGTCTCATTTAAGTTTCGAATCAAAGTGGGTATAGTTTTTTTGAGTTTTCGGTCGAATCATCTTCGACCCATTTGGATAATTAGGTTGATTTTGACTCGGTTGAATACTTAAAAATGTAATTTACTTAAAATAAATGATTTTGACTCGGTTGAATACTTTAATATGTAATTTTGACTCGGTTGAATACACTCATTGTCATTGACTCATCGGTTGTCGACCTATTTTAAAAAAAAGTCATAATTGGAAATTCGATATTCGGCAACATCGTCCTTTTTTAAACATTTAAACCAATTGATCGGTGCTATAATTAAATCAAATTAATTATACATTTAGGATTTAATCTTATTTTAACTAGAAAGTTGCAAATGGGCTTATTTGTGGTTAGATTATATCATTGATTCATTTCATTTTCAATGCCCATTTCATTTTTAGCTTTTGGCCCATTAGTTTTTTCCCATTATTATTATTAGTTTTTAACAAATCTAGATATAAATAATTAATTCTATCAAAATATAATAATATAGAGCCGGGTCGGGTTCATAGTCAGGTCGGGTTCAAAGTCGGGTCGGGTTTAGAGTCGAGTCTGGTTTAGAGTCGGGTCGAGTTTGGGTCGGGTCGGGTTTAGAGTCGGGTCGGGTTTGTGTTGGGTCGGGTTAGTCTGTGTTCGGGTCTGTTTCGAGTCAGGTCGGTCTCGGGTTCGGGTTACGGATGACTCCAGATTTTCGGGTTTCGGTCGAGTTCGGGTTCGGGTGAGTCGGGTCGGGTTTTCGGGTCGGGTCAGATTTTGCCAGCTCTATCAGGGGATGTCAGCTGCATTGAGGATAAGGTATTGTGCACATCAGTCGGGTATGCCTGATCAGACGACGGGTAGGCCTGATGACCAGCAGGGCGGGGAGCAGGACCCAAGAAGCCCTGCTCACGGTTGGGATACGGGGCTGGTCCATGAAACGACGCACCGGGGTAGCCTAGGGCATCCAAGGAGGGTAGCCAGGGTTGGGGTACCAAGAGGGGTGGCGGGGATCATACTACTGCGGGCGGCTATTGCGGCGACCAGTGTTGCGGCCGCCGCCTCTTGGTCCCTGCTGGTCGTTGCTGCGGCCGGGCTGGAGGGCAAGCTGCTCGATGATGTCACTGGATGAGACCAACGCCGTCTTGTCTTTGGCGGCGTCGGTTGTCTGACGTTGAGGACGAGTCTCGTCCAGGATCAGTTGAGACCGGGTTTTCTCGAACGTAGGGAGAGGTTCCGTCTGTTGTATATGAGTAGCAGCGGCATTGTATTCGGAAGGGAGGCCCGAGAGTACCTGGAGGACGAGACGGGTGGCGCTGGGTTTGGAGTCGACGTCATCGAGCTTATCAGCCAGTGTCTTGATGTGCTGACAGTAGGCAGATATCGACGGAAAAGAAGAAAGCTTGCAACTTGAGAATTCGTGCTCGAGATAGACAGCACGGGTGGACTTGTTGTCTTGAAAGATATCCTGAAGTTTCTTCCAAGCATTCAAGGCGGAGTCTTTGGGGTCAAGGATGGTGGTCAATAGATCTTTTGAGATGGTGTTGAAGATCCATTGAAGGACAATGGTGTCAAGTTGAGCGAAGATATCGTCGTCTTTGCTTTCAGGGCGTTTGGCGGAGGAGTCAATGTGGTGGAGGACTTTATGAGCCTTAACATGGGTCGTGAAGAGGTGCGACCACATGGTGTAGGTACTGGATTCATGATCAAGAATGATAGGGATGCAATTTTTGATGTTGGAGATGGTTAGGGCGGAGTGGAAGGGCGGCTTAATAGGGTCGGTAGGTGGTGGGTTAGCCATTGGGACGAGAAGAGAGGGCTAAGGGTGGCGGGGAGAGAGAGAAGGGCTGTTGAAGGTGGCCGAGTAGGGGGGAAGGTGGCGCCGGCGGGAGGGTGGCGGCCGAGGGGGGAGGGTGGCGGCACAAAGGGGTAGGTGGCGGCTAGGGTTTAGAACAAGGAGAGAAAGAAAAATTTGGGTCTTTGGATCTTAGGTTGTGATACCACGTGAGATCATGAGATTGATTGTAATGTCCTTCTTGAAGGTTTCCATTCATTGATATAAGGTTTCCATTCATTGATATAACATATATATAAGTTACAAAGGTATTAGGCCTTAATGGGCTTTTAGCCCACTATACAATATTAAGACATGTGTAATCTATCACACTGCACCAATTAGTCCATGGAATATGGACATTTTGCAAAATGCCCATATAATATTTCTCAATGTATGCATATATTATATTCAAATGCCCACAATTACTCTCATTGCACCAATATGTAATACACACATTGTCAAATTTGTCCATCATATCCCCTAAACTAATTAAATATCAATCCATTAAGCTAATTCTACACCCACATCATCTACCTTTTGATCAATTACCGCCTTATACTTAAACTTGGTAGCCATCCAAACAAACCCACAAAACCCCAACCCACAAAGCACAGTCAAAACCCAATAAAACCCATCCAAATGAGCCTTGTTCAAGTTATCCACAAGCCATTCCCCATGGTACCTGGAGCTAACCGCCTGCACGATCGCGATAATCGCGCTACTGACGAAGCTCCCGACCCCCGTCAGGATCAGATAGGCGGCCGCCCCAAGGCTCCGAAGCCCACTTGGCATCTGATCGTAGAAGAGTTCTTGCATCCCGATAATCGCAAACACCTCAGCCATGGTCACCAACATGTATTGGGGCAACATCCACCACACACTCATAGGTACCGTCGCCTTTGCGTTGTCTAAGAGCCCGCTAGCTCTCGCTATACCCACCCTCTTCCTCTCGACTAAAGCCGAAACTAACATGACAACCATCGAAAGGAACTGGCCTACACCGATCCTCTGCAGGGTGGAGATCCCGGTGGGGTGGCCCGTAAGCCTCCTCATCAAGGGGACGAATGCTCGGTCATAGAACACGATGATGCCGAGCAATAGGGTTGTGGAGACGAAGAACGGGAAGTAGGATGGCGTGAGCTTGAGGCGGGCAAAAGCCGAGGGGGCTTCCATGGTGTTAGCTTGCTTGGTGAAGAAGGTGAAGAGTTGAGCGTAGACAATGCTGTAAGGGAATGAGGTTAGCCATATCGGAAGCAAACGAAGAACTTGTTTGACTTCTTCTACTTGTTCCAATGTGCAAAGACGCCATGGATCTTTGGTTTCGGATCTCGAATCTTGTTCATCTATCACCATGGCCTTATCCAGGAACCTGAAATTGATCATCAACAATATATATGTCTGATGAATGAATGTGTGCTCATGAAACTCGTGACATTGAATTTTTTACTATGTCAAGTAGGAATGCAATGCATACAACATCGGCTTAAATTTGACCCATCAAGAAAAGACAAAATAAGGCTTAATTATTTGAAAACCAAATTGAACCAAAACTAAGGAACTACTAATAAACACACAAAACTGTACACATTTTAATATCAAAAGTCAAAACTATATGGGTATCAAGAAAACCTTGGATATTATATAGGTTTTAAACAAATCTATTAAAAGTTTTTAGTTAGCGGTACATTGACCATCTTCAACAATTTCTTCAAAATTTCTCATATTCTTTAAATTATTTTTCTTTAACTCTAATAATAACTTCTTAATTTCTAAGATTTAGAGAATGATTTATTTTAAAAAAAAATATGGTAGATTTACGAAAGTCTCTCTATTTTTTCTTTATTTCTTCTTTTGGAGAATGATATAATAATATAAGAGGAGAGATTCAAATTCGTGACCTGTCGATTATCACGTACCATTTTTGTCGATTAAGTTAGTAAATCTTGTTTAGATTTTATTTTTCAACTAATAAAAAGAAATATCATACATTATCCGATTAGAATAAACGGACTTTAGCAATTCATCAAACTAATACCAACGAAAAAATCAAACACACCTTTGGATCCGAATGTCCACCAATCTTTGTCAAGCCTAGTTGTGGTTTATTTTGTAATTTTTTTAATAGAAAGCCTAATAGTTATGTTAAATCATAGCCATCAAAGGGGAAAATAAATAAATTCCTGAAAGGTGGGGAATAAATTTATTAAATTCTTTATTAATATTATTTTAGTGTGTTAATTTTATTTTTAAAAAAATACAGTATGTAATTATAGGTATTTTGATCTTTACAAAATGTGTATATAATGATTAATACTCCCTCCGTCCAACAATACATGAGTTTTTAGATGTAAATTTTTGTCCAACAATAGATGAGCTTTTAGGTTTTCTAGGTAAAAAGTTGTAATGATTTGTATTGGTTTGTGTGTTGTTGACTTTTTAAAATAATTTGATTGGTTAAAATGTCTAGTGGGTGTTAAAAAATAATAAAATTTATGAAAAAGTTAGTGCAATGATTATGTTTTTTTAAAAGTAAGGTGTTTTATTAAAACTTGTGCAAAATGCTAAAAGGCAATGTATTTTAGGACGGACGGAGTATATTATTATTTATAATTTTAAATAAAGTTAAAAATAGTATAATTAATGATGATAAAACAATAGATATGTTAGACTTCTTTAAAAATTATGTTAAAATGAAAATAGATTCTCCATCTTGAGAAATTTGAAATTTTTTAAGATTTTTTAAAATTTAATATCTTATCTCATTCTTCAAAATAGGTCAATAAAAAAAACTTCCACAAATGACCAATCTATAGTATTTTTTAAAATTAAAAGATTATTTATATTTTTGAAAGAGATAGGTTATTAGAGTCAAAGTAAAAACAATTTAGAAAATATATACTCCCTCCGTTTCCTTTTAATTGACTTTTTACTATTCATGCACGTTTTTTAAGGTGTGAAAAACTATATGAAATAATAATTTTTTTAAATATTTTTTTCGACAATCTCATACTTATTGATGATAAGTATAATATTATTAAAAAAATATTTTTAAAATATTAATATTTAATATAGTTTTTATCGTTATAAAACTACGTGCATGACTTGAAAAAGTCATTTAAAAGGAAACGGAGGGAGTATTTTATTTCTTAGTTTTAAATTTTCTATTTCTTAACGTTTATATTTGTAGTCAAACCTATCTGCAGCATTGACTTTAATGACGTACCTGAACTGATCCGTGCGGATCAAACCCACGTGGGCCCCACTGCCATCAACCGGGCCCCACCGATCTCCATCCTCCGCCACCAGAATCCCCCACTTCTCCTCCTCCTCCACCCGCCTCTTCCTCACCGCCGCGACCACCACCCGCGCCACCCTCGTGAACGGGCTATTTCCCCTCGCCGGTGGCGCTCCCCGGCGGTAGAACCGGATGCCGGAGAGGAACGCCACCAACGCCACCGCCATCCCCGCCGTGGGGATGCCGAAGCCGGCGGCCCAGCCGATGTTCCTCTGGACGAAGAACACGGTGCCTATGCCGAGGAGCGCCCCCGTTACGATCCCCAGGTACCACCAGTTGAAAAAGGAGCTCTTCGCCGCCCTCTCCTCCGGCGTCGACTCCTTGAACTGGTCGGCGGCGAATGTCTGCACGGACGGCTTGTGTCCCCCCTCGCCGATTGCGAGGATGTACAGGGATAGGTAGAAGAACGGTCGCCGGATATTCACCGGAATCAGCAGCGTGGAGAGAAAGAGGGAGATCAGCCCCTGCCATTTAAATTATTTAATCCATTATTAAAAAAAAATTTATTTGAGCATTTTTATCCTAGATTATAAAATTATTTTATTCCTTTATTTTAATTAATACATTTGTTTCCTGAAAATTAGGAAGATTTACTCCTAATTTACTGCTTAAATACATTTATTATTTATCCATATTTTTTAAAGATGATAAAAATATATAAAAAATGAAAAAAAAATGAAAAACAAATTCTAAATTTATATTTACTGAAAATTATTTTTAAAAATTACTAAAAAAATTTAATATTTAATAAATATTTTTTATCATCTTTAAAAAAAATACATATAAATGATAAATAACAATTAAACATAAATAATGTGAGTATTGGTGATTTTGTGAAATGGATCATGTATTTGAGTTATTTTGTGTAATTATTCCTTCAAAATTATCATTATTATTTGATACATTTGATTGTAAGAATACTATTCGGACAAAAACGATAAAATAAAAACAAAAATGGAAAGTATTGTATATTAATTAATTAATGCATGCATTGGTTGATTTTTATTTTTAAGAGAAAAAAAATGAAGAAAGTGGGAAATTAAGTGAGAAGATTTTTTTTTAAAAAAAAAGGGAAATGTAAAAAAAAAAAACATACAAAGAGGTAGATGAAGGAGGCAAAGAGGGCGGTTCTGAAGCGGCCGAGGACAGAATCGGCGACGAAGGCGCCGAAGAGAGGGCAGATGAAGGCGACGCCTTGCCAGAGATTGATGTTCTTAGCCGCCGTCGCCGTCGAATCTCCCATCACCGCCGTCAGGTATGTTATGAGGCCACTCGTTATTCCGTAGAACGAGAACCTCTCCGCTATCTCCACCACTGCCTCCAATTCAATTAATTAAACCCAAATTTAAAACTAAAAACAATTTTTTTTATTAATTAATTAATGAAAAAGTGGCTTACATATGATGAAGATAGCCGCCTTCCAGCCGCCCTTGGCTCCCGGGGACGGCGCGGCGGAGGCACGGCTGTCGGAGGAAGACATGTGGTGTGGGTGAAGAAATTGGCCGGAGGGAGAGATTTTTATTTTATTTTGGTTAACGGAGGGAGAGATATTTAAGTTGGGAAGGGGGTGTGATGGAGAGTGTTGTAGTCAATGTATGGAGATGACATTTTCGTTAAAATAGGGTGAAGATTAGAGAACTAAATGCATCGTATTTAATGCCTTTTAGGTTCATTTTTTTCTTTCTTTCTTATTAAAAATGAATTTGGCGTTTCTTCAAAAGTTGGCGGGTGATTGGGTGAATCGAACTTCATCCCAAGTGTTCGGGTTGGTAGGTGAAGTCTAAAAACTAATCAGGTCCTGTTTGGGATGGGTATATAGATATAGGCTATGGGTATAGAAAGCCCAATATCTATATACCCTGTTTGGTATATTTATCCAAATTGATATATGGATATCAATCCTATATCCCCAGCTACTAATTCTAGGGTTTTTTTATAACTTTTGATATCCGAAGAAATTGGGGGCTATAGGGAGCAACAACGACTGAGCAACTGAGCGCTTCTTCTCCTCTTCCTCATTCCTCTTCTTCTCTAATCTCTATTCGAAATTTCTTTTCAAATCTCTGGTTGAAAGTGTGTTTTGCACCTCTTCGAATCTCTGTCGAAATTTCTATTAGATATTTGCATATCTTCGTCTGTTTGAAATTGCTCTTTGTAGAAACTTGCATCTCTGTCAAATTTGCTTTGACTCTCTTCTTCTGGTTGAAGTTGCTGTTCGAATTTACTGTTCGAAATGAGACAAATCGATTCCAGAACTTTTGTTTGAAATTGAGGAACTTCTGTTTGCACCGTCACCTGTTCTTTCTCATATTCTCAGTTTCGAAATTGTGGAATTTTCGAACCCTAATGCAATACCCATAGCTTGAAATCTATATACCCTTTCCGATATCTATATACCCTTTCCAAACAACCGATATAAGATATAGATATCAATCTCATACCCATACCCAATACCCATAGCTTGATATCTATATCTCATACCCATAGCCTATATCCTATATCTATATACCCTTTCCAAACGAGCCCTCAAAGATATTGATATTTGAAAATGATGCCAAACTAGAGTATTTTAGTGCATATCTTAAATAGTACTTTCTTACTTAAGTTAAGCAAATACATGTAATTTTAGCCTTGAGTTTCATAAATATTTATTACTATCATTATTTTTTCTTTTATTTAGTTTTCTAAAAATCACGTATACGTATCGTCTAGGCGGCGTCTAGGAGCTAGGCGCGGCAAGGAATTTTTACGTATAGACGAGCCTCTGGACGAAAATCTGCCTACGCACCACCTAAGTATCGTCTAGGCCCGTCTAGGTTGACGATTATTCAGTTTTAGCATTTAATCAAGTGATTAGTCGACTTACAGATTTTTGTGACACAAGTCGGGATGTATTTACTTTTGATTCAAACCTATAATTTTGGATTTTATGAGGTTTAGAGTCACTATTCTGGTGTGTACTTTGCATTTATTTACTTTAGTGTTAGTTAAGCAACACAAATTTCGGTTTATGAGTGATATTATGGATTATTATAACATTATATGAATGATTGAAATGTGATATACGTTAAAATATAAGGAAATAATCAAGTTTGTTTTAATTTCGCTAGGCGCCGCCTAGCACCTTTTAGAACATTGCTTTTATCATACAGAGTATTATTTAATCTATAATTATTAGTTTTTTTTTCATAAAATAAAGTTTATTTTTTCGTGTTAAAAAAAATTATTTGTAATTTTAAAAAAAAATATATATTATATTTGTCAATATCTTTCAAATATTAAACTATTTTTGTGTGTTTATAATAGATAATAAATGGGAAAACTAATTAAAATACCCCCACCTTTAGGGGTATGGTAAAAATATATCCTCAATTTTCAAATGTAATAAAAATATCCCGATATTTGAGGGTAGTGGTAATATATTACCACGGGTTTTCTCACGGGTCAAAAATGCTGAAAAGACAGCATACGTGGGAATGTTTTTGACAAAGGGTTTTCTTGAATGGTTTTCTTTGGAAAAAAATAACGAATTGGACCGAGTTCATACCCAACGCCTTTTTCTCCCTCCTATCTTCTTCCGTGGTCGCCTCTTGAACTGTCTTCCAAGTCTTCCAGACAGCTCATGGTTCCTCTTCAATGACAGTCTTCCTCCCGTGTGGTCGCCTATCTTGCGCCGTCTATCTTACATCTTTTCCCTATTTGATTCGTTCACGGATTTGACTGAGTAAGTTTTTTTCCCTGGCCTCTTCGTCGTTGTTGTTGCTGTCAATTTAGTTTTGTTGTCGGTTTGGTGTTAGAAATAGTTGTGTTGTGTTAATTTGAGACAATTTTGACCGGATTAGTTGCTTGGTTGAATCAATTTCGTTTTTCAAGTTTAATTTTGTCGTCGGTCTATTTTTTTCCTAAGGAAGTCGTTTAAGAAAACCCAATTTTAGTGCTAATTTTTTTTAAAATTTCTATGCAGGATGCCTTGTAAAAAAATCAGTGTAGGCGGTTTTGTCAACATTTTTGACTCGTGAGAAAACTCGTCGTAATATATTACCACTACCCTTAATGGTCGGGATATTTTTATTACATTTGAAAGTTGAGGATATATTTTTATCATATCCTCAAAGGTGGGGGTATTTCCATTAGTTTTCCATAATAAATTGATAGTGTGGAGTTACGCAGGTAATGCGTCTCCTTCATTAATTAATTAATTAATTATCATAAGGGCTTTAGGCAAGATGTCAGAATGGCTATTGACAAGATAATTTCACCTAAATTGCCACATGTCCTTTTCATTTTTTCCGAACACATTGCAAAAAGGCCCAAAACTCTCTTTTCCCGAATCGAAACCTAAATCTGTCGAACGAATTGTTTTGATCGAAAACAGCCTAAAATCGATGAAATTAATCAAAATATCAATTGATCGGCACACGAATGGGTCTATCGCTCGCTTTACATGATTATCGGATTGCGATTTTTGGTCTTCGTTCGAAAAAATCGTCGAAGGAAGGAGCTCGACGGATACGAACGAGGTTCATGAATAAGCTCGGCAGGTTTAGACGAGGTGAATAAGTAACCTCGGCGCATAAAAATGAGGTTATGACGGAGCCTCGTCTGGGTTTTGCGAGGTATATAATGGCCTTTTTGAAGTTCTTGTTTGAAGCCCCATTGACATAAGCCGAGCTCAGTAAATAACCTCGGCTTCTATTGTTGAGGTTAAGGAATAAGCTCGGCTTCTGTTGTTGAGCTTAATGAAGAAGCTCGGCTTCTGTTGTTGAGGTTAATGAGGGAGCTCGACTTCATTGACACGTAATGCATAAATTCATTAAATTGTGTAGAGGTATGTGTGATGGATCTTGTTATAATGCAAACTCATATGCTTCTAAGAATGAGATAGACTAAATGACTAAATCAGTTTAGAAAATGATGTTTTCCCCACTTCTGATTGCAACTCTCAATGAGATAGACTAAATGACTAAATCAGTAGTAAATTAGTTGTTCTTATGCAGACATGAAACAAATTAATTCATATTTTAATGGTTTATCTTACAGTAATTGTTTCAAGTGGCCACTTCCCACCTATTTTTGTATAAATATATTGAGATTATTTATGATGAACTTTAACTGCTAAATTGTTATCAAATTTATAGTTTTTCGTGCTTCATACTAATATTTATATTTAACACCACACACATTATACAATTAACCTTTTTCTTGCTTCTATTGATTCTGAAATTAATTTATCGTCATTGCAATAAAGAAAGATGATGTTTATTCAAATTAATATGATATATTATGATTTCTAATATTAATTTTAAAATGATTAAATTAAATAAATAAGTAATGTTAATGTAAAAAAGGATATTTCTAACAGATGAGAAAGCCTAAATTGACTAAATTACATCAAAATGATTAAATTAATCTAAAAAGTAATGTTACATCAAAATGATTAAATTAAATAAATGAGTAATGTTAACCTAAATTGACTAAGTTGAGTTCAGACGATGTATGCAAATCATGGAAACCAATCAAAGCAGCAACGGTTGAAGAAGATGTTGATGTAAGTTTTAATTTTACAGCAAGATTCAATTTTTATACCTTAATTTGTATGCCATATTGGTTAATCGGCCCTCCAATAACCAATTTTCCTTTTTACATCAACATTACTCGTTTATAACAAGATCCATCACACATATCTCTACCCAATTTAATGAATTTATGCATTGCGTGTCAATGAAGTCGAGGTCCCTCATTAACCTCAACAACAGAGGCCGAGCTTCCTTATTAAGCTCAACAACAGTAGCCGAGCTTCTTCCTTAACCTCAACAACAGAAGCCGAGGTTATTTATTGAGCTCGGCTTATGTCAATGGGGCTTTAGACAAGATCTTCAAAAAGGTCATTATATATCTCGCAAAAACTAGATGAGGCTCCGTCATAACCTCATTTTTATGTGCCGAGGTTACTAATTCACCTCGTCTAAACCTGCCGAGCTTATTCATGAGCCTCGTTCGTATCTGCCGAGCTCCTTCCTTCGACGGTTTTTCGAACGAAGACAAAAAATCGCAATTCGATAATCATGTAAAGCGAGCGATAGACCCATTCGTGTGTCGATCAATTGATATTTTGATTAATTTTATCGATTTTAGGCTCTTTTCAATCAAAAAAATTCGTTCGACGGATTTAGGTTTCGAATCTTTCGATTCGAGAAAAGAGAGTTTTGAGCCTTTTTGCGATGTGTTCGGAAAAAATGAAAAGGACTTGTGGTAATTATGATGAAATTATCTTGTCAATAGTCATTCCAACATCTTGCCTCTAGCCCCACTCAATAATTATTTGGCCAAATTGCATAAAACCACCCTTTAAATAGGCTGTTTTGCGTGAAACCACCCGTTAAAACGAAAATTGCAGAAAACCACCCTTTAAAACTGTTTTTCTTGCAAAGTCACACCCATCACCCAATTTTTGTTAATTAAATGTCAAAGTGTGTGGAAATTTAATTATACCCCTTATTATTATTATTATTATTATTATTATTATTATTATTATTATTATTATTATTATTATTATTATTATTATTATTATTATTTTACTCATTTCAATTGATATTTAACTTTTTAACATATTTTTCAAAAGCAAAAAACACTATAAATAAAAAAATATTTTTTTCAAAAATAATTTCATACTCACAAAAAAACTCTATAAAAAATTGATGTGTAATTTATGTTTTATACATATAAAAAAAAGTGTAATACTAGGGCTACTTGAAGAAAATATTTTTTAAAAAAAATAATGTTTCATATATTTTTTGTTATTCTAAAAATGTATGTGGAATAGTGAACATATTTTTAGAATATTAAAAACTATATAACATATCATTTTTTTTAAATGTATTTTTTTAGTAGCCCTTTAGTAATATACACTTTTTAAAATATATAAAACATCAATCATATCTATTTGTTTATAGAGTGTTTTTACTAATAAGTGTGAAATTATATTTAAAAATGATATTTTATTAAAAAAATTACTTTCGCAAAACATGTTAAAAGGTAAAAATTAATTAATACCGATTGGGTAAAGTAAAATAATAATAAAAACAAGAGATATAATTTATTTTCATGCACTTTAACATTTAATTAACAAAAATTGGGTGATGAGTGTGACTTTGCAAGGAAAACAGTTTTAAAGGGTGGTTTTATGCAATTTTCGTTTTAAGGGGTGGTTTCACGCAAGACAGCCTATTTAAATGGCGATTTTCTGGAATTTGGCCTAATTATTTTATAAGGTGGGCTCACGCAAGGAGGGGACAAAGGGGAAGGACAGTTTAAACCATTCCGGAATGGCTCAACCGGAAAGAAATTGTGGGAAATATCTTAAAGCCACCGATTCGAGTTCCGAATGACCGCTCTTTATTTACCAATTCAAGGAAATGACACTTTACTAATTATTTCAATAATGTGAAAAGTTTACTAATATGGCCATCAGCGGATCAAGATCCTCTCCTAATGGAATTTACCTAATAACCTCCTAATAAATCAATCTCAGCCATTCAATCAAATTGATGGCTAGGATTAATTCCCACAAGTTAATTAACCTAAAACTAAACATCTGTCATTCTCTCTTGAACTAGTCTTCGCCCAAGATTGGACTGTGTAGTCTGTATACCATTCCTCTCGGTCGATCGTCTTCCTTACATTCTCCATCTATGGTCTCCTATCCAACTCCCTTTTCTCTCGATTTTCATTTTTAAAGTGTTTTTAAAAGAAGGAGAAAAGGGATTCAAGTAATTAAGATTCAAGTAATTTTAATCAATCTCACAGATGCAGAACAAAAACACTTCTATTCAATTTCGCAATGACAAATTCAGTGGGGATTTGAATCTGACCAAAACCTAGTCGCAAAATCAAACCAACATGGTTGAGAATTTGAGATTTACAATAATAGGTTTCATAATTGATGAAAGAAGAAGAAAGCAGTAGCTGTGGTGAAACGTCAGATTCAGCACCACCGTCAGATTCGAGGAAGGAAACCAATGGCTCATATCGCCGCCGGAGCCACCATTCCCGACGGGACCCTTTCCTTCCTCGACGAGAACGAGTCGAACAGAAGCAGGACATCTCCGTACACTCCCTCTCCGCCAACAAGAAGGCCATTCTCTTCGCCGTCCATGGAGCCTTCACTCCAATTTAGGTTGGTGTCGATGTCGTGAGGTCACAAATTGTGCTAGAGGATGTAGCAGGTGAAAGGAGAAGGCTGGTGGGGGTGTTAGCGCATAGACCGTCGATGCCGAGGAGGAGGAAGGGGAAGGCGGTGCGAATTAGTTTTAGGTTAATTAACTTGTGGGAATTAATCCTAGCCATCTATTTGAATGAATGGCTGAGATTGATTTATTAGGTGGTTATTAGGCAAATTCCAATAGGAGAGGATCTTGATCCACCAAATATGGACAATTTGTTTGTAAATTGTCCCTTGATTTATTGAAAAAATATAAATTATTTTAGTATCTCCTTTATCCACTTTATTTAGCCTTATCCAGATGTATAAGAAGAGTCATAGTCGAAGGAGATTGCTTGAAAGTTAACAAGACCATTAATGATAAGAATCATGTCAGATGGGAAATTTTAAGGGAAGTGGAGCTCATCAAGAATCTTAGGGCAAGCTTTGACAACATCGAATTCAGACACTGCTATAGAGAAGCCAACAAAGCATATTTCATAGCTAAGTCTAGGGACAATTGTACTATCTGTAATCTCCCTAATATTAGGGATCTCTGTAACATCATCCATTCGGATAATCATGGTGACACCTTATTTTAGTATGGTTCACCTAATTCTTGCTTACTTAAAAACAAACAAAAAATCAATAAGAATTGAGTAAAAAAAACAAAAAATTTCTTTCGTACTTTTACCTAGAAAACTTAATACTCCGTATAATTATATTTCTAAACAAATTTAGATGCTAAAGACTTATAATTTTTTAAAAATAAATTAAAAATGGAGATATTTCGTAACGCTATGCGTGGTGCCGATCTAAAATATTGAGATTTTCTTCTATTGATCTCGTCTCCATTTATCTTTTAATTGTATACTAGTATGATCCTCGCGCTTTTTTATAAATAAAATCTTATTAATATATTAAATTAATATTATAACATAAATGTAAAAGTTAAGATAATTAAATATTTTGAATTAAACTTATGGGTTGAGAAAACGATTAAAGTAGTATATATAGATATAGACTACTAATATTAATTTTATGTTTTCTTATTATTAAGTTTATGTTTTGAATTAATCCCATTGTTTTTTTAGAGGAAAAAAAAGTACTAAAATTATAATTTAGGCTAAGATCAATGTTTTGAATTAAGCCCAATAGTTAGTAAAACTAATAGTTAGTAAAACTAATAGTTAGTAAAACTAAAGCAAAAAGACAATTAAAGAGAAAAAAAAAGAAGAAATTAGAATTAAAGAAAACCAAAGAAAAATGACCAAAAAAAAAAAAAATTGGTCAAGACTCCTAAAATTCCTCTAAGCTTGACACATCATCCTAAACTCTTCTAAATTAAGAGTTTATATAGATATAGATAGTTAGTAAAACTAAAGCAAAAAGATAATTAAAGAGAAAAAAAAAGAAGAAATTAGAATTAAAGAAAATCAAAGAAAAATGATCAAAAAAAAAAATTGGTCAAGACTCCTAAAATTCCTCTAAGCTTGACACATCATCCTAAACTCTTATAAATTAAGAGTTTATATAGAATATAGATATATAGATGTTTTTTTTAGAGGAAAAAAGACTACTAAAATTATAATTTAGGCTAAGATCAATGTTTTGAATTAAACCCAATAGTTAGTAAAACTAAAGCAAAAAGAGAATTAAAGAGAAAAAAAAAGAAGAAATTAGAATTAAAGAAAATCAAAGAAAAATGACAAAAAAAAAAAGATTGGTCAAGACTCCTAAAATTCCTCTAAGCTTGACACATCATCATAAACTCTTCTAAATTAAGAGTTTATATAGATATAGATTTTCGTGTGGTGATCCAGCAAAACCTGATTGACACTAGCGAAACTATTGACGTGTAATAAAAAAACAAAAATGGGCAAGCTATCTTTTCCAAAATCATTAAAAAAATCTTAATTTATTAATGGATGGAGTTGCAAGAGCAAGCTCTTGCAGCTCCGACCTCGCCGTCAGCACCTTCGTCCTCCTGGACCATGGCTTCTCAGCCTCCCTCGACGACACCGATTGTGTTGGCCTCTCTACCGTGGGTTCACCGCATATTGCACCTCTCCCACTTAAAACCCCAAATCCCAAAATCAAACACCCCGATCCAACCGACATTATCAGCATGCAAACCCAAATCTCCTTCAATAAATTTGATTTATATATTCCCCAATCCACAAAATCATATATCCCAAATCTATTCTTATCCCTCACCTCCTCTCTTCATCCAAGTTGATAAACCCAATAAAAATAAAAAAACCCATAAAGTTGAAAAACTCAAATTAGCCTGGTGATGGGTTTTCGGATCTACGACCCTTGGGTCTAGCTCCGGCATCACTACCACCGTAATACCATGAGTATTATTGTGCAACGTCAGATCTCAAGTTTTCGAATCCAAGCCATCACATGCAACAATCCTACTAAGGCCGTATCCACAATCAACACAGCAACCATCGCCGCTCTCCTACCCACAAGAACATAAATCAAGAATTAAGGGCTCCAATTATTGATCTGAAGAATTTAGGGTTTTAATTTCTAGACATCTTTAATTTTAAGTTTTTGTAATTGTAATCCTTAGATAATTTTTTCTTTTTTTTGACTGGCGACCCTCTACATCCGTAGGGTCATCCAAGCCATCTTTTAATGGCTTCAAGATCGCTGTGTCGATCTCCTTCTTGTCCACTATAAAAAAAAACATGTCAATTGGATTATTTAACCTATGCCAAGTCATATTTTAGGGAAAACAAGCTTGAGATAGATTCGGGTCATTCAAAATTCGAGTTTGATTCGATTTTGGGTCAATTCGGGTCAATTATAGGTCAATTAATTTGTTTATTTTTCAATCAAAATGGGTGTTGTTAGATACATCGTAAATCACCCTTTTAAAATGCATGTTCAATCAAATGTGCAACCTTTTTTAATTAATTAACAGGCTTTCTTAATTAATTAGCCCACAACAAACTTGCACGTCCATTCCGACGTGCAAATTTGGGGTATATTTATCCGGACCGATCAAAATTAACAATTTAACGACTTTGTGGTAACTTTAAAATGCTAAAATTTAATGATTCAATTCGCAGGAAATGACTTAAAATAAAATTTTATTTTTGTTGGACCATAAATTAAAAACTGAGCACTAAATTAGTAAGCTATTTTTAGTTTTATAATTCAAGATGAGATTTTTTTTTAAAATTTTATTTTCATAAATAAAGTTTTTTAAAAAAAATTAGAAAGTCCCATGCTTGTAGATTGTATAATTTTTTTACACAATATACGAAAAGACTAAGGGGTCATTTGCTATTGATATCTAGATATCAGATATCGGATATCAGTTCCGATATCTGATATCTAGTGTTTAGTATAGAAAGTTATCGATATCCCTTAAAATGATATCAGATATTTAGTGTTTGGTATAGCTAGATATCGTTATCATTTAATATGATATCTTATCTAGTTATATTTCAAAAAGATGGAAAGTTATCAAGAGTTAAATGGAGAAAAGCTAGTTCTATTTCGAAAAAAGAAAAGAAAACCTACTTCTATTTTGTTTAATTTATTATTACTACTTCCAAAACTAAAGCGTAGATAAGAAGAGGAAGAGATCTGACCTTTGAGTTATTGTTTGAGAGAAACATATCGATGAGCAGTCGTGGGGAACCGACTAAGCACCTAATTAAGATCTCTCATCGTACTGTATTGTCGGTTGCGACTTAGATATGGGTGTTGATTCATGTTTATGTGTTCAATTATCAGAGGTTTTGGTAGTGAAACTTTATATTTTGATGTTAGATCAACTACTCGGTTAGGTGTTCCAAATTCCAATTAGTGACTTAGATTGGGTGTTAAATTTGGGGTAAAAGAGAAGATGGTGAGTGAAGATGAGAGTTGATGGCATGTGAGGAGCAGATTATTTGATGGGGATAACTTTTGTTTTTTTGGGCTCAGGTTAAACGAGTCCAAAGTTCAAGTCAACCCAGGTTGACCAAAATCCGAACACATTTGACCTTGAAAGTTTTTGTTTTTTTTTTAGTTCGGGTAAAAAAATAATTATCGAGTTCAAAATTTTGGGTCTTGACTTAGAATTTTTCAGGTGGTTTTCCAATTTGGGTTATATTTTCACAAGTATATAGTTAATCCATCACCTTTGAACTATACATTTGTTAAAAACATGTCATTTATTGCATGCGTATTTTTTTAGAAATATAAAACTCTATAAAAATATTAATCTTTTATATAGTTTTTAAAATAATTTTATTAAGTATGAAATTATTTTAAAAAATTATAAAATGTTGATAGTTTTTATCATTTTCAAAATCATATTATTCCATTCAATTAATTAAAGTATTAAAAGATACTCCTCCGATCATAAATGTAAGATTTTTCAATACTTTTTTTTATAGTAGGCAATAAGGATGATGCCTTGACAAGCTAGGTTCATCCCTGATCATCCCTACGGATGATGGAACAAATCTCCCTATTAAGAGGTAGAGTGGAGATATTACAAGTAAATATAGACCTAGCTATATAATCAGCAACACAATTTGACTCTCGATAGAAGTGTTGAAAGTGTAGGTTGACGAATTTATCTTCAAGGCGATGAATCTTTTCAATTACTCTTGCAATTTCCCGGGGGAGGGGGGGGGGGGGGGGTTGATGTATTTATTTATTGCATTGATGACACCTAGACTATTTCATTCAATGATAATATTTTGTAGGCCCTTCTCCTGACATAATTGTAGTCATGCACAAAAAGCGTGAGCTTCGGTTTGCAGCACATATCATTGTTGGATCCTATACTGAAAAATATCAATAATTTGACCGTCACTGTTCCGGATAATGCCACCAATAAAGCATTCTTCAGCAAGCTTTATAGAGGCATCTACGTTTATTTTGTAGAAGTCTCTTGGTGGTTTTCGCTACTTGATTTTTGTTGGGTGTTCCTTTTGTTGCGCATTGTCCCAATTTGAGATGTTGGTTCTAATCTGGGTGATAATTGTTGATATATGATCTATTTTCCCGTTGTTGAAAATTATGTTATTCCTAATTCCCCATATGGCATGCCATATGAAGCAAAGGTCTTCAAAATGCAGGTTTTCATTTTTTATTGTCCAAATATCTTCTGAAATTGTATTGCTTGATCTTAAATTGATGAAGCATCGTCCCATCATTTGCATATAGTTGGTCATAATTGACTTAGTAATTGGACAATTTAGAAATAGATGTTGTCCAAATATCTTCGTTATCATGGTTACACAAGCAACATTGATTTGGTACTCGGTTAAAGTACCTATTTTGTCTTTCCTTTGTTGGGAGTCCGTCTATTGCTAAATTCCATATGAAGTTCAAGATATTTGGAGGTAGTTTTAGTTTCCAAATCCATTTGTAATCAACATTGTCTCTACTTGTAACACTTAAGATTTTTTGGGTTAATTTTGTGGAGAAGACACCATTTGGGTTTAACTTCTAGATCAGTTTATCCAGTGTGTCCCAGTTCGGGACTTGAACTATTTGAATGGTTCATACTATTTGTGGTGGGAAGATTTGATACAACAGATTTCCATTCCAATTATTATGGGAGTTCAATAGACCAACAACTTTAAGATTCAGATCATGTTGTCCCCTAATATAAATATTCGGGTTACGTTTTGAAGGTTGGATACCTTCATTTGGATCTTTCAATCTAAGTACGGGTCGAGGTTTCAAACCCCAAAAGTTAGACTTTTTGAAAGAGGGGATTTTGAACCCCAAAATGTGCGAAGGGCCGTTGGGCACTCTGAACTTGTCCTATTTGACTAAGTCGCTCAAAACCGTTTGTAGTCCAAAACAAAATAAGCGGAAATTAGAGTACAACTTGCCACGACATGGCCAGGTCAAAACCAAGTAAAATGAGTACAAAACATTCATAATACATATATATAGTCTGGTGAAAGCTAGTCTCTTAGACGATAGTGCGCCAAAAAGAATAACCCACTATGGAAGCATAGAGCAATCAATGATCTAATCTGCAATCATACCTTAAAAAAATATGCAGGGAATGGGATCAGACTGAGGCTCACACACGGGACTCGGTCCCACTGAGATCACATCATATACGATAAACCTAAATAGAGATGCTTCTAATACAGGACGAGATTTAAACACACAAGTCATGCTTATTAGGATATAATATGCAGAAAGGGCGGTAAATGGCCCAAAGAATGCCAAGCAGTATATCCCTCTCCTACCTCCGCCCCCTTCCCGTCAGGGCAGACACTGGTCAGTTCGGTGCTATAGCTAGCATATCCAATCCATCATAATAAATGTGCATCAATAATCATGCTCATCAATCATCATACTCATCTCGTCATCATGCTCATATCGTAAATCATGCTCATCATAAATCAAGTTTATATAACGAATCGGGCTCATCTCATATCTCATGACAATATGACTCGATGAGGACAAACTTGATGAGGCTGGGTTGTCCTATGACCCTAGCAAGGACTCTATGACTCACAAATAATGACCGTTCTATTTCAAACACATAAAGAAGACGGATGCTCATTCATTAGGAATTTCCTAAGCAGGATACTACATGATCATGCTCTTATGCACATGCAACACTTAGTATATCACGTGACTACATGCATGCGAGAATCAATCTGAGTAAGCTCCCGAAGGAACTTACCTGCAAGGCCGAACAACAAAAGTATTAGTAGTAGAAGTCCAGACAATCACTAAGCACCTAATCATATACGAATAGTAAAGATACGATACCTCTACATTCTCATTAACCGAGCACAAAGAAGTCATACTAAAAAGGCATTCCCATAAAATTACACATATGAAAGCATTTCCAAAACATTCGACAAGTCAAAACGTCCAAAACACGAGAAAACATCTGAAAGTTGATATATCCAAAGGTTAACCATTTCATATCAATTCTCATAACTCATCATCATTCATACGTCCAAATCTCAATCTCAATCCAAAGTCCAGTCCAATCATATAACAGTCCATCGGTTCAATCAAGTCTCAAGGCAAAGTCCAATGTTAAGTTTAGTTAAACAGTTCAAGAAAGTGCGGTTAAAAGAGGTCCAAAAGTCTAAAATGTTAGATCAGTCCGTTAAACGAGGTTCGTGAAACACACTTAATCCAAGGTCATTCTCAAGTCGTCAAGTCCAGTGAATTGGTCAAAGTTATCATTAAAGAAATCCCGACATATTTGTTTTAAAACACAAAGTCTTTCAAGAACATTCCCGAAATACAAGTTCTAAAGATCGTCAAACATTTGAGTAACAACTAGAGTTCAAACCTTTCAAGAGATTTCTAAACAACCAAAGCATTTTAATACATTTAAATCAATACTATCAAAACACTTTTCATTTCTTTAAAACCATATTATAAAACCTTATAATAATCCTTACAAAAATAAATTTAAAATCCATATATTAAAATCAACAACCACAATAAACCCAACATAAATCGGTTCAACCCAAAACTGAACTAAAGGTCCAAAGAAATCAAGGGAGCTGGCCTTGTCCAAAGGCACAGGGCTAGTTTCGCCGCGGCGAAATGACCGCTCACCACGGAGAAATCCTCCCTTTGCCCCCCGCAAAGGAGAGGTCCTCATTGGTTGCGAGAGACCCCTTTGGTTGCGGTGAAAGGTCTCCTTCTTCCTCTCTAGTTCGCGTTCTCACTCGCTGTGGCGACCATGGTTTTTCCGCTGCGAGATTCGAACATTTTGGCTCGCTTTTGTCTTGAATCAATTCCGCTCTTTCCCAAATCAAACCTAGACACATTACTACCCTCCCCGGCCACAATCAACACATAAAGACTCAAACGCAGACCAGAGGGGAGAACAGAAGAGGGATTACCCAAGGGTCTTCACGGGAATCTTTGAAAGCTTCAATGAGGGTCCTCCGAGCTCCAAATCGACGAGTAAGGCAAACGAACGAGCCTAGGAAAGACATATGATGAGTAAAAGTCCTCTTTTACGAAGGTTTAGGATCAAAACAAAAGGAAACGAGAGAGCCCAAGCTTACTTCGAAAACAGAGGAAAGAGGGAGTTAGGGGCTTGATCTTTTACTTCCAAGGGCTGGATCAAGCTCTTCTCGACCTTGGAAGGTGAGGAAGTCAATAAAGGTTAACATTTAAAAGGTTTAAAAGGTAAAGAAAGCAAGGAAAGGGAAGAACAAGGAGATTACCACGAGCAGAGATGAACAGAGCTCTCCTGGGTTCCAACTCGCAACGACGAATAGGCTCAGCAGCTTCTGTTTTCTTCGATTTTGGCATCGATGGTGGCTCCCTTGCACTTGATCTAGAAATGGGAATGATAGAAAATGTTTTTCTGATGGTTTAGCTTGGGAAACAAAAAGGAACAAGATATTTGGGGGTAGTTTTGGAGATTTGAAAATGGAGGAAGGAGGATGATATGACGATTTCCTTTGGATTTCAAAATGAGAGAGATGCTCTAGGGTTTTTGGTGGCTCAAAATTTTGTGTATGGGTTTAGGGATTAGGGATTAGTGTCATTCTTATATAGAGGAGGCAAGGGGTGGTTTTTATAAGGGTTTATGAGGAAGAGTACAAAAGAGAGGAGGAAAGAGTGAGAGAGAGAGAGAGATGGCCCCGCAAGGTCCGATCTCGAATCCCGATAAACTAACCTGAATCTCGACTCTCGGAAATTCAAATCGAAATCTCAAATTGTTTCAAAACGACCGTACTAGATTTCAAAGTTTCAAATCCGAAGCTCGGAAGCGAAAATCAAAACCCATAAAAAACATCAATTTTCAATTGATGCCGGAATTATTTCAAAGGTTTCCAAAAATAGCAAATTTCTCAAGGACGAGTTTTCGAAAACTCTCTAAATTGGGTAAATGTATTATTTAGTAAATTCGGTCTTCTCATTCATCCACCTCTAAAAACAAGTCTCGTCCCCGAGACTAAAACCTTCAAAACCAAGCAAAGCCTCCCAACTTTCAAAACCATTCAAAGCCTTTCAAATCCAAGTTAGTCATTTTCAAAACCGTTCAAAATCCTTCAACTCCCAAGTTAATCAAGCAAGTTCAGAACTCAAGAGATGGAATCATTCACATCTAAGGCTTAACCCCACATTCTCTCCCTAGTTTCTGGAGTAAATGTAAATTCTATAAACCATCAAAATGCATAATCTCATATAAAAAGTTAACCAAATCAACTCTAGAGAGTACATCATACGATAAGTCACATCAAGTGCATGATCATACCATCGTAACTAACATGCTAGGACACATCATTAAGTCCATCGTCAGCCACATCACATGAGCACGAAATCTGCACAGAACTATCAATCATAAATAGAGGTTTGTTTTGTGTAAAATTTGACTATTTATAGATGTTTATGGTAATTTCGATAAATAGAGTTTTGTTTTGATTCCTACCCTAATTTAAGTTCAAAAATTTGTATTATTTTAAGTAGAAAGTTCATAGTTTGTATTATTTTTGGTCAATTTTAAATTTTGTATTATTTTTGGTTTATATGTTCATAGTTTGTATTATTTTCAAAAAAATCCATATTTTTTTTGGTTCATATCTAATAGTCGGTATTATTTAAAGTCGTTTTCCCTACTTCTAAAATAAATGAATGAAAAAATGAAGCATAAAAAGACGTCAAAGAATATTATAGTCTCTTATATAAACAGTAACTTAAATTTTATCTTTGAAAAATAATTATATGCAACCAGTACAAATACATCTCATCTTGGTATGTAGAATTGAATAAATTAAACTAAATAAAATCCATCAGATCTAATATAAGGCACATAATAGACACTCGGTTTCCCTAAATACAATTGGTTTATCCATTTCTAAAATAGATTATATGGTTCACTTATTTCCTTTTAGGGTTTTCTTTCCCGCTAGAGTATCCTTATTCTATACCCTTAGGGAACATAATAGAGAAATCGTATTGGAAAAAAAACTAATGGTTTATGAGTTGTTAAATCCCTTGGACTATATAACTGGGGTCTACATACAAGTCCAAACGCATTATGTGCTAGTCCAAGAACCACTTTTATACCATGAAAAATATCAATAGGCTATATGACGTGAGAGAGATCGATCCACACATCCAAGTGTATCATGTGCTAACTAAGTCAAACATGCAAGGCTGGTGGGGTTTCATCACAAAACCAGTTAACAATAGGAAAAGTAGCCCGACCACTAGCTTATATACGATGCTTGAATTCTCATGTTTTTTCAGCGTGGAACAATAATCCTTCCCATCACAACACTCCCTCTCAGTGCAACTGCTTGACCCGCAATATTTGTCAATTACACTTGATGTTATGTCTTAAGGTTGGCTAGCCCATCAATAAACTAACTAGGGTTCCGAACCACACCGCTTTGGTCCATATAACATAAAGGATCGTACACGTTTGAACGCATTTTGCGTTAGCCCAACTCAAGTACATATATAAATTCAGCAGGATTTCATCACAAAACCATTTTTTTTATTAGGTAAAAAATTCGACGCACCGGACAGGCCCGGTGGGTTGATAGGCCGAATAAATCAGTGACGGACAAACCGTCAAATAAGCTAAAGACATAAACCACAACGATCACCAAATTACAAAGGTACAATTACAGGCTAGAACTAGCATAAATGATGAAAGAGAAAAGGAGTGTGCGGCAACTCATCCGTCAGTTGGTAAAGGCGACGCATGGAATTCCTGGGGAACAAAGTGGAAACCTCAGATCTGGACTTTGTCAACGAGCCTTCAGGCTTCGATCACGTCCACGACCTCTCGCACGTCGACAAATAAGAAGATACACCGCAACAAAAGATTTGCTAGACCACGGAGCCAAACAACCATACCAACCAGCAACTTGGCAATATGCCGAATATGGTCTGGATCTGCATTTTCCTCTTTTATTTCTTTTTCCTCGTTTTTCTTTTTTATTTTATTTTAAGTTCTTCTTAGCTTTGGGCCCAAGCTAAGAAACTTGGGCCCAAATGTCTTCACAACGGGCCAACACAAGTCGTGGCAAGCGAGGAAGGAGGCCATCGACAGACCACGCTAACTCGGACGGATGCCGGCTAAGCGAGGGAATTTGGGGCTTCAACAGCACCGAGTGGTGCAACAGCAGCACCATCGGCCATACCACCCAGGCGGCGACCACCGACGACAATGCAGCGACCAGAGAAGCCGACGACGGAGGGGCCATAAAACGAGCCCCTAAACCGTCAACGACGCACCCAGTCGGCCACCACGGGCGGAAGAAGGAGATAGATGTGCCTAGGCAGGACACTGAACGAGACCAAGAGAGGGTGACGGACCTCACATAGGAGGTTGAGACCGATTACACATAAGACAGGGCTCGAATGCAACCGGAAACCAAACCAGAAGAGGAGAATGAGGGTGAGATTGGGGCGACGGCTACATAGTTAGGGTTTCACAACCCGCCCCAAATCGCGACTGAAAACAAACCGAAAGCAAGTCTTCCGACCCCGAACGGCCAAGAACGATAGCGAGAAGGGACGAGGAACTAAAAAACGAATCTTGAGGAGGGGGATTAGCAGGGAAAGGGTTGAAAATGAACAATTTTGGGGCGCGTGGCCCCGAAGGGCCGACGTGTTCTTTTTCACAAAGTGGGGTTCTAGGGTGTTCATCATAAAACCAATTGACAATAGAAAAAACAGTCAATAAATTGATACCCAATGCTTGAATTCTCATGTACTTCTATATCGAATTATAATAAAAGAGCATATATATTTTAAATCAAAACATACATATGCAGTGGGGACCCCTTTGGAGGAGAAGGGGTTGTTGCTTCTCGGATTGAATTTTTTTTCACAAAAAAATTAAAATATATAGGTTGAATATAGTATTTTGTAAAAAGAAAAAAATTAAAATATAGTATTTTGTAAAATATATAGGTTGAATAATCCTGATCTTCTCGACTTCATCCGAAAGGATGTCTTCAGGTAGAGTTTGTTCCCTCAAAAATTTTCCTAATAAAAAAAAAAGTAAGGGTGAGTTAAATGACTGTAATAGTAATTGTGAAAAATATCGAATCAAAAAAATAATAATTGTGCAAAATATCTTAGGTTCAAATATTTTATTTCAAACTTCCGTGACCTGGAATGAAGAGTAATTGGGCAGTGGGTCCGGATGAGCTTCCAGTCGAAGTATGGAAGTGCATGGGAGTAAGGGGTTTTGTATGGCTTACTCAACTCTTTAACATTATTCTCAGAACAAGAAGGATGGCAGAGGAGTGGAGGCATAACATGTTAGTCCCTTTATACAAGAACAAGGGTGACGTGCAACAATGCGGGAATTACTGAGGCATTAAACTCCTTAGCCACACGATGAAGATTTGGGAGAGAGTTATTGAGCTGAGGTTGCGAAGGATTATTTGCGTGACCGAGAACCAGTTTGGTTTTATGCCAGGACGATCGACTACGGAAGCGTTGCATTTGATGCGGAGATTGGTAGAGAAATACAGGGAAAGGAAAAAGAAGATTCTTTGTACTTTATCAGGAAATTTTTTGGGACATCGGATTCAAGTAGGGTGGCAGAAGTGGAGGTCTGCAGCAGGAGTTCTATCAGAGAGAGCTCATTTAAAGTACAGAGAGAATCTGCACTTAATGTATGTCTCCGAAACATCCTTGGCATCCAAACACTCCCAAATGAGCTCTCTCTGTACTTTATCATACGCTTTCTCCAATCTCCGCATCAAATGCAACGCTTCCGTAGTCGATCGTCCAAACACTCCCAAATAAGATATCGGACATCGGATTCAAGTAGGGTGGCAGAAGTGGAGGTCTGCAGCAGGAGTTCTATGCGATAGGAAAGTGCCTCCAAAACTCAAGGGAAAATTCTACAAGGTAGTGGTTAGACCTGCAATGTTACATGGGGAAGAATGTTGGGCGACTACGAAAGCGCAAGAACAGAGACTTATGGTGGCAAAGATGAGGATGCTCAGATGGATGAATGGTTGTACTAGACTTGACAGGATAAGAAATGAGGTTATACGTGAAAAGGTAGGGGTAAGCAGTATCCGAGATAAGTTACAGGAGACAAGGCTTCGTTGGTTCGGTCATGTGCATAGGAGAGATGTGAATGCGTCAGTGCGTAGGTGTGATAATTTGAATATTGATAGAATACGCCGGAGCAGAGGGAGACCAAAGAAAAATTGGAGAGAGGTGATCAGACAAGATTTTGCCTTTTTGAATCTTGACGAGAGCATGATTATGGATAGGGCGCAGTGGAGGAGCATCATCCGGGTCAGAGAGGGTTGACCTGGGACTCAGATAAGTGGCAAAAATCGTATCCTTTCACTCACTTCTCACACCATGCTTGTTCATAGTCTCCTTTATTTGTTTGTTATACCTTTTTTTCCTTTGGTTGTGCTATGGGTTTACGCAGGTGTTTGGGCCACTAGGAAACACTCTCTCGACTTGGTCGGGAAAAGTGTGCGTACAACTAGGCCCCCCAGACCCTTCTCAGGCAGGATAACTGGGATTGTTGTTGTTGTTGTTCCGTGGCCTGGAAGGCCATAGTCCCGCTCACATGCATCTTTTGTGATAATGCGGATGAAAGCTCCGAACACTTGTTCACAAGCTGCAACCATTCTCTCCATATGATTTCGAAAATTGACCATGGGATTAGACAAATCATTCGAGGTGCAACTATAACAGGTCAAACAATCAGACAAAGCACAAATGAGAGATCGACGAAAACAAGAGATATATTTACGGCAACAACTGCAACAACTAAAGGATTCTAAAAAAATTGTATTGGGAAGAGATGAAATCAAACGAAATGCAATCACAACCAACACCAAGACGTAGGAGAAATCTTAGATGGACCAAATCTGCAGTTGGAGCTTTCAAGATCAATTTCGACGACTCCAAGCTATCATCGGGTGAAGCTACTGCTGGTTTTGTCATACGCGATCACCTCGGCGTTGTCACAGCTTTTGGCGCCTCCGTTTGTGGTTCCGTTTCGACCTTGATGGCAGAAGCCCTTGCACTCCACTCTGGCCTGATTGCTGCTAGAGATTTGAGCTACGTACCGACGGATTGAAATTGAAGGTGACAGTCTCCTGGTGATCAATTCAGTCTCTGGTGTGTGGCGGTGTCACTGGGAGATTGAAATGATCGTCTCGGACGCTCAGCACCTTCTACAATGCTTCGAGGAATCCACCTGCCAGCATGTCTTCCGTGAAGTGAATCAAGTTGCGGATTTGGTGGCTAGACTCAGGTATACGATGGACCTTGAAGCTCTCTCTTCACATCGGAAGTTTCTTGTCCTCGTCCGAAAGGACGCGATTGGGTGGTGGGTCAGCAGGGTCTGACACCACCCAAGCTCTTATCTTGTATCGAAAAAAAAAAAATTATTTCAAATATTTAATAATTAAATGAAGATCCACCACTTTACATATGGGCCGGGTATACAATTAATTTCAAAAAGGTTTTAAATGAAAACACGGGGAAGATTTATTCTTCAACTAAAAATGCACAGCATAGAAATGCACTATTAAGAGAGTGTTTGGTCCAAAGCAAAAGCAACAGAATCAGAATAACTCGTTTCTACATTTCCCATAAAATTTGTTTAAAAAAGCATTGCTTCATAAAGCACCCAATCATAAGTCTTAGATTGCTCAAGAAACTATCCATTCCATTTCACAGTGATCGTGATGGCATTTAACCAGTGACATGATCTGATCATCTACAAAGATCTTATATATCAAGTGAATGTCCCGAAAGAGGATGATTCGAAGGCCTATGCGCGCAACAACTTATAGCGCGCAATTGATTGAGATGCAGGAATCAATCCTAACTAGGTTATATAGTAGTATGATCGATCAACTGATAGAACCGGAGAAAGAAGTATCATATCATACAGGCATATATAGGCTTAAAATAAGTTTAGATATCCAAATAATGATACTTTTAATCATTAGAGATTTATTAAGTTGTTCTCAACTTGTTAAGAGCAAGTTGTGGGTATCAAGATATATATGCAGCTAGCTAGCTCTTTGTACTTTCGGTAGCAGCTTTCGTAACATCGTTGTCATAGAAGTCAATTAAGTCGCTACGCTTCTGTCCAAAATCAACAGCTAGTACCTTTCATAAGATAGTATAAACACGAGGCAAGAGTAGTCGATTCGTGATGCAATAGAGATAAGCCATGGAGATAAACACAAGGACAAGAGTGGTTTCGTGGTGGAATAGAGAACTTACTATTAAGGTGCGATGCAGATTTGCAGATCGATGGTGTCCCTTTGATGCCTAATAAAGTTACAGAATCACACAGACACTTGAAGTTCATACAAATTATTGTTCCAAGTATCAATAAACTTACAGAATGGATGGACTACTACTCTCTAGCTACCCACAGAGCATCCGCATCCGTGAAACCTATAGAACTCTACTTTTTATTTTTTTTCTCTTCTTAGAAACCCTATCAAAATTTAACCTCACATCCCTACAATCCACCTTAATAAAAATTAAGTAATATAAAAATAAAATTGGCCCCACCACCTAACCCCACCGCTATAATCTATCTCTTTCTCTTTCCCCTTCTTGCCCAAATGACCCCATCTCTTACTTTTTAAGTTTTTAAGGGTTTGTTAATTAGAAACCTATCAAATCATTCCCTAATAAAATGTCCCTTCTTCTTGTTATTTTATTATTAAGTTTCTTATATTGATGCTTAAACACCCCCATTGTGGGTGCTCTAAGTTTACCTCCAAGCCTCCAAATTCCAACGTGCTCCCGGTATTTGTGTTAATAACGAACTTAGGGCTCGTTTGGTATAAGAACGCAAGGTAAACGGAATGAAAACAAATTTTGTATAGAAAAATATATCTAGATAAGAGAAGAATGCTATTTTTTGTGTTAAAAATAAGATGGGATGGGTAATGATTAAAAGAGTATAGGGGATATGGTTACCTCTTGTTCAAATTAGTAATTGAAATGAGGAACAAAAACCGATTTTGTATGAAAAGTTTGAAGGAAAGAGCAATGATTAAATTTTTTAACAATGTATCTTAAACTATAATTGTACTTCATTCGTTTACTTTCCCTTTACCTTTCTAAAATTTCAACCAAACGAGCCCTTATAATGTATAAATTGTTCGCGCCAATTTGTTAGGTCAATAGACGTTTAAGTAAGATTTTGAACCAAGAGGTCGTCGGGTAAGGTTGTTGTTCGACCAGCGTTATGGTATGGCTTTGAGTGTTGGCCTATTACTAAAGTTCAAGAGCAGAGGATGTAAGGGGTTGAGATGAGGATCTTGCGTTGGATGAGTGGACACACGAGAATGGACAGAATCAGAAATGTCAACATTAGGAGCAAGCTTGGAGTTACTAGTATCGTGGATAAGATGCAGGAGACCAAGTTGCACTGGTTTGGTCACGTTCGGAGGAGATCACCTTCGACATCGATTTGTAGGAGCGAGAGTTTGGATCTGGGAGTGTTTTGGAGGGAGGGAGGTAGACCGAAAAAGAGTTGGATGGAGGTTATCAGACATGACCTCAATGTTTTGAACCTGTCGGAAGATATGGCGACTCTTGATAGAGACCACTGACGAAGGTGCATCTGGGGGGCGGCAGATTTTTAGTAGTGTGGCGTTAGTTATTCTTAGCTTCTATGCTACTTTTCTGCTTCCCTTCTGCTAATTTGTTCTATTAGTTTTGGGAAAGAGTGCGTACATCTTGACCCCCAGGTCCCGCTTAATCGTGGGATATACTGAGAAGTAGTTGTTGTTGTTTTGGAATTTATCCTCTTTCAAGTTTGAGGAAATGGTACAATATATCAAACCATACAAGGCATAAACAAGTGAATTTATCCCATATCAGGTATAGTAGATACAACAAAAGATCAAACACACATTTTTATTCCGATACGAACCATTTAAGGATCAAACTTGAGCTCACAAATGAACAGAACCTAATTCTATGCTAAATTTGCTAATACATTGCCTTATTTTTCGCTTAAAACATTCGACCAGCTATGACTAAACAACACCAGATTGGTACCAACACCACCCAAGGCTGAGATCATCCAAGTTTATTCGCGTCTATGGCCTCACCATTTCAGTTTCGCGGGGAAGTACTGCAGAGTTTGAGATGATGACGTTAAGCACAACGAAAACCGGTCAATAACATGTAAGACTTGAAGTTATTTACCTTGTCTATGAGTGAGAGGTAGTATGGCTTCACCTTCTCCACATCGATCCTGACCTTGCTCTTGCTGTAAAGATCATATTTGCTGCCGAAAAAAACACAAGAGTTGGTAATAAAATCTTGGGAATTTTTTTGTATCAGTTTTGTAAAACGTGTGGTGATCAATCTGTCTTACTTGAATATATGCAGCCACTTGAGGTTCTTGGCATCTTCCTCGTTCATCAAGTGCTTGTAAGCATCTGATCTGTGTAATGCTGAATAAGAATCAAGCAAATCATCATCAAGGCCCAAGTTTCCGGAAGAAAGATTCCAGGAAAGCGGAAGAGCAACTATCAGGAAAGCTCCTAGTCAAGCAAAAGAGAGACTGACCAAAGAGATTACAAAGTTCATGATTAGATGAAATTCAACCAATTCTTTGAATGGATTCCCTCACAATAGAACAAACCGAGTTCTAGCTTATCTTAAATGGAGTATAGTTTTATGCTTACCATAGAAAGAATGGAATCGGATGATGAACAATGCAGCTGATGGAAGAGTGGTCTTGTTCCCCTTGGCCACCTTGACATCAAAACACATATTCCTCGACATTAGTATATGTTCTATAAGGGTCATTTGAGTAGTAGCGAAGTACCCTTGGAGTAAAAAGTTTACCAAGTACATGTAGTCGTCGTGGCCCCATGACATCAACACATTTTCAAGGCCACATCCTTCGGAGTACATGCCATACTTGGTGTTGTAAGCAGGATTGTTGTAATCCGCGTTTTCCACAAAGTACTATACAAGTTAAACAACACAAAAAAGCATTGTGACCTTGAGCAATTTTTGCAAATGTAGAGACAAATGTGGGTAAAGTATAGTACCTTGTGATGCACGATAGACTCATCGAATGCACACCCGACAGGGTAAGTATCGCCCACAACAGCCCACTGTGGGAGGTCTCCGAAAACAGGAAGATTAAGAACCTTCCCAAGGTCTGTCAAAACAGAAACAAAATCACATTAGAGGCATATAACAAATTTAGAATTGATTGGTTGGACATGAAATCAAGTATGTTAATATATATACCATGGATGAGGCCTGTCAAGTGAAGCCAATCTTCATCAGGGTAGTCCTTCCTGATGGCTTCAGCAGTCTGGAGCAAGTGCTCAATCTGCGGCTCATCCAAGTCGGGATCACTCTCATCAATGACTTCGTTGAGGAGCTCGCAACACTCCCATATGCTCATCTCTACCCTGTTCAGCTTGCCATACTCCTCTCTCATCCTCCTTACCTGCATTTCAGACATTATGAAAACAAGATTCTTTGCAGAAAAATAGCATTTTTCTTGTGTATAATTGATGCTATTTTCGCTTTCTTACAAAGTCTACAGATTGGTTCATGTGGTTGATTCTGTAGAAGTTTTCAACTCCTGATTGCCTCCCACCGTCTGCATCATAGGCCCTGTTTGAAGGCATCATCAACATCTCTTTCTTAGTAAATCATACACCAAAGCCAAACTGAAACACATGTAATTGATCTAACAGCCAAAGGTTAGGAAATTTGCTCCAGGGATTCAAAGTAAACAAAGCCCAGTCCAATCCACTGTGATCCAGTACAGGCCCACCACCCCAACCCAACAATTGTGGGACCCACTCAAAATTGATGTTACAATCTTCCTAATCCAGTTTCAGCAAAATCCAAAATTGATGTTACAGTCTTCCTAAACTTTCCTGTTAAGATTTTTTTTTTGTTGGACATCCTACCTACTTAGCACAAAGTAACATGCATGATCTGGTGTATTAAGATTTTCATCATCACATAATCTCAAACTACTTGATAATGATATTATATTCTAGTTAGAGATGGAAATTGATCGGATTATGGGTGGATATACCTATTCCATCACCTAATTCATTATAGATTTTGATCCATATGTTCCATTCACCATCTATTTAATCCTTTCATCCATATCCAATCCACCAATTATCCATAGGTGAATTGGGTGAAATATGTGAATAGACAATATCATGTACATCTAACTTTGAAAATTGAAATAAAATAATTTTTTTTTTAAAATTTGCCCTCAAAAAATAAATAAAATTTTAATTTATTAAATTTAAAATACTCGTCAATAATCCGTCTACACACAAAATTTTAATGAGAAAGAAGCTCAAGAGGTGAAATCGAGTTAAATATAATAAACATGCGTAACAATTGAAATCAAGTTACTTATAATAAATACTCCGTTTTAGTGATTGAGTGGACGGATATTATCCACTTATCTATCGATTTATTTATATTTTCATCCATTTCAGAGTGTATTAATGAGTGGATTGTGTGTCCGTGGGTTCATTTTCATCATATCTAATTCTAGTACTATTTGTTTAGAAGAATATTTCTTTTCTTGCCTTCAATGGAGGGCTAGGAATGTCAATGTAGGGGGGAAGAGGATCTAGCTCCGAAATTTCTACCATAGCTTCGAAAATTTTCTTTTCTAAAATTGAAGATTGAAATCAATCTTCAATTTAATAAGCATGTTTTGAGTTAATTTGCACTTATTGTGATTTTGACTATCATTCATATGCAAAATTGAGAAAAGGGTATAAAGCGTTGACCTAAAGGTTTGACCAAAAGCGTTGATTTGAGGAGCCGCGAAGGATTTTGGAGCCAAATCCAACACCAACTCTCCCTTCTCCTCTGTCTCCTTCCTCTCCACACCGTCTAGTTTCTGATCAACTCTTTCATCCCCTGTTTCATATTTCATTTTAAAAAAAAAACCTAATTTCAATGTAAAGAACTACAGCAGCAATTCAGATTCCAAAGTAGATATAGACAAACAATTGATGAAGCCATTGCTTCAACAGTGTCCGATTGACCACCGGAAGCAGTCAAACTAGTGTACACCCCGATCAAAACGCAAAATCATGCGAAGAAAACCCTAGATTTAGAAATTTATTCAGATAAAGCCGCGTTACCGAAATTAGGCTCACCAATGGGGATCGTCATCCTCAAAATGCACAGCGAAAACACAAACTATGTGGGGAAGAGAGAGGGTGGGTGGGGTAGGTCGGAAGAGGGGAAAGCTTGAGACTTTACGATGGAAAATCCAGAGTATTGAGGAGAGGGTTTAAATAGGTGGCCGGAAAGCCCTTCCCTGAGATTACAGGGCGCTCCGAGTCCTTCCCTGAGATTACAGAGTGCTCCGAGTCCTCAACTCTAAAAAAGTATATTTTCGCAATTTGTTTATACTTTATATAATAACGATAGATAACTGTGGCCGATTTGTAATACTAACTTTCTGTAAATTAATGAAAAAAGATAGAATTGGGGAAAGAATTAGGTTTGCAAAAACTGGGTGAAATTGGGAGGAATTAGGAGTCCTTGGTTGCAATAGCTGCTCTGCTAGTTGGCAAGCGTCGCCGTCGTCGTTACGATATTACGAGGGTTGTTGGGAGATTGAGATAGCCCGGAGCCGTTTGCGTTTCGGATTCATTTTTCCTATGTGTTTTTTAAATAAAAAAAAAACAAACAAATTACTGTATTTTTTTTTTTTATACTTGTCAGTTACGAAATTCAAGGCTGTGGTGGGACCCACTAATAGATAAATATCACCGTCGGAGATGACTCAGCTTCCAGTCGACCGGCGAAACAGACGGCTGGGAGGTGGCCGTGCGGGTCCCATTTGACGGTGCACTGCGTTGGAACTTTTTGTTTGTTTTTTATTTTTTAATCAATCAACAACAACAAATCCATTATATCCCGCTCAAAGAGCAGGGACTGAGGGGTCGAACTGTACGCACCATTTCCTCGACTAAGTCGAGAGAGTGTTTACTAATGACCCAAAGTCAAGACATCAAGGGACGTTGGTAGCACACATCCTAAATTAACTGTAATTCAAATTTTACTAAAGGAAAAACGATGCAAATGTTACGCATAAGCAAGTTGTGATAGACGGGGAAGGCATGATGCGGTAAAACGTTGCACCTGACTAAAGTTCGTCAACCCGGATAGTACTCCTCCTTGTGACCTATCGCGCGTCATCTCCTCCGAGAGTCCCAAAGCGGCCATGTCATATCTAATCACTTCACCCCAACTCTTCTTTGGACGCCCTCTGCCCCTCCGAACGCCTTCGATAGCCAAATTGTCGCATCTGCGCACCGGTGCACTTGGATCTCTCCTCTGCACATGTCCATACCATCGTAGTCTTGATTCCCGTAGCTTAGCCTGAATACTAGCCACTCCCACCCTTTCGCGGATTGTCTCATTTATGATTCTGTCTCGCAAGGTACACCCACACATCCACCTCAACATCCTCATCTCAGCCACCAAGAGTTTATGTTCTTGTGCCTTCGTTGTCGCCCAACACTCTGCCCCATGGAGTATAATAAAGTCGGTCTCACCACCACTCTATAGAACTTACCCTTGAGTTTGAGAGGGACTTTTGTATCACATAAGACTCATGACACAACCCTCTATTTCTGCCAGCCTACTTGAATCCGATGCTTGACATCCATGTCTACACTTCCATCGCTCTGCATCACAGCTCCCAGATACTTGAAATTGTCTTTCTTCGCAACAAGATCCCCACCCATGCTGATACCCCCGTCTCCTTCTTCCTCTTCGCCCAGCCTGAACACCACGTACTCTGTCTTCGTCCTGCTCGATCGGAAGCCCTTCTGCTCAAGCTTATCCCTCCATAAATCAAGCTTGCTGCTAACCCCTAATCTCGTCTTATCCACCAGAACAACATCATCTGCAAAAAGCATGCACCACGGGATCCCACCCTGGATACTACTCGACACCATATTCATGACAACGGTAAAGAGAAATGGGCTCAAAGCCGAGCCTTGGTGCAAACCCACTTGTCCCGCAAAGTAGTCAGGGTCCCCACCGTGTGAGTACACACTAGTTTGTGATCCATCATACATATCCTTGACAACCCTCATGTAAGATTCTGGAACACCTTTAGCTCCCAAAGATTCCCGTATAAGGTCTCTTGGCATTCTATCGTATGCCTTTTCTAAATCAATGAAAACCATATGTAAATTTCTCTTCCGCTCCCTGTATTTCTCCACCAAGCGCCTCATCAAATGTATAGCCTCTATAGTTGACCTCCCTGGCATAAAACCAAACTGGTTCTCAGATACGGTAACCAAACTCCTCAGCCGCCATTCAATAACTCTCTCTCATATCTTCATCGTGTGGCTAAGGACCAAACTCCTCAGCCGCCATTCAATAACTCTCTCTCATATCTTCATCGTGTGGCTAAGGAGTTTATTTTTTAATCATTGAATTGATTTTTTCAGTACCCCTCCATTCGGAAAAACCTGTCGTTTTTGAGTTGTGATTTTGTTAAAAAAAAATGTTGTTTTAGACATTACTAGCACAGTACCCGTGCGTGACGCACGGGATTTGTAAAATATATTATGTTGTTCTAAAAGATATATATTATCATAATTTACTTACATTATATATATAATAATAACAATATTATGATAATATAAAAACGATATAGAAAAATAATATTAAATCCAAACATCAAAATGATAAATATACTAAACTGGTCTTGCTCACTCGATTCACATCTTCGATCAATAATTAAAAGTGTGCTATATAGATCACGATAACTTCATTAATCCACAATGTTGGAGAATTCATAGCGTCGTTGCACATTTTTGGCTTTGGAGGTATTTTCGGGTTTAAGAAACCTGTAAAATAAATATAGTTCCTATTAAGATGGTATATTAAGTAATAATAGATACAAAAAATAAGTAAAATAAGGTGTGCATTACCTTCTTTAATCGATATCCATTAGTGTCGTAAAAAAAATTTATATACAACTTTGTCACATCGGCTAAATTAAAGTTGACAATATTCTTTCATCTACACACAACAAAAGTTAAACATATAAAAGTAAAGAATACATGTTCACGAGGTAAAATAAAAGAAATTATAATTATTGGTAATATTGAGAAATAAGGTCATTAGAAATTATAATTATTGATAATATTGAGAAATAAGGTCAATAAATATAGTTAAATAAGAAATATGATTTGAAACTTATGTCCAACATCTTTTACAATAAGAAATTGAAATATATCAATGATGTATATATTCAGCTCCATATTTATGGGTATATATATAGTTGTTTAAATATACCATTCTTGTGAAAGAATTCAATATTAAAGGTGGTAAAACAAATAACTAATAACAAAATATACAAATCAATGCATATAAAAATGAACTTGCCTATCATTCTTCACGATAAGATCTACTCTACCAAGTGTGAGTAGAGATATATGATGAACTTCTTTTATATGTAAATGGATAAATATTGGATTTTAACAAATTACTGTATAAATAATTTAGCAATAAAAATGCCACCAAAATTTTGAGATAGCAGAAATCCTACCAAATACGGGTAAAATGAGATTGTAAATTTTTTTTTGTAATTAGATAAACATTGTACGTATTTTAACAAATCATTGTATAAATAATTCAGCAGTAAAAATCCCACCAAATGTTTTGAGATAGCATTAGAAATCCTACCATATACGGGTAAAATGAGATTGCAATATTTTTTATTTATAAATAGAAAAAAAAATAGATTTAAAAAAATCATTTTATAAATAATTCAGTAGAAAAAATCCCACCAAATTTTCGAGATAAATAGAAATCTTACCAAAACGGATAAAATGAGATTACAATCGTTTTTTGTTTGTAAATAGAAAAAAGATGGATTTTAACAACAGTTATGTTTGAATCAAATAGTAAAACCCACACAATTCAACAATCATTGATGTTTGGGAGATTAACAGTGATGTGAAGAACACCAATTCAACGTTCCTACATATGCATCAAGATAGAGCTCCAATTCAATCTGGGCAATAATCGACTACAATGCTGGATCGGCATATGCATCGAGAGAAGTCATTGCGACAATAGATGTGCATCAAGAAGCAAGATTCCATCGATGGATAACTTATTGTCATCACCCAGCACTTTGTTTTCGAAACGTGCCTTCGTCTCGAACACGTCAGACTTCCTCCAATTCAACTTGGGCAATGATCTTCTAAATAACAAAGATATTAAGTTTTAAAACAAAATAAATGAGAAAAAATAAATAAAATTTACAATAGAAAGTAATTAATTGGTTAATTTAATTAAAATTTTTTAAATATCTTTAATTCAAACGGGTAAATTTTTTTTGGGAGAAATTAATATTCTAGTAAATTTATTAAATTATCATTAAATTTATTTTAATTAATAATTGATTAAATTCTGTTAGTTATATAGGTGGGCCACACTTAATGAAAAACGGCCACGTAAGCCTTGGTTTAAGGTGAGGCTGCCACGTGTATCTTTCACATCTGTTTTAGTATTATACTAGTGTATGCCCCGTTCCCTACATGGGAATATATTAACATAATATTATAAAAATTCACCTATTATCTATAAAAAAATCATATTATAAATATAAAAAAAATAAATAAATAAATATGAATTACATTATGATAATTAAACTAATAAGTGGAAATATAAGATTAAAATTAATCTAGATCTAAATAACTCATTCTCCTAAAAAATAATATAGATATAAATAAAATAACTATGAAATAATTAAATTTGATATAAATAATTCTTTCCACACTAAATAATCGATATATAAACCATCCATATGCCAAATATATATATACCGTCCATTGGAAAGATTATTTATAATCCCGATGAAGATACACTTATATGGCAATTTGTATATGCCAAATTTATTACTATTATTGTGTTTAATTATATTGATATAAGGGAAAATTGCAAAAAATAGCCTAACCTTTAGGGGTAGTTGCGCTCAATAGCCTGAACTATAAAAAATGCAGAAAATAGTCTCAAGTATTTAACTGGTTGCGGAAAATAGCCTCAAGCTACATTAAAATTCAAATAATTACCTTTAAATTCAAATTAATGATAAAAAAAAGTCTTAAGTTGTCATTAAATTCAAATTAATTACAAACCTTCTCCAAAATAATTTTTATTTAAAAAAATCATCACTTCTTATATAAAAAAAAGGTTACACTTAATTGTTGTTATCTAAACTCATAGCTAAATTAATTATAAAAACTATATAAAACCATATAAATATAATTTAAATTTATTATTCTAAAAAATTAATTAGATTATTTACATATCATTAAAAGTAAATAAATACTTAAGCTTCTATTTACAATTGATCTAATAACTTCTATTCACAATTACTTAGAATTTTTTTAAAATTTATTTATTTACACAATTTATATGGTAGTATAAGGTAGTTTTTGTAATTAATTTAATGATGAATTTAGCTAATAATGAATTAGTGAGAACAAAAATTTATGAGAAGTGGTAGATTTTAGGAATAAAAATTATTTAGGCCTTTTTTTTATATAAGAAGTGATGATTTTTTTAAATAAAAATTGTTTTGGAGAAGGTTTGTAATTAATTTGAATTTAATGACAACTTAAGACTTTTTTTTATCATTAATTTGAATTTAAAGGTAATTATTTGAATTTTAATGTAGCTTGAGGCTATTTTCCGCAACCAGTTAAATACTTGAGGCTATTTTCTGCATTTTTGATAGTTCAGGCTATTGAGCGCAACTACCCTTAAAGGTTAGGCTATTTTTTGCAATTTTCCCTTGATATAATTATTTCCTTATATAATATTTACTATTGTATAATATATTCCATCTATTCAATTATATGAATTAATGGTAAAATAAAATAATTATTTTTGCTTTCCTTTTTGAAGGAAGAAAGTTTTGCGAGACGCACTCACGCGCCGCCACGTAAGCAGATTCACTCACATGCCACCACGCAGGCTTCAATGCATCGGTTTTAGTATATGTATGTGTGTGTGTATATATATATATATATATATATATATATATATATATATATATATATATATATATATAGATTAGAATTAGATATCCAATTATTTCCAAAATTATTCTTACTTATTTTGAATTTACACTCACAATTGTAGCAATGAGATGAGCTAACTATGGACAGTTTGAGTAGTTTAAGAAATTCCTTAAAAATTGTGTCCGAGACTATAACGACATATTTTCGGGAACCGATGGAGTATTAAACTAAACAGTTTCAATTACCATCTTTTTTTAGATGGATAAATATCCCGTAATTTTTACTATATACATCGCTAATTTTCATAATTTGTTCTGGAGTGGGTTTCGCAACGGAACTGTTGTCAAACACACTAAAAATTCAAGACAAAAAAAGTTTAATATATGAATTCCGCAACTAGAGGTTTTTCATTTTTCATTTTTTTAAAATAGGCACACATATTAAAAAGGAAAAAAAATACTATATTTAACTACTTGCGGACGGTTTAGAAGGATTTTTTTCATTCACAATTTTGACGCCTCTAACAAGGTACTCCACATCTGCAATGAGTTGCGGAGTTTAGCAGTGTATCCAGTAAAAAATAGCTATATATTTAGCTTCCCCCCCCCCCCCCTTTTTTATATAAGATAAGAATTTGAATGGTGTCAGACCTTCGATTCGATTGCCATGTAAAGTAGAAGATATTAGCTCAATTATTTTTTAGAAGGTAAGGTTTTGGATAGTGTTAGATATTGCTGGCCTACCACGCAATAGCGCCCCTGAGGATGGGTATTTGGATCTCCGAATGGGAAGCCAAAGATTCACGACTCAGATGCACAGAGGTGTATTGCTACCATATCCACAACCGTACCTTTGTGACCAGAGGCAGAGCTAGAGGGGGTTCCAGGGGGTCACATGACCCCCATACGACAAATTATCTAGGTGTATTCTCATCGTCGATAGCTTCGTTTTGATATATAATACACCATAATTCGACATTTGTGTAAAAAGTTATGAATATTTGAAAATTGTATGTATTAATCATTTTAATTTTATTTCAATAGACTATAATACTTTTATATTTTACTTTAATTGACATTCACATATTATAACTCATCTCGAGAGCTTCGAAACCATATGTTATACCTCCTCCGTTTGGCAAAACTTGATGTTTTACTATTCACGCACATTTTTTTAGGAGCTAAAAACTATATAAAATATCTAGTTTTTTAAATATTTTTTTAACAATTTCGTAATTATTATTAATAAGTACAAAACTTGTTAATTTTTTTTTTTGAAAAATGAATATTTTATGACGGCTCGAACGAAAGTAATCATGAATTCGTCGATGTTGCCAGTGCCCCAATTGAAATCTACGTGAGGTAGATTCTGTGGTGGAAGCGTCGTAGGTGCTGGCGTAGGAATGTCACCTACAATATCCGGAGCTGGCTCCGATGCTGATCGACCTCGCCCACGTTCCCTCCCACGACCCCGTCCTCGACCTCGTCCTCTGCCTACTCCTCGGCCCCTAGGAGGGTCGTCGATGGCAATGGCGTTGGACCTAGTGACCTCCTCATTGCCTTCCACGTCATCTGTTTCGTTTGATGACGGTTGACCCCGACCTCGGCCTCGACCTCGTGCTGATCCACTGGTCGCCTATCTATCTGCTCGACGTTGAGCCCGAGCATGCTCACGTTCCCAAGGTAGAGGGTTCGTCTGACAGGGGTGGCGAGTCCTCGGTCTCCCGGACGGTCTACGGTCCTCTAGGTCAGGGGGGTTCAACGGTGTATGGGAGGGACGATCCCCGTCGTTGAATGCAGACGCGATTCTCCAACGAGTATCCTCGTCCATAGCTCCACTCTGGAACAAACTGATCATGCGCGACATGTCCACATCAGCTCTGCTAAGGGGAGTGTTATCTTGGACGGTGTCAACATGCGGCCTCTTCAGATCCAATTGCTTCCAAAAAATGTGAATCTGGGAAGGTCTAATGTGTATCTGCATGTCTTTACAAGTTTGCATCTCATTTGTGCATGGGAGACCGAAGACGTCCCTCCAGTATCTATCTCTGCACGGTTGCGAAGGTGGCTCGGCTTCCATCTTCGTGTAGATTTCGAACAACAGGTTGAAACATTCATTTGACACAATATTCCGAATTCGATCGAAAATCCATAGGCCGTAGGAGTCTGTAGGCCAGGTGTTGTTCGCTCTCCCCATTGTATTCTTCACCTCACTTATTTGATCCGTCATCATCAGGTCGATTGTGTTGATCACGTGAGTGAAATCAACGACCGCAGAGTTTAATGTCTTTTTCAACACGGAATGAGCAGACTCCACCCTACAAGATAAGTGAGACTCGTAGGTGAAGATCGTTATATGTAAACAAATTTCGTGTATAATGAATTTTGTAAGGAAAATGTAGGTGCACTTGTTCATCATGGTCGTACCAAAATGCTGGATTGCGTCTGTCCATGCACGTACTATATTCTCTGAGTAATATCGTAACCATGTCGCCTCCAAATATGGCATAAGCCCTTCGGTATGCCCCCACTCTGCATGCATACCCCTCCTTCTAGCGGCAAAAGTTTCAACCGATCTGGATTGGAACAGGCCAGTACATGCGTTCTTGAAACGCCTAGCAACATCAAGATTCTTTGACTTTTGGTGGGGTACCAGCCACGGTAAGGGCCAACGTAGCGTCCCTTTCCTCTGTATCCATCCGTCCGACGTACGGGTGACCGTCCAACGCACCGGGGAGTTGATGATTGTGCTTGCCATGAAGAACGTCCAGGCCCCATTCACCCCGTTTGAACTCCACGCCAGACAATGCAAACGGACACCCGTCTATCTTCGAAACAGCTCTGCGCGTGTTCCCGCTTGCATCATCTCCGGCAACTTGCGGTCTCTTACGGGGAGTGTACTCGCCGTACTTTTCAAATGCGAGTAATAGACTCCCACGCCTTGTAGGAGTGCTCCCCCAAGAACGCTTGATTGTCAAAACCATATTAAGCTTTAAGGCGGTGCCACGACAGTGCTGTAGGAGATCGTCGTGATTGGTCCACATATGCGATGTAGCAAAATCGGGTGTGTAATCGCGGTACTCCTGGTTGCGGGGACCAACGTCCTCACCGTCGTTCGGCATCGGATCAGCATGCTCCTCCAATGGTAGCCGTCGACATGCAAACAGTATATAGATATTACGTTACCCATTTTTGGTTTCCGTTCGCTCTAATTCACAACCTAAGTTATTCCACTACATTTCAAAAACGGTACTTATATTTTGGTTTACATTCGATATGATTCTACTACATATATTCTGATTTCCATTCGATATGATTCCAGTACCTATATTCTGGTTATTCCACTACCTATATTCTAGCTAGAATGTCATTGTAAATGGTAAACATTAATCACATATCGGAAGACGAGGGGGCGGTGAGTTATCGGCCATTGGAGTACTTGTAGGTGCTTCGTCCGCTGGCCTTAAAGGCGGTCGATTGGTGTCGTCGTTTGCCATATTATAAAATGAGGTTTGGGGGAATGGATGGATTCCAATGAAGAGCGGAACACTTCTTATACAAAAACACCGCATAGGTATGCGGTGGAGGGGATTTATCGTTGACGCTGAATTTTTTGAATTTGTGGGCCCACCGCATAGGTATGCGGTAGGACAAACCGTATGGGTATGCGGTGACACACCGTAAGGGAATGCGGTGAGACACCGTATGGGTATGCGGTGGGTGCCTATATATAGTCCATGCCCGGGGTGTGAAATTGTCGTGGCAGAAAAGCGATGATAATCCAGGCAAACTAGTCATGGCCAAGGTTTATGTCTTCGGATCGATTTTTTGACCATTGACTAGTTTGCTCGGGTTATATCGCTACGTTCCATACAATATAAAATCCGTATATATGCTTTTCTTGGCTGGGTAGCGATGATAGCCTATGCAACATGCCACGTCCGGCGATTTATGTCTGTTGGTTGAAATCGCAGGCTGCTGGCATGTTGCTCGGGTTATATCGCTTCAATCTGTGGTATTATCGCTTCGTTCTAATAAAATGCAATAGTTATCCACAAGATAACGTGAAAGACGTTATGATAGTACATATGTACGTCCATAACGTCTTTGACATTATCCTGCGGATAACTGTTGCTCATCCAACCAAAGTCGTCAATGCTATGGAAACGTACCGGTACGGTTGCACCGTGATCTTCGTCCGTCATCGGAGTTGTCGCCCAAATTACATCCGTCGAGGGAGAATGAACCTTTTAAAGAGGACGAAGCTGGGAATTTCCGTCGGTACGCCCAACGAAATCTCTCATCTTCGTCCTTCTATAAGAGGTTCGCTCTTCCCCGACTGATGTACTTTGGAAGACCAACTCCGATGAAAGACGAAGACCACGATGTCCCCGTGCCGGTAAGTTTTCGCATATTTTCGTGCCACCGCATACGTGTGCGGTGATATATACCGCATAGGTATGCGGTGTCAGACACCGTATGCCCATGCGGTGTAACACACCAAGACACACCAAAACGAGAAAGGATTTCCCACTATAAATTACGCCATGCGAGGGTCGAAATTACAACATCTCGTTTGACGGAAGAAGAGATGGCGGTTGGTAACACACTAAGACCTTTCTTCTCGGTCATAGGGAGCGGCCCTAGGGATTTTTTCTGGTGGGTAGAAGACGTCTCGCTCACACAAATACTGGTAAGCCCACTTCGGTCTCACATCCGATTTACAACGGTCCTAACTCACTAAGTAGATCTTGACATCTGCAGCCTCTGCCTTCCAACTTCGAGGAAGAATACGGGCTGGGGGGGGGGGGGGGGGGGGGGCGTCGAAAGAATAACGCTGACTAATGGGCCAGGGAGGAGAGGCACCAGCATCCGGGTAGAGCGCAACAGCGCCGGGGCATTCTGGCTCGCACAAGGATGGAATACGTTCGCGAGATCTCGTGGCGTGCGGGTAGGCGCGGGTTTGATGTTCAGCTACTTAGGCAACGCTTGCTTCCGGGTCGTCGTAGTGCCGTCGGAGAATGTTTCACCATCAGAGGAAGAGAACAACAATGATTTCCTTTGAGGTGTGACATGGCAGCGGCCCGGAAAAACTTCTTAACTAAGTTATTTTTGCTGTAATCTTCTAAACGTTTTCGTGTAACGTGTCTTTCTCTGAAATAATTACAAATCATATTTGAAAACCCTCCGCGAGGGGCAAAACGCCCCAACAAAATAACAGATGTAGACATCGCACTAAGTTTTCGTCAACATCCTACCCAACAAAAACAAAGATAATAGAACTTCAAAGTTAATCCAAGTGTTGCTGTTACAAACGTCAGACTTAACGTTGTGTTCATATTGCAACGATGTATTGAACGTTGCTGTCTGGCCCGACGAGGCCCAATTGCACAAATAATCCCAATTCACAACGTCGTGTACCGCATACCTATGCGGTATATGTACCGCATAGGTATACGGTGGTAGATACCGCATGGGTATGCGGTGGTATATACCGCATAGGTATGCGGTGGCAGACACGGCATACCTATGCGGTGGTACTGAATGACAACTATAAAAGGGCCTATGACCCTGTTCCCAAACATTAATCCATAAACACTATGTCCACTACCAAAGTGTATAACGCGGAGACAAGAATGGGCAGTAGGTTTAGACTTACAGTCGAAACTTTTCATACGCCAACTGACGAGTTATTGTGCAACTGTCAGCACAGTAGCTCGAAAGGATGGCCGTGCTGCCTTGTCCAAGTTGCATGCAGAGAACGCGATACAGAGAGGGTTTCCAATTCGGTTGACCTAGAGTGCGTCCAATGAGTGACTTACGAGGATGTCCGCATGACGAGGCCGCACTCGTATAGGGATAACCTTGCAACATATTATGTTTACGTGACGGAGGCAATTACGGAGCTTGTTAGCCACTTCTTCTCCGATTTGGGATTGGGCGCCAGTGCAGCGCAGGTGGCAAGATACGCAGTGGAAAAAGTTGTGCGGCGTGCAAACACCAAGCTTACAAAGTACTCATTCCACCGAATATAGATTCACATGTTGCCGAGCAATGTAGAGGAGTCAGTTGGTAGTTGTTATGTACCATAGGTAAAATGTTGTCGGTTGGTAGTTATTATGTATCATTTATGATTAATTTATCAGGTGCCGAGTTAAACCAACAATTATATTTCTCTCGTAAATCATTTGCACTACATATTTGATAATATTAGCTTATGAACCGCCTCTAGATAATGAGTTTACACCAAATATTTGATAATATTAGCTTATGAAGAACGTACACGTAGCATAGGGTCATACCTATACAGTACAGGATCTGAGGAACAACTACCTACTGACTCCTCGAGAAGACGCGGGCTAATATGGATCTCAATGCGGTTGAATGCGTACTTCTTCACTTTGTCGTTCGCTGGACGGACTGCGTTGTCGACGGTGAACCTTGCAATTCGAAATGCGCAGCTTAGCCTGACATCGCTGAATAGGTCGCTGATTGCGCATTTGATTGCCTCAACCGCCTCGCGGTAGTATGAATCAGGGTCCTCAATGTATAATTGGTGACCTTTCAGACACGCCAATTCAACCGGCTCCGAGAATGCGTAGGTATTGCCTTCAACGCCTTTATAGCATACAACGTGAAAAAGACAGCAGGGAAATGATTGGCACCACCGCTTGTGCTGGCAATTGCACAAATAATCCTCGTATGACCGCGAAAACTTTTCAAGTATAATTTTGTATGACACACCCATATCTGTCTCACCCTCAAACTTAGCCAATCTAACCATTTGCTTTGACTGTTGTGATGCGTAGTCTTGTAACGCACGAAACCGTATGAGGTGGTTGTCCCATTTTATAGCTAATGGGAACTGTATGCGGTGTCTATACACCGCATGCCCATGCTGTGTGAAACTGTCTCCATGTCAATATGCGAACCCGGTCCGGTCCGGATACACCGCATGGTTTCTTATAACATACCATGTCTATACTTCCCTTGCTTTTAATTAAGAATGGACTTAAAATTTTATACATTGATTTTTTTTAATTAGAATTTTAGATTTTTAAAGTGTGTAACATCGGTTTTACTAGGCCTTAGTTTTGAGACATAATTGAGCATGTCTAATCTAAACAACTAATATTACAATAATTGATATACAAACTTTACGAGTTGTGACCAACTCACCTCTATTTTGTTGGTGGTGCACCTCCCGGTGACTGGAAGCAAAGCTTTACAATGGCCCAGTCTTCTCTCTACAAAAATATAAAAATAATTAATGAAAATAAAAACAATTAATAAAAAAATAAAAAATAAAAATATAAACACATCTAGCTAGCAGATCTATACTGATGGGTATAACATAACGAGTTAGAGCGGTATTTCTCCATTTATTATCCTATCGATCTACGCCTCGAAACGAATGGTCAATCATTCCCTAGAGGTTTTGTCGTCTCATATAAAGTGTAAGTGTATTTCCTTTTAGATGAAAGCGATATTTAAAAATTGGGTGTTGTTAGATACACCGCAAATCTTTCATCAGAAATACACGTCATTTCCAACGTGCAACCCTTTCTCACTAATTAGGACTTTTAAAAAATTAATTAACCCACTTTAACCCTACACGTCAATTCCGACGTGCAGGGTTTGGGGTGTATATAGCGGAACAGTAAAAATTTTGTTTGATAGACTCTCTTTCCAAGTGCATGAATGTACAGTGGCTCCATACACTTCTCTATGCTTATGACTCCTATCGATGCGGTTTTGTGAGGGATGGTCACACCAGTGGAAGAAGAAAATGAGTGGATAATGTTGGAATTCTACTGGGTTGGCAAGACCATAGCGGAGGGGTTATTCTATGGCGGGTGAAATCAAGTGGGTGAATCACATGGTCTTCCGGTAATTGACTGAACAAAAATCTACCTAGGAATACTATAAAATCATAACAAGAATAGTCCAGAAATAGCCCAAATGGATAACCCCCTCCAATGGCTCTTAAAGTCTCATTCGGGCATCATTGGGAGCCCCATAACCCGGATAACTTGTGGAGGATGATGAGGAAATGCAATATGAAACATATTATGCACAAGTTGTACATGATGACCCTTGAACTTTTATGACAATAACATTTAGCCCTCTAAACTTTAACTCGGTTTAACTCACCCCTTAAACTTTTAGAATCGGGTTACTTAACCCCCTAAATGTATTCAAAAATCTTGGCCAATTGCAAAGGCAAATTGAAACAAGTATCAATTCACTTTATTAAAATACCGAACCGAACTTACAACAACCACTTAATTACTCCGAACCTCCCTAATTAAACCTTAAAACCAAAAGACTCATCGACTTCCACACTAACCCTTAATTAAAACTTATAATTAAAGACTTCTACTCTTGCATCCTTCATGTGGCATATTAATTTTAGTTTTGAAGCCTCCATTTTGTTATAATTCTTGCCTCCTTCATGTGATGCATCATTAAGACGGCAAAATTAATTTTAGTTTTGGACACCAAGTTATCTAAAACCATCCAATCTATCTTAAATGCCCCTTCCATACTTGTCCTCTCCTCTCTTGGGAGAATAACTTTCTAGACAATAAACAACAAAATTCTCCTCTCAAACTCAGCAACCTCTATCACTCTCTTCTTCACATCATTAGCTTTCACATCTAAAGCCCATCTCTCTTTCATCCCTCCCCAACAACCATCCTGTTTAAGGTTAAATAGTTCTACGCAATGGTTGTAACAGTGAATTCATAATAGTCATTGCCCAATTTAAATTTACCTATCGCGAGATTCTCGCCTTGGATGTCCAAATTGGAATAAAAATCCTTAATCAATGCCTCTAGCACACCATCCTCTTCAGCCTCTTCAGCATCCGTAAAGAGTTTCAACCAACTCTGTTCTTTGATCATGTCTTGAATTTGAGAGAGATGGTTGAAGAAATCAGCGGTGAACACATGTGATTGTGCTATCTTTCGTTCAGAGAAATCCATGGGATGCCACTCCTTCTTCTTCTTGTTTGGATTAGATACTGGCGCGACCCTCTTCTTTTTTTGTTAGCCGCCACTACATCACTCTCAACACGGGCATCTTTATCAACTTAAACACTATCTTCATTTAAAACTTCAATCTCCTCTTGATCATCATTTTCATTTAAAACTTCAATATCCTATTGATCCGGTACTGACGCGACCCACTTCCCTTTCTTGTTAGCCGCCATTGCGTCACTCTCAACATTTCGGAGTGATTAAGTAGTTGTTGTAAGTTTAGTTCGGTATTTTTAATAAAGTTTTGTAATAGATTTACCAACATCAGACTTTAGTGCTTCATATGTGGTCAGAAATGATATTATAGACTCTGCAACATTATCAAACCCTTCCATAACAGTGGAACAACGACCCTCGAACTCGTTGATTTCGTTCATTGTTTGGAATACAAAATTTCTTGACAGATTAATGGACTTTTCAACATTTGATATTCCTTGAGTGGCTTTTCTTGCCAACTCATCGGAATTTTCATTGGATGAGTTCACAAGGAACCATTTCCCCTCATAATTATATTGTGAGAAAGCCCATGTAGCAGAAAAATTTGAAGGGAAGGAAGAAAAGCCCACAACAAAGGAACGAAGCTTGATGAGGTTATAGTTGAGATGAAATACATGGATAAACATGCCATTATTGAGGTTAGACCCAACGATGTGTCTAACCCCAACCCAACGATGGCGACCGGGCAGTTTCTTTGGTCGCGGGTTTAAAGATGGTTCAACGAATCCCTAGCCTTAACTGATACGAGTTCGCATAACTCCTGCACACACCTATGCTACTTTTGATTCATTACCTCAACAACTTGAAGTAGGAAGAATGAGCCAGGACAATACTCAGGGTCATGGCCAATTACGCATCCCGAATCTATCCCGAGTTTTGGAGCTCGCGTGACGTGGATGGCACCGGGATTTAGATCGCCCAACTCGAGAATCACTTTGATGTGAAGACAAGGATCTATGTAGTGCGGTTGCTTACGAGCCTTGTTTAAGGCGGAGGTCGGGACCCCATAGTTCGGGAGTTGTCCAAGCTGATTGAAGTCTTGTTGAGCTTCTTGCTCAACATAGACCAGGATAGCGTTGCCACTAATTGGAAGCCGGAGCCTGGCCCACTGCGGAGCAACACAACCTACATTATAGTATGCTTTGATGTGTTGTATTGACACATTGCTCTAAGCGGGAACCACATCATTCGGCCCAATGTGCTGATACAACGCATCTAAGTAGGAGTCTTAATTAAGTGTTAGTGTGCTCCGTGTCTAGTCCATCAGAGTAGAGTAGGAGTCTTTAATTATAAGTTTTAATTAAGGGTTAGTGTGGAAGTCAATGAGTCTTTTGGTTTTAATGTTTAATTAGGGAGGTTCGGAGTAATTAAGTGGTTGTTGTAAGTTCGGTTCGATATTTTCAAAAATTATATTTATACTTTAAACAATTGTTAGTATATCTTTATAAAAACAATTGATGAAAATACATATTTAATAATTTTTAGAAAATTCATATTGCTAAATAATCAATCTTTCATTTATATAAAAATGTAAAACATATTTTTTATAATATTTTTATAAACATATACTAGCAATTGTTTAAAGTATAAATATAATTTTTGATATTTTTTTAATTATAAATTTATAGCATATATAATTAAATGTTGCACACAATGGCACAATTAAGGTTGTAGAGGATCTCATCTCCGATTATGCACCCCCTTAATTTGAACCCATCTATATATTCTTTCGCTCTTCGCTGTTTGTAGGATTTCACCATGATGACAACGAGATCAATGTCAAAGAAAATTGAATCAAAGAATCTCGAAGTTGCTACGAGACCGAGAAGGAAGACAACTGCTGAGAGAAAGAGAGAAACCGCTAAAGAGAAAGAAATGGAGGAAGCATTCAAGGATTTCCTGTAACTTACTCTTTACTTGGATCATTTCCCCCCTCTTCTACTCGACCAATCTTGATTTTGTTTTGTTTCATTTCAGGAAAAAAGAATTCTTTGTGCGCAAGTACCCATATGTAAACATACGCCAAGAAATGGTAACTTACTCGTCTTTGTTTCTTCAAATTTGCATTATCAATCAGTTTGCTATTCTTCATTTCCTTTTCCCCTTTCAGTCTTATCCTTTTGCCCCACCAGCGGAATTTATGAAATTCGAGGATCAAGGACGAGCTAAGTGGAAATCATTTTCTGAATCGGTGTGTAATTTTTCCCTCAGTTGATTCAATGGATGATTAAGTAAACCTTTGATCTCAACCATTTTCCCTCTTTTAGGGGAGAACTTTTTTTCTTAAGCGGGTCAAGACAATAGAGGTTCGGAAAGAGGCGATGAGGTAGACAAAGTTTTATTCAATTTTAATCGCTTATTGATCGATATGATATGCTTCTTAGATCTCTGATATGTTCTTGTCTGTGTAGAAAAATGGAATCAAGACAGAAATTAACCGACAAAAATGAAAAGAAAGAATTTAAGAGAATGCTTGATGCGGCATTCATCTCTTTTTGGTAAGATTTTAATTCAATTTTTTTCTGTTTCTTTTCGCTCTTTTATTCTCATAATATGATCCGATTTTGGTTAATTATAGGTTTGGCACGGCCAGGGAAGACTACTGGAAGGATAAAGATGAAGCAAAAGTAAAAGTAAGATGTTTACATGTAATCTGATTTTGTTTAATTCCAACCTTAGCACCATTCAATTTCAATTTTGTTTTCGATTTCCATCAAAGGAAGAAGTTGCCAAGATAATGAGAGCTGCATAGCTAAAATGGGAATCCATGAAGATTGAAGTAATCATTTTCTGTTGAAAACACGTGCGCGCGACACACACAATGTCTGATGTCGAGTTTGCTTCCTCTTTCAGGAAAAGGCTCCTTATTTCCATGAGGAATGGTTTGAGTAGTCTACCTGTCTTATCTCCATCAGAAATGGATTCTGTGCAGATGGGTTTGGCATCTCGCTTTTGGTTACTTTCTATGGTGTTTTGGATTCTCATGCTCCTTATCGGTCTATCATGTATTTTTGGCTTCGACATCAAATTTAGGGTTGAAATTTTGCAATTGAATGGTCGCTTACCCTATAAACTTATTTCTCGCCATTTGCAGCAGTGTGCGGTCTAAATTGATGCTGCATCAAATTTTCTTAAAGAGTCAATGTCTTGTTTGATGTTGCATCAAATTTCTCTTAAAGAGTCAATGTCTTGTTGATTAGTAGAGATGAAAAATTACATTCTTAAGGATTTTATGTCTTGTTTGTAAGCTTCATACTATATTTAACCTAATAACACAGACCTTGTGAAAAATTTGATAAGAAATTTTGTGAAAAGCTTTAAAGCCTAAAATATTTTAATCCAAATCTAGTAGTATATTCTAACCCAAATCCTTGAATGACATGAAAATTTCAACCCATGATAAATGGTCTATACTACCATCTCGAGTTTTATTCTCCATCCCTTGAAACTTTCATTAGAAAAAAGTGAAAATATGCACACATTTTTTGAATCATGCAAAGATTTGGAAGGCGTCAATTACGACAATCAAAAGCACCTGGCCATTCGGGCAGAACTGCCCGAACTACCCCAGCGCTCATAGGCTCGCCATGCTGCCTATGACCTCCTGCACTACTTCCCTCCCCATGCTGTCTATCACCATCTGCCCTACTGCTCTCGCCACGCTGTCTCCACCTCCGCTGCACTACACGGACGGGGGCATGTGCCGCCTGGTTTCCTCCCCTGTCCTGACCATCATCCAGAGGTGATCCGTACATCGGATCATGCGTCGGGCCAAGAGGAATCGGTGACACATGCATCGGAGGTGCAGCTGGCTCAGTAGGTGGGGCCGAATAACTCGTCTGTCCTCGTACATCCCTCTCCTGACCCCTAGCAATCGGCTCAACCTCCAAGGTCCTAGGTGTCGCCGATGGCGCCGCATGCTGACTCCCAGTAATTGGCTCAGGGTTCGAGCTCCTCGGCGTCGTCGATGGCGCCACATGCTAACTCCCAGGCGTCCTCCCTCCACCCGTAGGCCCTAACGGTGTGAACGACGCAAAATCTATCTGTCCAACGACCCATGGCTCCTGGTCGCCCGCTCGAGCATGACTCGTCCCAACACCCACATCTCCGATCAAAGGTGCCGTGTCGTCATACGAGTTCAATTGGTCGCTCTCAAACGCAGTCCCAAAGTACGCCTGATAACCGTCATGCTGAGTCTGCAACTGCTCATCCACTCTCTCAGCTCCAGTCCGTTGTGCTCGGTCCCCTCGTAGGTACTCCTGCATCATCTCATAACCCTCCCATGGTCTAGACTCTTCAGTCGACTGCACCACTTGGTCATCCATGTGGCGTGTGGTTAGATATCAACTCCAGCACAATCTGCACAAGACTCTGAAATGTCTCTATAGACGACTGTGACGTATGCCCCAAACCGTCACTGTGGTCAACACGTGACTGAGAAGATGGCTCAACCCCAGTATCAGCTCCTACCGTCTCACTATCCCTCTCCGGCGGATCCACTACATCCTCCAACGTCTGGCTCTCCCTGACGGCAGACGCTGTATCATCACCTACCGCGTCACTATCCATCTCCAGAGGATCGGGTACATCCTCTAACGTATGTCTCTCCCTAGCGGCATCTCTCCTAGCAGATTGCAAAACAACCCTCTCTCCTAACCCTCTCGATAACGTGGACTATGTAAATTAAAATATATTTGTCATAATCCTATCGCTCGAATACAATACTATATCGTATGACTGACTAAATGTTGCAAGAATTTCCTAGCGTTTATTAATGATTTCAACTTAATACTATCGATTCCTAAGAAAACAGAAATATACTGATTTGATTTCAATTTCCCTACACCTAGTAATGATTTTAACATACCTTAGGCTGAGGTTGTGTCTGAGTCTGTTGCTCAGGCTGTGGCGGGACATCTGTCGTCCTCCTCCTCTGTATAGTCGGTTCGGGCTACATTATATATAACAATTAAATGTTAACACTATCTCCTTCAGCTTCAAAAATAATGCAAATTGATTTTTATATACATTCAATGTTACCTGTAACGGATGTCTCCGAAAAGGACCGACACCATCAGACGCATCTTTTCCACGATTGTCTTTCACCATCTCAACACTCGGGTACAAAGTGGGGGTAGAAAGAGGGACGGGAGAATCGACGGAACCAAAAGTCGGGCTCGGAAAGAAAGGAATCGGAGAAGAGTCGGAAAGTGTGTCGGAGAAATGGGCCCCGCACGCCTATTTATAATGGGCCCCCTCCGCGGTTACAAGCCACCGCATATCCATGCGGTGGCTTTTTTACCGTTGCCACAACGGTAAAAAACACACCGCATACCCATGCTGTGGCTTTTTACCGTTGTGGTAACGGTAAGAAACCCACCGCATGGGTATGCGGTGGGTTTCGAATAACTTCTACCCAATCGGATTTATGTATAGGACTCCGTTTTACCCTAACCCATCGCATATATCTGCAGTGGGTTGCTATACGGTCAACGCACCCACCGCATGTATATGCGGTGGGCCGGGCTAAAATTTAATTAAGCCACCGCATAGGTATGCAGTGACTTTGCAGTGTAAATAGTAAAAATTAGCGGTAAACTTATCATCACCCATTTACAATATCATGCATTTTTCTAGCATAAAAATATTAATATTAGTTATTAAATAAAAATCAAACATTCTATAATATGTTCATAATTAAAAAAATTCTCACTTACCACATAGACGCGTCCCTTATTTTTAGTGTTTAGGTCCGTGAAAGATTAGTTGATAACTTCGAAATCTCCACGATGTATTAGAATATTAGACATTATTAAATAGATAATACTCCATCCGTCCTAAAATATATGATCTTTTAGACCTTTGAACATTAATTAAGGAAACCTTTAAATCTCATTATTATTATGGAGGGGGAACTCTAAAATTTTACTTATTATTGTACTTTGTAGGGGTAATAATTACACTACAAACCTAAAAGCTCATATATTTTTGACAAAAATTCAAGGTCTAAAAGACCATATATTTTAGGACGGAGGGAGTATTTATCAAAGAATATTAGGCATATTAATTTTTAAATTTTCTCATATCATCCAATTCTTACTTTTCTCACTCTAACAATATCGTCTCTAACATCCCAAAAACCATATTTCTCTACCAATTCAATTTACTAATATACTACTCCTCAATAATTATTTTCATCATAAGATTATATTATTATTATATTATTTTTATTATCAAAATATTATTTGAAATTTAAAAAAAGTTGAACTTCATTATTAATTAAAAGGATATTACACAAAGACATACATAAAAGTAAATTGCAACTTAACAATTATAATACGAAATTTACAAAACACTAATTAGCTTGATGATTGGACCCTAATATTTATCAATTGTGTTCCTTCCATTTCTTTAAGCCGGCGATGCAATGATTATGAAATAGCGAACATTTAAAAAAAAATCATTGTCTTAGAAACCATCTGATGCCCGTGAGAACTCTCCGAGCTAGTAGGATCGACGACGAGGTTCCTCCATTATTTGAATTGATAAATTTTTTTACTAGTAACCGGATATGTATGACAAAATTCACAGATCTCTAACCTTAAGTCTCACACACTCGATCTCAATCATCTCAGAATCGCACTTTGAGAATCTCGACCATTCGACACCTTCGTCTCTCACTAGGGTGTCTTTTTAGGCATCTCACCAAAGTGTTTTGTTTTTAGCATCCCACCAAAAACATGATTCTTAACCCAGAATCAAATGAAGCAAATGTGTTGAGCTTTTAACTCAAAAATTCAACTTGTCTTAAAAAGTGGAAAACCTTACGATATATAGGAGAAAAGTGTTGCCTACTAAGTGTTTACAACCGACATGAGACATTTTTTTGATAGAAAAATGAAGGAAAAATCTATGAGACTAGATCACATCACCATCCTATGAAATCAATAAGCTAAACTATGACGACTCATAAAATAAAATAGGAATAGAAGAGGAAGGCACGAGTGCCCTGACTTTGATCAAGGAAAAGATGCATCTAGAAGAAGCGCATGAAACCCTTCTGCCCGAGTTGTATTATCCCTACCTCTTCTTGGTCCGAGAGACTCTTGGTGATGAGTTTCGGTTGTGAAGGTTCACAAATGATAAACAGTGTTCTAAAAATCTAGGTGGCACCTAGGTGCTAGACGGGAATACACTTAGGAATTTTTAAGCCTAGGGGGGTCCTTAGGTGGAAATTCGCCTAGGCACCGCCTAGACCCTGTCTAGTCTCACCTAGGCACCATCTAGGCCCTGCCTAGACCCATCTAGTCCGACGATTATTAAGAAAACGCCTACGAGTATCTCTTTTCACGTTATACCTTCGGAGAAGCTCTTGGACTAAGAAGATGTTGTCCGACATAAGCCTCTCTAGCACAAAGGCCGCTTGAGCATGATCGATTAGGTAACCCAAACATGACCCAAGTCTTGTAGTAATGACTTTAGATATCACTTTGTAAACCACATTACAACAAGAGATAGGTCGGAAGTTACTTAGTTGGTTAGCCCCATCAATTGTTGGAATCAAGCTCACTACCGTGTGATTGAGTTATTTTAGGAGGATTCCATTCCGGAAGAACTCTTTCATGGCTGCACATAGCTCACCATCGGTTATCTCCCATGTCTTTTTGAAGAAGTTCGAAGTGTAACCATCCGGTTCGGGTGCCTTGTCTTCCCTTATCACCCAAAGGGCTGTTTTGATCTCTTCATTAGACACCGGAGCATTAAGCCTCTCCTTGTCCTCCTCTAGCACCGTAGGCCCCCTAGCAAACCAAGAGGAGCCAACCTCTTTAGTAGAATCTGCACAACCAAGGAGATCGTGATAGTAGCTAACAAATTCATTTGCAACGTTCTTAGAAGATGTAGAAATAGAACCATCCCTCTTTAAAATCGACACAATATGGTTTTTGTGGCTATGAAATTTCATAAGGGCATGGAAGTATTTATTGCATTGATCACTTTGGAGAGTGTACTTAGATTTTTCGATTTGCCTTAGGAAGGTGTATTCCGCTTTGTTGAGCCTCTCTGCCTTCATCTTAGCAATATTCAAGGTCGCCCAAGTTGCTGAATTTTCCGGATTTAGGCGAGCTTCCTCCATGGCAATGTTTAGGGCCTCATTTGCATCCTTAGCTCTTGTTGAGATATGACCATACTCCTTGTCATTCAAAGATTTCAGCGACATCTTGAGTTTGCAAAGGTGGAATTGGTAGGATCCTCCCCAAGATCCATACCAATTTTCCTTTACAAGGTTTCCAAACTTATCATTCTCACTCCACATGTTCAAGTACTTGAACATGGGCTTCTTCTTTCCCTCTCTCATGCATAAAGTCACAATAGCCGGCTTGTGGTCCGAGAGGCCCACAAATCGAGGTAATGCACATGACATTAGATATTTCGATTAATCCACTCATGCTTAAGAAGTACCCGGTCTATTTTTCTCCACTTTCCGCCATTGGACCATATGAACTTGTTGCTTTTATAGGGAGCATCTTCAAGGCCAAGACTTGCCCAAGCATTAAGGAAGTCTCGGCATTCATACATGCTCACCGGTTCCGCATTCATTCTTTCATCATGTCTCATGACACAATTAAAGTCTCCAAGAACGATCCATGGCATGGGGTGGCTGCATAAAGTGTTAGAAACAAGAGGCCACATACTCCTCCTATGGACCACCGAATGTAATCCATCGACAAAACACACACCAATCTTATCACCGGTTGTCTTATTAGACACAAAGAAAGCAATGTGTTGAACTTACACCTATCTCAATAACATCTAACGAGACAAATGAGGGATCCCAAACCACTAGGATGTGTCCTGTTGTGTCAAGTTGGAAGTTAGAGAGATGATCCCAACCCAAGAAAGGATTAGACATAAAATTGCTAAGATTAAAACTACCCTAATGGAGTTTAGTTTCTAAAATGCCACATACCTTAGCATTATTGTCTCTCACTAGTTTTCGAACCCCATTTTGTTTCCGGGGATGGTTCAAACCCGTTATATTCCAAGTGATGATCTTCATAAAGACCTATTGTTGGTCTTGTTCTTACCTCCACCATCCTTGCTTCTTGTGACCCGATAGCTAGTGTGGGGTGACTTTGGAGGCCACTTGTTCTCGGCCCTAAGAGCATAAAGAACGGTGTTATCAAAAGTAGATTGAGACTTACCTTTCCTTATTTGCGCCTTGGTTTGCATTTTGGTGAAGGACAAAGAGTCGTTCGAATCCGCCTCATTTCCATCCTCATTTCCAGCTTGTCACGAGTCCTTCTCCGAATATGAGACATGAAGGTCGTTTGGCTCATCACTGAAGCTGTCACCCTTCCTTTTTCCTTTCTTGTTGTTCACATCATTATCAAGGGTCAAATCATGAATATGGGAGGATTTACTAACCTTTGTAAAATTTATGCTCATTTTCGATGACAAGAAAGAACATCAAAGCACAAGTCTACCTCCCGGGTGATATCCTCACCAAGATTTACCTCAGCCAAAGCCCGAGCATATGATCCTCTTTTCCATTCCTCCGTGACTTTATCCACAAACAAGGGAGTAGCAACATGGGAAGCAACTCAGCATATGACATCAAATGTCCAATAGTCTGAAGGAAGGTCAAGTAGTCGAACCCAAAGAGAGATGGTGGCTATGTCTCTCCTTGAGAATGAAAACTTATCCGACACATTTTTTAGAATAAGAGGCCTACCGTGAATAAAATAAGGTCCTCCCTTAAGGACTTGGTTAGCATCACTTTCAGTTTCAAAAAAAAAATCCAATCACTTTCAACTCCATACTTTGATTTCACACCCAAGTCTTGCAAAGCACATAGAACATAAAGGAGCCGAGGTGAAAGCCAACATATTGGCCTAGGAGAGACCATCCCCAAACGATTTGCCTAGGGATGGCTTCAGAGACCTTGATCTCCACTCTTCCTTTGGTCGGGGGTTGGAATTCAAGTTTACCCCCAACACCCAAATTCATAAAGATCTTCTTTGATTTGGAGGCCCAAACATTAGAACGAGGAGGGTTGGACTTACTTTGGCTTACCTTCTCTCCCTTATGTTGATCGGGTTTGGTGTTGGTGGACTTCTTTCCCTTGTTTGGATCATCGTTGTTACTCGAAACTATGACCTCAGGGGTTGGGTTATCCGATTCAATGGTAATCGGATGATTCGGGCCTGAGTTACCCGGAGCATTGGCCTGATCTTCAGCAGCGCTAACCGGATTGGGGGGGGGGGGGGGGGTGCAAGGTATCCAAGTTCTGGATATCTGGGTAGCTAGAGGGAGAGTTACCTGGAAACTCACCTTGCTTGCCTGTGGGGCTATCCGAAGGTGGTATGGAGTTACCCGGTTGATACGCCAAACTGGATAGCTTACCAGTGATGGGATTAGTGGTATCTGAAGAGCTATTCGGAAACACACCATCAATACCCTAGGAGCTACCCGAATGCGGGCTGTAGTTATCCGGTATCAGCGACAAATCGGATAACTTCTCAGCGGTAGAGCTTGTGTTGTCTGACGAGTATGGAACTTGCCTAGCCTTTGGCTCCAACCCATTTGAATTCAAATTAGCAACATTAGTTGAATTATTAGGGGGACTAATTACCTGGTTTGTATAGGAGATGATGTTCATTGAATGCATCTTGGGAGCCAATGAGTTGTCATTAATGGGGGGCGCGCCTAGCCTTAATTGCGGATCATGAACCAGGTTCACACCATGTGTGACCATTGTAGGGTCGGCCACCACACCAGGCGTCACCACAACACCACCAATCTCTCCTCTTTGTCATGGGCAGCGCCACCACCGGAGACACCAAGAAACTCGCCGGAAAAGTGCCCCTCAAGCTCGACATCACCATTAGGACCTAGATCTTCCACTTCCCCGTCCACAAGAGCGTTTTTAGGGTTAGAAGAATCAGATTTTCGATTATGTTTACCTTGTTGGTCATCCATGGCATTGTTCATCTTCAACCTATTGTCTTTTTCCATCTCTTTCGTCAGCCATTCAAAGCCATTAGGAGGAAAGTCCTCCTTCTTTGAGTCATCGCTCTTGGCTTTATTTTCCACCAAACTTTTCATTTTCTTTAGCCTCTTCTTACCTTCCTTGAGAACTCCATCCGCCATAGAATGCCTATCCGAGTAGTACTTTCTAGGATCTCCAATAGAATCACCACCAAGTACGAAGGACCCTTTAGGATTTTTTTCCCATCTTCAATCTTAACACATGACACAAGAACACACAAACAAAGAGAGAAGAAGGTAAGAAAGCAAACTGGAAAACTCGAGCAAGAAAGGAAGCAAGACAACTGGAAAAACGAAAAACAAAAGACTCTAAAACAAATTAGGTAACCACTTTAGAAAATCAAAGGGAAAGGAACCTAAAACAAAAGAAAACAACAAGGTCAAAGTTTCTCTTTATTTTATCGGCAAATCCTTTTTTTACAACGAAATCCAAAAGAGAGGTTAAGGAATAAAAAATCAACGTTGGACTGTTTATGATTATTCTATCTTTATCTCGAAAAATAGATAAAATACCGAATCCTTTTCTTTTTCTGGAACGAGAGAGGAGAAGCAAGAAACTCGAGAGAGGAAGAGGGAGACGAAGAGAAAGGAGGAAGAAGACACCTACCGCCGTTGAGGACTTACCCCACCATCTATGGAGGGAAGGGAAGAGAGGCCATGACAGAAAGGAGGAAAGAGCAAGGAAATACCCCCGCTAGGGCTTGGCTGGAGAGAAAACACCCTTGTCGCTGGAAATATGGGAGAGCTCTCTTCTTTGGGAGCATACACTACTAATGAGACCGAGAGCTCTTTCTTGATTCTATGGGTAGCGGTGCATGGCCGCTCGTCGTTCCTTTTCTTAGTTGGGGCTTTGGCGTCTCGCGGTCGGGTTTGGATGGGTCGAGACGGTGTGTATCGAGGCGTCTCCGTGATCCAAAAATTTCCTTGGAGGTTCGTCTTCACTGCCCACAAAGACTCTTGATGTACCGTTGGCCAGCGGTGTCGCTGCTTAGTGGCGCTTGGCTTTGCTTACTAGTCCATGTTGTCCCCATTGTGTTAGGTTTAGGTTTGCTAAGCCGCTCAGATTTGTTTGCTTGTTGTTGTGAGCGGAATCTGCCATGTTTTACAGTAACTTTTATATCGATTTCTGTATACATTGCATGCATTTGGGTTAAGATAGTACAGAATCTGTGTAGTTTATGTTTATTTGCCAAATTATGGAATCTACACCAGTTTCTGTTTAAATCGCAGAAATCGAGGCATTTACAGCAATTCTACAGAAGGTCGGAAATGCTCGGAAAACCACTACAGAAGTCCAAGGTCAAAGCAGCGGAACAAGTCTGAGAGCAAAGGCTACTCGATCTCGAGTAGGCCTGGTCGACATAGACAAGCCATGGCCGAGCAGCCTTGGTCGAGCACACCCTGATCGAGCAAAGCCAAACCGAGCTCCGGACCCTACTCGACCTAGACAAGCACTAGTCTAGTTCGACGAAACCCAGACGCCCACGTCCAGAGTCGACAAGGAGAAACTGTCCGAGGACGAAGTCGAAGACGACCAGGAGAGTCGCTGCAGCGGAAAGGACCAGACGCTGCCGCGGATCAAGCCACTCGCTGCCAGCGGAAGAGCCAGCTCGCGGAAGCGGAAGCAACACCCAAGTCGACCTCGAGGAGCCCTTGTCGAGGTCGACGAGAGCTTGACTCCTTGTCCGAGCCAGTCGACTAGAGTTACCCGAGCAGAGCCAGTCGACAAGACCAACCTTACTCGAGATCGACTAGGCGTGGTCTAGGTCGACAAGCACCCAGGAGCCCAGGTCCGAGCACATCGAGCACCAGCGAGCCGAGACGACTAATCCTACTCGAGGTCGACAAAACCTTGTCGAGGTCGAGTAGAGCCGCTTCCAGAATCTTCTCGACTTGGCTTGTCCGAGTAGGATTGGAGTTCCTTGATGCCGAAGGCGGAAAATTCTATCCGAAGTTGCTGAAATCTATCGAGATCTATCAAGTCTATCCATGGAAGGCGGAATCTATCAACATGAAGACATACCTACCATATTTAGTTTTATCTTTTCCTTTAGGATTTATTTCCATTAAACATTTATTTATCTTTTAAGTCTTTTAGATATAGATAGATATCTTCTTTCCTAGATTAGCTAGGGAATGAAGGCTATAAATAAAGCCCATGGGGCTGATTCCATGATCATTCAATTTCAGAGAGAAGTAAGTAGGAGAAGTAGAGAGAGAGAGAGAGAGTGAGCAGCCGGTTGGAGTTGTGAAGCGAGAGCGGAGTTGGCTTCGAGCGGTTGTAAACTTTGGTTTATTTTAATACAAGTTTCTTTCATCAATTCAATGTCTGCAATTGCGATGAGGCGTGAGTAGTCCACCCACTTCTGGGGCTGGGGTGAGCCCGACGGTGGCCATGTGAGGCGATGCGATAAAGGTCAGATCTTTTGTGCAATTCATCTTCTATCCCTATGAGCATGATTCTTTTGCGAGAGTTGAAGGTGATCCTTGTTTGTGTTATTGAAGCGAAAGTGATCTTAATGCAACTTGGATTAATTATGTGAAAAAGGGTTAGTAACAATTAGGGTTTATGCGAAAGCCTCTATTTGCCTATTTGTTAATGACGAAAGTTATTTGATGGAAAGCATGATCTTTTATGCCTTTATGTGTTGTTTTGCATGGTTATCGTTGTGGTGTTGAAACCCTGGCCTTGGAAGTCTTTTATTATATTGATTTATTTCACCGAAATTCTGAGTTCTGTGTTTGAATTTGCAAGCTTTAAAGTTTCTGTCTTTTTTCTGTTTCTGGTCGACCTAGACGAAGCTTCGTCGAGATCGAGTTGTCCTTTGTCGATCTCGAGTTGGGTTTGTCTTAGTCAAGTTGGTTTTCTGTTTGCTCTTGTTGATTTTTCACTTTCTGTACTCTGTGTCGAGTTGCTCTTGTCGATCTCGACAAGCTTGTGGTCGAGATTGAGTACGACTTTTTGCTTTATTTTTCGTTTGTTGCTTTGCATTACTTTCTGTCTTTAGTTTGTTCTTGCTTTTATTTCAGTTGCCCTTGCCGGGTTATTTTTCTTTTCTGCTTCTGTGTTTGTTTCTGTTTTTCTGCTGCTGCTGTGAGAATCTGTTAGCTACCTGAGAACTGCTGACGTGCTTCCTCGTGGATTCGATCCTGATTTTCTCTTACTACAACGGGAGGAAGTCTTGTATTTATTTGCTGAGACAGGGAAGTCAGTCTGAACTATATTTTACATTTATTTCAATACTCGATTTACTCCTGCAACAACAAATTGGCGCCGTTGCCGGGGAAGCAATCAATCGCGCCTTAGGTAGTCAGTTCTCACTGTCTCTTTGAGTTAGATTGCAGGTGTATGCGTCGTTCTGGTCAAACACCTGAGTTTGACAGCTTAGACGAACCGGAGCGCTACCTACACATCCACTCCAAACTCAAAAGGATCATGTCGGCCGCTGAAACACAGGAACAGCTGATCGCTAGGCTTACCAGGGAACTAGCCGCAAGGATGCCGCTATCAACGCTAAAAATGCTGCTATCGCCGCTGAGAGAGCAGCAAGGGAACAAGCACAAGCTGAGCTTGCCCAGTATCCAACCACGGCAGAGGACTACATGCACCCAACTCTCGTCGTGCCTGAATCGGCGATTCTAATCCCTGAAAACTCTTTTGAAATTCGCACTCAATTTCTTATAGAGCTTAAAAATAATGCCTTTTACGGCAGATTTAATGAATGCCCTCTTGAACATATTACTAACTTTCATGATATGTGCCGTACTCTTGCAGAAGGTACAACCTTGGAATATGTCAAGATGAAATCTTTCCGTTGGTCGCTTGCTGGGCCTGCACTGAAATGGCTGGAAGGGCTGAAGGCAAGATCACTCACAACCTGGGCCCAAGTAGAGCAAGAGTTTCTGAACAAATTCTTCCCACCTGCCAAAACAGCACATCTCCGCCAGAAAATCACCGCCTTTAAACAGCAGAAAGGGGAACCGCTGGCAAGGGCATGGGAGCGCTACAAGGAACTGCTACGATCTTGCCCTACTCATGGACAGCCACCCTACATCATTCAGGAGATCTTCTTCAACTCTCTTGATCAAGTCACTAAGGACAGAATCAACAATTATACTCGCTACGAGTATCTGACAATGCCGCCAAGTGACGCATGGAGAGTGCTGGAGAAGCTCACTACCTACGACAACAAGTATGGGTCTACTGCAACTTATGAAGAGAACCCATACGCCAGGCCAGCACCATCCATGCCACTCTATGAGCCATCAAAGGAGATTGATCCGGATGTCAGGGAGCAATACTACAGAGATCAGAATAGGAAGCTCATCAAGCAAGTAAAGTATCTCTCTGTCAACCAGCCTTGCATAGAATGCGGATCGCAAAGGCACACCACTCCTGAGTGCCCACACACAGAGCAAGTCAGGCTGGCAGAACACCATGAGGATGCAGCTTACGCAGGGGGACCCAATCGCTACATGGGGGACCAAAGGTTTCAGTAACCACAGTGGAACCAAGGTGTCCCTAGGAACCCCCCGCCCTATAGAGCTCCAGGACATCCAGAAAGGGATCAAAAGAAGGATGATATACAGACAGTCCTGGAGGAGATACGGAGAAACCACACAGAAACTAGGCAATCTTTCAACTCCGTCTATACTCAAATGCAAGGTGTCAACTCTAGGCTTGGGGAAATTGATATCTGGTGGAAAACAGTTGATACACAGATTGGTCAGCTAGCAGCGGGAATCCCCAGACAGTCAGGAGCACTCCCTGGATCTTCAGAACCAAATCCTAAGGGAAAGACTGGACACGTCGCCGCTGTGAAACTCAGGAGCGGCCATCAATTACAAGAGCCAGAGGTTGGAAAGCAGCAGAACGACGAAGAACAGCAAGTCGACCTCGACAAGGCCGTAGTCGATCTCGACAAGGCCGTACTCGACCTCGACAAGACTCTCGTCGACCTCGAGGAGAAATTGCCAGAATCTTCGTCTGCGCCGAACAGCAACTCGACTGCACCCAATCCAGTCGATCTCGACGAGACCCTTGTCGATGTCGAGGAGCCCTTGGTCGAGAAATCTGCAGCAGCTCCGACGTCTGTTCTGGCTCCGACTCAGAAAAAGAAGCTGCATTTCCCCACAAAATCCCTAAAGGACCCAGCGGAGAAAAAGTTTCAGCGCTTCATTAAGATGCTTCAGAAGCTCAACGTCACCATCCCCTTCACAGAAGCTCTCAATGAAATGCCGTCTTATGTCAAGTTCCTGAAGGAGATTCTGAGCAAAAAGCGATCGATGGCGGAAATCACAGAGGAGTGCAGCCATCTGGACATATTGGAGAAGAGGCCGGATCCAGGTAAGTTTGCTATAACTATTGGATTTGGTCCATACAAAATTAATGCCCTATGTGATCTTGGAGCCAGTGTTAGTATTATGCCTTTAACGATTTGGTCCAAGATTAAGATAGGTGCCCTGGAGCCTGTGGATGCTAGACTATACATGGCCAATAACACAGTGGTCATTCCAACAGGCATGGTGGAAAATGTCCCAGTACAAGTAGGTAAATTCTTCGTTCCTGCTGATTTCTTAATTGTTGATATGCAAGAAGATCCTGCTTTTCCAATTATTCTAGGGAGACCATTCTTGGCGACTGTGGATGCCAACATAAGCGTACGGAAAGGAGTGCTCACCTTCAACATCAGCGATGAAGTAATTGAGTATTCCTTCAACAAAACTGAAAGGCATACGGGTCCGATGGAAGAGGTCAAATCTATCTCAGCTGGCTACATCACCTGCGGGGAACCCAAGGTCAGGAATATGACCCCCAAGGAGCTAGAAAAGAGGGACATGGAGGCCCAGGTGGAGGAGATCATGGCAATCCTAAAAAAGAACACAAGGACTAAGTATGGGGTCAAGATCGACCAAACCCTAGTCGATCTCGACCAGACCAAGGAGACTCCACCGAAGCCGGCTTCGTCAAGCAGCGAACCAGACAAGCCGAGTCTACTCGAGGTCGACCACACCCTCGTCGATCTCGACCACCGATCGAGGAGCCCAGATCCTGCTTCCTCGACGATGGTGACTCCAGGACCAAAGCCCTACTCGACCTCGAGTAGGCTTGTCGAGGTCGACCAGCACTCAGCACCACCAGAGCCATCTTCCTCGACGGCACCTTCCTCGACGATGGTGACTCCAGGACCAAAGCCCTACTCGACCTCGAGTAGGCTTGTCGAGGTCGACCAGACTTCTTCGTCGACTTCTGCCTCTTCGACCAGGACACCACCAGAGCCAGCAGACTCGTCGATCTCGAGGAGCCCTAGTCGAGATCGACCAAACACCGTGGTGCCCGATTCCGTTTCCGCAAAGGTAAGTCAAGGTATGGATCTTTCTTCTCCTATTTCCATCAAAGATTTATCTATACATGGGAGAGGTTTGCCTTGGTATGTGCGATTGTGCAGGATTTCCAATGATGAGCCTAAGGAGTATGAAGTTGGAGACAAGCTCTATGTCTCTAAATCAAAGGATCATTGGTTTCCCAACAAATTCAACAAGAAGCGGATGGGACCGTTCGTGGTGAACAAGATCCATTCTGGAGGATTACAGCTGATGGACAAGAATGGAGCCTTATTTGAGGCCCAAGCTACATGGGCCCTGCAGATGCCACCTTGAGCATTAATGAAAGTCGGCCTAGCGACTATAAAATCTAGAGCATGTACATAAACTTTTTAGGACATTTGAGACTTTGTTTTTGTTTTTGCTATTATGGGTATATGTCTTCTACTTTTTCAGGTCAATGGATAGAACCAAAGCTTACTCGGACTAAGAGGTGCTCCATTCGAAATTTTGCAGCTCTGCACACATGTCTTGTGAGTTTCTTTCTTTACCCTTTACATTGTTTTTTTTATATACAGTGAGGACATTGTAATGTTTAAGTATGGGGTGGGGGAAGGGCTTACATTTATGCATATTTTCCATACTTGACATTATGTGTGCATTATTTCTTGGAATTGCTACATGGCTATTTTGGAATGCATTATTTATTTATGTGCTTATATGCATGTTTTCCAAAAATTTGAGAAAAATGACCCCCATTGAAAATTTTGAATAATGTCATGGAAGCTTATATTGAACTCGACGATGCAAAATTGGATTCATTAGAAATATAGCATGAAATTTCCTAGTAAAGGGAAGTCACAATGAAGTGCATTATTTCTTGAAAACCATGAAAGGAGGTAAAATTTGAAGTTGCTTTTGACATATTGCATGATAAGATGATGGAGGACTTTATATTTCCATATAGTGCTCATATGTTTATAATCCTAGCCTTACCTATGCTTATGCATCACAAAAGCCATAAAATGCCTTATTTCATATATTGCTCCACATGATCTAAATATTTGCCATTCTTTACCTTATCCGGGGGTTATGTTGAGAATGATGTTACATTATGGAGATGTCATATGGTGTTTGTGTTTGTGATTGTTATCATATTTGGAGTTTGGAAGGAAATTGTTTGAAATATATGGAAAATTTAATGAGTGAAAGAAAATCCAATCACCTCAGGAGATAAAGGTAGATTGACCCTGCTCTCTGAGATAATAGTTTGGAGAGATGGGACACATTGTGAGGAGTCTAAAGCACTAAGTATCTGGGGCCATTCATGACACCCATGTTTGCGACTCGCGAGAAGGCAGTGCTAAGGTCAGAGAGGTAAAAGCATTATTATTGAAAAAAGCAATATGAAAGGTGAAGTACTCCATTTCCCCGGATCAAAAAGCACCACATTGCCAGAAATTGCCCACCTTTTAGCCTTTTACCAATCTACTCCTTCATGAGCTTAAATTAAAGTCTTCTTGATTATCAATGCTTTGTCACATATGAATTATTTGTGCATAACCCTCCTTTTGTGAGTAGATGTTGCTTTTACATATTTGCACATGCATGAATCTGTGACACTAGTACCTTTTCGAGGATGGTAATTAATTGCAGGGTCATATAAAAATGAATCTGATATGTTGAGAGTTTTAATTACTTCCCCTGAATGACAAATAAAAGTATTGCTTGAGGACAAGCAAGCTTAAGTATGGGGTGTTTGTTGTGAGCGGAATCTGCCATGTTTTACAGTAACTTTTATATCGATTTCTGTATACATTGCATGCATTTGGGTTAAGATAGTACAGAATCTGTGTAGTTTATGTTTATTTGCCAAATTATGGAATCTACACCAGTTTCTGTTTAAATCGCAGAAATCGAGGCATTTACAGCAATTCTACAGAAGGTCGGAAATGCTCGGAAAACCACTACAGAAGTCCAAGGTCAAAGCAGCGGAACAAGTCTGAGAGCAAAGGCTACTCGATCTCGAGTAGGCCTGGTCGACATAGACGAGCCATGGCCGAGCAGCCTTGGTCGAGCACACCCTGATCGAGCAAAGCCAAACCGAGCTCCGGACCCTACTCGACCTAGACAAGCACTAGTCTAGGTCGACGAAACCCAGACGCCCACGTCCGGAGTCGACAAGGAGAAGCTGTCCGAGGATGAAGCCGAAGACGACCAGGAGAGTCGCTGCAGCGGAAAGGACCAGTCGCTGCCGCGGATCAAGCCACTCGCTGCCAGCGGAAGAGCCAGCTCGCGGAAGCGGAAGCAACACCCAACTCGACCTCGAGGAGCCCTTGTCGAGGTCGACGAGAGCTTGACTCCTTGTCCGAGCCAGTCGACTAGAGTTACCCGAGCAGAGCCAGTCGACAAGACCAACCTTACTCGAGATTGACTAGGCGTGGTCTAGGTCGACAAGCACCCAGGAGCCCAGGTCCGAGCACATCGAGCACCAGCGAGCCGAGACGACTAATCCTACTCGAGGTCGATAAAACCTTGTCGAGGTCGAGTAGAGCCGCTTCCAGAATCTTCTCGACTTGGCTTGTCCGAGTAGGATTGGAGTTCCTTGATGCCGAAGGCGGAAAATTCTATCCGAAGTTGCTGAAATCTATCGAGATCTATCAAGTCTATCCATGGAAGGCGGAATCTATCAACATGAAGACATACCTACCATATTTAGTTTTATCTTTTCCTTTAGGATTTATTTCCATTAAACATTTATTTATCTTTTAAGTCTTTTAGATATAGATAGATATCTTCTTTCCTAGATTAGCTAGGGAATAAAGGCTATAAATAAAGCCCATGGGGCTGATTCCATGATCATTCAATTTCAGAGAGAAGTAAGTAGGAGAAGTAGAGATAGAGAGAGAGTGAGCAGCCGGTTGGAGTTGTGAAGCGAGAGCGGAGTTGGCTTCGAGCGGTTGTAAACTTTGGTTTATTTTAATACAAGTTTCTTTCATCAATTCAATGTCTGCAATTGCGATGAGGCGTGAGTAGTCCACCCACTTCTGGGGCTGGGGTGAGCCCGACGGTGGCCATGTGAGGCGATGCGATAAAGGTCAGATCTTTTGTGCAATTCATCTTCTATCCCTATGAGCATGATTCATCTTGTTTGTGTTATTGAAGCGAAAGTGATCTTAATGCAACTTGGATTAATTATGTGAAAAAGGGTTAGTAACAATTAGGGTTTATGCGAAAGCCTCTATTTGCCTATTTGTTAATGACGAAAGTTATTTGATGGAAAGCATGATCTTTTATGCCTTTATGTGTTGTTTTGCATGGTTATCGTTGTGGTGTTGAAACCCTGGCCTTGGAAGTCTTTTATTATATTGATTTATTTCACCGAAATTCTGAGTTCTGTGTTTGAATTTGCAAGCTTTAAAGTTTCTGTCTTTTTTCTGTTTCTGGTCGACCTAGACGAAGCTTCGTCGAGATCGAGTTGTCCTTTGTCGATCTCGAGTTGGGTTTGTCTTAGTCGAGTTGGTTTTCTGTTTGCTCTTGTCGATTTTTCACTTTCTGTACTCTGTGTCGAGTTGCTCTTGTCGATCTTGACAAGCTTGTGGTCGAGATCGAGTACGACTTTTTGCTTTATTTTTCGTTTGTTGCTTTGCTTTACTTTCTGTCTTTAGTTTGTTCTTGCTTTTATTTCAGTTGCCCTTGCCGGGTTATTTGTCTTTTCTGCTTCTGTGTTTGTTTCTGTTTTTCTGCTGCTGCTGTGAGAATCTGATAGCTATCTGAGAACTGCTGACGTGCTTCCTCGTGGATTCTATCCTGATTTTCTCTTACTACAACGGGAGGAAGTCTTGTATTTATTTGCTGAGACAGGGAAGTCAGTCTGAACTATATTTTACATTTATTTCAATACTCGATTTACTCCTGCAACAACACTTGTCAATACCTGGTTTGCACCTTTTGTTATTTTATTGTATGATTGATGGTTCGCCGTCTACTGATTTTGTCGACCTCTCGATGAATCAAACTTGTTTGACCCTCGAATTCAAACCTTATAATGAAAAAAAAAAAGATTTGGAATTATTGTGCACTTGTGCTAATTCAATATTTGGGCTTATATTTTAACCCAAAAAAATATTTGGGCTTGTTTTTATGTGGACTAAATGATGTTTATGGGCCAAATAGACTAGGGAACATTTAAGCTGCATGCCGGCAGGAGACTTTTGTCGCATTTTGATTTTGATGTTAGTCACAGGATATCTATTTTAGGAAAATAACGTCATAAATATATACTATATATTTAATAAAAATATTAAAATATTTTTGAAAATCAGTTAGCTATTAAATTATATGAGATTCAATTATTGGTAAATTAGGAAAAAAAACCCTTTTGACTTTATAGATGTTAATTTTGTTTATATTTTGAGATTCTAAATAAAAGATATTTAAATTTATATCGATATTATTTTTTGGTAAAAAAAAAATATATATCATTTTTTTTATTTATTTATTGAAATCTATCAAAATTATTATATTGTATTAATATAATTTTCGTACACGGATGGAGCACCCTTAGGGCATCCACATCCATGGCGTTTTACCCACCCCATCCACCACAAAGGGGTAGATTATGGATGTGGGGTTTAACCCATTGTATAGAGGGGAAGGGGTCACCCTAGTCCAAAGGGGTAAACCCTTTCACTTTTCCAATAATTTTCTCTTTTCTTTTTTAATATATTGTGGGACCTCTCATTTGTTTTATAATTTTTTATTATGTAAATTATGTTTTGATTGGTTGAAAATATGTAATGAGGTATAAATAAAGTTATAAAATAAGTAAGGGAGGTTTTGCAAAATAGCCACGAAAATGGGCTTATTTTGCGAAATATCCGCGTTTTAGGACATTTTTGCAAAATGTCCTAAATAAAACCCCCGTCCCTTTGTTTCCTTTCTCTCTCCTCCGACCTCTCTCCGCGCGCTCTCTGTTTCTCTGGATGGCGATTGTGAGCGAGGCCGAGATCTATGGCTTCGACGCCGGATCTGAAGCAATTTCGTCCATCTTCCTCCTTGTCGCTGCCGCAGCCGCTCCGCCTCGCGCCGCCTCGCACCCTCCCCGGCCAGATCTGAAGTCGGAGCGCCGCCTCGCACCTTATGTCCAATTGATTCTGAAATCGAATTCGATTAATTGATTAATTGATTCTAGATCTGAATTCCAAATCTGGAATTCGATTAATTGATTCTGAGAGCGAGAATGCCGGAGCGACGGGAGGAGAGGCGTGAGCGTCGGCGACCGAGAGTGCTCGAGATGGAGATCGAGAGCGCCGGAGAGCGAGAATGCCGGAGCAAAGTCGAGCGAGCCGGAGGCGAGGCCGGAGGCGAAGCCGGAGGCCGGCGGCGTCGAGCGCGGAGCGGAGTTCCTCTTCGCAGAAATCCGAGGAAGAAGAAAGACTTTTGATTAAATTACAAAAATCACCCTACAAATATGAGAAATTAAAAAAATTATCTATATTTTATTATGTGATCCATAATCTATATTTTTATTTTTATTTTTGCACAACGAAATGTTATATTTGCACAACATACGATTATATTTGCACAATTTACGGTTTATATTTGCACGACACAATGTTAAAAAAATAAAAAATAAAACTAGACTTGCTTCAATTTATTCTAAATCGTTTACAATTTATTGAGAAAGTATAAAATTATATTGAGATAAAATAAGATCATGTTGAGAATCAATTCACAAGTCCCGATTGTCGTGCAACTCTTAAAACAAGAGTCGTGCAACTCTTAAAACAGAGTCGTGCAACTCTTACAAGATAGTCGTGCAACTCTTAAAACAAGAGGCGTGCAACGCTTACAACAGAGTCGTGCAACTCTTAAAACAAGAGTCGTGCAACACTTACAATAGAGTCGTGCAACTCTTAAAACAGAGTCGTGCAACTCTTAAAACAGAGTCGTGCAACTCTTAAAACAAGAGTCGTGCAACTCTTAAAACAGAGTCGTGCAACTCTTACAAGAGAGTCGTGCAACTCTTAAAACAAAGTCGTGCAATTCTTACAAGAGAGTCGTGCAACTCTTAAAACAAGAGTCTTGCAACTCTTACAACAGAGTCGTACAACTCTTAAAACAGAGTCGTGCAACTCTTACAAGAGAGTCGTGCAACTCTTAAAACAAGAGTCGTCCAACTCTTACAACAGAGTCGTGCAACACTTTAAGAGTAAGTTGTGCAAATATGACCCAAGTCTAGTTTTTTTTTTGTTTAGCTTTTGTTTTTTGTTCTTTTTTTTAACATTTTATCGTGCAAATATAAGAGTATGATGTGCAAATATAACCGTAAGTTGATCAATTTTATTTTTTTATAACTCTGTCATCACTAAAATTGCAAACACCGATGACACAACTTTTAATTTCTAAAAAGCTGCTGACACAACCCTTAATTACAGTTGCATAACTGCATCTTAAAGTTGCACGACAGCACCTTAAAGTTGCACGACCGCAAAACTTCACCAATCCCCCATGTTGTGCAATTTTACTCTATTGATGAGCAAAATTATATTTGCAAAAATAAAGAATTGGTGAGCAAAAGAAAAGAAAAGGCAAAGACATGAAAAGAAAAGGCGAAGACACGAAGCAAATGGAGAATATAAGCAGTATACATCAATCCCCATCCAAACATACCAATCTAATGATCCAGAACTGAACAACTCTTAATAATAAATGACTCAGAAGACTTATTTACCAATAAACAACCCAAACTCTCACATACATATATATAAAGGATAATCTGGATCACTACAAAAAATAAAAATAAAATCATACTCTAATATCAATCAAGATGAGCTAGCATTGGTTTTTGATGCGGGGTTCCTGATACTAACAAAATCCACCAGATCCTTGAAAATGGGGTCTTTCTGCTTCGGTTTTGCTCGGGATGGTGAGCTTATAGAGAAATTCCGGGTCTGTCCCAACATGATGTCATAAGAGGAAGAAGAACCGCTGCTTAAATGATTGCCTCCAAAGGTAGTCTGCTGATTGAAGAATTGTTGCCTTTGCGAAAATCGTCCAGGTGGCGGTGGCAAGCGACCAATAGGGGAATCCCAAGGAGGTGAAGGCTGCTTCTCTGATGTATCCGTTGGAGCTGGCTTGCCATCAATCTAAGATATGGATCCCTTTTTAAAAAATGAGTTATTCCCAAAAGAGAACCTTAATGAGTATCAACTTCTTAAGTATGGAAAAGATAATGACTTGCATAATACTTTTAATAGCTAGCAGTTTAACATCAGTAAGCTAGTCACAAAAAAACTGCTCATCTGGCAGTATCAAAGTACCATTCCTTCAATCCATCAAGGACTTGAGTCTATAATTCAACTGTACTGTATCTGCTGTGAAGCTACACACCCCAGGGAACTTTTCAAGCACTGTGATTAGTACCTTTGAGCCTCTTTTGAACATGTTAGTTTAATCTGTTTAACAGTTAGGCTTGGTTTACTTAATATCTTAGCGAAATTGATTCTAGTAATGCTTCACATTTGCATAAAGTTTCCCCATTTGCACAGACACTAGTACATGACTTTTATGGTGCTCCTAACAAGAGATAAATTTGAAACTAAACTATGCTATGCTTGTTTATCTGAAACTAAACTATGCTATGCTTCATCCTAAATGAACTGCAGAAACTGACCTATGCTATGCTTCATCCTAAATGAACTGGCAGAAACTGAACTATGTACAAGAAAGTTACAGTTCAGAAACAAATAAAACTACATAGAGGTTTCATCCTAAAACGAGGAGAAAAAATGAAACAAACCGTAAATCTGTATTATAAGCAAACATGTGATACGAACCAAAAGAAAAAGATTACAGTTGACTACAATTGTGATTATAAGCAGACTTTTGACCCATAAAATAAACTCACCGGAGCAATGATTGGTGGTTGTATGATCTGCTTCAGCCTTAATTTGTTATATATATGCACAAAGAAATCCTTAATCTGCACCAAAAGTAGCAATTCAAAGAGTTAACAGAAAAGAACTAAAAATGGTCCATAAAACTGCACCATCATACTAAGGAAAGAATACTATAAAACTGCACCAACATACTAAGGACAGAATACTAGATATGGGGGGAACAACAATTAAAGAGTGTCGCCTCTGACGACACAAATCTTGAGTTCAATTGACATTGAATTCTCTTTGGAGTCCATCATCGACAAGAGCGCATATGATACATTAGAGAGTCATACTAAGCACATCAAATCTTTGCTCAAATTCCGGAATTCTAGAGCATTCGAATCATCAGAACACGAACAATTCACCATAATCCTTGTAGCTTGACGGCCCTTGCTCCTAGCATAGGTTCTGCATAATGATGATGAAAATAATGCTTCAATCACTAGTACAAAAATGGTTTTAGACAACACCTTATAGACAACGGTTTTTAAAATAAAGTTGTCTATATTGGCAGAAATTAGAGTTTTTGGGGACGCACAACGGTTATTAGTTGTAACCGTTGTCTTTGTAATTGCAAAGACAACGTACATATAGAGAACCGTTGTCATACATATAGAAGACATCTCAAAGAATACGATTGACAGAACCGTTGTCTATGTACAATTGAAACCGTTGTCTTTCTAATGACAAAGACAACGAATATACAAGGAACCGTTGTCATAGATATAGAGGACATATCAAAAAATACGATTGACGGAACCATTGTTTATGACCAATTAAAACCGTTGTCTTTGTTATTCTAAAGACAACGAATATAGTAAGAACCGTTGTCATAGATATAGAGGACATACCAAAAAATACGATTGATAGAGCTGTTGTTTATGACCAATTAAAACTGTTGTCTTTGTTATTGTAAAGACAACGAATATAATAAGAACCGTTGTCATAGATATCGAGACAACTCAAATAATACGATTGGCATAACCGTTGTCTATACCCAATTAAAACTGTTGTCTTTGTAATTGCAAAGACAACGTATATATAAATAACCGTTGTCATACATATAGAAGACATCTCAAAGAATACGGTTAACTAAACCGTTGTCTATGTACAAATGAAACCGTTGTCTTTCTAATGACAAAGACAACGAATATACAGAGAACCGTTGTCATAAATATAGAGGACATATAAAAAAATACGATTGACGGAACCATTGTTTATGACCAATTAAAACCGTTGTCTTTGTTATTGTAAAGACAACGAATATAGTAAGAACCGTTGTCATAGATATAGAGGACATACCAAAAAATACGATTGATAGAACTGTTGTTTATGACCAATTAAAACCGTTGTCTTTGTTATTGTAAAGACAACGAATATAATAAGAACCATTGTCATAGATATCGAAACAACTCAAATAATACGATTGACATAATCGTTGTCTATACCCAATTAAAACCGTTGTCTTTGTAATTACAAAGACAACGAATATATAAATAACCATTGTAATATATATAGAGAACATCTCAAATAATATGATTGATATATAGAACCGTTGTATTTGTCCAATTGAAACTGTGGTCTATGCCAAATTTATTTTCTCAAATTAAAATTAAAAAATTAAAAAATAAGAAAAAGATATATCTGATCGATTTAATTAAGGAAACAAAAATATTATTTTATGAATTGTTGGGTTGAATATTGTTGTTTATTGGGTTAGAATTGTTATAAAGCAGAAATAGCGGAATTATTTTGTTATTCCTCGTAATTTAACTTACCCTAATATTGAGGTGTATAAATATCGGTAATTGGAACCCTAGCCGCCCAATCCCCTTGTTCCTTTCTCATCTGTTTCAGATTTGAGGCTTGGGAGCTCAGCCTCCTCTTGTACTCCTTGCCGCTTCAAACTCCCACCATCTCTTCCTCCATTCCTTCCGCTCCTCCTCGCACCAGACGGAACCCGAGCAGGCCGGGGTCATCCTTGTCGATGAACGACACCAAAGATCGCTGCCGCCTCCCAATCTCTTGTCGGAACCAGGACCGGCGAACTCAAGGCTGTCGTCGAGCGCTTCTTGGTCACCAGGCGCAACGCTCGACCCTCTTTGATGCAGACGAGGACGGATCCGACGCCCCTCTTCCTCCTTGTCCCTCTTCCGATCTCATCAATTGAAGCCTGACGCCCACATGAGAGAAGTCGATGACCGTTTTCCTCTCGCCGGAGTCGCCCCCTCCCTTCTCGCCGTTGCCGCCGCGCCCAGATTAAGCTTTTCGTCACTGCTTTTCGACGGCAGGGGGCCAGCGAAGCTGCGCGGACCTTACCTCTCCCTCACCAGAGCCATCGACCCGATGCCGGAGGTGACGCTTAGGGCCTCGCCTTGCCCCTGCAGATCTTGAAGCCAATGCTGAGCAACACCATCGGAGCACAGTGCTCCCACCGCCAGCCCCACTTGCGCGAGTCACAACCCCAACAAACCCGAGGAGTCTGCGGCCTGATGTTGAAGCTCGAGCCTCAAATTCGTACCCGCCCTAGTTTTGTCAGAATTGGGGTAAAACTCTTAGGCTTGAACCTTGCCTGATTCCACTTTGTTTTCGTTTAATTCACTATAAATTGGATTAACTGAGATATTTGTGTTAATGGTTGTCGAATTTGCGGTGTCGTTATTGCGGGATTGCTATTTGTTGCTTTGATGGGTTTTGATGATTTTGAATCTTAACTCATTGATATAAAATGGTTTGGCGTTGAATTGGTTCGATTAAAGTGGTTTTGAAACGATTAACTCTTGCTTGATTGTTACTGTTCCGATGGTTTTGGTCTAAACTAGTCACTCATGGTTAAATATGCTAAAATTAACCATATGCAAAAAACAGGGATAGACAACGGCTAGTTTAACCGGTGTCATTAGTTCGTTCAAATTTAAAAATATGTAATTCACAACGGTTGAAATATACGTATACAACGATTATATTGTATATAGACAACGATTCATTTATATTTAGACAACGGCTAAATGGAGTTTTGATAATGATTATTTGGTACATACACAATGGTTGAAATATACATATACAACGGTTAGATTGTATATAGACAACGGTTCAATTGTACTTACACAACGGTTAAACGGAATTTAGACAATGGGGATATGAGATATAAACAGCGGTTATATAGCACATAGACAACGGTTATAGTCCACCTAGACAACAATTAGATTGTACATAAACAATAGTTATATAACACATAATCAACGGTTTAATGACCCATAAACAACGGCTATATAACACATAAACAACGGTTATAACTATGTAATATTGATTGTTGAAAATTTTGGAGTCTCATAGACAACAGTTATAGAGTATCTTAGACAACAGTTATAACTGTTGTTTATAAGAACCGTTGTCATAGGTTCAACTGTTGTTTCATCTAAAAACGCACTGACATAGACAACAGTGCAATAACCGTTGTCTATGTTAATAAATAACCGTTGTGTAAGACCTTTTTTGTACTAGTGAAGAAATCGTATCAAGATTTAGTAAATGAAAGCATGACAGTGTTGGAATGCTTGTAGTGTTTTTATGCACAAGAATGGAACTTTAAAAGTGTGATATTAAACTAGACAGCTCATATGCACAACTCGAGAGTAGAAATTAACTAATTATTTATTCTTTGACTTCAAGAAAGGCATGTGAACATCTAAAACAGAAAATGTTAATGAATGCAACAGAGGAAGACAGGAGAAATCTCAAAGAAACATATACACGTTGATGATACATATGTCTAGCTAAACTACAGCAATCCTTGGGAGACAACGTATGTTAAGGGATGAGATAAAGGGAGATGGATTTATAGAGGCTGCAAAATGTATATTAACTTAAGCACATTTTTAGTACTCAAGGAACCAATAATGCAATATGTTATCAAATTCTAGGAATCCAAACCCAAAAGGCACATTAAAAAACAAATCACGTGATCTGTGGCACTCTTTCATTCCCGCAAAGAGAATTAAAGTAGGCTCACAGATAATGACAGAAATTTGATCACATGCTGGCAGAAAATAAGCTAGGGACATGTAAATGTAAATCTACTAGCCTCACCCAATTTCATAGTCCATATCCAGTTCATTTTGAATATCCTCAGCCTGGAATTTAAAATTTTAAAAATTAGCTATGTAGGCCTTCTTAGCCTAAGATCAATTTTGAATGTTTGATACTTCAAAGAATCAGACTTACAGCGTCTTCATCAATGTCATCGCCATACTCAAGAACTTGGGGAGGATTGAAGAAGTTAAAGAAACTATCACATTTTTCAGTTTTGATGATTATCTTGCCACCTCTTCTTGACTTTTTCTTTAGAAGCTTCTGTGTCAAACATTTTCCAGGATACCACTCGATCTTTGTCCTATAAAATTGTAAACAGATATGAGCAATCTGCTTAAACATAGCAAGTTAGCAAATTTCAAAAGCACAATCAGTAGCTTACCCAATTGCTTTCTCCAAAAACAATGGAATAGGAATCAAAGACATCATCCTTCGTCCTCCTGATTGGTATTGTGTAAGCACAACTGTACTTTCCTCATATCAAATCAAACAGCAGCCAGCAACATGTTACACAGAGGACAACAAAGAAAACAATGGAGAAAGTAAGTGTGAATGTATGGAAAATTAACAAATCAATCAATCGGTTTTTCTAATTGTATTTTAAAATCTGCATATATATTTATAGAGGAAATTCATATTAGCTTCAATTCCATGTTGCACAACTATATTTATATATTTCTAGAGTTGCACCACTCTATTCTAGAGTTGCACCTGTCTACAAACTACAAAGAACCTAAAGCACTATTTTGTGACTATTTGTTTTGGCCTTCATGTATCAATTTTGGAGTAAAAAAATATACACAGTAAAATGCAGACTGATGACGAAGTGAAAGCTTAACATACTGAACCTCATTAAATATAAAATCAACTGAATTTTGCTTGTTAATTAAGCAGAAATGGTCATACATGTAGCAACAGCTGCGGTCAGAGTTAGGATATTGCTTGTCAACTATATGTTCTTGTTGAATCAACACTTATGTTTGGATAACTCTCAAGAAGGAAACAGGAAGTAAAGAAACATCAGGACCATGAACCTTCATTTGTTCTCAGCATGTGTGAAATATATTCAAAGATTCTACATATAATCTTCCACAGTGAGATGTCCAATTTCAGAAGAACTCAGAACCAGGCATTTTCCTTGATATGTTAAATCCGACAGTATGATTTTGTCACCGTAGTTTATGAACAACATCAGGATCATCAATTTCATCAAGTGCAGGACTATTTAAGAAAGCATTGCAGCATAAGTTTGTTTCAATCCTAAGGCATTCTATGAATGAAATCAAAGAAATCCGTGACAAAGTAATCGAATATCAAATACAGATGATTACACATAAAATCCCCAAGAAGCAATGTCTACCCTGCCTTGCCCAATAGAATTTCTCAATTGAAAGCCAAAAGCTCAATGATTCAATGAAGTGGAGAATTCGACATATTCAGTCAACAGTCGGCACTAAGCAAGTGTACAACACAACTGCAGCAGCAATACATCCCTCAAGAGTACCGATTTCAAAGTTCATAGCGACAAAGAAAGAGAGGAGAGTTTAAGAGAAGAATACCTGGTCGGGAACAAGTCGTGGAAGAGGAAAACAGGTTGTGCAGAAAGAGAAGAAGAGGAGGAGAAGACCGAGCAAGTTGAGGAGCCGAACAGGAGAAGCGAGTCGCCGGCCGGGGGAGAATCACCGATGGAGCTCAAGAGGAGAGACGGAAGTACCGGAAGGAGAGAGGCGGATCCATGGACAGAGCTCGGGAGGAGATTTGGAAAGGAGGTCTGGGAACGAACCTGATCCAGATCTCGGCGCTCGCTCGAACTCGCTCCGGCGCTCGCTCGACCTCGCTCCAGCGGTCGCTCAGCCAGATCCGGCCTCTCGCTCCAGATCTCCAACGGCCACATCCGACGCTCGCTCCGGCCTCCGCCGCTCGTTCGCTCCGCCGCACGCTCGCCACTAGACGACGGCTCTGGCGCCGAATCGAGAGCTCCATCGGCCATCGCCTTCAATGGGGAGCGGAGAGAGATTGAAGAGAGGATGGGATTGGGGCCATCGATCAGGAAAAAAAAAAAAGAGAATTAGTTTATATAGGGGCTATTTCGCAAATTTGTCCAAACCCGCGTCTATTCCGCAAATACGTCCAATTAATATGCCTATTTCGCAAATTTTTTCAATAAGTAATGGGGTAAACTTATGAATGTGGGTAAAACTTAAAGGAAAGGTAAATATATTGAGAAATGAGGTGTCGAAATTTTATGAGGAGGGATAAAAAAAAAGTCGGGATGGGGTAGCCCCATGGATGCTGATGCTCTTACCATTTTGAATATTTGTTAGGCTCTCCGTACATGTGCCTTACGGTAGTGCACTCGTAGTTGCCATGTCCGGTCCCCAACCTTCCAGTCGGTACTCCATCAACAGGGCGACCCGGTCCGGTCATTTCTCCCTCATATTCTTCGAATTCGATCTGAGTATTACCGTATTACTCCCTTAATTCCTTCTCTCTCCGATTTATGGTTTTGACTTTACAATTCCCTCTGCTAACTTGCATCTGATTATCTGGTAAGATGATTTCCTCCTCCTCCTCCTGTTTTCTTACTAGCTTCCAGTTGAACGATTTTCGGTGCGCATATATCCCATTTCATCTGTGATTTGATATGGTAATGATTTTTTCTTTTTCTTTTTACTTTTTTCCTGTCTTCTTTCTTTCACTAAATTTGAACACAATTGAAGGTGCCCTGTCAATTAGTGGGATGTGATGTTTAATTGGATTTTCATTCAAGGAGGAACCTATTTCAATTTGTTGTTAAGGGGATCAAATTGCTTGCATAGGTTTTTGGAGGACCTCCTGCATAAAAAACTCAAAGAGGGTTTTCGTTGTTCAAGTTCATATGTCCTTGATTCCGAGGTTGTGATCTTTAGTGAGCAATCAAGACTCGATCCGATGAAATATCAGCAAAATCTAACTCATTTGATGATACAAGGGAACCTATTCTTTGTTTGAGCACCAATTTCATATGCTTCTGTATTCATCATCTGTAGTTGACCAAAGGCACCAACTGTCATGACTGGATAGCTTCAAATTCTGTGTTTGTGATGGCGAATCGGAAAAGTGAACCCGAATTGCTAGAGGGACTAATAGATCCCCATGCTCTTGATGGCTGCAATGGCAAGGAGACTCGTAAGAGAAGAAGTCTTCGCCGCTCCAGAAGTGTCCCCGCAGCTGACATTCTCTCTGTCGAAGAAAAGGCTTTGCAGCCCATCCCGCGCCCTGCCTCCATACTCGGCCAAGTACACCCGAGCATCGTTAAAGTAGCCGTGTTCTTGCTAACCTACCTCGGCATAGGCACCATCTGCTTCTACACTTTCCGATCCTACATCAAAGGGACGGAAACCAATGGCATTGTCGACGCTCTTTACCTTTGTGTCGTGACCATGACCACAGTCGGGTATGGAGACCTCGTTCCGGATGCTGCTGTCACAAAGCTACTTGCCTGTGGGTTCGTCTTTACAGGCATGGCCCTAATCGTGTTAGTTCTCAACAAGGGAGCCGACTACCTTGTGGAGAAGCAGGAGCGTTTCCTTGTTAGAGCCCTGCATTTGCGCCATAAGGCTGGTGGCGGATGCAGCGCTCTGAGGGAGATCGATACTGGTCGGGTTGAATACAAATGCTTTATGATTGTCGCCATTATTGTGGCGCTAATGGCCACCGGGACTGTCGTTCTTTACGTTGTCGAGAACAAGGATGTGCTCGACGCTTTCTATTGCGTCTGTTGCACCATCACAACCCTGGGTTATGGAGATCAAAGCTTCTCGACTCTAGGAGGGCGCGTTTTCGCTATTTTCTGGATCCTAAGCAGTACTGTCTGTCTAGGCCTGTTCTTCCTTTACATTGCTGAGCTCCACACAGAGAAAAGGCAGCAGAAGCTTGTGAAATTCGTCCTTGATAGACGGGTGACTTATCGGGATCTGGAGGCCGCTGATCTCAATGACGATGGAGTTGTGGAGTAAGTTCAATCATATCTATTGAGTTGTCTATGATGATGCTTTCGGGTTTGGAAACCGTTTCTTACATGTTCAGTGATATGTTTTGGCAGGCCTGCGGAGTTCATCTTGTTTAAGCTGAAGGAGATGGGGAAGATCAGTCGCGAAGATGTATCGATGGTGATGGAGGAATTCGAAGAGCTGGACGTTGATCAATCAGGCACGATATCCGTGTCTGATATCATGTTAGCTCAATCAGACGCGCGATAAATGAACCAACCTTAACTAGAAATGGATCTACGAGTGCAATCCGCATCAACAGTTCAACCAACATGTATACTCTTTAACTGAACCAAGCTTAACCCTGTTCGTATGACTAGGTTTTGTGTCGCGCGTAGATGTGTCATGACACGAACACACATATAGAGATCATCAAACGAATCAATGCTGCAATTAACGAGTTTGCATTATCAAATTTAGCATCATATATGTTTGTCCGTCCAAATCACATAAGTGCATAGAACATTCGAGTATTTGTTGACTTCTTTTAAGATGTGTAGTTTGAAGAATAAGGAGAATTTCGGTAATAAGGATCTCAATCTCCCACAGACAAGATTAATAATCTTTGAGAATGTTAATAATTGTAAATTATTCTCCCTCAATCTAAATACGCAAAGGTTCAAACTCTTTTGTCTTCAAAAAACCAAGCTTGAGACTCGTCCCTTTCGACACAAGAGCGTAATGAGGATCTCACTCAATACATACATACATATATGCAAGTATACATACAGACTTTCGACATAAGGGTGTAATGAGGATCTCAGTACATACATACATATATTAGGGGCGGCCACAGGGGAGTCCAGGAGGGTAGCCGCCCCTCCCTCCGGCTGTGGAAAAGCGCTGAATTTTTTAATTTTTTTTTAAAGTAAAAAAAATGTGGAAGAAAATACAAATGTTTTGTAACTTAGTTAGTAAAGAAATACAGTTGACCAGTTTATAAAACCATACAAAACTTGGAACGAAGAAAAAATAAAACAAATCCTCCCGATGAATGTTGTAGACGAGATCCTTCGAATCCATATCCCCACAACAGATATTGAAGATAGATTATATTAGAAAGCTAGCAAAAATGACTGGTTTTCTACGGCTAGTGCTTTAGACCATATTACCAAAGGAAGAAGAGTTAACAACGACCCATTAGAATGGATATGGAAGATGGACTGTCCACCGAAAATCAAAACCTTTCTTTGGAAAAACATCCTCAATGGAACACCAACGAAAATTAGGCTTAGGAACAAAGGAATTGATGTCCTCCTGGGTTGTCCCCTCTGCAACCACTGTGATGAAGACGCAATTCACCTATTCACAGCTTGTCAGACATCTCTGACTCTAATCGGAAGAATGGACAAACAGATTGAAAGAATAATAAGAAACAATGACAAAACTAACAAAACCTACAAGATGATAATTATAGAAATCTTTGCCCAATTATCAGCTACTCATAAATCGATACTAGCTTTCTCCTTATGGGGGATCTGGTCTATGAGGAATAAAATACTCTTCGAAAATCAGGATGTCAGAAATATGGATCAATGAATAAAGATCATAACACAATATAGGTTATCTTGGAAAAAAGCTCAAGAAGATGATCTAGAGAATGATGATGCTACACCTACACATCATGAACCTCAAAACGGATTGAGACGCCAGAAAAAGGTTAAATGGAGAAAACCGCCAGAGGGATTCGTGAAGCTAAATTTTGATGGTGCCAAGGTCGCTGCTGGGCAAGCTGCTGCTGGCTTTGTTATTCGCGATAGCCTTGGAAGAGTGGTGTCTTGTGGTGCGCATGGACTTGGGAGCTCTTCGTCGATCCAAGCCGAGTGTCTCGGTCTCCACGCCGGCTTGTTGAATGTTGTGAAGATGGGCTTCCCTCGCATCGTGGTAGAAGGAGATTGCTTGACTGTCATGAACGCCCTCCGTGGGGTCGGTACTTGCCCATGGACTATTGAGATGATGATTACTGATGTCCTCGGTCTCTGCAAATCTTTCGAAGCTATCGAGTTCTCTCACACTTTGCGAGAAGGCAACCAGGTCGCTGACAGATTGGCGCATGTTGGATTGGTCTCCTCTTTCTCTTCTGAGCGGTGCCCAGCTGAGATTGAGAAGCTCGTCCGAAGGGACGCTATTGGGCAGTGGTTCGACCGAGGTTGACCACCCCCAAAATTTAACCTTGTATCAAAAAAAAGAAAGTAAAGAAATGAAAAGAAGTATAACCTAACATAGGTCATGGGTTCAAACCTCATTGTTTACTTTTTACTTCTATTATAAATGTCATATTTAAATCAAATTTTATAGTTTTCTTTTAATATTTTTATAAGAATATTAATTATGGTACACATATATTTTTAAAAATTCTTCTAATTTTTATTCCTTAGATTTTTTTTACTATCAATGTTATATTTAAACCACAATATATGAGTTTTTTTTACCATTAGGCAGGTTCATGCGCGCATTTGCGTGCGGGCTTATCATATTTGTATAAATATATGATTTTTTTTCATGTGCATTTAATTAAATATTCATATGTGCTCATAAATTTTCATAATAATAACAATAAAAATTGTATCCTACTTCCTATAATAGTGCGAGAAGCTTGAACGAATAGTATATCTCACTAACTGATGTCCGCATTTTAGCTATTCATGTTTTATAGCGTTTATTTTAGTCATTTTGAGTCTCTTTTGTTAGTCTTTGTGTTGGGATGTGTTTTTTTAGTGGATTTTCGTATTTAGCGCAATATTGATGTCTGCACAAGCTTTGGTGGTGTTTTGTAGGATTTGGAGCCATTTTAGAGGAGATTTGATGCACTTTGGAGCTTAACGGAAAGTCATGAAGTCGCTAGAGAAGCTAAGGAAGAGCAAAAGTGTCAATGCGAGGAGAAAACCCCAGTTTTTGCCATTTTCCACTTCGAATCAAGTTTTGATATCTTCATGAGAGTTGTATTCCTCAAAAAGATTTTTCCAACGCATATTCATGTGCACCAATTGGACGAACGAGGACTCCAGAAAGTGCGTTTCAAGACAGCTGAAAACAACAGTCATGCCGACCCCATACCGACCTAGGGTGGGTCCGTACCGACCTCTAACAGGGTGGAGAGAATGCTGCAGAAGCCATACCAAGGTGAACAATGCTCCATACCGAGGGGCTCTGGGTCGGTACGTACAAACTGTCTAGACGTGTTTTTTGACAGATTTTATCCCAAATTTAGATAGAATTTAGATATATCCGATTTTATTCTTATTTACTAAGATAGATTTTAGAGTTTTAGTATAATTACGACCCCTTGGGGTTGATTTAAACACACAATCACACACAATTTCTAATAGAACAATTCAACACTAGGGTTTGAGGATTTTTTGAGCGATTTGAGAGCTTTTTGAGGCGTTTCCTAAGACGAAAGTTGAGGGCACTCTACAAGGTTGTTAAGTCGCTTTGTTTGGAGATTTTTCAAGGTTTAATTCGAGTTTTTTTTTTCATTATTTCTTATGTTTTTTTTTTTAATATTTTCCATGACTATGCGTGAGTAGTTACTTTTTCTAGGGTTGGGGTTGAACCCAACGATATATAGTCATGCGTGTCGAATGCTATGAATCCATGATTTGAGTGCTTTTATCTATCTTATGTGCTTAAGTACCTTATGAATTGGATAGTAATTAGGGTTTTGGAAACGAAAGTTTTGAATGACCTAGTTAAGATAAGTGGTAAAGTTAATTAATCTACGAAAGTTAATTCATTACTTTGCTAGGGTTTGCGAATTAGCCCTTTTCTTAGATAAAAGTGTTATTTTTATGTGATTCTTGGTGTTTACATGCATGATTATTGTTATGGTACGTGATCCCTATCCTCTAGATTCTCTTTATATTGATTTTTATTCCCAAAATTCAGCAACTCTCCACACTCAAAATCTCTACTTTTCCACATCTTCTTGTTATTTCTTGATCTTTGGTAACTAAGGCTTAAGGAACTGGCTATCTCCCTGTGAACGAACTTGACTCTACTATACTAAAACGGCGTCTCGATCTTATAAATTTATTTGTTTGCAAGGCTTTGATCAAATATACCCTCTCAACATTAACATTATTTTATTATTTTTAAAAATTTTCAATTTTCAATTTTACCCTTACAATTTGTTTTAGATGTTGGCTTTGGTACAAACGGTTAGAGTTGACAATTCGGGTTATTCGGTCGGGTCACAGATGAGTCGGGTCAACTCGGTCAAAACTTATGCGACGGCCTTGGTCGGGTCGGATTCGAACAAAACGAAATTCAGATTGGTTGAGTTTCGGTCTTAATCGGGTTGGACCCATTCGGGTTTTCGGTCAAATCGGTTCGGTCTCATTTAGATTTCATCCTTTTGGGTCGGTATTCGGGTCGGTCTCATTTAGGTTTCAAGTAGAAGCGGGTCTATGTTTGTTTCAAACTTTCAATTGTTTGGGTTGAAATTATTGAATCATGTTCGTTCGGGACTTTTGGGTAATCAATTTTATGAAATTGAATATGTAATTCGTGTTATTTGTTTATGCCCCTCCTGCCCCCCCCCCCCCCCCCCCCCCCCCGCGTGAGAAAGACTCGTTTTGGGAAACTCTAACTTCAATTGTGAATGACTCGTTTTGGGAAATATTATGTAGTGCGGATAAATTAGGTGGAGCTACCACCTGCCCTTCTCGATTGACTAGACTCGTAACATTCAAAAATGAATGTTCCCTCACTGATCTCCCCACTTTCGGAAATCCAGTCACCTGAGAAAAAAATCCTTATAAAGATTTTAATATTCGTGAAAAACTAGATTGGGTGCTTGTTCATCAGCAAATTATTGAGAAATTTCCTAACCTAATTACTAATAATGGGGCATTTTCTTCATCTGATCACTGCCCCATATCAATATCACTTGCGAACAGTTCTACCTTCAAAACGCCTCCTTTTAAGTTTGAGAATGCCTGGTTGCAACGGAATGATTTCCGTAACATAGTTAAACAATCGTGGCTAGCTAATTGCCTTGGCTCTGCTATGTTTCAACTTATGTTTAAATAAAAAATTCTTAAGAAAAAGTCTAAGGATTGGAACAAGTCTACTTTTGGGAATATATTTCGTCAATTAAACGACGTGGAGTTTGAGTTGCTTAACATTCAATCCTCACTATCAGTAAATGATGTACAAACAAACCTCAATAAAGAAAAGTGTCTTGTTAGAAAGAAGGAAAACCTCCTTCTTTTCCAAATATCCTTTTGGAATCAGAGAGTCAAATCCAAACATCTTAAGCTTTCAGATTTCAACACATCGTATTTCCATCGTGTTCGACAGGGAGAAGACATAGGAAACAAATTCGTAACATAACTACTTCTGAAGGAACACTAATTGTGGGTGAGGAAAATGTCAGAAACAAAATCAAGGGTGATTTCGAAAAAAGATTCAGAAGAGAGTCTCATTGATGACAGACTTCTAAATGAAATGTTGGATCTAATCCATCCATCAATAACTGCTGAGGAAAATGATTTCCTTATTCGACATCCTTCAAACATGGAAATAAAATATGTTGTCTTTAGTTTGGGCAAAAATAAATCCACATATCCTGATGGAATTACAGCCGAATTCTATAAGAAATATTGGGATATTGTTGGTACGTCGGTAATTAGAGCCGTTAAAGGTTTTTTCCATTCCGGAAAACTGCTTAAACAAATTAATCACTCGTTTATTTCTCTTCTTCCGAAACGAGACAACCCGACTGCTACTAGTCACTACCGTCCATTAGCTTGTGTTCAAATCTATATAAAATTATATCAAAAATCTTGACAGATAGAATTAAATCAATTATTGGTAAATTTATTCACCCTCTTCAGGGGTGCATTTGTGTCAGACAGGGCTATTCAAGATAATGTGCTAATAGCTCATTAAATCTTTCACTCTTTCCGATCTCTTAAGGGTCGTGAGGGTTAGCTGGCGATAAAACTAGATATGGAGAAAGTATATGATAGATTTGATTGGAATTTCACAAAAAAGGTACTAGAAAATTTTGGGTTCCACGATACTTTCATATCATGGGCTATGGTATATGTAAAGACTGTTTGTTTCTCAGTGTTAGTGAACAACGGCCCTACGGACTTGTTCCTTCCCTCCAAAGGTCTCTGATAAGGGGACCTGATATCCCCTTTCTTATTTATTCTAGGGGCCGAAATCCTGGCACGAAAACTCTCAGCTGAACCAAACTTGGATAGAAGCCCTATTGGCTTTCCTTTTGGTAGAAATGGCCCTCGAATTCCGTTTCTCTCGTTTGTTGACGACAACATTATTTTCTAAAAAGACAGTGTGGATGCCGGGCTAAAAGTAAGATCAATAATTGATACATATTGTAAAATTTCTGGTCAAAAAGTTAATTATCATAAATCAAGCTTCCAAGCCACAAAAGACATCCCGAACCATAGGATCCTAGAGCTGCGTAACTGCTTAAATATTACAAACGAAAATTATTTGGAAAATATTTGGGTTGTCCGATTATCAATGAAAGAGTAAACAAACACACTTTCGAAGATATTATCTGTAAATCTAAAGAACAACTAAGCAAATGGCGTACAAACGCTCTATCACAATAGGGGCGCGCGGGCAATCTTAATCAACTCTAACTTATCAGTAAAGTCGTTGTATATAATGCAAAATTTCATGATACCCACCGCAATGCACAAAGAACTTGATCAGATTAATCAAACTTTCTTCTGGAATAAAGATCTTCAACATCGGCCGCTTATAAGTTAGGATAGGATTTGCAGACTGAAACAGTGTGGGGGATTAGGGATTCGGAAATCAAAAGAGATGAAAGAAGCCCTCCAAATGAAACTTTTATGGAAGATACTGGCTGAACCGAATAATTTCTGGATTACTTTGATTAGACACAAATACCTTCGTTCGGCCAATATTTTCGAATACACGAAAAATGGGGTCGTCTCCTGGCAATGGGCCAAGTTGACAACTCTAATCGACAAATTTAAGTCATGACTTATTTAATTTGGTTAGTTGGAAATGGTAAATCAATCAAGTTCTAGACTGATAATTGGATTTCAACCTCTAGTCTGATGTCTAGAGAGGATTGCCCCCAAATCAATAACATGGAGGAAACTATCAGTGACTACATTATGGGGGGTAGATGGTGGATGGAAAAGCTACAATATGCGCTGCCTAGTAGCATAGTAAATGAAATATTAGACATTATGCTACCCGCTTCTTATTTTGAGTATCAACTTTACTGGTGGCATGATAGAGCTGGATGGTTTACCACTTCAAGCGAATACAAATTAATCACAGCACAGTCATCCCTACACTTAGACAACAACACATGGATTTGGAAAGTGAACATTCCGCCTAAGGTTAAAAAATTTCTTTGGATGGTTTGTCAGGATGGTCTGCCAATTGTCTCAAGGCTTTCCTGTAGGGGAGCCTCTATCCCTTCTACATGTTGTCTGTGCAACAATGCGGATGAAGATGAGGTTAACCTCCTGCTGGAATGTCCCTTTGTCCGCTCTATCTATCAAATTCCTTTTCATGTACACTCTACTATTACCAACATGATAGTTCATTCTCGCGACATTAAACCTATCCTGTCATTCATTGGGAACAATCTTAATTCGTTTGCAAAGGAGGTCCCCATTCCGCGGAATGACATAGTTGTACGCTTGATTAAACTTATTCGCAACATGATAGTTCATTCGAAACCAACCTTTGTTTCGGCAGGTCCTCATCCCGCGGAAAGACATAGTTGTACGCTTGATTAACTCTCACGTCGATAATTGGAGTAAAACAGTCATGTTAGAGGCTAGTCTAGATGAGGAATTTCCCTTACTCACACATAACTCCAAACCCCCGGAAAAGAAAAAGAATTGTAGTAAGATTATGTGGAGCAAACCCTCACTGGGAACGCTTAAGCTTAATTTTGATGGATCAACGCTAACAAACAATGCAAGTACGACGGGTGCCACAATCCGAGACTGGAATGGTCAACCAATACTAGCGTGTTATCAAAAACTTGGTAAACAAAGTCCTCTCAAAGCAGAAACACTTGCTCTTAAAATAGGAATCCATCACGTTATTCAACTCAATATTGAAAAAATCCACATCGAAGAGGATTCTAGTATAATCATTGACCACTTAAATAGAAAATCTAAATGCCCTTGGGAAATTGAGCTAATTTTTCAGATGTTAAACTTCTTCTATCGACTTTGAAAAAAGTTTCCTTCTTTCATGTGCTCCGTTTGGGCAATAGAGTGACTCATAAGGTAGCACACCTTTGCCACTCTACCCGGGAAGTCGATATTCACAACGATTTTGGTCTTTTGGACCTCATCCGCAAGGATGCTGCCGGGTGGAGTTTGCTCGCCCGAATTCTTTCCTAATTAAAAAAAAGTAGGATACTTTTCCTATTAATTTTTTTTCATTTATAAATAAATTTTTTTAAAAAAAATATCATTTATAATAAAATATTATATTATAATTTGTGATTTTCTTTCAATACTCCCTCCGTTCCACAATACATGTCCTTTTAGTTTTGGGCACGTTTTTTAATGAGCGAAAAACTCTATAAAATATCATTTTTTTAATTATTATTTTTATATAATTTGATACTTATTACTAATAAGTATCACATTATATAAAAAAATTAATTAAAAAAATAATATTTTATAGAGTTTTTCGCTCATAAAAAAACGTGCCCAAAACTAAAAGGACATGTATTGTGAAACGGAGGGAGTATATTTTAAAGAAATTTTCTATATCCTTTCATTACTTAATTAGATAAAAATATATCAAAATAACACTAGAGGTGGAACGTACCCACGGAGCATAAAGTCATCAAATCACACATGTCGTTTTATGAATGAATTGAGTCATCAACAATTACAGACGTGTTGGATGTATGAATGAGTACGAGTCATAAAGGGCATGATGAGGCTAATCTAAAATCTATATAAATATATTAAAATTGATATGTCCTAACTCCTAACTGATATATTGTGGTTATTTCTAAGAAAAAAATTAATAAAATAATACGTTGTCATATTTTATAAAAAATTAAATAAGCCACAATCTATCAATATAAATTTTAGTTCATTGAAAAAAAAATATATATATTTCATATTCATATTTACAAAAAATATTACAAGATAAATATGTAGCAATTTGATAGGTTTTATTTTATTTATATCTATATTATTTTTAGAGCAAAATAAATTATCAAAATATTTTACTAAACTAACGTTATAAATATGTACTGCATATTTAATAAAAAAAGAATATCAAAATATTTTTCAAAATTAGGTATCTATTAAATTATATAAGATTTAATTAACTATATATTAGAAATAAATATTTTACCTTATAAATGTGAATTTTATTTATATTTTGAGAGAATTTAATTAAAAGATATTTTGGATTATGTATAATCTGTCAAACTAATTTTATTTATATCTACATTATTTTTTGGTGAAAAAAATATTATATTTAGATTACTAGTGTAGGTCCTGTCCTGTGTATGAAGAGTACATTAATACAATATTATAAATAATTTAGATAGATTCTAATAAATTAATAAAATAATAATACAAATATAAATGATTTTTCACCGAAAAATAATATAGATATAAATAACATTAGTTCGATAGTTTGTATATAATCTAAATATCTTTTATTTAGATTCTCTCAAAATAGAATTAAAATTCACATTTACTCCATAAGGTATTTTTTTTTCTAATCTACCATTAATTGAATCTCATTTAATTTAATAGATAACTGAGTTTGAAAAATATTTTAATATTCTTTTTAAAAAAAATATATAGTATATATTTATTATGTTAGTTTACTAAAATATCTATGCATGGATGGATGGATTGTGACTACATATCATGGCTACATAATATTTTAATAAATTATTTTGGCCTCAAAAAATAATATAAATATAAATAAACTAATAATTATTAAATAATTAATTTTGATATAAATAATTCTTTTCACCAAAAAATAATCTAGAGATAAATAAAATAGCACTTATGAAATACTACTACATATTTATCTATTAATATTTTTGATATGTATGACTATGAAATATTTTTTATTTATATTTTTGTCAATTAACTAAAATATAGGTAGGTAGGTACAGGGGCGGTCGCATGGGGGGCGCGGGGGGGCGGCCGCCCCTCCCTCCGGCGACGTAATTATGTTGAGTGTAGTAGCACCACTCATTTATCTAACCATCCTCATCTCTATAACTATGAACCTTTTTCCCTTGTGCCTTCTTGGTCACCCAATACTCAAACATCATACAACATTATAGGCCTAACTTTCATTTTCTCCTAGTAGCGAAGGAAAAGGGCATAACGTTTCCCGTTGTAATAGTGGAAGGGTCTCATGAGATCTATGATGGCCGCTGAAATCAAACGAAAGTCGAAAGCCGAATTGGATGTCTAATTGTCCAGTGATAATGATAGTATCTTGTACTTGAACCAGTGAGCTAGTTTTGGGTCCGAGTAGCATTTCACCCCTAACCATAACTCATTCGCGAATTTTTCAACATCATTTGGTTCGGACATCCCCTCAGTTTCACCCAAGTTTAATCAGGTGATTCTCACTGCACACATTCAAAATATCTCTTGAGTATCGCCTGCATGTTATCAAAGACAATGGATGGTTCAGTAAAATTGACCATCACTCGATCCACTAGACAAATTGTTCTCGAATCGATGCATGAACCTAGGCTCCCATGTCCCGTCGACCCTTTGAAAAAGTAAGGTCGTAAAACAGCTAATAGGAAGTTAAAAGCAAGCAGAGTCAAACTAACATAAGTAGAAGAGACGCCACTAGTGGAAGCAAGCTAGCCCCTATGTTGGTTGAGGGAAGAGGACATTTCCATCATTAAGGATTCAATTCAGCCACATGTTCCCCTGTAGCTACCTTGATTTATGTGTTTATGAACTTTGATTATAAAAATCAAATTTCAAAGAATATGTATAATTAAAATATCAATTGTATTATAAAATATTTTTATATTTTTCAAAATATAATTTTCATTATAAAAATTTATAATTCATCAATATGTTAACTTTTTTGAAGTAAAATTATAACCAAAATATCTCAACTTTGGAGATAGAGTTGCTAAAATCTGAGTGTTAAAAGTATATTTTAACATAACTAGTGCTAGACCAATGACCCTTGCCCTAGTGGTAAGGGAGAGTAACTAGGGATGAAAATGGGGCGGTGACTCCCGTTCCCCGCGGGGAATCCCCGTGACAGGGACGGAGACGGGGATGGGGACGGGGATGGGGGCCAAATTGATTCCCCGCACGGGGATGGGGATGGGGACGGGGATAGTAGTCCCTGTCATATTTTTTTTTATAAGATATTATATATAATATTTATGTCATATTTTTTTTACATAACTTTAATAATATATTATAGTTTTCTATTAAATGGGGGTTAATTGCGCTAAATATCCTGTCCTTTATGGATAGTTGTGTTTAATATCCCGGCCTTTTAAGATTTCACGAAATATCCCGACCTTTGGTGTTAGTTGCGCTCTCTACCCTAGATAGATTTGTTAAATTAAAAAATTACATAAATAATAGAAAAATTACACAAAATCACCCATATTCATGAAATATTTTCAATAAACCCCTAATATATTTAAAACCCCCCTCCCCCCTCCCTCCCCAAAAAAAAAACCAAAAATCATTTCTAATAGATAACATCTACTCCCATAATTATTATAATTATTAAAAATAAACTTGTTTCTTATTATATCTAATATGGTACTTACATATTAATCTTACGTAAATTATAACTATGGCTTTATAAAATAAATTTTTAAGGAATATAAGATATAATAAGAAACAAGTTTATTTTTAAATAATCGATCTTATTTTAATTTTTTTAGAGCACGCATTTTTATATGTTTGGTATAAATTTCTTTTTTATTTTGATTAAAATAGGGATTATTGATTTGTTTTTATAGAAATATGGGTGCTTTTGTGTAATTTTTCCATTATTTGTGTAATTTTTTAATTTAAGAAATCTATCTAGGGTAGAGAGCGCAACTAACACCAAAGGTCGGGATATTTCGTGAAATCTTACAAGGTCGGGATATTAAACGCAACTATCTACAAATGTCAGGATATTTAGCGCAATTAACCCATTAAATGGGAGAACCCATGAGTTTTAAATGGGAAACCCGACGAGGAAACCCGCGGGAATGCAAACGGGGAAAATTTAGCGGGGACGGGGATTCCCCGATGGGGACGGGGACCCGACGGGACGGGGGACATTTTTTATTCCCGAACGCGGACAGGGACGGGGGGAATTTTCACAAACGGGGACGGAGAGGGTACTCCCCGCCCCGAACCCGCCCCGTTGCCATCCCTAAGAGTAACCCTTGAAAGAGGTCAAGGATTCAAATCCCATTTTTTACACATTATGTGTAATTAATGGGTGCTCAAACCTTCATTGGCTTGGGTGAGCCTGCCTGATGGCTTGTCGCCTTGCCGCCTAACTAACCGATTCGCGTTCTTTGCATGCTAGGGTTCGGACCCGTGGAGATTAATCGACAACATCGAATCCCCATGTTACAACAACAACAACAAAAATAGTGCTGTAGTTATACCTACTGTGGTTGCGTCAACTGATTTATGTACAAGAAATCCTCTCCTAACACTGATTGCTGAGATTCAAAACAGTCATAACCATAACACACTCCAACACGTACACATATATATTAAACCTATAATAATATGTATAACTCAAACCATCCTCTAGATCATCTACCATCACCGGTCTCCTGTCGCATACCTCACAACGGGCTGCTCATGCTCCTCCGTATCAGCCTCACCCTATCTTGTGCCTTGTGCTGCGGAGGTGTCTTCTGCTGCTGCTCCTCCTCGACGCATTGCTACAACATACCGATAAGTCATTCTGGCTTGAACATGAAATTCAATAGAAACGGATGTATATGCGAAAATATAAAGACATACTTGCTGATTTCGTTGTCTCTCTATCTCCACCTGCTTTGACACAACAAACAAAATATTTTCAGTTGGAAACCCAAAACCTGTAATCTTGCCTATCTCGGACAGAAGCAGCCTGTGTGTGAGATTAGTCACTTACCAGAGCTTGTTTAAGCTGTGCATTCTCGTCCCTTAACTGGTTCAGTTCCGCTTCCAACTCGACCGTGTACGCCTGTCAACAACCAGGGTAAAATGGCAGAAGAAGTAAATGCAAAAGAGGCTACTCAGATGATATCAGAAGTTGGGTAAAACATTCAAAAAAAGTTACTGAACCTAATCCAATGGACATTGAATCAAGACTTGGTGTGAAATTGCTGTCAATTTCAACAGAAAAAAAACAGCAGAAAAGAACAATGAGACAACTACAATCATAAATCATAATAATAAGCACCAAATATGGACCTGTTTCCGGGCTCTGGACCTGGCTGCAGATTCTCTGTTCTTAATCATCCTCTTCTGCCTCCTCTCCACCACCTTCTCCACTGGTCCATCCAGCGTTCTTTTCCTCGCTCGCAGTGCACCTGCGTCCATCCTGTACTGACCCCCTGCCCCGTCCACCAGCCCTTCTGACCCCAGCGGGCTCGCTGGCGACGCCATCCTGAGGGGCGGCCCGTATCCACCACTGTTTCCGACTCCTGCCCCACCGTAACACACCCCAGCTGGAGGGCCCACTGGGGCATACCCATTATTCATCTTAGTGCTCCCAGCTGGTCCCGGAGTGACATATGCTGACGACTCCCCACCGCCTCCACCGCCGTTCTGCGGCAGAGCTGGGTACCCACCTGGGATGGACATCACAGGCACGGGTGTGGGCCCGAAGGTGTGGCCTATCTGGGCTTGGTTACCACCGTTCTGGTACATCCCGAATTGTGCAGCTGCTGCCGCTGGTACCGCTACTTGGCAGCCTGTTGGCGGGGGTGGGGGAGGAGGCGGTGGGACAAGCCCAGCCTCCCGAACTACCCCCGCCTTGACCAGGAAATCCTCCAGTGTCATCTCCCCGAACGTGTGTTGCCTGGCAGGCTCTTCGCTTGGCCCGCTAGCCTCGTTCGGTCCGCCATGGCCGCCACCCTGGCGAGGGTGGCGCCCTCGCTGAATCTCCGACCAGACCTCCTCCACCGTCTTGCTGCAGAGTGGGGCTGGAAGAGACAGAGACCCCTGCCTCGGCAGGCTCGGCTGCCTTGCCATCCCTGACCCTCTCCCGGCAGCAGATGGCGGCTGAGGATTCAAACCCGCCATGGCATGGGCAGCGGCAGCAGAGACAGCGTCGTTTTGGGGATGGTTCTGATTCTCCTCGGCAGTCCAGATGTTGTTGAGGAACTCATCCATGTTCATGGACCCAAAGTTCTTGCCGCTCTCGCAGAGCGTGTTCTGGAACTCGTCTAGAGTCAGTGAGTAGATCGACGATTGCCTCCCAATAGAGGGGTGGGGGATGTTGTTGTTGTTGTCGTTGTTAGTCCTGGTGTTGGCCGGGGAGTTAAGCCCCACCTGGTCCGGATCCACCGCCACCATCTTCCACAAACTTCTGTTAGATAAGAAATGAAGTCATCAATACCAAGGAATACTAACATCAAAGTAGAAAGTGACCTCACTGAGCTACCCAATAAACCTTTTTCAACAGGTGATTAATTGTCATTAGGATAATCATAACAACCCAGTGGATCCCAACTCTCTCAAAGCATCTGTGACAATAGGGATCGGAATTAGCGACCATCAAATCCAACCCAGATTATTTCCGTAGGGTTTGAACCTTGAATTGACAGTGGAATTCGATGAGTTCTGAGTTTAATATGTTTCTAAATACTACAGTACATACTAAGTTAGGAAAACAAACAAGTCCCAATAAGGATTTGGGACTTCAGCAAGATACCAAAAAATATCGTGAGGCAAAAAGAGGGTTTGGTTATATAACACTAAACACTCGCATGTAAATCTTAGAAATGGATTGTGAGTTGTACATAAGATTAGAAATCAAATACAGTACCTTAGTTGTTCCATTTGTGGGGGATTACATCATAGATTACTCAGTATTTGGTAAGGAATGGATAGATTAAAGAAACGGTCTTACTATCCTATCCATGAAAATGAGAGAGAGATAGTGGGTGGGAAAGGGATACATAAACCACGTTAAATTTGACTAACAAAGTGAACTTATCTGAAGTGATTTGAGTGATAGCAATCACTAAAAATAGACAGCCCAAACTCCCACGCTCGGAATAATTAATATTTAATTAAACAACCCTCCAAACAAGGAAATAAAAAGAGGCATATTTCCAAAACAGGAAATATGCTTAATATGGAATGATTAGCAAGTAGTACTTAATTAATCTACCAAACTCTCTAAATAAATACTGTTAAGTCAAAGAGATGCTGGAGAAAGAGCGCAGTGAATTGACTGACCTTTAGAAGCACTGAATTGATCAAATCCTGGGTTTCTCGGTGGTTAATTTGGAATACAAAGTTGAACCCTGGAGATCTGAGTGGTATACAAGCCCGCCGCCGTCGCCGCCGACCTGTGTGCGAGAGAGAGAGAGAGCTGGCCGCTGGGTTGGGTTGTGGCTTGTGGGGGCTGAAAGGCTAATAGAGAGATTCACTGGGATGGGGGAGGGGAGCAAATCGCCATCCGTCCACCATTAATCGATGTATTTCTGAGGAGGAGGAGAGATGATAGAGAGAGGGGGGTTAAAAGAGAGAGGTAGAGAGAGAGGTGTGGGGCCCACCCGCCGCCTGCTCTCTCTGCTTGGGGTTTGTTTGATTTCCAACCCTTCAAATTTGTCAATTGTCACTCTCCATTTCTGTCTGGTGTTTTCCCCTCAAGGGGGTTAGTAACTCATTCACTTGAATTGCAAGTGGAAATTAAGAGCAGTTGAAAGCAAACATGGGCCACCCAAATTGTAAAAAACCCATCTTAATATTTCTCCATAAATTTCCACAATAGCTGTTGTAAATGAAACAGCAGCAGTTAAGAAAAGAAAAGAGACCAGTGATAACTGAAGCATACCTCAATTTCATCTTCTGAAGTGTCTTTGGATGTGTATACGTCTCTTACCCCAAAGGTTAGTAAATTGTAATGGATCTGCAACAATTATGGTAGCTTCTGTGCTTTTGAAACTAATGACGCTATGAGTTCTGTTTCTGGACCCAATTGCATACTGTAGATTGAGGCTTTGTCAAATCTTGATGGAGATTATCTTCACATTTCAGCTTTGATGCTGGGACTGCCAAAGGAAGAGCAATGCTTACAGAGGTTTTCCCTTCAGCTATTGATCTCAAAACTTCATTGAGTTACATGTTATTACTGGGGATTCATAAGAGTGCGGGAGTAGCATGGATGGCTAATGTAGGGAAAAAAGGCAATCATCAAGCCAGCTTCCCAAAATCAGTTTTGTTAAATACCAAACATGCCACAAAAAAACAAGACACTGCTTTTCACAGGCATATACAATCACATACACATTGAGTATTACTCAAACAAGTAGCACTTCATCAGCTTAAGGCTCCCGTGAGGGTTTTCCAATGGAGAAGAAATTGCAGCAATAAGAGCAAGAACAAAGTGGCCTGGAGAGTTTTTACTCTTACAGGAAAAGAAGAAAATAGAACATTTTTGGGGTAAAAGACTCAAGTTACAAGTCTACTATAAATGAAGATGGTTTTACTCAGGTATGTTTTGGCCTCAGATTCTCAACAGCATTTGAGTCCATTGGATGTGGAAAAAGAACCCATACAAAGCAGATCCTATAAAATGCCTCAAGTAGTTGTGCTATAGTAATTGGCTCATTTCAAGCAGTTATGCCCGATAGCCATTGCCAACAAAATTTATTGGTATTGGACAATCAAATAGACGCGTCCAGCTTATCCAGAGAGAGGAGGCATCCACATTCCACTGGCATTCAGCTTGCCAGAAATTGTATAATGAAACAGGACCTCTGAAGAGCAAGTTGATTCTTAGCAGAAAGAAGAACAGGTACTAAATACTAATTTCTAGATACACACTCTTTTCACATATGGTGGATTGGTTCACAAATTATCACTTTCCACTCTGCAGATATCATAGCATATTGGCGGAATTTAATATTACTGCACTACCAGGTGATATTAATACCTTTTTCTAGTCAACTATGGAGAAAAATAGAACATCTAATTTCCACATTAGCAATATGATTGAAGATCAGTTACTATGAGGTTTATGGAGTTCCATTTAAAAATTCAGAGTAATAGTGCAAAACAAATTCAGTGGTATATAGTCTTTTGTGCAGGAAAGAGTTCAACTCACAATTGAACAAAATCAAATCCACGTCCAACGAACTTGTAAACATCACATGAACACCTAAGCCTACCCTTAATTCAGAAAATGGTCTTTTTACTGTTCATTATATTAATACCATTTTTACTGTTCGTGTGTGGGAATTTGAGTCTTTCAATCCTCTTGCAGTAGTCTGTCCAAACAATCACATTCTTTAAACTTAACAAGTGGTGGAAAAGGAATAATGCATCAAGAAGACAAGAACTAAACACATCAAAGAGGTTGATGCACCACTGCTAGGCAGCAAACATTAAACATATATCATAAAGAACATTCTCAATAAATCTGAACGCAAGGACATAGATGCAACTGGAAAATCCAAACAAAATAACTAAAATAATTAACGTCATTGCATTTCAGCTTTGAAATCCCACCATAACATTACTACAGAAGCAACTAATGAAGCCAGTAAAGCACCTTCTAATATACCCTAGGTGGTTGCAGGATGACCTACCAATTCCCAGTCCCATAGCAGCAGGAAGGGTCGGACTTCTAAAAAGGCCAAAAGGGATCTAGCAGAATTTCTTGACTCCTAAAATATACCTTATCCAGCAATACTGAATAAATAAAAAAGCCTCAAAATCTCACATGCCCTGTTCAAGAAGCCTGTGATTATCAATTCTTAGCTGTTGGACTTTTCATCCTGTCCAAGTTTCCAGTCTCGCTGGGTACATACAACATTATCTTGCCATCCCATGGTGGTGTTTTGCTCAAAAGTTTTTCATTATCATTTATCCTCAATGTTTTCTTCTTCAAAGACATCTGTTGAGTCCAATTTCTTAAAATCATATCCCTGGTCTACATAATCAGATATTATTTATAAATTTATTACGTGTATTTATCGTATTGACAAGTCATCTATCCGACACATGAACACTAAGGCCAAACTTCCAGGCACGGTCAAATAGCTTTCTAATATCGCATGCCCCACATCCTATATAATTCATTTCAATGTTAGGTAAGGAAAGAAATTTAGAATGAAAACTCAGCTTTCTAGTATCCTGATTCAAGTTGCATTGAAAATTATATTATTTCTACCAAAATATGACTGAACTCAGCTTCTTTGAACCATCTGGCCAGCTACTGATTAGGAAACCGAATTGAATGAGAATATGGAAATTGGAAAACATCTGGCCAACAGAAAAGCATGTCCAATCAAACCCCCTGATTCTTTCCCTCAAAACTTAAGAAGTTGATAACAAATCAGACCTAATGAAACAACACTTTCCAAACATTACATGATGCTCGAAATCAAAAGTAGACCTACACATCATAGTGGCAAGCAAAAAAAGAGAAGATCATCGAGAAATTGAATTGAAATCCCAATTGAGACATATTAGACTGAGGAAGGTCATGCTAATCGAAATCCCACCTAAGAAAATGAATTTTTGCCTTCTCCATTTCGATACGTTGTTTGAATTTTGAAATCTTCTGAACTTCGAATTCATGTTAATATCCAGAAAAGAGTGTAACCCTAAATGCAGCAATATTAACAAAAAAAATTAACATTCATATTAAGAATTTGGACAAAAGCAAATGAAAACTCCACATAGAACAATCTTGTATTTGATCTGAACAACCCATGTCAATTTGTTTGAGGAAAATAAAACCGAGTAGGGCAACAATGCCCAATCAAAGCAACACATATTACCATCAGATTCGAAACATACATACATCAGTATGACAGATCCAACATGCTAGCTCCAGAATATTTTTTTTAAAGGACCAAATTACACATGCATAATATAGGAAAGGGGGCAAAACCATTAGTACACAAAAATCAGGGTTTTTAACTCTCATTTCAAGTTTCCAAAAACAATAAATGACAAACCCAAACAGAGGAGTAATATATTGAAATTCAACATCATTGATTTGAAGGATATTGCGCACTGTATACAGCAACAGGGAGGAAATTTAGTGACATGTTGACTTCTACAAATTGTTACTCAGGTAAAAAAGATCTTGAATGTCATGAAAATACCTTCGTTGATCCAGAAAAGATAGCTTTGAACCAATCATAACCAAGATCTTCGGGTACACACAACTGTCAAACATGCTTATTTTGATGTGATACGTAGCAGCACCACACAAGCCAATAACTGTTCTGCAACTGGAAATTGATTCCTATTCAAGTCCAAAGAAATCAACCGTAGTAGACATTCATAAATCACATGCCTAAACCATCAATTTAGAGAAATTAGAGTCCCAATTCTAGCAATTACACATTCACAATAACCAGCACACATTCACAATAGAGAAAGCGAAGAGGAACACAGGTGTCGGACCTGAAGCTAAAAATTGTAATAACCACCTTGAAGAAAATGGCTTTTTTGCAATTTCATATTCAGAGTGAAGTATTACAAAAAAGGCCATCAAGTTGAACTATTATTAGCAAGCTTGAGGTTCTGTTTTCTCTCGGGCATTTAATCGAACAGGTAGCAGGCATCCACAAACCACATGCCTAAACCATCAATTTAGAGAAACTGCACTCTAGGTATTAGCAAATACAGAAGAATAAAATTCATCAATGCCTGAATTTATTAACTATTCATCAATACTACCAAGCAACCAATACACATTCATAATAGAGAAAGCGAAGAGGAGCGAAGCGCAGTATCTAAACAATCACCTGGAAGAAGATGCCCAGAAATCTGAGCTTCATACTTCCAAATTGAACACGAAGATCCCCTATCGGAAGAAGAACGGAAACAGATAGAGAGAGGCCATCAGAAATAACAATCAGAAGAAAATCTAACCAGAACATGAACTCGGGAAGCCGGCAAACGAAAGGATGGAACTCGGAGGCGAAACCATGAGAAGGAGACAGAGGGAGAACCAAAAAGAGACGGTGAGCAGAGGAAGTGACTAACAAGCAGGGAGGGAGAGAGGTAGTACCAGAACAGATGGAGGGAGAAGAGAATGAGACTGACATGGAATATGATTAATGGCATTTTTGTAATGGCCTCTACCGTTTATAACGGGGTAAAAATCCCGTTTAAAACATACCGACAATACCCTTACAACTAAAAGTAATTACAAACCTACCCCACTCATCTACCCCAGCCCAATCTCTCTCACGCCTCACGCTCAAACCCTCCTGGGAAACGGCGATTTTGTGCTCAATCCAACTTATTGAAAACTTCTTCCAATTTCTGCAATTAGAGGCTTTATATTCGAAGATCTATCATCTATAAGGTACACTTTCAACATTTCCAATGTGATTTTGAGTAGTTGAAGTAGTTTTTGAATTTTTTTTGAAACTAGCCAAAAATCGAAAAAATATTTGGAAACTAGCCAAAATACGAAAGTATTTTGCGATTTAGCCAAAGTAGGGTAAAGTCGCTGTTTGAAACAACGACTTTACCCTAATTTTTTTAAAAAATAATATAATAAGTAAGTCGCTGTTTGAAACAGCGACTTACCTTCTTTTTTTTTTAAATGGCGTTTTACATTTAAAAAGGTTGAAATCCAAAAAAAAAATTATAGGGGAGAGTCGCTGTTTCAAAAAGCGACTCTCCCATTTTTTATTTTTTTTTCAATGACTAGGGTTCCCCATCGGCCATCTCAACGACCAAACACACACCTCTACCTATTTTAAAACAGCGACTTTACTCTATTTTGGCTAATCTCCAAATATTTTTTCGATTTTTGGCTAGTTTCAAAAAAAAATCGTAGTTTTTAGGGATTTCGGTATTTTGTTGTTTAGATTTGAGATTTGGGGCGAAAAAAGGTGTGATATTGTAGATTTGTGATTAAAAAGAACAGTAGTTTGTAGGTATGTAGAAGTCGATCAGATCTAGAATTGGGGAGGTCGAAATTCAAGTTTCGTTTGGGAATTTGTTCATGGGTTTCGCAGTGACCATCCCGGCTTTGATCGCTGCGACCACGGGCGAGACCGGTCGCCTCTTGACGAGTTAGCATAAGTATCTTCAATGATCTTCCAAGCCTATTGGCTTGTGTCATGTAGGCCAGATTAGGATCTTCTGTGTGCCATTGGATGTAATTGTTGAATTGAGGAGTTGCCATTAGAGAAAAGAGCTCGGCTAAAGAAGGGCAGAGGTGTGTGTTTGTAAAAATAAATGGAATTTTTTTTGTAAATAGCCAAAAAAGGAGAAAATATTATAAGAATAGCCAAATTCTCAAACAATTTAGCGTTTTAGCCAAAACCGGGTAAAATCGCTGTTACAAACAGCGACTTTACCCAAAGTTTTAAAAAAAAAATTAAAAAATATAAACAGCGACTTATTGTTAAAATAAGTGGAAAAATTAAGTGTATTTCGGGTTTTTTTTTTTAATTTCGATTTATTGTTAAAATAAGTGGAAAAAAAAAATTACATGGAGAGTCGTTGTTCTCCAAAATTTACAGGGGAGCCCAATTGGGAGGAGAAAGAGCAGTCGGCAGGGAGTCCACCGGCCGGTTCTGGAAGAGCAATCGGAAGGGAGTCGACCGGCCGAATCTGGAAGAGCAATCGGAAGGCAGTCCACTGGCAGGATTTGGAAGAGCAGGCGTGGAAGCCCAATCAGGCGAGGAAGCCGATTGCAGAAGGCGATTGAACCCAGGCGGTCGAGTCCACCGGCCGGATCTCGGAGTCCGCTGGTCGAGCGATTGAATCGAGGCGGTACACGCAGTCGAGGAAGCCGAATTCGGAGGATCTGAGCCCAGGCCTTCGACCACGCACAGGCAGAGGCGGCCGTCCACTGGCAGAATCTCGGAGTCCACTGGTCGGGCGATTGAAACGAGGCGGGACACGCAGTCCACTGGCAGGATCTCGCTGCAATTGCGCCGCCGGCCGCTTCATCCTATTCGGCTATTCCTCTCTGCAATTGCCCCTATTCCCCGTTGTTGCGGCTGCAATTACGCCAGACAACAGCGCCGACGGCAGGGGCAATGGAGAATCGCGAGGCGCCGACGGCAGGGGCAATGGAGAATCGCGAGGCGCCGACGGCAGGGGCAATGGAGAATCGCGAGGCGCCGACGGCCGGATTTCGGAGGTGGTGGTTGTGGTCGGAGATCGACATTGAAGGTGGCTTGTCGGACGGATAGGTTAAAGACGGAGTCCGGAAGCCTGGAAGAAAGAAGACGGCCGCCTGTAGCCCGTATGTTTCTAAAAAATAAATAAAAAAGGAGAGTCGGAACAGCGACTCTCCATCTAATTTTTTATATATATATTTTTCACTTATTTTCACAATAAATCAGATTTTTTTTATAAAAAAAAACCAAAATACACTTACTTAAGTCGCTGTTTATAACAACGACTTATATTTTTTAATATTTTTTTTTAAAACTTTGGGTAAAGTCGCCTGTTTTGACTAAAACGCTAAATTGTTTGAGAATTTGGCTATTCTCATAATATTTTCGCGTTTTTTGGCTATTTACAAAAAAAATTCAAATAAATGTGGGGGAGATAATTGGATTAGGCTCTTGATAAGTGGAAAACACCCGATTAGTTATAAGTGAGATCTCTCTTATAGATATTGTAGGTAACAACTAGATAATTACAAATAAATACCTATACAAATTAACTAGCGGGATGATTAATGATGGATGTTTCTCCCTTTACACTCTAACTAGTGTTACTACCCGCGCGTTTCGCGGCTTTTTAATTAATAAATTATATATTTTTTATTATATATTTTTTATCTTAGTTGTTACTAATAGATATGAGATTGTAATTTTTTGATATTTTATTATTTTCAAAACATACAATTTGAAATTTTAGACCTGAAGACATGGATAAGATAACAAATTTCTCTCGTGCATTATTTAGATTTTTATTATATATGATTTAATACAAATATATTCAAACTTCATCATATTAATAAGTTTTAAATTAATGAATATAAAAATAATAAGTTTGAAATTAGATATGAAAATTTATCAATTTGATCTAGTAATACCGTTATATGCTAAAAGATATTATATAAATAAATATATAAAATTAAATTAAATGTCACATTCAGTCAAAGATTAGTATAGTAAAGAATTTGAAAAAAAAAAGTTTTATCTTCAACGATTTCTTTATAATTTCTATATTATATAGTAGTAAAATTCAATGCTACAAACAAATTTTTTATATAACTCTTATAAATCATCTAATTTGAAAGTTTCAATATGATTCTCCAAATCCTAGAAAACTTGGCTTTCTTTTTCATCAATTTATCTATTTTATTAGATGATCTAGTAGAGCAAAACAAAACTAAAATCTTCAAATATAGAGAATTTCTACAATTTATAGTATGAAAATAATTTTGATGACTATTATATCAAATTTAAAATAATTTTATATATTACAGATACAATAATAAATATAAAATTATATAAATAATTAAAAATTTGATAAAAACAACACTTATTTTTTAAAGGTGGGAGTAATTTTTAATATTAAATAAACTATTTTTTGGCCTAAAACGAATTTAACTTTTTGTATAAAATTAATATTCTTGTAAAATTAATCTTATAAAGGGTAATTAATCATTTAGAAATCCATATTTCAATGAAGAAATTAAACCACGTACTATTCAATTTGCCAATTTGGATATAAGCTAAATAATTTTAAATTTATCAGCCTTATAAATTATAATTGATAATTTAAAAAAAAATTAAAAAATTAGGAACAATCAATTCATGAGCCGAGATGTTGGCTTAAAAGTAAATTAAGATATGAAGTCAAATAGTTTGTTTTTAAAAATTATCTTACGTAGTTTGTTTTTAAGCTAACTATAGAAAAATAATAGCTAGATTTTTTACGTAACTAATTAAGATATAAAGTCAAATATTTATATTAAAATGATAGATTTTGTAATAACTAAGATATAAAGTTGAATATTTATATTAAAAATAATAGATTTTGTAACCACTTAAGATATGATATTGAATATTTATATTAAAAATTAAATTTAATCTTCAATTAAAATAGATATATAGGATGACACGTGTATAAAAAGATAATGTAATCGTCTGACGTGGCTTAAATATATTGGATCATCATTAATCGACATGTCAAAGACCCGAGTTATATTGCGCCAGAGAATGACACGTAAGCGAATCGCACCAGAACCCGCCACATGGGATTTCCACGCCTCTGTTTTAGTATTATATATACTAGTATATGTTACCCGCCCGTTGTGCGGTTTTTTTATAATTATATTATGTATTCTTATATTAAGTTTTTTTTATTGAGGTTTGAAGGTTAAAATAGATAAGTTTTAATGGCTCAAAAAAATAACACCATATGATAAGTAAATAAAACCAGATATAAATATATTCCTTTTTAATCATATATAAATATATTATATTCAATTTGATCTAAAAGATAGAATAATTGACCAAATATTCATTTTTCATCTTGTAGAATCTTGACGACACGATACATATTCATATATAGATATATTATATCCAATTTGATCTAAAACGTAGATTATTAATTGACGTGACTCAAAAAAATAAAACCAAATTGACATGGCTCACAAAAATAGAATCATATATAAATATATTATATTCAATTTGATCTAAAAGATAAAATAATTGACCAAATATTCCTTTGTCATTTTTTGAAATCTTGACGACACAATACATATTCATATATAGATATTTTGCGTGTATTGTTAATAAATCATAGTTTATTATATTAATTTGTTTGAAATATTTTTTATTAAATTTGATGTTTGAAATATTTGAATAGAAATTGCAGAGCGTCATAAAATAAATTATAGCAAAATCGTGTTCGGTGAAATTTATAATACCATTTTAATCAAGAATATGACACGTATGAAAAGACAACACCAATTTAATCTAAAAAATACCATGTATACGAATCGCAACAGATTAATAAACGAATATAGTTAGCTAAAAACTTATCTTTTTTATATAATCTATTTTAATTTAATTAAATTAAAATATTTTGGCATCTTAATATATCTTCACCGGATATGATTTAGTAATCAGACTCGGTATACTTCGAAAAGATATATTTTAATAATGAATAAAATAAATTAACATGGTAAAATTAATTAATTGTTTTTATTAATTTGTACAAAAAATTTATTATAATATATTGAATTATTTGATTTTTTTTGGAACGATTTGATTATTGTACATAGAATTATAGATAGACTTTAGTATTTTATATAGATTTTTTTGTTATATTATATTATATTTTTTAGTAGTAGTTGGTAATTAGTACGGAAGTTTTATGAATTGTGTGTGTAAAATTTTAGTGCTTTTTTATGATATATTTATATGATTTTTTAGTTTTCCAATGACTATAAGACTTTATTAAAGATAAATATTTATAAAAAACCAATTAAAATATAAGGTTATATTGAATAGATTATAGTTATCGGATTTGGATCCACTAACGGTGCAATATATAAATATATTTTATAAAAATTTCTTTTGTAATATAGTCATAATTAATTCTAGTGATCTAGAAAGATAAGTTTTTTACCTAACTATATTAACTTATTAATTGATGTGGGCCAAAAATATAATACCATTTTAATCATGAATGTGACACGTAAGCAAAAATAATCCCGATTTAATCCAGAAAATTTCATGGATGCGAAATCGTACCAGAGCCCGTTTCAGCCTATAGCCATGAAAATTGTTACTATTCCAACCAATTTTATTAAAAACTATTTAAATAATACATAGTATTAACGTTGAGTATTAACCTTAATGAATACGGTGGGCTATCTTTTGAATCTATATATATAAATATAGTTTATAGTAAATTAGGTTCGGATGATTTTTCAATAATTGTATATATCTTTTGTATTTTTATATAGTTGTTTTTATTGGGTTGTAAAAAGTGTATTTTTACTTCAACCAAATCTTTCAAATTAAAATGTAGACCAAAATATCAAATTATAAAAATTTAAGTTATTATATTGGAAAGATTATTTCTTAGATATGAAGTGTTGAATGATAAGTTTTCTAACTAATTAAAATATATGGTTGAATATTTATAGATGACAAAATAACACCATTTTAATCCGGAAAATTACACGCAAGCAAAAATAATCCCGCTTTAATTCAGAAAATAATTATAAAATAATCGCGGCCACGGAAAATAATTATAAAAAATTACTTGAATTAATTGTAACCCTTGAGTTGTAAAAATTAAGTGTAACCACTCATATTAATAAGTTTAATAACCCAAATGATATAATTTTTAACATTTCTTTCTTATCATGTGTATAAATTTGAAGGAAACATGTCATTATTTGGCATGATTAATCGTAAAGTAACAAATATATTTATACAATATATTCAATTTTATCTAAAAAGATAGAATATTTGACAAAGATTGGTTATATTAGATTATTGATCTAAAAAGATAAGTTTTTCACCCAACTATATTGATTTATTTATTGATGTGCCCCAAAAATATAATACAACTTTAATTCAGAAAATTCCACGTAAGCAAAAATAATCCCGTTTAATCCAGAAAATTCCGTGCCAGCGAGGTCGCTTCAGCGGTCTCTGCTTTAGTATTTTATATATAGATATAGATATTGATTGATATTGATTGATATATTGATTAGTTCCTAGAATTTCTCTAATAATTATCCTTGTACGTGTAACTATTATATAATACTAGGAGTTTTCACCTAAGGCAATACAATGAAGATTCAAACGTAATAGGGATTGTACATATATAGACACAGAGGGGGGAGTAAACTAGTAAGGGGGGAAGCATGGGAGAATCATAGCAGCTTAACTATGTGTATGTAACATAATTTTGAAGCTTTTTTGTAAGTTACTTTTTAGAGCCAGGGTAATTCTGAACATAACACAACTCATCCTTCAATTATCAACAAATTTCAATGTGATAATTGAAATAAGTTAAGAGTAACAGGAGTAAGGGAAAACCCATTTACTTGAAGCAATGACATAGAAGCAAATATGCAGTTCAATGTGCAGCATACTGCATACCTAATGATACCAGTGAATTTTTCTCGGACAGCCTTTGGCCCAACACACATGATATCAGCATGAGTAGGGCTGTTATCTGAGTCGAACAGCTCGAGCTCGGCTCGGGCTCGGCTCGAGAAAGCTCGGCTCAAGCTCGTTCGTAGAGGAAAAACGAACCGAGCTTGAACATGTTTTTAGGCTCGAACCGAGCCCGAGCCGAGCCCGAGCCGAGCTCGGAAGCTCGATATAGTAAATTACTAGAATGCCCCTGAGGTTATTAGTTTGAAGGATTTAGGGTTTCTCCTTCCAGACTCCAGTTGGTAGAGAAAGCTTGGCGGCTTCAGGCTTGGGTTCTCCACTTCTCCTCTTCGCTCTTCCTCGGATTCTCCTGAAGGTTGAGTCGTTCGGCGGTCGGCCCTCCTTTCCACCTCGGCGTTCTGTTCACCGGTCGGCCCTCCTTCTCCGCTTCCCTGTTCGTGTCGCCGCGTTCTGTTCAGCCTCAGCCCTCAAGGTAATTGTTCGTGGCTCGTACCCCTACTCACACTTTACTCCTTTCTCCTTCCTTCTAGCGGCGAACTGTTCGTGGCTCGTACCCTTTACTCCCTCCTCGACGTCCTCCAACAGTCCAGATCTCAGATCTGAGAAATCTCTTTCTCAGATCTGAAAAAGATCTCTCTCGACGACTTCGAGCACCCTGCTGCCTTCTCTTTCCCTGTAACTTCGAATTCCCAAATCGAATATTAGCTCTATATCGGCTTCAATTGTGAAGGTGTAAGTGAAAGGTATGTCTTCTCCTTCAAACCCCTTTTTGTTGAAATTGATTTCTATCTTCCTTGATTTTTATTGATTCTTTTGTCTCAATTTAGGGTTTCTCTCTCAACTCTGCAGATCTCTCTCGACTACGCAGAGATCAAAAGCTCCAAATACTTGTTTATGCACCTGTTTATGATTTTTGTTCTTCTCCTTCAAACCCTCTTATTGATTCACCAATGTTGATTATTATTGTTTGTCTCAGCTTATGCACTTATTCATGATTATGTTTGTTATTGTTCAATTCATGCTTATATGTTATATGATATTGGGATATTATGTTTGTTATTGTTCAGTTAATGCTTAGAAAGTCTTTTAAATTAAGCTTAATTGGATGTTTCAATGGCTAGTTGCTGCAGTATTGCTTTCACCGGAGCCATTCAGCAGTAGCAGCAAACTAGCATACAATAACATTAGTTCTGTAGGTGACATTTTGCATTTTGTTATAGTTGTATGGACATACACTTCCTTTGGTGTGTATAATCTTGTTTCGCATCCATTCTCCTTGAATAATGTAATCTTATAGCCTTATAGGTGAATGATACACTTTGTTGTTCTTATGAGCAGGGCAATGTCTCACTTGTTGAAGGTAGAAAAGAGGAGCTTGACTAGAAGAAGAGTAACCAAGCTGCAAGATTGAACTCCCGCAAGCTTTTAATTTTAGTCTTGTGCTTGTAATGTATTGTGGAATTAGACATTTATGCTTTTCTTTTGTTTTCGCTAGTGGAAAATATCTATGCTTCATTTTGATTTCAAACTGCATACAAGAAGTACAAATTTCTTTGTAGATGAACAGCTCAAACGAGCCTATCGAGCTTGAACAGCTCAAACGAGCCTATCGAGCTTGAACAGCTCAAACGAGCCTATCGAGCTTGAACAGCTCAAACGAGCCTCTCAAGCTTGAACAGCTCAAACGAGCCTATCGAGCCTGAACGAACGAGCTTGGGCAACGAGCTTGAACGAGCCTAAGCTCGTTCGTTCGGCTTGAACGAGCCTATCAAGCCGAGCTCGAGTATGTGGTTGGGCTCGCGAGCCGAGCTTGAGCGCCAAAAAAAGCTCGTTTAAATTTTAGGCTCGAGCTCGGCTCGGCTCGTCTCCCGTTCGAGCCAAGCTTGAACCAGCCAAGCTCGGCTCGTTCGGCTCGAATACCACCCCTAGAAAACACACTTCTTAATTTTTGCAGGTAAGAAGCTAACAAAACAACTAGTGCCATGAACATTGTAATACATCTGATATCCCATGAAATTGCCATAGCACTGAAAAATAAACGAAATGGAGTTCATCTATTCAAGATTTGTTTGATGTCTCATCATTTAGTCATTTGACTCATTTCATATAAGATAAAATTTTGTCAGGCATCCAAATATATTCTTATCCAAAGAGAAGTGGAGAAACCAGCCTCTTAATTCAATTGCAATTAGATTCTAAACTAGGATAAGGCAATGCTCTTTTATATGTCTATAGATTCTAAATTGGGACATACATGCCTAATTCCGATGGGATGTAAAAAGAGAGTAAGGATTTTCCTTTGCATATTGTTTTAATAGTATAGCTTATGTGGTAATAGTTCGGACTTTGTTGATATCAACACATGCACGTAACTAGGGGCGGGCTGACGTCCGCTCCAGTCCGCCCATATGTTGCTAACTACTGGAGTCAAATAATAATAACATGTATGCTAATTGCTCGTTTTCGTTACAGATGGATAAGAGATCGGCACTACACGCATCCGCACGGCGTCAGCGCGTCGCTTCTAGGTCCGTATGCGAGACGGATCAGGCTGAAGACGATTCGGCTGACGCTATGATACCGGAGCATATGGCGTCGGTGGACCAGGATGTGCCCGAAGGTTCTCGGCGACGTCCTAGGGCCTCCAGAAGTAGGAATCAGCAGCGTGGAGGTCCGACGATAGCACCACTGCTTACGTGTCCAGCTCCAGGAGGCCCTCATATTCCAGACCTACTTTTGGGATTTGAGGGACACGTAGCTCATCACATTTGGGCTGGGAATGTAAGTCAAATCTTATACACGTCAATTACTGTATATGCTCATGTTAAATTTAATAATATAGAGATTATTATCATTTTTCTGATTGATGTATGTTTCGATAGGAACGGGAACCTTTGAAGTTACATATTCGTACGACACAACTTTCAAGGTGGATTTTGGACGAGAATCACATATGGGTAGAGCTTGTGTCAAGTAGTGGATTGGCACATCTCCAGACGTCAATGTACAGTAGCCACAACAGAAGGCTAATATCCGCGTTTGTTGAGCGCTGGCACCCAAACAAACTCCTTTCATATGCCGTTTGGAGAAATGAGTATCACGTTGCACGACGTCTACTACTTGTTGTGGATCAGCATTGTTGAAGACGTTGTCTCACATAACATGGACCCGAAGGTTGTGTTGAAAGAGCTGGTGGAGGAGTTGCAGATCACTGAGAAAGAGCTCATACAGAACCAGGTTGGGCGACGTGGCTTCCCATATGAATTTCTGGTTCAGCACTGTGAGGGCGAAAATGTAGATATTTTGCATCTTGAATCAATTGCAACCAGCTTCCTCCTATATTTGTTGTGCTCTACCCTGTTCACCGACAAGACGTAGAACATGTTGTCCCTAGCTTACCTCCCGTTGTTGCGCAATCACAGCCACATGAACTGTTACTCATGGGGCTCTGCGACCCTGGCATATTTGTACCATCGTTTGGCAGAGGCTTCACGTAGAGATTGCAGTCAGATGTGTGGTTGCATTACGCTGCTCGAGGTGCGTATTAAAATATATTTGCAATATTTTATTGTTTTTATTACAAATTTTTAGTGTTAATTATGTTCATTTTATTTATAATAGGCTTGGATATATTCATATTTTCCAAAATTTCGTCCTACCAGATCGAGCAATTGGAATAGGGAGACATAGCCTTTTGCATGCCAATGGAAAGATGTCACTATGCCTTCACCGTACCCCAACTACAGAATGATTTTGGACGGAATGCAACAGAATGAGGTATGCTTATTGTTGTGAGGAGGAAATCGAGTATGAAATATAACAAAATAGATCAAACCAGATTTAGGCCCACGCAAATAATTACAAGACTCCTCCAATGCAGTAAGAGAAAGTCATGATCGAATCCACGAGGAAGCGTGTCAACGGATCCTAGGCAGCTGTAAATCTCACAGAAAAGCAAACAGAAGACAGAAACAAAGGAACAAAGAAAGAAAGACAGAAATAACAAACGAAAGCAAGAAATAAAAGCAAAGACAGAAGCTACTTGATCTCGACAAGCACAGTACTCGAGATCGACTAACATCAGCAGAGACAGAAACTGAAAATCGACGACTGAAGCACAACAGCAACTCGATCTAGACAAGGCCTTACTCGAGATCAACAAACCCCTACTCGATCTCGACTAGCTTTTCCTCTAGATCGACTAAAACACAGAAAGTATAAATTGCAGATTCGAACACAGATTCGCAGATTTTGACGGAAATAAATTCAATATATGAAAGAACTTCCAAAGCCAGGGTATCAACGCCACAACGATAACCATGCAAAGTAACACATAAAGACATAAAAGATCATGCTTTCCATCAAAATAACTTTCGTTACTAACAAATAGGCATATAGAGGCTTTCGCATAAACCCTAATTGTTCCTAACCCTTTTCACATAATTAACCCAAGTTGTATTAAGATCACTTTCGCTTCAATAATACAAACAAGGATCACCTTCAACTCTCGCAAAAGAATCATGCTCATAGGGATAAAAGACGAATTGCATAACAAGATCTGACCTTTACCGCATCACCTCACATGGCCACCGTCGGGCTCACCCCATCCCTAGAAGTGGGTGGACTACTCGCTCTTCATCGCAATAGCTGACATTGATGTATAAAAAGAAACTTGTATTAAACTAAATTCAAAGCCTTTACAATCCCGGCAATCCAACTTTCGCTGAATGTCAAAACCCTAAAAACCTTAGAACTCCTAAACTGTCTCTATGGAACTACTTCTCTTGCTCTGAATTGAATTGAATTTTGAAAAACCAGCCCCTAAGGCTTTATTTATAGCCTTCTATTCCTTTAGGAATTAAATCTATAAAGGGAAAAATAAATCTAAAATAGGTAAGTCTTCTCATGTTAATAGATCTTGTCTTCCATGGATAGTTGATAGATAGATGTAGGATAGATCTCGGCTTCCTCGATCTCCTTTGGCTCTAAGGACTCCCAGCTCTACACGGACAGCCAAAGCGTGTAACGCGGTTTCGGACACGGCGCTCATCGATCTCGACAAACGCTACTCGAGATCGAGTAGGATTTGATGTCGACTTTGCTGGCTGGGCTTCTCGGGTGGCTCTGCTCGACATGGCTCAGATCTTGGCTCCTGGCTCCTCGATCTCGACTAAGTGAGATCGAGTTGGGTTGTCGTCGAGGATGGCTTGCTGGTGATGTCGAGTGACTTGTGCTCGTCATGGCTTCGGACTGGCGCCATGGGTTCCTCGATCTCGACAAAGCTCCTCGAGATCGACTAGGGTTTTGCTCGGCTTCTCCGTCATCGGCTTCTCGACATGGCACATCTCGTCGACTCCGGACATATGGCGCTCCTGGTGTTGTCGATCTCGACAAGGAAACTCGAGATCGAGTAGGGTTTCCGGAGTCGGGTTGATCTGGTTCTCGACAATGCTCTTAGTCGACAAGGCCTGTGCTCGGACACCGTCGTCGAGGTCGAGTAGGTTTACTCTAGATCGAGTAAACATGGGTTCCTAGCTTGATTCGACTGGTTCCGCTGCATCTTGACCTTGGACTTCTGTAGTTAATTTCCGAGCTTTTCCGACCTTTCTCATAACTGCTGTAATTTGCCTCGAATTCTGCGAAATTAAACAGAAATTGGTGTAGATTCCATAATTTGGCAATTAAACATAAACTACATAGATTCTGTAATATCTTAGCCCAAATGCATGAAATGTATGCAGAAAACAATATAAAAGTTACTGTAAAACATGACAGATTCAGCTCACAACAAACACCGCATACTTAAGCTTGCTTGTCCTCAAGCAATACCTTTATTTGTCATTCAGGGGAAGAAATTAAAACTCTCAACATATCAGATTCATTCTCATATAACCCTGCAGTCAATTATCATCTTTGAAAAGGTACTAATGTCACAGATCCATGCATGTGCAAATATACAAAAACAACATCTACTCACAAAAGGAAGGTTATGCAAAAACAATTCATATGTGACAAAGCATTAATAATCAAGAGGACTTTCATTTAAGCTCAATAAGAAGTAGATTGGTAAAAGGCTAAAAGGTGGGCAATTTCTGGTAATGTGGTGCTTTTGGTCCGGGGAAATGGAGTATTTCCAAACTTGAATTTCCACATTCCTTTTCATAAGATTCATCACCTTTCATAATGCTTTTTCTCACTAATCATGCTTTTACCTCTCTAACCTTAGCACTGCCTTCTCGCGAGTCGCAAACATGGGTGTCATGAATGGCCCCGGATACTTGGTGCTTTGGACTCCTCACAATGTGTCCCATCTCTCCAAACTATTATCTCAGAGAGCAGGGTCAATCTACCTTTATCTCCTGAGGTGATTGGATTTTCTTTCACTCATTAAATTTTCCATATATTTCAAACACTTTCCCGCCAAACTCCAATAATGATAATAACAACCATATAATAACTCCATAATGTAACGTCATTCTCAACATAATCCTTGGATAGGAAATAAGGTAAAGAATGACAATATTTAGATCATGTGGAGCAATAATTGAAATAAGGCATAATATGGCTTTGTGTAATGCATATAAGCATAGGTAAGGCTAGGATTATAATGATATGAGCACTATATGGAAATATAAAGTCCTCAATCCTCTTATCATGCAACATGTCAAAAACAACTTCAAATTTTACCTACTTTCATGGTTTTCATGAAATAATGCACTTCATTGTGACTTCCCTTTACTAGGCAATTTCATGCTATATCTCTAACGAATCCAATTTTGCATCGTCGGGTTCAATATAATCTTCCATGACATTATTCAAAATTTTCAATTGGGGTCATTTTTTTCAAACTTTGGAAAACATGCATGTAAGCAGATAAATCAATAATGAATTCCAAAATAGCCATGTATAAGCAATTCAAGAAATAATGCACAAATAATGTCAAATATGCACAAAGTAAGCCCTTCCCCCACCCCATACTTAAACATTACAGTGTCCTCACTGTATAAAAACAAGGGTAAAGAAAGGAACTCACTAGACAGGTGTGCAGGGCCTCTCAATTTCGAATGAAAGAATCTCCTAGGCTGAGTCTGAATATAGCTTGCTTCTATCCATGGACCTGAAAAGTGTAGAAGACATATACCCACAATAGAAAAACTAAAAAATGTTCAAAACCAAAAACAAGCAAAATAATGTCCAAAAAGTCCAAAACACAAATCTCTATGTACAAGCTCTAGATTTTATAGTCGTTAGGCCGACTTCTCCATTTAGCTCAAGGTGGCATTTGCAGGGCCCATGTAGCTTGGGCTTCGAATAGGACTCTATTCTTGTCCATCAGCTGCAATCCTCCAGAATGGATCTTGTTCACCACAAAAGGTCCCATCCGCTTCTTGTTGAATTTATTAGGGAACCAATGATCCTTTGATTTAGAGACATGGAGCTTGTCTCCAACTTCATACTCTTTGGGCTCATCATTGGATATCCTACATAAGCGCACATACCAAGGCAAACCTCTCCCATGTATAGATAGATCTTTAATGGAAATAGGAGAAGAAAGATCCTTACCTTGGCTTACCTTCGCAGAGACGGAATCGGGGACCACGGTGTTTGGTCGATCTCGAGTAGGAGTACTCGATCTCGACGAGTTTTCTGGTGGTGAGCTGCTCGAGGATGCAGGAGCTGGGGAAGCTTGGTCGATCTCGACTAAGGTGGTCGATCTCGAGTAGGTTTGGCTGTATGGTGGAGTCAGCGTCGAGGAAGGCGAAGTCGAGGCAGGGAGGTGGTGGTCGATCTCGAGTAGTGTACTCGATCTCGAGGAGGGCTCGACTTCTGTCTGGCTGCTCGACGAGGCTGGTGCTGGTGGAGGCTCCTGGTGTTGGTCGAGATCGACTAGGGTCCTCGATGTCGAGGAATCTTGGTCGACTTTGACCCCATACTTGGTTCCTGTCAAGGCATCAGAAAAATAGTTAGTCCATAACGACGCACCTTGGTCTGTGTCGATTGGATTCTCTGTGTCCTCCTTTAGGATTGCCATGATCTCCTCCACCTGGGCCTCCATATCCCTCTTTTCCATCTCCTCAGGGGTCATATTTCTTACCTTGGGTTCCCCGCAGGTGATGTAGCCAGCTGAGATAGATTTTACCTCTTCCATTGGACATGTATGCCTTTCAGTTTTATTAAAGGAATACTCAATTACCTCATCGCTGATGTTGAAAGTGAGCACTCCTTTCCTCACGCTTATGTTGGCATCAACCGTCGCCAAGAAGGGTCTTCCTAGAATAATTGGACAAGCAGGGTCTTCTTGCATATCAACAACTATGAAATCAGCAGGGACAAAGAATTTACCTACTTGTACTGGCACATTGTCCACCATGCCTGTTGGAATGACCACTGTGGTTTTGGCCATGTAAAGTCTAGCATCCACAGGCTCTAGGGCACCTATCTTAATCTTGGACCAAATTGTTAAAGACATTATACTCACACTAGCTCCAAGATCACATAAGGCATTAATTTTGTATGGACCAAATCCAATGGATATAGCAAACTTACCTGGATTTGGCCTCTTCTCCAGTATGTCCAAATGGCTGCACTCCTCTGTAATTTCAGCCATTGGCCGCTTTTTGCTCAGAATCTCTTCCAGGAACTTGACATAGGATGACATTTCATTGAGAGCTTCTATGAAGAGGATGGTGACATTGAGTTTCTGAAGCATCTTGATGAAGCGCTGAAATTTGTTTTCTACTGGGTCCTTTGGAGATTTTGTGGGGAAAGACAGCTTTTTTTTTCCTGAGTCGGAGCCAGAACAGATGTCGGAGGTGCTGCAGTTTCCTCGATCTCGGGTTGACCGTCCTTGATCTCGACCACGCCTTCCTCGATCTCGACCAGATTGGGTGGTGTCGAGTTGCTGTGCTGTGCAGACGAAGGCTGGCCTAATTGTTCCTCGAGATCGAGTTGGCCCTCGTCGAGATCGACTAGGTTCTTGTCGACTTGCTGCTGGTCGACCTGCTTTTCTCCTGTGTTCTGCTGCTTTCCGACCTCTGGCTCTTGCAGTTGATGGCCGCTTCTGAGTTTTACAGCAGCGATGTGTCCAGTCTTTCCCTTGGGATTTGGTTCTGATGATCCAGGGAGTGAACCTGACTGTCTGGGGATTCCTGCTGTCAGCTGACCAATCTGTGTATCAACTGATTTCCGCCATATATCAATTTCCCCAAGCCTAGAGTTGACGCCCTGAATCTGAGTATAGATTGAGTTGAAGGATTGCTTGGTTTCTGTATGATTTCTCCTTATTTCCTCTAAAACAGTCTGTAGATCATCCTTTTTCTGGTATCTTTTCGGATGTCCTGGAGCTCTGTAGGGCGGGGGGTTCCTAGGGGCACCTTGGTTCCATTGTGGTTGCTGAAACCTTTGGTCCCCCATGTAGCGATTGGGACCCCCTGCGTAAGCCGCCTCTTCATGGTATTCTGCCAGCCTGACTTGCTCAGTGTGTGGGCACTCAGTAGTGGTGTGCCTCTGTGATCCGCATTCAATACAAGGCTGGTTGACAGAAAGATACTTTACTTGTTTGAGGAGCTTCTTATTCTGATCTCTGTAGTACTGCTCCCTTACATCTGGATCAATCTCCTTAAGGGGCTCATATAAGGGCATGGATGGTGCTGGCCTGGCGTAGAGGTTCTCCTCGTAGTTGACTGGAGTCCCATACTTGTTATCATAGTTGGTTAGCTTGTCTAGAGCAGCCCATGCGTTAGGAGGCGACATTGTCAGATACTCATAATGAGTATATGTGTTGATTCTGTCCTTTGCAGCCAATTCCAGAGAGTTGAAGAAGATCACTTGAACTACGCAGGGTTGCTGTCCATGTGTAGGGCAGGATCTCAGTAGATCCTTATAGCGTTCCCATGCCTTTGCTAGCGTCTCCCTAGGCTGCTGTTTGAAAGATGTGATCTTTTGGCGCAGGAGTGTTGTCTTGGCAGGAGGAAAGAACTTGTTCAGAAATTCCTGCTGATGGACGGTTTTTAGTCGCCTAAACCGTATCAAAATAAAACTCAAACCTACAAACTAGTATAGCAAGTAAGTACAAGGTCGATCCCACAGAGAATCAAGTATTTCTCCGCAATGTGTATTTACCAATTAGTAGAAAGGGGGTTTTTGAGTGGTTGAAATAAGAAAGAAAGCAAAATAAACTATAAACAGATTATTGCAAAACAAATTAGAGAAGATCGCTCTACCTACAACTATCCACTTTATTTGGGTGAATTGATATTGTAACTTCCTCTTGTCCTTTTAGTCTTCCTATGAATGCCCTTGTCCCGACCTAATATAGTTACTAGTCCAATCAGTCCTAGAAACCCTTATCAATCGAACAGTCCCTAAAGAAGGACTTAACCCAATTGATAGCTTTAAGTTCAGAGATTAACCAAGGTATTTGCAGTCCCTAAAGAGGGATTTAACAACACATCCAACTTCCTACCCATCCAATTAGTTCAATAAGCCCTAAAGGGATAAGTTTGCCACTTGGGTTAAGGTTCACAATCAGGAATCTACAAAACCCTAGCAATTGAATTGATCTAACAAGTTGGCCAGACAAGATAGAACAAAACAATAAACAATCAAGCACAAAGAAGTTGAAGCATTCAATATAGGTAATAAGGAACAAGATTTAGAAACTCACAACTTAATCCAAATAAAGCTTCAAATTGCAAGTAGAACGAAGAGAGTTTAGTCGCCCATGGCGAACATCGCTCTCTCTCTAATTGTCTGATAGAACGTAGAATAGAATGGAAGTAATGAAAAATAACATAAAAGTCGGCCTAATAAAGATCAAAGTCGGCCTCCCAAAACAAAGTAGACATCTAGGGGTTTTCAATCGAAACGCTGCGTGTTGACGGCAGCTGCGGCGGGCGCAGCAAATAAGCGGCGGGCGCAGCATGAATACCGCCCCTGGCGGCGGGCGCAGCAAACCATGCGGCGGCCGCTGCATTGGTTTTTCCCGAAAATTCCGTCTCGAATTAGCTCTCGACGTCAACATGAAAGTTGCAGCTCTCTGAAAGAGCTTTCCAACGCATGGTCATAATAGTCGATTGGACAACCGAGTCCTTCAGAAAGTGCAAAACAAGTTCAGCATGTCTGGCGACAACTTCTGCAGACTTTTTCTTCGTTTAGGTTCGCTTCTTCTTCTCAGGACCTCTTGAGATCTTCATGTAAGCTTCTTCGATCAACCAGACATTCTCATCAAATGCGTTATCAACTCATGTCTTCTCCTCAGATCTACCATTACCTGAAATAATCAATAAAAGCGTGTAGATTCCGACTCCGACAACATAGAGAACTAATATGCAAATCATGCTTAATCCATCCATGAAATGCATCTTAACTAAGCTAAATGCAACCTATTATGCCTACCTAAATGCATGCTATCAAACTCCCCCACACTTAACCTTTGCTTGTCCTCAAGCAATGATAGAATGAACATGAATCAACGCATCCCACAGGAAATCCCTTCAAGTTTCAACCTCATCAAAAAGCAACATCATAGCAGGTGAAAACATAAATCAAGCAAACAAACGTCCTAGCATGTATTCCAGTGATCAAAGCATAGAAGTAGACATCATCCAACCTCACCAGAAATATGTGTTTCACTCATGTGTTTAGGCTTTTAAGTACAACTCTCAACTCAAACCAATCATGCACTAAGCTCATAGACATTGACCACCATATCACCAATTATCTACCGAAATGTCATTACTTGCGGGACACAATAAAGAAAATAAAATGCAACACTTTTTTTTTCTTTGGTTTTCATTTCTCTTTTTTTTTTTTCTTTTTTTTTCTTGTCTTGGTGCTTTCCTTACGCGAAGCGCAAACATGGGTGTCATGAATGGCCCCGGTCTATCAACACATCAAACTACTAATATGAAGTCCACTTGAACATCTTTTGACGCAAGTTGCAAACATGGGTGTCATGAATGAACCTGGTTACTCAATGATCAAGCTTTCTTTCCTAGTGGATAGTTTTCACACCTTTTTGCGCGAATCATACCCATGGGTGTCATGCGTAGACCCGGTTACTCAGTGCATCAACCATTGCCACCTTATTCACTAAATATGCACAAATTCAAACCAAAAGACTCAAAATATAAACATAAACTCCGCAAGCAACAGACATGTGAGTCGGTCTTTAAAAATAGATACTGCAGTCAATGCCAAGAGGTAGCAACATTAGGTGAGTAATACACACAATTGAGCAAAAGAATTCAAATAAGGCCAAACATTCTCACAGGGTCATGTTTTTAGCACTTCAATCATACTTTTAGCTCAATCATACATGCTCAATTATATTTGCTAGCTCATATTCCACAAAAATCAAATATAGACATAATAATCAAAACATCCAGAACTCCATGGGATTTTTATGAATCATGCTTGAAATTTAAAATAGAGGACAAACTAAGCAAGATGGGTATTTGAATAACACATATATATGCAATGCATGCTCTATTTTTGGTTTTTTCGAATTGTTTTTATTTTTTTATACGAAAATGACGAAAATTAAAATAAAAAAAAACTAAACAACAACTTAAATAAACTTAAACATGGTGCAGAAAATTAAATATGATCTACCTATATGCACTATATATATAGAATTCCTCTCCCCCACACTTAAAGTTTTCATTGTCCTCAATGAAACAATAAAGACAACAAAAGTAAATCAAATATAATCAGAGTGAAGGAAAAGAAAAAGGAAAAAGAAAGAAAAACTTACCTCGGGTTGCCTCCCGAGAAGCGCCTTTCTTTAATGTCATTGGCTTGACTTATTCTCAATATCAAGACCTTATCTCTCAGACATCGTCAAGGCCCTCAGTAGCCTATCATATTCTTGTGCACACATCTTACAAGGCACATCATAGTACAATAAATTGAAAGCATAAAATGTGGCTCTGAAGAACCCTTTCAATCTATCAAAGAGTCTAGTATGACTCTCTGCAGAAGGAATATGATACCACCAACACAGTTCCGCTGGTGGCTTCTCAAAATAGCAATCAAAAGGATCAACATAATCACCATTACCTTCAAGATTGCAAAAGTTTACCTTTATTATCTCTTGAGCCTCAGCTGATGGCTCTAGACCTGATTCATCAATGGGCGAGCTCAGAATGGATGTTGCAGATGGAGTAGGAGACACATCACATGTAACCTCATGCGTCGACTCATGAGATTCCAAGTCACGAAGCACTAGACCCTCTCCTCCATCGTCGAAGACACTATCGTTGTCGGCAACCAATTCCTCATCTTCTTCTTCGAAGCTCCTTTCTTTCTCACCTTTTGCACTTAGAATTTGAATGAGTTGGCTCATCTGATTCTCCAATTTTTCAAGTCGACTCATTTTTTCTTCTTCCAACTGCTGCAACACTTGTGTGAGAGTTTGGATTGATACTTCCCGCTCAACCTGTCGACTCATGTTGCCGAAAACATCCCAAATCTCAAAGAGTCCCATATCCAATAGGCCTCCATTACTCATGGACTCAGCAAGATTTCGTGTTTCAGCATTCATCCCATTAAATATGCAAACACACATCTCCCGCACACCATATTGATAACCCCATGAACCAAGGTCGTTAACATACTCATGCAATCTAGTGAAATATTGGTGAAAGTTCTCACCTTCAAACTGCAACAATCTCAACATCTTGAAAAAGTTAGTAGCAAGGGTGTTGTGAACCGTAAGATAGGTTCACAACAAAGAAATAAACTTGATTCCCCGGCAACGGCGCCAATTTGATGGACGGTTTTTAGTCGCCTAAACCGTATCAAAATAAAACTCAAACCTACAAACTAGTATAGCAAGTAAGTACGAGGTCGATCCCACAGAGAATCAAGTATTTCTCCGCAATGTGTATTTACCAATTAGTAGAAAGGGGTTTTTTGAGTGGTTGAAATAAGAAAGAAAGCAAAATAAACTATAAACAGATTAATGCAAAACAAATTAGAGAAGATCGCTCTACCTACAACTATCCACTTTATTTGGGTGAATTGATATTGTAACTTCCTCTTGTCCTTTTAGTCTTCCTATGAATGCCCTTGTCCCGACCTAATATAGTTACTAGTCCAATCAGTCCTAGAAACCCTTATCCATCGAACAGTCCCTAAAGAAGGATTTAACCCAATTGATAGCTTTAAGTTAAGAGATTAACCAAGGTATTTGCAGTCCCTAAAGAGGGATTTAACAAAACATCCAACTTCCTACCCATCCAATTAGTTCAATCAACCCTAAAGGGATAAGTTTGGCACTTGGGTTAAGGTTCACAATCAGTAATCTACAAAACCCTAGCAATTGAATTGATCTAACAAGTTGGCCAGACAAGATAGAACAAAACAATAAACAATCAAGCACAAAGAAGTTGAAGCATTCAATATAGGAAATAAGGAACAAGATTTAGAAACTCACAACTTAATCCAAATAAAGCTTCAAATTGCAAGTAGAACGAAGAGAGTTTAGTCGCCCATGGCGAACATCGCTCTCTCTCTAATTGTCTGATAGAACGTAGAATAGAATGGAAGTAATGAAAAATAACATAAAAGTCGGCCTAATAAACATCAAAGTCGGCCTCCCAAAACAAAGTAGACATCTAGGGTTTTTCAATCGAAACGCTGCGCGCTGACGGCAGTTGCGGCGGGCGCAGCAAATAAGCGGCGGGCGCAACATGAATACCGCCCCTGGCGGCGGGCGCAGCAAACCATGCGGCGGCCGCTGCATTGGTTTTTCCCGAAAATTCCGTCTCGAATTAGCTCTCGACGTCAACATGAAAGTTGCAGCTCTCTGAAAGAGCTTTCCAACGCATGATCATAATAGTCGATTGGACAACCGAGTCCTTCAGAAAGTGCAAAACAAGTTCAGCATGTCTGGCGACAACTTCTGCAGACTTTTTCTTCGTTTAGGTTCGCTTCTTCTTCTCAAGACCTCTTGAGATCTTCATGTAAGCTTCTTCGATCAACCAGACATTCTCATCAAATGCGTTATCAACTCATGTCTTCTCCTCAGATCTACCATTACCTGAAATAATCAATAAAAGCGTGTAGATTCCGACTCCGACAACATAGAGAACTAATATGCAAATCATGCTTAATCCATCCATGAAATGCATCTTAACTAAGCTAAATGCAACCTATTATGCCTACCTAAATGCATGCTATCACCTGCTTCACTTGAGCCCATGTTGTGAGAGATCGTGGTTTCAGCCCTTCCAACCACTTCAACGCAGGACCAACCAAAGACCAACGGAAAGCTTTCATCAGGATGTACTCCAAGGTGGTACCTTCAGAAAGAGTACGACACATGTCAGTAAAGTTGGTAATATGGCGCAGAGGGCATTCAATAAATCTACCATGAAAAGCATGATTTTTAATTTCAATAAGGAATTGAGTGCGAATTTCATAGTTGTTTTCAGGGATTAGAATGGCCGATTCAGGCACGACGAGAGTCGGGTGCATATAATCCTCTGCAGTGGTTGGGTATAGGGCAAGCTCAGCTTCTGCTTGCCTTGCACGCTCAGCTTCCTGTTGCCTGCCTGCTCTCTCAGTGGCGAGAGCAGCATCCCTGGCGGCTAGATCCCTCGTGAGCCTCTCGATCAGCTGTTCCTGTGTCTCTACAGCTGCCATGGCTCTTTGTAGTTTAGCTCTGATGTGTAGAGGGCGCTCTGGTTCGTCTAAGCCATCAAACTCAGGTGGTTGACCAGAATGGCGGATACACCTGTAAAGTAACTCAATGAAAAAGTGAGAACTGACTACCTAAGGCGCGAATGATAGCTTCCCCGGCAACGGCTCTAATTTGTTGTGAGGAGGAAATCGAGTATGAAATATAACAAAATAGATCAAACCAGATTTAGGCCCACGCAAATAATTACAAGACTCCTCCAATGCAGTAAGAGAAAGTCAGGATCGAATCCACGAGGAAACGTGTCAGCGGATCCTAGGCAGCTGTAAATCTCACAGAAAAGCAAACAGAAGACAGAAACAAAGGAACAAAGAAAGAAAGACAGAAATAACAAACGAAAGCAAGAAATAAAAGCAAAGACAGAAGCTACTTGATCTCGACAAGCACAGTACTCGAGATCGACTAACAACAGCAGAGGCAGAAACTGAAAATCGACGACAGGAGCACAACAACAACTCGATCTAGACAAGGCCTTACTCGAGATCAACAAACCCCTACTCGATCTCGACTAGCTTTTCCTCTAGATCGACTAAAACACAGAAAGTATAAATTGCAGATTCGGACACAGATTCGCAGATTTTGATAGAAATAAATTCAATATATGAAAGAACTTCCAAAGCCAGGGTATCAACGCCACAACGATAGCCATGCAAAGTAACACATAAAGACATAAAAGATCATGCTTTCCATCAAAATAACTTTCGTTACTAACAAATAGGCATATAGAGGCTTTCGCATAAACCCTAATTGTTACTAACCCTTTTCACATAATTAACCCAAGTTGTATTAAGATCACTTTCACTTCAATAATACAAACAAGGAACACCTTCAACTCTCTCAAAAGAATCATGCTCATAGGGATAGAAGACGAATTGCATAACAAGATCTGACCTTTACCGCATCACCTCACATGGCCACCGTCGGGTTCACCCCATCCCCAGAAGTGGGTGAACTACTCGCTCTTCATCGCAATAGCTGACATTGATGTATAAAAAGAAACTTGTATTAAACTAAATTCAAAGCCTTTACAATCCCGGCAATCCAACTTTCGCTGAATGCCAAAACCCTAAAAACTTTAGAACTCCTAAACTGTCTCTGTGGAACTACTTCTCTTGCTCTGAATTGAATTGAATTTTGAAAAACCAGCCCCTAAGGCTTTATTTATAGCCTTCTATTCCTTGCTAATCAAGGATAGAATATATCTATCTATATCTAAAAAGCTTAAAAGATAAATAAAATCACTTTAGGAATTAAATCTATAAAGGGGAAAATAAATCTAAAATAGGTAAGTCTTCTCATGTTGATAGATCTTGTCTTCCATGGATAGTTGATAGATAGATGTAGGATAGATCTCGGCTTCCTTGATCTCCTTTGGCTCTAAGGACTCCCAGCTCTACACGGACAGCCAAAGCGCGTAACGCGGTTTCGGACACGGCGCTCGTCGATCTCGACAAATGATACTCGAGATCGAGTAGGATTTGATGTCGACTTTGCTTGTTGGGCTTCTCGGGTGGCTCTGCTCGACATGGCTAAGATCTTGGCTCCTGGCTCCTCGATCTCGACTAAGTAACTCGAGATCGAGTTGGGTTGTCGTCGAGGATGGCTTGCTGGTGATGTCGAGTGACTTGTGCTCGTCATGGCTTCGGACTGGCGCCATGGGTTCCTCAATCTCGACAAAGCTCCTCGAGATCGACTAGGGTTTTGCCCGGCTTCTCCGTCCTCGACTTCTCGACATGGCACATCTCGTCGACTCCGGACATGGCGCTCCTGGTGTTGTCGATCTCGACAAGGAAACTCGAGATCGAGTAGGGTTTCCGGAGTCGGGTTGATCTGGCTCTCGACAATGCTCTTAGTCGACAAGGCCTGTGCTCGAACACCGTCGTCGAGGTCGAGTAGGTTTACTCTAGATCGAGTAAACATGGGTTCCTAGCTTGATTCGACTGGTTCCGCTGCATCTTGACCTTGGACTTCTGTAGTTAATTTCCGAGCTTTTCCGACCTTTCTCATAACTGCTGTAATTTGCCTCGAATTCTGCGAAATTAAACAGAAATTGGTGTAGATTCCATAATTTGGCAATTAAACATAAACTACATAGATTCTATAATATCTTAGCCAAAATGCATGAAATGTATGCAGAAAACGATATAAAAGTTACGGTAAAACATGGCAGATTCAGCTCACAACACTTATCTTCTTCTTCAATGAATATGTGGATCCAGTTTTTAATAAAATAGATTAAGTAGATAGGAAATGATTGATTTGATCTGTTTGAATGCACACAGGTGGATTGGATGCCGTATGGACATCTTGACTTTTACGACCCTGTTATAGCGCCATCTAGATTCCATGGCATAATCTCATGTATGGATATTAATGAGTCCTATATGCCAGATCGATTCGCGAGGCAATTTGGTCGCCAACAGGGAATCCCATCTAACGTCATCAAGCCCAAGATTGCTAAGAGGGGTGTGAACAACGCAGACTACAAGGTCGTGTATAAGACTGGGGAGTTGGCTTGGAATCTTGTCCACATCCACTCCATGGCCATGGACATGATCGGCGATGAGAGTAGGTATCCAGGTGATGTGTCAGACGAATATGCATCGTGGTACGAGCCGCGAACACATCGGTCCGTACATCCTAGTTCCGCTCCGACTTCTGAAGAATCCATGATAACACTATATAATTACATATTACTCTATTCTGCATTGTTATCATTCAATATATAAAGTACTTAGGTTTCTACTGCACGAATTCCAACATATGCAGCGGGCCCTTGGGCATCTCACCCCCTTGTTTGCTGAGGATAGGAGGTCGCGGGTGCATGACGACGTTCACCAGAGCATGATGCATGCAGCGATTGAGCTAGGGTATATGAGCTTGAACGACCACACCCATCGCACCACGTTCGATGTTGGCCAAGGTAGCAACCCATCTAGAGAGGGTTGGGAATCATGGAATGACAACCCACCACCGAGTGGAGGTTGGGGGGTGGGGGTGGGGGTGGGGGGGATTAGGAGTGATATTTTATGGTGTTTGGTAGCCATAGATTATTCTATTTCGTAGTTGGAGACTGAATGCTAGTAATGCTTTATATTATTTGTGAGAATTAACAATGTTAGTGATTGTAGTTGGTAGTTCACATACTTAAATATGGATATTGCGACCTTTGGTAGGATTCATGAGAGTTAAGTAGCGGGTGATTTATTAAAGTTGTTGTAATAAATGCGTATTTTTGTTACTATCAATCCTGCAGTAAATGAGCTCATGAGACATACAAAATCATACTTGAAGTGACATGAAATAATGCATTGAAAATATAACAATGTTGGAAAACAATATAAATAATCATATAATATCAAAGTAAAACAATTGCCTTCTAATCGGAAATAGTGACATGATCAGCTCTTTTCCTTTGGACATCACCTTGTTCATACAGATATGCATCAAGCCGCTCTCGGAGTAAGAAATCAAGGCCAGCAACGCTTTGCTGCCGATTAGGACGCCTCATGGGTACAATAGGAGGCAGGGGTGCATCAGGTTGTAACGTTATCTGCATACACAAAGAATGCATATCATAATCATATCAGATAACACTTACAACAAAAATAGCAAGATACCTATGAATGTTGTACTTACACCACTGAAATGTGCGCCTTCTAAACTGTTCATCTGCAGAAGCTTTGGGGAAGTCGTTGAAGTACAAATCATTCATCAGCGATCTAGCGACCTTGCGCTCTCGATATACAAATTGATAGGGTTGAAGTAAATTGTGAAATATAAATTCATGATCTATCTATATATATCTATTTATCTATCTAATCCTCAATCTATATCTATCTATCTATGTAATCTTCAATTATTTCAATTCATAACATCAAATTAGTATATAATTTATTCATTAACCCTTATTCTTTTTAACCTAATAAAGTTTGCAATGTTATATTCTCAATCGAAAATTTCATTAACCCTAACAAAGATTGCAATTTCATGAAAGTTTGCAAATTTATATTCTCAATGCCATAAAATTTCGTGAACCCTTATTCTTTTTAACCTTAGAAAGATTGCAAGTTCATTTTCTCAATAAAAAATTTCATTAACCCTAAAAAATATTAAAAATTTCATGAACCCTAATTTCATTAACCCAAATTTATTCTCAATGGTATAATCTCAATCAAAAATTTCATTAACCCTAAAAAAGATTCCAAATTTCATGAAAGTTTCCAATTTTATATTCAATGCCATGATATTTCATTATCGCTACTAATATTTCGCTAATCCTACAAAAAAAATTACAATTTCATGAACGTTTGTAAGTTCATATTCCCAATGTCATAGTATTTCATTAACCCTAATTCTTTTTAACCTTAGAAAGTTTAAAAACCAAAATTTTATCAATTCACCATAATTCTCAATGCAAAATCTCATTAACCCTAAAAAAGATTGTAATTTTATAAGCACAATATATTAACATCATCAAATTTATTAATCATGAAAAATAAAGCTTTTTACATTCGACACATAAACAAAAGGATTAGATACATACCCGTTGGAGTCCGAATTCCAGCGATATGTCTTCGAGGCCTTTACTCCACTCATCGTTCCCTTTTGACATGTTTAAAACTTAATCAAACGAGAAAATCTCACGGAAAGGTTTTCGAATGGCCACATATATTTATAGGCCGATTTTCCTTTTTTATCACGTAACCGAACTGGTCGCAACGACCATAATGGACAATGGTCGCAATGATCACATTAGGGTATGGTCGCAATGACCAGTACAGGGTATGGTCGCAATGACCAGTACAGGGTATGGTCGCAATGACCAGTACATGGTATGGTCGCAATGAACAATGGAAGACTGGTCGGTGCGACCATTTGTGGTTGTGGTCGTTGCGACCAGATCGTGTTTTTGGGGAAAAAAATGGTCGCAACGACCATTTGGCAAATGGTCGTTGCGACCATGTGTCCTTGCACTAAACGGCAAAATGCCTTGCGCTAAACAGAAATCATGTTTGTAATTAATGGGGAAAGTAATATATTTACCTTTTCAGGGGGAAGTATAGGCAATTTCTAAAAACACTATTCATGAACAATTTTTATAAAAAACGGTTTTTATATTCATGCCCAGATAAGAAGCACAATTGATAAATATTTCTCCTAGATACACGCAATTTAGCAATTTTTAAATTAGATTATGAGGTTCACTCATTTTCTGTAAGAGTTTTCTTTCTCAATAAAGCATTCTTATCATATACTCTTAGGACACACAATAGACAAATCGTTTAAAAAAAAATGAAGATGCTCTACTTTGTCTGCCACCCTATTGACTTCGTGAAAGACATAATTGTGTGAAACCTCAACAAACCCTGGATCAAGATAAGACCATATATGTAGTCACCATCTTGATCTCCCGCTAGCAAATAAAAAAACCATTGACATAGTTGATAACCGTAAGACTATTTCCTTCAATCTCAATCCTCATTAACCTAATCTCCTTTGCTGCAAACAAAACCAAATGAAGGGTCAACGATTCTACCATTAGAGCTGAGTCGGAACACACAATGAGACATCATATGTCCATCCAATAATCACGAATCCCATTGCAACAACACTTGAAGGTGATACCGAACCGTCAATTTATCTTAAAGACACTTTTCGAGGATTTTTTTTATCCATTGAATGTTTTTTTTTTCTCTTTATAGAGTTTGGGTAGCTTTTGATTCCTTCATTCCTTTTTTATTTCTTCTTGTATTTGCTTTGATTTTTTCAATTATGCCATGTTTCTAATTATGAAACTTTGGTCATTAAACTCTCTGTATTCATACCTATGTTATGCCTCATTTGGTTAATTAAAAAAACCAAAAAGTTTAAAAATCCAAAAGTGAGATGAATTTTTTGTGTTTGGTTAAAAAAATTGTTATGAAAAAAGCTGAGGGCCGGGGATCGACGACGCTCCCTTCACCTAAACGAGAGATCTTTGATAACCAGGATTCACGAACACTTTCACGATCCACTCGATCAATATAGGGCACCCGGTATTGTAACCTCATCTAGAAATAAACGTTGCGACACGAGAAGCGATACCACACCAGATGACAGATCAAATCATGAATAAAGGATGAGGCAGTCCATTCATCAAAAATTCAATTTGCGCCCAAAATTTTCTAATATCTGAGATGGTGCAAAGCATAATTCCGTTTTTCATCAACTCCTTGACCCTCAAGAACTCCATCTCCTTGTGCCTCAATGATCTTCAATTCCTTGGTCACCAAGGAACTCCAGCTCCTTGGCCATAAAGGGTATTCACCTCATTGGTCACCGAAGAATGGAGCTGGTGATCGAGGTGGCCGAAGGGCGAGGGCGGGCGAGTTAACTACGATCGATTGTGACAGTAGGGACCTCGATGGTGGCACCAATAGGTGGACTAGAGTGGTTGAATTTAGGCATTAGGTTTGTACATGTAAGCATATAAAGGACTTTGGGCGCTTTAGTGTAAATAAGAAGAATTTGACTCTAAACGTCGCCGTTTCCTCTTTTATAGCTTGTATAAATACTTGTATGCCAGCTAAACTTAGCTTGTGTTCTTTTGTTGGTTGTAACCGATTTCTGGTAATCTTCAAACCAGTTCTTCATTTCCTTCTTTTGTTCTTGATCTCCTTTCATGGAGATCTAATATTCCTCATGGTATCCGAGCGTTAATCGATCAAATGCTTTCGTTTCTCGTCTTTGTTTTTGTTCTCGGTCTTTGTTCTATTTGTTTTGATTTCATCTTGATGGAAGGCACTCACTTTTTCAATCAGCGTGGGAATGAAATGGTGGTTCTGCGGCGAACAACAATGATCCATTGTTCTTGTCCAATTCCGACCATCCATGCATGCAGTTGGTTTCCAATGCTCTTACTGGTTCTAATTTCTCAAGCTGGAGTAGTGGAATTCACATGGCCTTAGGTGCGAAATTGAAATTAGGTTTTATTATTGGTTCATGTGTGAAACCTATGGAGGAAGATATAAATTATCAGCAATGGATTAGATACAACTTCATGGTAATGAGTTGGATTGTTAATTCCATGAATAGCAAGATTGCAGAGAATTTTATGTACGTATACTCTGGTTCAACGAGAGAACTTTCGCAAGAAATATGTGAAAGGTTTGGAGAGACGAATGCGCCTCTCATATACCAGCTTAAAAAAGATGATAGTAACATGTTGCAGGAAAATCAATCTGTTGCGATTTAATTTAGTAAAATGAAGCGTTTATGAGATGAAATTCAAACTCTCGAAGGTAGACCGACTTGCACTTGTGGTGCTCTAAGTTGTTTTGGTTGTAGCCTATTGAAACAGATGATTGATAGGGAGCCTCAGAACAAGTTGATGCAATTTCTTGCTGGCTTAAATGATGGTTTTGATAGTGTTAGAAGCAGTATCTTGGCTACTGATCCTTTGTATACTCTTAGTCAGGCCTATCAGATGACTGTTTAGGTGGAAAGAGGCTTAAAAGGTTCAACTTCTAATCAACCACCAGGAGATGAGAATTATGTATTTGCTATGAATAGGGATGTCAATTTCACCCGCACCCGACGGATATACATCTCACCCGAACCAAAAAAGTGGGTGAAAATCTGAAATAAAGCGGATATTAAATGAGTGATGGGTGAACGGGTGATGGGTCGGGTTGGATTCGGGTGAAGACATTCCCCACTCGTCACCCGACGCGTCACTCGACTTATATTTTATAATTATAATTTATATGTGAAATTACTAATATACCCTCTAAACCCTAATTCAAGATACCTATTAAAGATTAAAATGGAAATATCTTGTCATAAAGTAAGTTATGCAATTTAATTCAATTAATGTTTATTCGTCGATGTGTTCAACGTATGTTTTTCAATAATTTGTTTTTGATGAATTTGATATCTTGTATTTCATCCGAATTATCACCCGGTGGGTGATGGGTGGACGGGGCGGTAGAAATATTTAGTGGGTGATCGGTCGGGTAGGGTGAAGGGTTTTAGGTGGTGAGTCAGGTGACGAAAGTAGATCATCCACCCATCACCCAGCCCATTGCATCCCTGGTTGTGAATCGTAATTCACAGCATAATCAGTCTTTCAATCCTTATTCTAAACCAAACTTACCAGGGATGAAGGATTACAAGAAGGCTAGGTTCGAACACTATTGCAGCTATTGCAATGAGAGAGGTCATCTCAAGGAAAGTTGTTTCAAGCTAATTGGGTATCCAGAATGGTTTCTTGGACCATTGACAAGTACTCAGGTAAGATTGCTGCTAATGTGCAAGAAAAAGCTGAGTTTGATGCTCCAGTTGATGTGCTTGATGATAGACAGTCTTCTAGAGTGAGTTCCTCTCAGTTTTTTGGTCCATGTGTTGATCCGTCTATGGTGAATGTTGTGTAAAATGAAGTTGTGAAGCTTATGAAAGGCAAGGGGAAATTTCCTTGATCCTCTTCTACAAGTGACACTGGTTTTGTCAGCTTTGCAGGTAATATGGAGTTTCTTTCTAATAAGCATATTCGTTCTTTCGATTGTTATCAATGGATAGTGGATTCAGGGGCAACTGATCACATTGCTTTCTCGTCGAAATTGTTTACTTCTCTTACTAAGCTGCCTAGACCTATGCTCTTAGGTTTGCCAAATGGTTGTACAATATTTGTTTCTTATATTGGGAGTGTGTTGATCACTTCAAATATACATTGGACAATGTTATTTATGTCCCTGAGTTTCAACATAATCCGATGTCCGTATCTAAGCTTTTGAAGGACAAGCAATTATTCATCGGTTTCTTTGAACACTTCTCAGGACCGTTTATCTAAGCATTTGTTGATCACCGCGCTTGAGACAAATGGGCTATATGTGTTGAGAGTTGAATATGCTGCTAATATTGAGAAAGTTTATGTTGTTTCAGAGATTTCAATCAAGCCTGTAATGAGGTTGTTAGTTCTAATAAATTGCATGTGTTACATGCTTGCTTAGGTCATTCCTCCTTATCAAAGATGAAGCACTTACGATTCAGTGATTGTTCTAGTTTGGACACTTACTTTTGTGAAACTTGTATCTTGGCAAAACATCACAAATTGCCTTTTAGAAAGAGTTTATCTTCTGCTAAAACTGTGTTTGCTTTAGTTCATGCTGATTTGTGGTGCTCGTTATTCCCTAACTCTTGTGGATAATTTTTCTCGAAGCATGATGCGGGACGAATGTCGTTGGCAGTTTCACCCTTCTCAAACTAGTGATAAAAATCCAAACTTAAATACACAACCAATAGATTAGGCGATCAATCAATTGATAAACCAAATAACTACTAGTATGGCAAAAAAAAGTCCGGTGTTGAACTCATAGGGAGAAGCGATTTCCTACTCAATAACTCTAGACAAGACTCTTTAAAGCAAAAGCAATAACCTTTAGACAAATAGCAAATATAAAAGTAACCAGATTGCAAATCACAAAGCAAATTGATATCAAGATAGAAAGAACATTTCACTTGTAATTCTCTGACAATTGTTGGAATTCATGGTCCTCGGATTGATTTATCAATTATTCATATTCTTAGGTCTACTTGACTAAAGTTGAGAGATCCGCAGAGATTCACACATCTTATTCGATATCACTAAATAATAGCATTAAGAACTCAAGTAATCAAGACCAAAAGGCTTATTGACTCTATTCAATCAAGACTAATAGGCGCATATCGAACTCAATCTCAATCAAATATCCTCAACATAGATCAGTTGAAATCATCACTACAAAGACAAAGAGACATCACTATAATCAATGCCTTTGTTTGCTATCAAGAAAACAACAACGACTTCATAGCTAGAGATGCAATTCCTAACATGTTTATTAGCGGTGAGGATCCTCTGGTCCGGATTTATAGTCCATTCTATAGCCTGCTTCTTTTTATTGGTTGAAAGCAATTATAGTACTACCCTATTTATTAAGAAAAATAATAAAATAATTCGGCACAACCAATCACGCGATAGGGACCATATAATGGACCGTGATTGCGGACTAGGTGATCTCAACCTGTTTATTAGGCATAGAAAGGAACACAAATATAAATTAAGCACAAGATGGTAACTAAGAACATGAATAATCAAATAAACTCAAATCCTCACAATCCAAACAACCATGTCTTCGAATCATAGGCGAAACTATGAGTTTAGCAACTCATAGGACAATTTTCTCTCTCTCTCTCTAATGGTGTTCATAGTTTCACACAATAGCCACCTCCACAGCTAAATAAACTGAAAACATCCTAAATAAGTTTCACAAGGGTCGGCAAAACCCTAGAGGAAAATAATAGAAATAATAGAAATTAATTGTCTTCGGATCCAAAACCGCGTATTCGGGATCTGGGGTAACGGCGGGCGCTGTCTCTGCAGTGCTCGTCGTTCCTCATTTCCCTTCAACGAATTCCAATGTCGTGCCTCCTTGCTCCTCCTTAGCTCTTCCTCAGCTCCCATGTGTTCCAAAACATGCTTCTTAAGCTCTTTCCATAGTCCATCCAAGGCCAGAATGTAATTATGTAGAATAAACACTAAAAACGCATAGATTCTGAACTCGAATACTTCACAAGTAATAAACGGAACTAGACTCAAAACATAGCAAAACCAATACCTAAAAGCAATAAGAAACACCTATAATGCCTATATGAAATATGCATTATCAAAGCACATGGACATTTTTTTTGTAGAACAAGTTACAGGTGTTCAGGGTTCTTGAACACTTCATTGCTCATGTGAACACTCAGTTTTCAAAGTATGATTAAGTGTTTCAGATCAGATAATGGGACCGAATTTGTTTCTTCTAAGTGTCGAGATTTATTTGCTAAGCATGGTATTCTTTAGCAGACAACTATTCCATGGGTTCCCCAACAAAACGAGAAGAAAGGAAGCATCGCCATCTTGTTGAAACTACTCGGGCTTTAGGACTTCATGCTAATCTTCCTCTCAAATTTTGGGGTGAGTGTGGGTTCGTATGAGACAGAGTTAATAAACAAATCGACTAAATTTATAAAAGGGTAAAATTTATAAACTGTTGGTAAAAGTAGTTAAAAATTCAAACAACAAGATAATCTCCGTATGGGGGAGAAAAACAGTTTATTTGTAAAAAAATGGAGTTTATTTGGTTGTTATCAGGGGCATTATGATACTTTCAAACCAAATAAGATAAAAGGGAGACTAAACACCCAAATAACCTCCATTTTGTACCTTATTTTTTAACACAATTTTTTAACACGTTTTTGTTTATTTTGGTCATCCAAACAACCAAAAAAACTGTTTAAAAAATAAACACCCACAAATGATTAATTTTTAATAGTTTTTTTAGTTGTCCATACACACCCTGTATCTTAGCAGCTACTTATATCATCAACAAGTTACCATCATATGTTCTTAATTGGAAAACTCCATTCGTACAGTGGGTTCTCCGTGCTTTGCTCTTAAGCCAAAGAGTCATAAGGACAAGTTTCATTCTTCGGCTAGGAAATGTGTTTTCTCAAGCTATCCCCCTGGTCAGAAAGGTTATAAACTTATAATCTTACTTCCGACTTTGTGTTTGTTAGTCGTGATGTTCTCTTTAATGAGGATATTTTTCCTTTCAAAGCCTCTGTCGCACCCCCTTCCATTCCTCCTCCTACTAATAATTCACTCCCTTTTATTTCCGGTTTTGGTGATGATTCACCATCTTTTCAAACACCACTTCTTTCAATGTCTAACCCCCCTTCATCTCAGGAGGACTCGGTTCCTTCTACGGACAATTTGATTGTCCCTAACTCCACTTCATCGATCTCCACCCATCACCAGACACTCCACTTGCCAAACCCATTTACCATCAACGTTGCAAGATTTTATCTATAGCAACATCCCTTCCAAACACCCTTCTTCCTCCACATACTCCTCCTTTGCCTTTCAGCTATTCCAACTCCCTGATCTTGATCATCTCCCACCTGCTTATAGAGAATCCTTATTCAATGCTTTCTATGTTCCTAGCTGCTATTCTCAAGCCAAGACTAATCCTAAGTGGATTGAGACAATGAGGTAGGAGCTCCAAGCTCTTGAAACTAATGAGACATGGCAGTTGATTGATCATTCCCCAGGGAAGTGAGCCATTGGTCGAAAACGGGTAGATAGGGTTAAATACAAGGTCGATGGTATTGTTGATCACTTCAAGGAACGCCTTGTTTCCAAAGGCTACAATCAATTAAGTTAAGGATAAAGACTACAAGCATACATTTTCTCCGGTTGCAAAGTTCACTACAGTTCGTGTTATCCTTGCTCTTATTGCTTCTAGGGATTGGTCTTTGCACCAACATGACATCAAGAATGCCTTTCTCCATGGTTATTTGGATGAAGAAGTTTATATGCTTCCTCCTCCTGTATGTCCAAAAACAAGGCCAGGTGTGTCGCTCACTCAAATATCTTTATAGTCTGAAACAGGCAAGCCGACAATGGAACATTGAGCTTAGTCACTTGCTTATTAGTATGGGTTTCTCTCAATCTTCCCAAGACCATTCTTTGTTTATGAAGACATCCAATGGCCATTTCACTGCTGCCTTAGTTTACGTGGATGATTTGTTACTCATGGGTGATTCTCGAGCTGATATTGAGGCTACAAAAACCGCTCTTGATTCAGCCTTCACCATCGAAGACCTTGGTTCGGCTTGCTATTTCCTTGGTATGGAACTTGCTCGTTCTTCTTTTGGCATTCTCTTGAACCAAAGGAAATACATATTGGACATTCTTTTTTATGCTGGAATGACAAATTATAAGCATACTTCTTTTCCTATGCAACAGAAGCTTCGTTTATCACCTGAGATGATGGTGATCCTCTTGATTCTCCTGAGCAGTATCACATGCTCATTGGTCGCCTACTCTATTTGACTCTTAGTAGGACTGACATCTCATACAAGGTGCAATAATGAAACCAATTTTTGTCATCACCCAGAGTTCCTCGTCTTCAAGATGTTCATTTCCTTCTTCGCTACCTCAAAGGGACATTCAATAAGGCTCTGTTTTATCCTCAATCGTCTGATATGACTCTCCATGCCTGCAGTGATGCCGACTGGGAACTTGTCCTTTTACTTGTATATCCCTCACTAGCTATTGTATATTTTTAGGCAATGCTCTTGTATCATGGATAACGAAGAAACAGAAGACTGTCAATAAATCATCCGTTGAAAGCGAATATCGGGCTATGTCAGCAGCTGCTAGTGAGGTTGTATGGCTTGAAGGTTTGCTCGAGGATCTTAAGTTTGATGTAGCTTTGCCTATTCCTTTGCACTTTGATAACAAAGCTGCTTAGAATCTCTCTGCCAATCCAGTTTTTCATGAACGAACAAAACAGATCCGCATCGATTGTCATTTTATTCGTGAGATGGTGCAGGGTCAATTCCTTCGCACTCACCACATTCAGTCACACCTTCAACTGACTGACATATTGACTAAACCTCTTGGCGCTCAACAACATCAATTTCTTTCTTCCAAACTCGGTCTCATCTCTGTTTCTCATGCCAAGCTTGAGGGGGTGGGGGATTTAAGCATATAAAGGACTTTGAGTGCTTTATTGTAAATAAGAAGAATTTGATTATAAACGTCATCATTTCCTCTCTTATCGCTTGTATAAATACTTGCATGCCAGCTAAGCTCATCTTTTTTTTTTTACAGTTGGTTGTAACCGATTTATGGTAATTAATCTTCAATCTAGTTCTTCATTTCCTTCTTGTGTTCTTGATCTCCTTTCATGGGGATCTAATATTCCTCAGCACAGAAAGGGATTGGCGGAGAAATGATGGGGTGATGATGCCAACCGATGACGATGACGGAGATGACAGTCAAGCTACCGCCAAAGCCATCGAAATTAGTGTTCAAGCCCTTATTTAGGGGGTTCTAACCCATATCTAACACAAAGATACAATGATTGTAAATTTGTTATAAATCGACTTTCGATGTTAAGTGAAACTCCTTTAGGCCTTGCGTTTGGTGGAGTTTAGATTTGGTAAGATCCGAGGCCTCATGAAAAGGGAGTTGGTATTCGGGTGGGATGGCGGAGATCACAAAGATTTCAGTGGTGGAGAGGAGGATAGTGCGCACGGTGGTGTTTTACACAAAAGGGTTTTTGCTTTCTAGAGAGTTGAAAGAAGATCAATGTTGGGTAGCAAAATGTTTTTTTTATTAGGTAAAAATCCGCGGTCAGACATACCTAAAAGGCCGATAGTCGACAGACGAATAACCGTCGAAACAAACATAAAATGCATAAACGATGCAAAATATAGGGAAGAGTACTCTACAATAACGAAACTAAAATCAACTAAACCAAACGAGATGAGGACGTAGACTACGGACGAAGCCAAACACTACTCTGAAGCAGCACTGCAGAGCATCAGTACATCAGGAGTCACATGTGGGTAGTGAAGACAGATCTCCAAGGAACCAGACTTTCCGAGAAAAGGAGATGCCTTGATACACACTAGCACAACCCCAGCCTGTCTCGATTTCGACTGGCAAAGCCCCATCAATCGGAGAAGAAAGCCCAGTCCAGCCAAACGCAAAGCCTCACACCGCCGGAATAGAAAGCACAAGGTAGTAAAAGATTTTCTTTTTAATACTCCATTCGATCGGAAATATTTGATATTTTAGGAAGTGAAATAATAATTACACTCTTGTTTACTTTTGCACTAATAATAATATAATTTGTATTTTTTGTTTAACCAATCACGTTTGTGCATAATTAAAGTTCTTTGATGGGGTATTTAATAGTAGAAGTGACATTTCTTAATATTTGTGCAATGCAGATACTCTATACATACTATGGGTGTCTTCCATCAAAAATAAAAAAATAAAAATTTTTTTTATTGCTTTGTGTCAGATGTGATCCGTGGGAATATCTTATTTGTGTGTAAGATTTTCAGAAGAAGACACTCCGTGTCAGTGAAACTCACTGCCACATTTAATTATTTTTTAATCTTTATCCTTATTTTATTTTATTTTTGGTGTCAGACAAAAAATGCAAAAGAGGTATAAACATCGTTTATTTCCGATCGGAGGATGTAAAAACTGAATAAAATATAAAATTAATTTTCATTTTAGTTACAACTAAACCACGAGTGATGGCATATTGGCATCATCTCGTCTTCATCTCCCTTGTCTTTAGATCCCTTGAAAGGAAAGGAAAGCATTCGTCGTTGAACCGAACTGGAAGAACACACACAATAAAAAGGCAATTTCAGATTTTGCTAGTATAAGATTTGCAACCTTTTCGTTTCATCAATTCAGGTATCTCGCTGATCGATTTCATTCCTTACTTGTTTGTCGAAGCAATTCCTACGTCAGATCACTAAACTACGCATTTGTCTTCGTTTTATTTAGTTCTTTCAACTTTGTCAGCTCACTGTGGAAGAGTGAATACTTTGGCCAAATCAACCATGTTCACCAGGGTGTTTGGTAAGCCGAAGGAGGAAACCAGTAGTGGTGCCGTTGCCACAATCGAAAAATTGAGCGAGGTTTGTTCTCTCATTCTAGTGATTAAGAATCTCTGATTCATTGATTTTTAAAATTGATTGTGCTTTGCCGCTAGATTGTAATTGCCTATTTTTACTCTAACAGCTTGATTCTGAGGAGTTGCTATGAGCTAGCGGTTAGGTGTAACTGTGTAAGCTGAATTAGGAATTTTGTTAGATGTTAGGTTTTCAGTTTTACAGATTTAGGTGCTTGTGAGCATGAGTTTGGAGGATGGATTCAGTACCAGTTGCTATGGTTAATCTGGTTTTCCTTCTGGTAAATCAACTGAGCTGATATAGCAGATCCTTCAAATCACCAAGTTGCAGGCTTATTGCCCCACTGATTGTAGTAAAGCGGTTTATGATTCAGTTTCAGTGAGAGGAGCTTCTTTCAGCATTGATTTTATAATGCCTGCTAGATTTGTGATTGATTATTTGAGGGATAATAGATGAACCGGTGCATGCTGGTGGTGGTGGGAGATGGATAGAGCTAATCAGGCATATCTTTGTGATGACCGAAGCCTAGCCTCTTTTTTATTTTCCTTTGTTCACTTTATGGTTCCGCCTAGAGTCACGGATTCATATTGCATTGAAGTTGAAAGGGTTCATTTTGTCTATATGCTCTGAATGAGTAAGTTCTCTCATTTATCTTCCAACTTCCAAAAGCCGCATCAACTATGGACAATGCATAATGTGTCGACTGTCAACACCATTGTGGCTCAAAGTTTGAACCATGCCTTCCATTTTATTTTTTTATTATTTATTATCTCTTTAACAACCTGTAATTTACATGTGATGTTGTATGGATACTGTTTGCATTTGCTTCTTCATCAAGTTCTACCTTGAGGTGGATTGATTGTTTCACATCACCCTTTAATGGCTAAGTTGATTATCATAAATTGAGCAGACTCTCGAAATGCTTGAGAAAAAGGAGAACCTTTTAATAAAGAAAGCAGCAGCTGAAGTTGAAAAGGCCAAAGAGTTTACAAGAGCAAAAAATAAAAAGGGTATGATCGAAGTTCCTTTCTTCCATGGACTTAATTATTTTGAAAGGGGTGCTATTTCCTATATTTCGTTTGCACATTAGTATCTTTGAGCTTCAGAACTTGAAGTTTCATTAACTTATTATTAGTTCTCTTAAATTCAGCTGTTGAAGTTTTAAAATTATTGCTATAACTTATATTGACATTCATGTACATCGCACTATTGAAGTTGTCGACAGGCTACAATTGATAAGATATCCATGCTCAAGTTCTTCAATCTCTGTCAGCATCTTAAGTTTACCTGCTGCTTTTTTTTTTTTTGTAACTGTGTGTCCATTTATGTTGATGATTTCTATGTATATTCAGGGTGGTACTGAAACAACCCCAAGTTCATTGTTGGTTTTAGACCTGTCAATCAGGTTGGGTTTGGGTTGGGTCGTCTCGGGTTCAGGTCCATTACGGGTCGGGTCATTTTGGGTCACAGGTCATGAAATGCTCAACCGAGACCCATAGTTAATGGGTTCGAGTCGACCCAATGGATAAGAGCGTTACTCATCCAGAATTTTTTGAATGTCATACACATTATTTAAGGATGATACAATATGTAAAATATCAATTTTTTAAAATTATTTGTTATAATTTCATTCTTTTTAGTTTGAAGTATGAAATTATATATAATATAAATTGATATTTTATATAATTTTTATCATCCTTAAAATCATACATGAATAGTAAACGACATTTAAAAATAAACAGATGGAATATTTTTAATGACTATTTACATAGTTCCTAAACCTAAAATTGTTATATTACCCTAATAATGGTTATATTATTGAAAAGAAGTAATTAATGTTGCTGCATATATACATAACAATTTGCAATGTTAAATTATAAAGTAAAGTTGATGAAGATAATATTCAATCCTAATTATTATTAGTAATAAATTTCAATATTAAGTTAAATTGTAATTTATTTATGTTTTTATTATCTTAGAGCTTGACCCAACGAGTGACCCATGGGTTGACCCAATCTGACCCAGGAATTTGTGGGTTGAACGGGTTCGGGTTGAAATATTTGCGCCAAAGCCCACGTTTTACGGGTTGGGTCCTCGGGTCGGGTCACGTTTTGACAGGTCTAGTTGGATTCGTCTTGTTCACCCGAAAGCATGAAGTATTTATTCTTCATCTTGTATGTCAAAACCCCATGTTGATTTTGCTTCTGTGTTTTCTTACCAGCTGCCATACAATGTTTAAAGAGGAAGAGACTGTATGAACAAGAGGTTGAGAAACTTGGCAATTTCCAACTTCGAATTCATGACCAGGTCAGCAACTCATCATGTCTGCTATGGAGCTATTACCATGGAGCACATTTGCTCATTTTGTTACTTGTCAGCTTTACCTATGCTCTTGGTTCTGCTGGCCAAATGGTTTTGTAAAAGAACAAGGGGGTAGATAGACAGGAGAGCTACATACACGGTTTAGCTGGTCCAGCTGGATATCCTGATTCAGGGCCGGCCCTGAGATTTTTGGGGCCCGAGGCGATGTAAAAAGACATTTTGATCAATAAATATATTTAAAAAAATTATTAAAAAATGCAAATTTTTATATTTATTTAACTATTATAAATTTCAGATTTTTTTTATTACTAAAAGAAAATTTTATGGACTTTCAATACGGAGTAGTATACAATCTCTCGGTATAACGAAACAAAATACTACAATTTTTAGATTTACCAACATACTTATTTACTTTTTTTTTTTAATTTCCTTACAAGTCCTATTTTAAAAAAACATGAATTTTTTTAGTAAGAAATAAAAGTAAAAATATTTTTTTAATATTCTATTTTTTTCCATTAATGTAAAATAGTATGGTTAAACACTTTAAAACATATTATTACTTTGCAAATTTATCCAAATAAAATACTATAATCGCTTAAATAAATTTATTAAAATAGCATAAGTTGTTACTTAAAAAATAGCCGTTTTTGCATTTATAACAAAAATTGAAAGACGGGGAGTCGGAGACCTTCTTACACTCTTTATCGTTGACTCGAAATATTTAAAGTTGCGTCGCAAATGAGTTTTTTTACGTATAAATTTTCATAAATATTTTATTACGTGTAAATATAATAATAACATAATACCTTAATTAAATATATAACATAATTTTTTTTCCGGGGCCCTACTCGATAGGGGGCCCTAGGCGACCGCCTCTTGGGCCTACCCCTAGGGCCGGCCCTGTCCTGATTGCATAGATCTTTAATTCTTTTATTCTTCCTTGTTGGTTCTCTTAGATGATTTTACTTGAAGGGGCTAAAGCAACAACAGAGACAGTTGATGCATTAAGATCTGGAGCTGCAGCTATGAAGGCCATGCACAAAGCAACGTGAGTAGTTTACACACTCAGCTACTACTGTTTGCTTGCAATATTAGTTCTATTGATTTTGTAGCCTGCAATCTACTAATTTTACAATAGAACTTTACACGGTTTGAACCCCACTTCATCTTTTGTGTTTTCTGATCGGAGCATTCATGCATTGACGTGTGGGTCATGAGGATCTTTAGCTTGAAATTGTGATTACTTCTGATTTTTAGGATTTATGTTAGTGTTGGACTTCTGACCCTTGGATCCAAGGTGGGTTTTTGACCTTTGGTGTTGAAAATTATTTTGTCACCTAACTCCATTCTGGTGCTGGCTTGATTTTTGGTTTGCTGGAGGTTGGCCACAATTTATACTTTGGTAACTTTAGATTTTGGGGGGAGTAACTTTCTGGTTCTGTGATTATCAACCTCCAGGATTGGGAACCTCTGATATTAATTAAATTTCCAGCTTATAACGTTTGATTCGACTTTTCCTCGCTTTTTGGCTCGAAAAATTAAATCGTTTTTGTAAGAAATCATGGGATAAAGTTTTCATTTTGGGTTCTTCATTTTCTTATCGTCAGCCTTGTTTGTCTGTTAGATCTTCTCCCCTGGCATGGTCAATCACTTAATTGTGTATGCACTGGATTCAAGGCAAGTTGCTAGACTTTGGTTTTTGACCCTGGTTATGGACTTTTATTTTGGACCTGGAGGTGTGGTATATAGTGCTAGTACATTACTCCAGAAAATTGAAATTGAATTGACTAGGTGCACAGCATAACCCCTGGAGAAGTTGAAGTTGGCTTTAAAAATATAAGAGAGTAATTGCTTGACCAGTCGAATCATTCAGTCAAGTAATATCACTGATTATTGTTTTCCCCTCGTAGACCATCATAATATTTATCCAATTTCTCAAACAAATGTATGGTAGTTTTATGTTACAATGTATCCGCTTTTCCATAGAAATATTGATGATGTGGACAAGACAATGGATGAGATCAATGAGCAGACGGAGAACATGAAGCAGATCCAAGATGCACTTTCTGCTCCTATTGGGGCAGCTGCTGATATTGATGAGGTACAGCATTCCCCCTCTGTTTTTGAGCTTTCATAAATCCCGTTTGATCAGAAGAATAAGAAATCTACTTTCCTTTGTAGGATGAGCTGGAAGCAGAACTTGAGGAGTTGGAAGGTGCTGACTTGGAAGAACAACTTCTACAGCCAGCTACTAGTGCCCCTGTCCAACCTATAAATGTTCCAGCTAGGCAACCTGCACGTGCTGTACCTCAAAAGAACAAAGATGAAGAGGATGAGCTTGCTGCGTTACAAGCTGAGTTAGCTCTTTGAACAGAAAGACAGGAACATCTACCGCTACCAGAAGGTCCAGAACAGTATCAGCAGATGGTATGTTCTTGGGTATGAAATTTTCCCTGCTTGTGACTTGATTCAAAACGATAATGTATTCACGATGCCTGAATCTGAATGAAAACCAATTCAAGTGTTGATTCCCATGAAGATGCTTGAACGTTTCAACTCTTAACCTAGAAATGGAAGATTTTATTAGAATATATCACCAAGATATTAAGGTCTCACTTTGTGGAGACCATTAGCACATGGTCTTGATCAGCCCGATTTAGATAAAATTACTGCCTTGCTTATCATATGTCCTGTGCTAAACTGATTTTGACGAGTTTCTATGATTAGAGACAAGGAATGAAACAGCAAAGGGAGACATGATTTGAAACTACTTGTAAAAAGTGAGCTGATTTGTTATCCTGGTGTTCCAGCAGGTTTTCAAGGAAGATGAATAAGCTCTGTGCAGATGATATCATGATGTACATCTTGATCCGGTAATAACTTTAACACACCAGCAGGAGCATGGCCACTGTAACATCTTATAAATTAATGTATCGGTCTCCAGGAAATCTGATTTCCATGTATCATCAGCTCATCACTAATACTATAATTTAGTGACAAGTCATGTAACACTGTTCTCGTGTGAGGTTTCTCCCTCACGCTTGAGATGTACTTGTTTCCTGAACATCAATTTAATAGGAGATCACGCACTGTTACTTTGTTACCAGATAACTCGAATCTTTTTTTTTTTTTTTTTTTTAATAACTGTCATTGTTCTTGATTGAGCTGGAACTGATCCTGCCTGTGTACAGCTACATGAGATGCCAGATCAAATGGCCAGGAACAAGAATCACCCAGTTTCACATTTACCACTATATCAATCTTTCAGCAATGAACTCTGGCTGTCGGATTTCAACTTTGAAACTTTCTACTCAACATAAAAAATGACGTCTAAGGAATCAACTCGGATTAATCCAAATGGGTAAGGTAAAAATCGGGTGTATTTTAACTCACCCGGGTGAGGTAAGTTGACAATAGACTCTTCTCCCTTACCCAACACTAAGTCAAGGACGCTCAATTTGAAGTTTTGATCAAAAGAAATTTCCTGAACAGATTAAACACGTTTTGCTCATATGTCGGGGTTCAGAAGGTCGTAATCTTATTTGGTCAGAGTTCAAAAAACCGCAGTTGAATGTAAACCCAAAAAATAACCCCAAAAAAAAGGAAATAATTACAAAACGAAGTCAATCACCGTGGACTTTTGCTACATTATTGAGAAATGACAAGGCTTAATCTTGGTAGGTAGAGGACACTATGATTAAGCACTTGATTATGAGTTTAGTTCCTTCATACAGTATATAGGTAACGAGGTTACTGCCTGCATGTTTAGCTTCGTTAACTAAATTAATAATTAATAATTCCAAAGTCAAACCTTACTGTAAATATCCTTCACGATTCCCCAACTCTTCATATGAGCAACACAGTATTTTATTATAATTGATACCCACAGGAAGTGAGATCAGTTCATAAGAGTTCTTATTAATACGAGGGTCTCATGTTCATTTTTCAATCTCCAACAATTAAGTAAATATGAGCTGAATATCTCGAGCTTTAAATTAACATATATAGCTTTAGTACCGGCTGTTATACAAAGTGATGCAAACCATGGTTTGAAGCTCATACATTCCTATACTGCATGTTGATTAATTATTTTAGCCAATATATTGTTAATAAAAAGTCTTCTTAATCTCCCTGATCTTTAGCATAAACTGTGCATTGACATTGACTATTAGAGTTTAGTTTGATATATTGATTTTGAAGTTTGGGGTTGCCAGCTAATGCAGGTTAACCCTGAAACTTCCCACTCACCCTCTTCTTATAGACAGTACCCATATTCCACATCTGCATTGTATTTTTCATACAGCAATACCATTCAGCTCCTTGCTGGGAACGAAGACATGGGTTTCGAGCTGCCACGGATACTACTCTTACTGCTCGTTGGAAGCTTAGCCTTCGTCGCAACTCTTGTTCATTCTCAAGATCAATCAGGTTGGCTCCTGTCCTTGATAATCATGCTAACTTTATGTTCTACTTTTAGATCCTTCTTAAAAACTTTGAGCTGATATAGATCAAATTAGCAGTTTGATGTGTATCCATTTAGAGTACTAAAACTGTACTTGTTATGAACATGGCTGTTTTTAGAAACAGTTATGGAATCACTTTACCTTGTTTTGAGCATGTGGGGATGTTTATGCAGGATTTATAAGCATTGATTGTGGATTATCCAAGGGTGGCAACTACACCGATGCAACGACATCCCTGTACTACATTTCTGATGAAGGGTATGTTGAGACTGGAGCCAACATGGATATATCTCCTGTATACCAATCAGGAAGCCTATCAAATCAACTCACAAATGTTAGGAGCTTTCCCCAAGGCATCAAGAACTGCTATACTCTCAGGCCGGCACAGGGGAAGGGCACCAACTACTTGATCAGGGCGACATTCATGTATGGGAATTATGACTCTAAGAGCAAGCCCCCGGAGTTTGACTTGCACCTAGGCACTGATGTTTGGGATACGGTGAAGCTGGATAACTCCTCCCAAGTTATAGTCAAGGAGATGATATATACTCCAACCGAGGATTACTTGTATGTTTGCCTAGCTAATACAGGCCTTGGGACGCCTTTTATATCTACGTTGGAGGTTAGGTACCTGAATAGCACCATCTACAATAGAGTCTCTGGGTCTCTTGAACTCGTTAACCGATATTACATTTCCACAACATCAACTGACAGCCTAAGGTAAGTACTTTCGGTTAATTGTCCAACTCAAGATTTGTACAAATTCAGGATTTGTCCATAGATGCTTGATCCAACACAATGGATTATCCCACCTAAATGGGCAAACTGTTATGATTTGACAACCTGCCAAGATTGGTACATACTCTTGGTAAATTGGTTTACTTGGATCAATCTGTTTCTATCACTTTTATGACTAGCTTATGTGATATAGGTACAAGGATGATATCTTTGATCGTTTATGGGTACCCGCATACCTCACCACAGCGAACACTACTTCAACTACATCAGACATAGATGGCTCTATTAGCATATTCAAGTTACCATCTCAAGCTATGCAAACAGCAATCACACCAAAAAACAACAATGATCCTATTGTGATAAATTTCCCAACTGAAAGTTCCACCACTCAATATTACATCTACTTCCACTTCGCTGAGTTTCAGAAGCTCAGTGCAAATGAGACTAGGGAGTTCAATATTAGTGTCAATGGCGCCCTCTTATACGGGCCTTATTCTCCTTACTATTTGATATCTGATACCATTTACACCACCAAACCCTTGAGTGGTTCTAAGCTCTCATTCACGTTTGAGAAGACCGCGCGTTCCACTCTTCCTCCCATCGTCAATGGCATGGAGTATTTCATGGTGAAACAACTCTCTCAAGCACTCACTGATCAACAAGATGGTATCAATATCTTCTTTAATTTTTTTTTCCTCATTTGTTGATAATTTTGTCAAATGGATAGCATACTTCAAATGATTTTCAAGTAAACTATCCATTTGGCAATATTTTTGCACTGTATTTTCAAGGCCTTGTGGTGTTCTAATACAAGTTATTCAGATTAATAGAATGATTTGTAATAAGTTGCTTGCCCTGTTGATAAGCAATACTGTATTGTTGTGTACTGACTTCTGGGTCTGTTGTTCTATGTTAGTCAATGCTATCTTGAAAATCAAGTCAACATACATCCTGACAAAGAACTGGCAAGGAGATCCGTGTGTTCCACAGAGTTACATGTGGAATGGAGTAAACTGCAGCTTTACAGATCCCAACTCTCCTGTCATAACCACACTGTAAGATTTAAGATGTTTTAATGTGCAATCAATAAATGTTTTGATCTTTTCATCTTTATGTTAAACCAAGAATTCAATGTGATTGTTTGGGATTAATTTCTTTTATCAGGAATTTGTCATCAAGTGGGCTAACTGGCAATATTCCAGCGTTGTTCTCGAATCTATCATCGCTACAAGTCTTGTAAAGTTTCCTCTACCTAGTTTTGCAATAGTGAGACTTTTCTGAATTCTTGTATAGTACTTGAAGTCATTTTTCCATGCCAGGGATTTGTCCAACAATAGTTTAACTGGAGACATACCTGAATCATTGGCGGGCCTGACATCTTTGACGATCCTGTAAGCTATTATTGTTAGATATATGTCTTGTACTCTTATGGTGATTGACACACCAACGATGAATCAGCAATCAACTTATTCAGTAAACTTCTGATCATAGGAACCTAGCAGACAACAACCTTACAGGCTCAGTTCCTCAGTCTCTGCTAAGAAAATCGGAAAAAGGACATCTTTCTTTAAGGTTACATTGAACTTCATATTTTAAAGAGCTAATTTATTTGCAATTTTAATGCTGAAAACTAACATTTCCTTTGTGAAAAATTGTTCTCTTCTTAAAAGTTTGAGTGGTAACCCTGATCTCTGTACGAGTTCGTCTTGCACCAAAAAGAAGAAAAGCTTTATCATTCCTGTTGCTGCATCAGTTGTTGCATTACTGGTCCTTGTAGCTATTCTTGGAGTTGTGTTTCTCATCATGAAAAGGAAACCAGGTGGGTAAATCTCTGCTACTGCTGTACTAAATCTTTCTGCTTCTGTATTAAACTATCCGACAACACCATGTTTATGCAAGTTGGATTCTGAAATTTTAATCGATCAAGCAGTAGAAGCAAGACCAGCGAAACCGCAAACAAGTCTCCCACCTCAAGCTGCATACACCAAAAATAAGGGAGGGTTAGCCCGATTTTCTTACTCTGAGGTCATGGATATGACGAGAGGTTTCGAAAGGCAGCTTGGGAAAGGTGGGTTTGGAATGGTTTACTATGGTTGCTTGAAGGATGGCACTGAAGTAGCTGTGAAGAAACTCTATTCTGCCACTAATAGCCTTGAGCAGTTTGAAACTGAGGTTTGTATTGAACTCCAAAAGTAGTTGAGAGTGATCATCTATGAATACTATGATGAGGAAAAACTAAAAGTTGTTCTTTTCTTGATTTGCAAACATTTTTGCTGACAGATTGAGCTCCTAATGGCGATTCGTCACAAGAATTTGGTTTCCCTAGTTGGATACTGTAACGAAGGAGAGAATTTGGTGCTCATATATGAATACATGGCTTATGGAGATTTGCAACATATTCTATCAGGTAACTGGACTTATGTTGCCTCTCCAAGTGCGCTATCAGGTTCATTCAAGCGGGAATTAAATATTATGTTTGCATATAAGCAGCTGAAGATACACCAACATGGAAGCAGCGGCTTCAGATAGCTATCGATGCATCACAAGGTCAGCTGTACACTAACCTATAAATTTTCGTATTTAATCCTCCTTCCATTCAGCAAAACATGTCATTTTAGAGTGTTATTTTTGTTTAGAAAAATATGTCATTATATATATTGTAGTCTTTGCCTTACCTTATAATTATTAGTGGATTACTGGATTATTAGTTATAGTTTTCTAGAAAGTAAAAAAAGTAGTGTAATAAATGAGGGTATCATAAGAAATTGTTGGTTTCCTTAAACATTTTGCAATAAGCAAAAATGACATGTTTTGGCGAATGGATGGAGTAGTTTTTAGTTGGTGTCTATTAAATGGTGAAACTATGGATATTGTCATATTGCAGGCTTGGATTACTTGCATAATGGATGCAGACCGCCTATAGTCCACCGAGATGTCAAGACTCCCAACATCTTGTTGAATGAAAATTTCCAAGCCAAAGTAGCTGATTTCGGTCTATCTAAGATTTTCCCAGACGAAAATAGATCTTATGTGTCGACAAGAGTTATAGGCACACCAGGGTATCTAGATCCAGGGTAAGCCCATCTTCTATAAACTGATACTATGAATAAATCTTTATAACAGAGCTACATGTTGATAGAAAAAAAATGGAACTTTCTTTGTGCAGCTACTACTCAACTCAACAGCTGAATGAGAAGACCGACGTTTACAGCTTTGGAGTCGTACTATTGGAATTGATTACAGCTCAACCAGCAATCATCAGAACCACGACAGCTAACGTGAACTTGGTTGACAAGGTTGCAGCCATGCTTCAGACTGGGGATATAGGGAGCATTGTTGATCCAAGGGTAAATGAGAGCATCCATGACCAGAACTCAGTTTGGAGGGTCATAGATTTGGCCATGGCTTGTGTGAAAAACAACCCCATCGAACGACCACCAATGAGCCACATTGTGACAGAGTTGAAGGAGTGTTTGGCAACGGAGATGGATGCCAGATCACAAGGGAGTTATACTCAGAGCACCTCCAACTTTGATTCCATGGAGATAAGCCCTTCTGTTCCTATGACAGCAATGAATCCTAGGGCGAGATAGTCATTTTCTGCCTTCAAATATAAGCTTCTATTGTTGTTGTTGTGTTGACACTGTAATAAATACTAAATTACAGAAGTTCATATATGTATTTGTAAATGCTACACCAATTCATCTTAATCTTTTGAGACTTTTCTAAACCTTTCTATATTCATTCACTGCATTTGTTTCCTCAAACTTAATCAGCAGCTGCGTGATAGGACGGAAGAAATTATCTTTTTCAATGTCCATCATCAGCAAGATCAGTCAAGTTATTTATGTTCTTTTGAGTGCTTAATTTAGACTTGAACAGATAAAAGAAACCCGTTCAGATTGATACGTGCACACCCTTACTTGTTCGTTAAGAACTTTGAGCTTAACTGATCTATATATCTAGCAGGTAGCTAAGAAGGATGTGCTGCTAACTGTTAACTTAAATTCCTTGCGAAGAATTGTTTTGTAACTTTTTTCCCATCCACCCTGGGAAATTTTCCGTGTGAATTGGGAAATTCTCGTTCCATTGACATCCCTAATTATGGTTTAGTTTCCCTTTTAGAGTACTTTAAGTATTTTATTTATTTATTTTGCAAATCTGTAAAGCAGTCCCTTTAGAGTACTTGAAAGCCAAAACTCAACTCCTGGGTCTTAATTAGTAGGGTCCTGCTGGTCTACTATTATATTTATCCAAAGTCATGCAAAGCACAAACTACATACATTGTGAACTGTTTCTTGATGAGCCTATTATAAAATTACCATGTGTTATTGATCTGCTGGGTCTTCATCCCAACTTGTGAATTGACTATTTGAGCTCTGAATCATTGATTTGGAATGTCTTCCGGAAGCCATCATATCGAAATTTCCAGCTACTTATTACGTGCTGGGAAAGGAAGAAAGTCAGGATCGGAGGAGGATCACATCAATGACTTTGGAGATGGCGAGGATAGTACTCATTGTGCTCATCGGAAGCTTAGCCTTTCCTGCAACTCTTGTTCATTCTCAAGATCAATCAGCTTGGGTCCTTGATAATCTATAATAGTCTTGAGAAGTTAACTTTTTCTATATGTGTTTTAGACTACTCGATATGAACTTTGATCATATCTAGTAGTTAGGTAAGATCAGTGGATTAACATGCCTGTTTTTAGATGTGTGAACTCGAAGGGACTAAGCGTAATGTAGCAAGACAGTTGTGCATTTTGACTTGAGAATTTGGTGATCATTTCTGCAGGATTCATAAGCATTGATTGTGGATTATCCAAGGATGGCAACTACACCGATGCAACGACATCCCTCTACTACGTCTCTGATGAAGGACACATTGAAACTGGTGTCAACATGGACATATCTCCTACCTCTCAATCAGCTAGCCTATCAAAGCAGCTCACCAATGTAAGGAGCTTTCCCAAAGGGATCAAGAATTGCTATACTCTCAGGCCGGCACAGGGAAAGAGCACCAACTACTTGATCAGGGCATCATTCATGTATGGGAATTATGACTCTAAGAGCAATCCCCCAGAGTTTGACTTGCACCTAGGTACTGATGTTTGGGATACTGTGAAGCTGGATAACTCCTCCCAAGTTATAGTCAAGGAGATGATATACACTCCAACCGAAGATTACTTGTATGTTTGTCTAGCTGATATAGGCCTTGGGACGCCTTTTATATCTACGTTGGAGGTTAGGCACCTGAATAGCACCATCTACAATAGGGTCTCTGGGTCTCTTGAACTCATTAACAGATATTATGTTCCCACAACATCACTTGACAACATAAGGTAAGTGCTTTTGGTTAATCGTCCAGCTCAAGATTTGTACAAATTTAGAATTTGTCCATAGATGCTTGATCCCACACAATGGATCATCCCACCTAAATGTGCAAATTGTTATGATTTGACAACCTGCCAAGATTGATACATACTCTTGGTACATTGGTTTACTTGGATCAATCTGTTTCTATCACTTCTATGACTGGCTTATGTGATATAGGTACAAGGATGATATCTTTGATCGCTTATGGGTACCCGCATACCTCTCCACAGCGACCACTATTTCAACTACATCAGACATAGATGGCTCTTTTAACATATTCAAGTTACCATCTAAAGCTATGCAAACAGCAATCACACCAAAAAGCAGCAATGATTCTATGGTGATAAATTTCCCAACTGAATGTTCCACCTCTCAATATTACATCTACTTCCACTTCGCTGAGCTTCAAAAGCTCAGTGCAAATGACACCAGGGAGTTCAATATTAGTGTGAATGGTGCCTTCTTATACCGTTATTCTCCTTACTATTTGAAATCTGATACCGTTTACACCACCAAACCCTTGAGTGGTCCTAAGCTCTCATTCACGTTTGAGAAGACCGCGAGCTCCACTCTTCCTCCCATCGTCAATGGCATGGAGTATTTCATGGTGAAACAACTCTCTCAAGCACTCACAGATCAGCAAGATGGTATCTTCTTCTTTCATTTTTACTCACTGAATGATAATAATCAAGGGAGAACAAAAAGAAAGATTTGCTGGAAATACATTTAAATTTCTATTTAACAATATTTTTGCACTAATTTTTCAAGCCCTTAAACTGTTCTAACTCCTGTTTATGTCAAAAGGTTGTTTAATTTTCTTGACTGTTTGCTGAATTAACTCTGAAAAATAAACTTCATAGAAATGATTTATGGAATGAATTGCACTAGTCATGTTGATAAAACAGTATTGCTGTGTACTGATTTCTTGTTCTGTTGTTTTATTTTAGTCAGTGCTATCATGGAAATCAAGTTAGCCTATAGCTTTTCAAAGAACTGGCAAGGAGATCCGTGCGTTCCTCAGAGTTACATGTGGAATGGCGTAAACTGCAGTTTTGCACAGCCCTTTTCTCCTGTCATAACCATATTGTAAGATCTAATATGTTTAATGTGCAACCAATAAATGTGCTTACCTTTTCGTGTTAATGTTAAACCAAGACCTCGATATTTTTTTTTTTGTTATCAGGAATTTGTCATCAAGCGGGCTAACTGGCAATATTACAGATTCATTCTCAAGACTAACATCACTACAAGTCTTGTAAAGTTTTCCTCTACTTACACTTACTGAGACTTTTCTGAATTCTTGCATAGTGCTTGAAGTCATTTTTCCATGTCAGGGATCTCTCAAACAATAGCTTAACTGGAGAGATACCTGAATCACTGGCGGGGCTGCCATCTTTGACGGTCCTGTAAGCTACTATCATTAGATTTCTTAATACTCTTAAGTGATTGAGACTCCAACAGTGAATCAGAAAAAAAAATCAACTTATTTGGTGAACTGATTAGGAAGTTTCTGAATTCTGAACATAGGAACCTAGCAGGCAACAAGCTTACAGGTTCAGTTCCCCAGTCTCTGTTAGGAAAATCGGAAAAAGGACAGCTCACTTTAAGGTATCATTTTCTTTACTCAGTCTTCAGCTCATGGTTTTGTTTTATTTGTTTGCAATATTAATACTGAAACTGACATTTACTTTGTGAAAATTATTCTTCTCTTGAAGTACGGATCTTTGTACAAGTTCACCTTGCGCGAAAAAGAAGAAAAGCATCGTCATTCTCGTTGTTGCAGCAATTGGTGCATTAGTAGGCCTTGTAGCAGTCATTGGAGTTGCATTTCTCATCATGAGAAAGAAAGCAGGTGGGTAAAGCCTTTCTACTTCTGTGTTAAATCCTTGCACTTTAAACATTTGTATTGATTTATCCAACGTCACCATGTTTTTTGCAAGTCGACTACCAGAAGTTTGATCCATCAGTAGAACAACAAACAGTGGCACAACAAACAAACCTCTCACCTCAACCTGCATACACCAAAAATAAGGGAGGGTTGGCTGGGTTTTCTTACTCTGAGGTACAGGCTATGACTAAAGATTTCCAAAGACAACTCGGAAAAGGTGGGTTTGGAGCAGTCTACTATGGCTGCTTGAAGGATGGAACTGAAGTAGCTGTTAAGAAACTCTATGCTTCAGCTCATGGTCTGGATCAATTTGAAACTGAGGTAAAGTAAGCCAAAAGTTTAGTTATTTTCAGTTTGAAGAAATAATTTGATCTCCAAAGTTATTTGTTCACTATATTTGATAAGCAGATGCATACTATATTTTTCAGTATTTGCAAACATCTTTGCTGACAGGTTGAGCTCCTAATGGCGATTCGTCACAAGAATCTGGTTTCCTTGGTAGGATACTGTGATGAAGGAGAGAATTTGGTGCTCATCTATGAATTCATGCCTTCTGGAGACTTACAAGGGATTCTAACCGGTAACGGTCACTCCTACTAATTCTATTATAGGCTCATTCAAGTGAGTATGCATTGATCATGAATCATGATGTCTGCAAACAAACAGCTAAGGATACACCAACTTGGAGGCAACGGCTTCAGATAGCAATCGATGCATCACAAGGTCAGCTGTATATATATACACTAGCCTATAGTTTTTCATATTTAATAGTTTTCAGTTAGTTTCTGTTAAATGTGAAACAATATATGGATTGCAGGCTTGGATTACTTGCATAATGGGTGCAGACCACCTATAGTCCACCGAGATGTCAAGACTCCCAACATCTTGTTGAATGAAAATCTCCAAGCCAAAGTGGCTGATTTCGGTCTATCTAAGATTTTCCCAGACGAAAATAGATCTTATGTGTCAACTAGAGTTATAGGCACTCCAGGCTATATTGATCCGGGGTACGTCCACCTATGATAAACCTCATAACCAATTGCATCAAAAGTTCAGATTGATTTTGAGCTAAAAGTTAGACCGAAAATTGGAAATGTCTTTGTGCAGGTACTATTCAACTCAACAACTGAATGAGAAAACAGACGTGTACAGCTTTGGAGTCGTGCTGTTGGAGCTGATTACGGGCCAGCCAGCAATAATGAAGACGGAGACAACCAACATAACCTTGGTTAGCAAGGTTGCAGACATGCTTGAGATGGGTGATATATGGAACATTGTGAATACAAGGGTAAATGAAAGCATCCATAACCAGAACTCACTTTGGAGGGCCATAGATGTGGCCATGGCTTGTGTGAAAACCAACCCCACTGAAAGGCCACCAATGAGCCACATTGTGACAGAGTTGAAGGAGTGCTTGGCAATGGAGACGGCTTCCGGATCACAAGGGAATTATGCTTCAACCACCACCACCACCACTTTTGATTCTATCGAGATGAGCGCTTCTGTTCCTATGACAGCAATGGCTCCCATGGCAAGATAGTCATTTTTTTTATGCCAGCAATGGAGATCAGCCCTTCATTTACTTTCTTCGCGCTTTCTTTATTTTTTGGAAGAAAAATAAATTGCTGACTTCCAGCTTTTATGTTCCTCATCATAAAATCAACTCTAAGCTGTCTTCTTCTTTTTTTTTTTTTTTTGCTGCAGTTGTTGTGTTAATACTCCAACAACTACTCAAATTCCAACAGTTGTATTCATTTTTATCTACTGGCTCTTTTCTTAAATCTTAAACATGTCTATGTTCTTTTTCTGCATTTTGTTGCACAAGACTAGCAGCTACTTATTTTCGTTCATTCGCAATAAGAACATTGAGTTTAACTGCACAATATTTTCTAGCAACTTGATGAATTTTCCAACTGGCGCACTTTAATTCATTTAAATGTCCAATCTTTGAAACACCCACCAGTTCAAATTTGGGGGGCCTCGCAATTTAACAAGATTTAACTTGGAGAGATTTGAAACATGTTGAGAACTTCCCATTTTGTCTTCTGTTACAATGACAGCAAAATCAGCAATGGATCCAGGGAAAATATCTTTACTTTTTAAAAATCTTTGTAAATGCTATTCTATGAAAGCAATTAATTAATACAAGTGTTTTTTTTTTAATTACAATTGGCGTTTAATAGATCTTTCTATTGTCAGTAAATAGGGAAGTTCTTTTGACCCAACAAAATAGGGAAATTTGATTTGATTAAAGCTGGGATCTGATCGATCTGATTTGATTTGATTTGAATTTGAGGTATCCTCTAAATAAGGAATGGAATCAAACAATCCTCCTTAATTGAGTGATTCTAGGATAATCTTTGCTTTCTTTTCTTAATTAAGCTGTAAACACTAGGGGTGGAAATGGGGCGGGTTATGGGTGAAAATCTCCAATCCATCACCCGCCCCGCAAGTCTAAACCTCCACCCGCCCCGCTCCATCACCCGCAAATCCTTCACCCGCATCCAACCCGTGCGGGTGAGCGGGTGGAGCGGGTGATTATTGGATATCCAATAAGACGAACCAAACACTTTCAATTTCAAATATTATATGAAATATATACCTTAGAAACTTATACTAGTCTATCAAGTTTAAGTTCAACCATTCGTAGAAAATTTACAACTTGTAAAATAAAAAATATTTCGAGATCTAGTCCAACAATACGTGGAAATACATAATTTAGAAAATAAAATAAAAAGATGAGAATATCTGCAATAAGATAACAATATAGTAGCATTTATGGATTAATTAATAACAATATAAACACAATATAGAAAGTCATAGTTATAATTAAATACGGAATCTAATAACAATATAAAATCAAATATAATAGCACAATATAAAATCAACGTGAGAAAATGATAGCAAAGGTAAGAAATTTATGAGTTTTTTAAGAGGTAAAAAAGTAAAATCATAGATTAATTGGATTATTGGATTCTTATTATTGGGTGATTGTTGGTGCGGGTTAATGGGGCGGGTTATTGGAGCGGGTATTGGATGACAAATCATCATCCATACCCGCCCCGTCACCCACTTCACCCGTCATCCGCATCACCCGTCACCCGCTTTTTGCGGGTTTTCACCCGCAAAAATGGTGCGGGTGGAGCGGGTGAATTGGATATCCGACCCCCATTTCATCTGTGATAAACTGATAATAGAGAGAACTTTTTTCTCTTCCTCATCATGCATCAGAGCCTTAGGGTTGTTTGATCATGAATTTCTCTTCATCTACATTCTCTTTGTGTGACACGAGTTTATGTTTTTACTCAGTGCTTGCATTAGGATCTAAAGAAACCGTTCAATTTGATGTGTATCGTAGATATTCGTGATGAAGTTTGAAGTCACCTGAGCTCTATTTCTAGCAATTTGCTAGAGAGCAAGGAGTGTTGGCTTTGCTTCAAACTCTGGTAAGTTCTTTTTGCACGATGATATTTCTATTACCTTCAAGTATGCACACAAACATCTCGGGATGGCTCATCTGGTAAATGTACCCAATAAGAGTCAAAGACAATCTTGATCATCTTTGGATCAAGACACAAGATGGTGGCTACCAGCATCAAAGGTTTACCAAGGCCACAAAGTGGACCCAATGGTCACAGAAAAAAGTGCAAGTACAAACACAAATAAAGTCAAAAGCATATGCAACAACAAAAATCTATTTCCATTATGATCATTTCTTAACAAATCCTGTTCAATTCCATTCCCATTTCATCAAAATGAACCAAACACTCATGAATGTGATTGGGTATCAACAACTCTTTATTTTGTCCTCATTTCTCTTCTTGGGGATGGGGATGGGGATGGGGTGGGAGAGGGTAAGACTGAAAGAGGGTTGTTTCATCAACTTTTCCTCTCTCAAGTTCTTTATTTTCTCCTCATTTCTCCTCCCTCAAATTCTTAACTCCAGACTTGCAGGTGGCTGATTATTTGCAGTTGTGCAGGATCCTTGGATGCTTCGTGCCCTCGCCAATGGAGGGATGAGAATAACCTCGTGATCTTCTATTAATGAATTCTTCCTGTTATGCGAATAACGAATAGATTCGAGTTGTATATGCGAGTTCGAAGTAATAGCAAGATCGAGCAAAGTAACAACAGAAACGAGACACCAGATTTTACGAGGTTCGGATCTAAGATCCTACGTCCTCGGGGCCTCAAGAGGCAGCCTTAATCCACTATATCAAGAAGATTACAAAACAGGGGCGAGTTTATGTGTACAATGAAGATCTAAGCAAACAAGAACACAAAGCATAGAACAAACAACGAAAAACGGGAAGAGGAACACTCCCTGAAAGACTCTAGATCTCGAAGATACAGATTCGAGATCCCAAGTCGGAAACCCAAGACAGCAGAAGCTAGAACCACCGGAGGAGCTTCGCCTTTGCCAAAGGAAGAGCCGGAGAAGAAGATCTTCGCCGGAGGGAGCGACGAATGGAGCTTGAGGAGCAAACCCTAGGAATCGCCAGAAGCTCTCTCTCTCTTTCTCTTTGGATTACCTGAAGATGCCGACCACGAAGTGAGGAGCTCAAGTGAATAGGATAGCTTATATAGGCTCGCAAGAGAAGTCCTAAGTGAAACGCTGCGCTTTGAGCCAAGGGAAGCTTCAACCCTAATGGTGCCGAGCTCTGCTGTCCAGTGGGCCAGTGGACCAATAAGTCTGGGCCGAGTACTTGGCAGCTATTGGGTTAGGAGATCAAGCCCATGGGCTCAATTCAATCCAGTCCAAATAGCTAACACCCAAGTTATCTCTAGACCCATAAACTATATTGTATATCCACTTAACATATAAATTCTATGCTATATATGAATGTTACAATTATACACATAAACAACACTTAGAGAAATATATATACAAATCTCAACAATTGCCCCTGTAGTTCTCTAAGTCTGCACTGGGCAAGACAACCTAGTTGTGGATCAGAGGGCTGTGTCCATCGTCGGCCCATGTACCTGTAACTTCAGCAGCTATCAAGTTATTTCCTCCAAATGGAGGAAATCCCTGCAAAATAAGAATTTATCAATTGTTACAATTTTTGTTCCAAAATCTGCAGGGTTATGAGTTCGATCTATTTTCTTTACATGGATAACATTATCATCAACCTTTTCACGAATAAAATGGTACCTAACATCTATATGTTTGGTACGTTCATGATACATAGGGTCCCTGCATAAGTATAATGCACTTTGGCTATCTATATGCAGTGTAGATGTATAATGTTTCTTTTCAACCTCTTTCAAAAGACCTTGGAGCCAAATGGCTTCCTTACAGGCCTCAGTGGCTGCTATATACTCAGCCTCAGTAGAGGATAAGGCAACAATAGGTTGCTGTTGGGATTTCCATGAGATGCAGTTACCTGCCCAAGTATAAACAAAAGCAGTAGTAGACTTTCTATTGTCCTTATTTGAGGCATAATCAGCATCAACATACCCAAATAGCTCATAAGTAGAGCCTTGACCTGCAGCATATTTCAAACAAAGATTCACAGTACCAAACAAATATTTCAACAAATATTTCATGGCCTGCCAGTGTTTCTCAGCTCAGCTGGATCAGACATGAACCTACTCAAAACACTTATAGCAAAAGCAAGATCTGGACGAGTGCAAAGCATTGAGTACATAACAGAACCAACAGCAGCATCATAAGGGATATTTTTCATTCTATTAATCTCAGCAGAAGATAAAGGAGTTCTTACTTTAGTAAGATCAAGATGACCACCTAAAGGAACTGTATTGGCCTTAACATCCTTAATATGAAACCTTTCTAACACTTTAAGCACATAATCAGATTGGCACAAATACATAACCTTTTTACTTCTGTCTCTTATGATGTCAATGCCCAAGATCCTTTTTGCAGGACCTAAGTCCTTCATATCAAAGTGTTTCTTAAGTTGTTGTTTGATCATATTGATTTTATCAGAAGATTTAGCAATAAGCAAGATATCATCAACATACAACAACACATAGAGAGGATCATGCTTCCTAGCATCTTTAAAATATAAGCAAGTATCATATTTGCTTCTTCTAAATCCTAGACTTCTCCTCATACAAGTATCAAACTTTATATTCCATTGACGAGGAGACTGTTTTAAGCCATATATGGATTTAATAAGCAAGCAAGCATAGTCAGGATGAGCAGTGTCAACAAAGCCTTTAGGTTGCTTCATATAAATGGTTTCATTAAGATCACCATGCAAAAAAGCTGTCTTGACATCCATTTGTTCGAGTTCATAGTTATACACAGCAGACATAGCAAGAAGTAATCTCATAGTCTTGTATTTAATAACTGGAGCAAAAATCTCATTATAGTCCTGACCTTCTCTTTGAGTGAACCCCTTGGCTACAAGCCTAGCTTTATACCTTGGGGGATCACTCTTAGAGATGCATTGTTTAATTTTAAACACCCATTTACAATCAGTTAACCTAGCAGTAGCAGGTTTCTTAACAAGTTTCCAGGTGTTATTTTGATTCATAGAATCTATCTCTTCTTGCATAGCACATTTCCAGTTTTTAGCATGAGCACATTTTATAGCTTGTTCAAATGTATCAGGAGTATATAAAGTGATCACATCAGACACAATACAAGCAAACTCAACCAAATTACTGGAGTACTTTTTATTTGGAATAATATTCCTAGGTTCTCTATCTCTAGTAAGTTTCCAATCAGTTAAGTCATGCAATTGCACAGATGAACCACTAGAAGTGCCAGCAGCATAAGTATCAATCACAGACAAATTAGAAACAGAAGAGGTAGAAGCAGAAGAGACATCAGAAATTGAGGGAGAAGATTGTAAGGTAGAAGAAGAAGAAGGCTCAGTTTTTGGAGCCATTTCACTACCTGTCTCACCATCAGTACTCACTTGCCCACCTGATTGGTGAGTTTGTGAGTGTGGTCTGGCAGTGGAGTAACCACTGTCAAACTCATTTTCAGTTTCACCCTCATTAGGGGTATAAAACTGAATATCAGTATCTGGTACCTGCATTTGGTTAGTCTGAGCAGAAGATATAGACTTTTTGAAGTGAAATTCATCTTCTTTAAACACAACATTTCTACTTAAAATGATTTTATAAGCTCCAGGTTGGATAACTAATAACCTATAACCTTTAGTGCCATCAGGATAACCAAGCATAACACATTTTTGAGACCTAGGATTCAATTTACCATCATTCACATGGGAATAAGCAACACATCCAAAAGGTCTTAAGTGACTAAGGTCAGGTTTTTTATTAGTCCATTTTTCATAGGGAGTTATAAAATCAATAGCAGAAGAAGGGGATCTATTTATCAAGTAAGCAGCAGTTACAACAGCTTCACCCCACAAAGTATGTTTAAGCCCAGAAGAAACCAACATGCATCTAGCTTTCTCTAGAAGGGTCCTATTCATCCTCTCAGCAGTACCATTCTGCTGAGGGGTGCCAGGAATTGTTAAATGTCTTTTTATACCTTCATTTTTACAGTAGGAGTTGAACTCATTGTTACAAAACTCCAAACCATTATCTGTTTTAAGGCACTTCAACTTTAAACCAGTTTCAGTTTCAACTCTAGTTTTCCAAACTTTAAAATTTTCAAAAGCATCAGATTTATGTTTAAACAAATACACCCAAACCCTTCTACTAAAATGATCAATAAAAGAGATGAAATATCTCATGCCCCCTGCTGTGTCAACCTGAGCAGGTCCCCACAAATCAGAGTGCACATATTCTAAAGGTTGATTTGCAACATAAGAGGATGATTTGAAACCTAGTTTAGATTGTTTTCCCATTAGACAGTTTTCACATAAGTCAATATGAGAAGGTTTACTAGAGATGATGCCTTTCTTAAACAGATTATCAAGACCCTTGTTACCAATGTGACCCAATCTAGAATGCCATAACAGAGAGTCACTCATGCTCATATTTTTCACAGAAACATCAGGAGCAGAAGAAACAGTAATATTGCATTCAGAAGCAACAACATGATATAAACCATTTTTCTTAATACTTCTAATAAGCAATTTACCATTTTTAAGAACATCCCTAACACCATTCTTAATTGTAATGTCACATTTTTGGTCATCAAAAGTACTTTCATACAATAAATTCCTTCTTAAATCAGGAACCCATCTAACACCTTGAATAATTCTTATCACACCATCATGCATTCTAAGAGGCACAGATCCAACACCTTTTATTTTTAAAGCAGAGTGATCACCAAGCAAAACTTCACCACAATCATACAATTTAAGATCAGAAAACCATTTTCTATCAGAAGTTGCATGCATAGTGCACCCAGAATCCAAAAGCCAAACATCAGAATCAGCATGATCAGATACAATAAGCACTTCATGAGTGTAATAAGAATTATTTTCAAGGACAGCAGATACATCAGCAGATTTCTTACCAGCTTCTTTTTCATCCTTCTTTCTTTTATAACAGTCCTTTTCATAATGTCCAGTTTTCTGACAATATAAGCACTTATAATTTTTCTTTTCAGAATTTGTTTTCTCAGAAGGATGATTGTTACCTTTAACAGGTTCTTTATTTTGCTCTTTGTTTTTATCCTTTTTATTCTGGTTATTCTTATTGTTATTTTGACCCTTAGATCTAAACTTAGCTATAAGAGCTTCATTTTTAGCCTCTTGCTTAGTTTTGAACACTTTTAAGACATCATTCTTTTGAATAATAGATTCAAGAACTGCCTTTTTAGTCAGAGTAGAGGAACTAAACTGAACAACATCTTTAAAAGTTTCAAATTGGGGTGGGAGAGCATTTAACAGTAAAACACATTGGTGGGTTTCATCAATTTTATCTCCACACCTTTCCAGATCTTGAGTCATAGTAAGAAATTTATCCAGATTTTCAGGCAAAGAGCAATGTAAGTCCATTTTAAAGTTGAACAACTTGACAAGGAGATTTATTCTACTGGGAAGGGATTTTACCAGATAGAGCTCTTCAAGAGCATTCCACAATTTTTCAGTGGTCTTGTAGGAGATTACCTGCCTGGCCACTCCATCAGCTAGCCTCAGCATTATCTCACTGTGAGCCTGGAGATCCTTTTCTTCCATGACTTCCTTCTCCATTTTTTCTCGGAATTTGGATGTCACAGCTTCCCAGCACTTTTCCTTGATTAGCACAGCTTTCATTTTCACCTGCCACATAGCAAAGTCAGTTGTGCCATTGAAAGGTTTCATACGATAACCAGATTCACCCATTTTTCAAGAATCAAAAGAAATCGTACAAGAAACTCAATTTAATACTGAATAACAGTAAGAAAGCAACAAAGCAAGATGAACTTGTTTTTCACAGAGGGCCAGTCTCTTCAAGAAACTTTCAGGGGCCACAAAAATCTAAGAAAGAATCTTAGAAAAAATGCAAGTAAACAATAATAGATCGAGAACTTGCAAGAAGATCTAGAATAACAGATCTACAACATGCACACAGGTCCAGAATCAAGCAATACTGAAAGAACAGATGCTAAATAGAACCAAATAAAATCTCTCGAGCATGAAACGAAAGATCAAGGAGTAACCATGCTCTGATACCAATTTGTTATGCGAATAACGAATAGATTCGAGTTGTATATGCGAGTTCGAAGTAATAGCAAGATCGAGCAAAGTAACAACAGAAACGAGACACCAGATTTTACGAGGTTCGGATCTAAGATCCTACGTCCTCGGGGCCTCAAGAGGCGGCCTTAATCCACTATATCAAGAAGATTACAAAACAGGGGCGAGTTTATGTGTACAATGAAGATCTAAGCAAACAAGAACACAAAGCATAGAACAAACAACGAAAAACGGGAAGAGGAACACTCCCTGAAAGACTCTAGATCTCGAAGATACAGATTCGAGATCCCAAGTCGGAAACCCAAGACAGCAGAAGCTAGAACCACCGGAGGAGCTTCGCCTTTGCCAAAGGAAGAGCCGGAGAAGAAGATCTTCGCCGGAGGGAGCGACGAATGGAGCTTGAGGAGCAAACCCTAGGAATCGCCAGAAGCTCTCTCTCTCTTTCTCTTTGGATTACCTGAAGATGCCGACCACGAAGTGAGGAGCTCAAGTGAACAGGATAGCTTATATAGGCTCGCAAGAGAAGCCCTAAGTGAAACGCTGCGCTTTGAGCCAAGGGAAGCTTCAACCCTAATGGTGCCGAGCTCTGCTGTCCAGTGGGCCAGTGGACCAATAAGTCTGGGCCGAGTACTTGGCAGCTATTGGGTTAGGAGATCAAGCCCATGGGCTCAATTCAATCCAGTCCAAATAGCTAACACCCAAGTTATCTCTAGACCCATAAACTATATTGTATATCCACTTAACATATAAATTCTATGCTATATATGAATGTTACAATTATACACATAAACAACACTTAGAGAAATATATATACAAATCTCAACACTTCCATTCCGGCCTGCAAAACGGAGAAGAGGAGCCACCCGATTCAATAAAAAAAATCTTGCCTAGAGTATAAGCTTATGTATTACTCCTGGAGCCTGACTAAACTAGCCATTTCAGTTTGCCTTCGTTCTTCCTCTATAGACTGAAATATCCTCATCAAAGATTCAGTCGCCAGCCTCCCATCACGAGGGACAGCCTTAATTGCCTGCATCTGCTTCCCATTACTCCCATTTTCAAGGGTAGGAACTGCATTCTCCAACTCCTGCGCTGCAGCGGGTTCCAAAGGAAATAGGGGAAGTGTGTCCTGGGAAGCCCTTTCCACGGAGCTGCTTCCTGTGCTACCTTGTCGATCAATGTCATTTGACTCTGGAACGGTCATGCCACTGCAGCACTCGCCATTCGGGTGGCTTGAGACACACTGTAAGCACGAGCTCCTATCTTCAACACCTCCCTGGGGAGGCAGGTTGGTTGTGGAGAAGCCGCATGGGGCGAGGTAGGGCAGCGTAACAGGGACTCCGGGAACCATTCCCTTTCCTTGTTGGGAACCCGGAATTCCATATGCTGCGTTGAGGAAGTAGGATCCATCACCTGTAGGGACATTCATGGGGCCACAACTTCCATAGACATGAGCCGTGAAGCTGGCATTGGGAGGGCAGGATCCAGTGTAGGGCTTGTAGACCAGTCCTTCGGGTGACATGAAGGGAACCAACCATTGATTTTCTGGTGGAGCATAGAAACAAGTGGGTAGCATCTTTCCGAGTGAATCCCCAACAGGGGTTCCAGATTTTGGACAAGGATCACTTCCTTGAATGAGTTGGGGTTGTGTTGGTGGTGTTGGGAAGGAATAGTTGAGCGGTTTAGTGTCCATGTCCATGCCCCCTGATGTAGACGTTGCCTTGCTGTAGTACTGATTCCCAGAGAGTGAGTGCTTATTAGAGTTGCTGCTAAGAGGAGGATATAGATTCTTTCCAAGGGAATTTCCAGGAGCTATAGCCTTCGTCATAGAGAGTTCATTGGATTCAATAGGTGGTGATGGTGGGGGTGGTGGTAGTGGTGGAGGTGATGGCGGCGCATTGAAAGAAGTACTTTGGTTGTTGGTCATAACCATTGGTGAAGCCGTTGTTTTACCACAAAGTGACCCCCTTGCTGAATCATAGAAGAATGGAGGAAAAGGGATCTTTACAACTGAATTATCAGCTGCTAAGGTCTTCGGGCACTCGTTTGGTTGGACCTGAGTTGGTGGTTGTGGGGCATGGGTTATAAGCCGTGGTGGCAGAGGTGGTGAAGGTGGAGGTACTAAATCGTCTTTGTTGGACACTTCACGCAAAGAAAGGGTTCCATCCATAAAATGGTGGGAAGAACGAGCAAGAGATCTCTGCACCTGTTGCACCTATCAAAATAAAAGGAACAAGCTCCATTTTTCCGAGATGATGTAGTAAATCAATAAAGGTAAAGCATAATAAAAAGAAAGGAAGAACATAACCACTCACCTGAACTAACCGGTGCAACTCAAATACTTGAATAGATAAAATTCTTTGCTGACTGCATATCATAACACAGGTAATCAATTCACACACTTAATTTCTTATTGCACATCATGAGAATCAATCTTACTCTCTTCCTATAAAAGACGGGGAGCAGGAGTATGCAATTGATGTATAAAAGTCAGCCTCATGCAACAACGCTTTGGAATCAACACAAGACGAGAAATTATCTTCTGGCTACCATGTAAGTCTAGCTTATTAAACAAACCACATAGTTGGAAGCTATGCCTTAGTAATCTCAGCTCAAAGTCACATTATCTTCTTTGAATTCTGGAAAAGGGGACAGCAGACACATACAAATTACTAAAGTGTTACATCCTAAGTTTGAACCAAGTCAAAGCTTTACAAAAAAAGCTTCCAAAAAGGAAGAAAGGTAGTTGTACCAAATTTGATATCAGAAGTTGCTAAAAGTCACTGATATTAGAAGACGTCAAAGCAACTGACCGCTTGACTTGGATCAAATTCATTCAAGTAATACCCCCAAATTCTATCAGGTACAATTATTTCCATAAATCCCTTACGAATAGGAAACCATATTCATTTCTTTACAGGAGAAACAATAGAGAACACCATGTTGTAGAGAATGCAGTGTGCTGGAGCATAGAAGAAGTAGCAAAATCTTGCATACGTCAATAAATTTCAACTTTAAATTGAAATGGTAAAAGATAAAATCCAAAATATACCAAAAACATGTTAAGATGCCCAGTCATGCATAATGAATACAAAAGAAGTAGTGGGTGATGCAAAATGTGCTTACTTGACAAGAATTTGCCTTGTCTTCCAGAAATTTTCCTGCCCAATCTTTAGCACAACATCATCAGGGGAGACGATGACACTCAATGGGTGATCCGCTTCTGTAGTGCTCAACTTTTTTTGGACAACTCCAGCCTGCATCGATTCATTTTCACTCTCCGCAGTGCACTGACTATTATTTCCAAGACCCCCATTATTGCCATCAATCAACGATCCAGAATAAGATTCTGTTCTCACCAATGGAACACACCTAGTTTCTGAATCTTTGAGGGTGACATTATTTTCTTCCACGGGCAATGTTGGTCGTTCATCAGTCTGGCTGCTCTGCTGACTAGAAAACGTGGATGCATTCTTTGAAGAGTTGGAAACTCCATTACTCATCAATGGCTTTGAGGACTCGTGTGATGGTTCTTTAGTTCCAATGGTAGAAATTAAAGCCATCTTTTTACTGGATCCCTGAGATTCTCGAGAAAAGATTTGGGCACTACAAGCCGCCATTTTCGTCTGATCTTCTGGATCTTGGTCGCATAAACTGGCTCTCTTAAGCCGGTTTCCACCAGAAGTTTTTTGTGACTGTATTGACGAGTTCATACCTGGTGAATTCATCTTTTCCTGATCAAGGTCACATTGCTTGGTTCTCTGGACCCGGCATTCTCCTTGGTGTGCTAAGGATGGTACCGTAACTTCTACCTTACCTTCATTACAGGAGGGCCTCTTAAAATTAAGAAAGTTGCTTCTTTGGAGAGAACTGTATCGGGTAGTCATCAATGAATTACCCATAATGCTAGAGGTGACATAGCCAAGAGGTTTAGCAGCTGATATTGTACTCAAGATTTTATCAGATGGAGACGAAGGTACCATCCTTGAAGTCATATGAGTTGATGCACGAGAACCATATAAGGCAGAAAATGTTCTTCTCTCAGGTCCACCAATCTATAGCCAAGTTATGAAGCATCATTTATTCTAATCAGCCAGGAGAAAAATTGAACAATCATAATATTTGAAAGCATCATATTATAGCACCAACCATGGCAAGTATGCCATCGGCTGTCATGAAGTGGAGGGATTCTGTTCTGAAGCTAAATAGTGAAATGAAATGCCTACTATGCAGGTCAAATTTAACCCATAGAAAAACCCGATTTTGGTAAGAATAGCCTGCAGATTCTGTGGTACTTGTGATATCATGTACACCTATAACAATTTACTATCGCGAAGTGCATGTGTTGCACATTGGTTTGGGCCATTTGGTAACTTCCTATAAGATGAAAGCAAAAATTCCTCCTTCAACATTCAACTTTTCACACTTAAAAGTTCTATTTCTGGTCCAAGGCCATAGATCAGGGTATCTATTAGATGCAGACTGATTATAGTCAGTCTTTGTAGTTGTAAATAAGGAAAAACAAATTGTATCATAATTTATGCAGGTACCTCGGCAGGGAAAAAATATTTTTTTGTTTTTACGCACCAATGATCTGAATGAAACAATGAGATGACACCATATAATATAAATTTAGATATAAATATAAAAACAAAACAATAAAAAACTATCATCATAAACAAGGCACGCGATAAGCCTCAAATACAGAAGCTAAAAGGAAAGAGATTATAGTGAATGAAACTCACCTTGCCTGAAGAACCCACATAACGGATCTGGCCAAATCCATTCGGATGAAGTGGAAGCACGGTTGTTGATTCATTGGTTAACCTACTAGATGGGGCGATAAGCTCATCATATACAGCCATTCTGTTTCTAGGAGGCGGCTTTGGCCCCCCGTTCCCGGTATCTTTCACATGTAGCCTAGGAAACAGAGGTTCCATAGTACTATTAGTCCAATCTTTTCCACCTCTCATACTTCAAATCGGGATCTTAACCTATAACTCACTTTCAGAAAACCACATCTTATCCCACATTCCCTTTATAACTCAATAACCTTCCATCACCCAGATGGTAAATGTTCATCTATCAACCTAGATAAACAGATAGCTGAGTGCCGAAGATCAACCCACATCATCAAACACAAAGGAGGGGAAAAAGGGCTATATTGCAACCGCCCCATTCAAATCTTAATGGCATAAACCCACTCAATGCCACGATTAAAGCTCCAATCCTCCACTTAAGTGACAGAAAAAACCACAAATTCATTCATATCCATCCAATTCACTGCACTACACATAGAATTTAGCTGAATCAACAATCAACCCTAAACTGAAAAATACGAAGTGTCCCCCTCTTCTTGTCAACAAAAGGCAGTAAATTGACAAACAAATCCACCTCAGATTAACCAAGAAAGAATCAAAATTGGAAATCAATACCCAGTGAATGTGAAAGTGAAAGGGGATGAGCCATTAACCGTCAAGATATCTGAGAATGTTGAAAGGCAAAAGCAACTTCCCCCCACCAAAAAAGGTACAAAAATAGGAGGGAAAAGGAGTCTTCTTCCCAAGTCTCTCGCGAACTGGTTTTTTTCTTCGTGCTTTCTTCATCCATATTTCGAAATGGATCGGCCTTTGTTGCCTTCACTCGCATAATCTGGCAAGCTAATAGCCACATGAAAACACATGGCGGAGCCTCCAAACCCGAAATTCGGGTGTGCATCGCCCTCATCATCGCTTCGCCTTTGGAGGATGGAGAAATTTTGGGGAGGATAATTGATAAAAACCCTAATTTGGTGGCGCTGGCGATTGCTCACAGGTTTGTTAGTTGTTTGTTACGGAGACTACTAACTGATTCATTCTTGTGTTCGGTTTTAAACATGTGGCTCTCCTTTTTCCTTCTCCGTTTTCATTAAAATATTAAAAAAAAGTGTACAAGTCAATTTATTAAGGGTCTTGTTCTACGCACTTTCAAATTATCGCTACATGCATTGACATTTATCGGATTCCGGTGTCGATAAGTTTTTTTAGCCTGGTAAAAGTTTGCCGATACGAAAAGTTAGTGTCAGCAAAATTAATACTGACATTTTACTCGCATCGACTTTCCATGTAAATAAGCATTTTCTAGGCCAAAAAAGCTTGCTAACACCGAAAGTCAGTGACCACACCGTGTGTTTGACGACTCTCTCAACCCAAAAACTCAACCACAACAAGTCAGAGAACAACCAAGAACTAATACTCTCAACCGTACACCAACAACGATTCGTGCAATCCACATTCTAAAGTACCAACTCGTCGTATAGAAAACGCCGACGAGACTTGGAGAACGAAAGTCCTCTGATAGACGTCGGCTAGGGAATGGCGAACCCAATCATATCGATGGTTAGGAGAAACTGCAAATATGGGACAAAATCACAAATGCAATAGTTAGTACCATGATTAATTCAGGAAGAAAACAACAAAGCAACATAATACTACGTATATGCTATGGGATGAAATGTTTCGATCACTTTGAGACGCTAAGAAAACTTGTCAATTCATCCAACTTTATGATTTGATCATGACCGAGGAGAAGCAAGATGCAGCCAACTGTGACTCAATGCAAAGACACTTTTCACTCTTAAAGGCTCAAGCAATGGTTAAACTGCAGGAATTAGAGCATCGAAACTCAGTGTTGGAGGACATAACTCCACCTGAATCGGTAAACAGTTTTGTAGATAATGGTTAGCAATTAAGCTGTGCATCTCTTCCTTTTACAGTAACAATGAAAAAAAAATCCAAGGAAGGACAGGAATCATCCCACATGTACACAAGTTCTCAGAACTAATTATCAGATGCTTGTGCTAAAGCAAGCAATTTCGCTCTGCAACGTTATTCTCTGTATCATGAAGGGACGTTAAGCTTTCATGGAAGCCTAGTGCTAATATAGTAGCCAAGTGCTTGAAAGGCATCTGTTCTAGAATCTAGATCAATCCACTTGTGTTGGAAATATATAATCACAATTCACACATAATCATTGATTATAGATGTTGGAAATGACAATATCAACTGAGATAAGTAACGTACTTGTGTCGTCTGAGATGCATTATAGTTTACTATTGTAGGATAAATCTTGCCGATCTACGTCTTGGATAGTATATATGTAATATTTCAGAAGCACCCTAAAGAATTCCACAGATCATGCCATGCACGTACTGACGTACCCAACAGCTAGGATAGGAAGAGGAGGATTTGTGTTGGCCAAAAGATGCATGCATAGACACGAGAACCTGACTGTTGCATATGACAGATTCCAGATCTAAGGATTGAGAGAAGAAGATGATGAACATGTTCTGTATATATGTATGAATGAAACCGGTAAATGTTTGCTTGCTTCTATTTCCTAATAGTATCATAATTAATTGGTTCTATCCTAATGGGTTATATAGGATGAAATCCCTGCCTTCAATAGCCATAAGACACCCAAGTCGGTCGAAGGCGAGTTTAGTTGCAGGGTGTTGTGCCGGGAAGCAAGGGGACGTCAGACACACCCCTTTAACACACACGAATCGGGATGGACAAGAACTGTAAACCAGAGAGCCAAACTCAAGCAACCCAAACCAACAATCAGACACAAACAGAAGATAAATAACCAAGCACAAAGAACACCAGATTTACGTGGAAAACCCCAAAACGGGGAAAAACCACGGGAGCTAGAAACTTCCATTATCAACAATAACAAGTGGGTACAATCTTCCCTAGACAAAGCTAGAGGCATACAACATCATCAAGCATCAACAAACTTGGCCAAATCTCCAAATTTCATCACCCAATTGGTGGAAATCAACAAAACCCAAGAGAGGACACTAGCAAAGGGGATATGAGATTGGAGGCTCAAAACAACGATCCAACCGTACAAAATGAAGCATATGATGAGGTGAACAACATACCAGAAAATCGTCCCAATCGGAGGTCGTTTGATCATCGATCGGGGCACTTCAAATTGGGCTGAACAAGGGCATACGGGATTTCTCCAAGCTCTCTCCTTTTCTCCCTTTCTCACTCTTTGTTTTCTCTCTCTTACTTTCCCAAATGAAAAGACATCCCCTTTTATAAAGGAGGTAGGGTAAAACTTCACATGGTAAAAATCATATGGTAAATAGTCCATTGGACTCTTCCCCCATATATGAGGGAAACCCAACATAGCTCCCCCTCAATCCTATATGGGGGGCTCGAGCAAGCCCGCCTTTGAGCGGCACTTGATGAGCTTCTCCTTTGACAAAGTCTTCGTCAACATATCTGATCCGTTGTCATTTGTGTGGATCTTCATGAGCTCAAAATCATCATCTTCTACTCTTTCTCGAAGCCAATGATACCTTCTCCGGATGTGCTTGGTTCGAGAATGGTAGGCGGCATTCTTGGCAAGGTGGATGGCACTCTAATTGTCACAATAGAGTGGGTAGCTAGCTTGCTCCACTCCCAACTCCTCTAGGAAGTCTCTCATCCATATCAGCTCCTTACCAGCTTCAACTGCAGCCATATACTCTGCTTCTGTCGTTGACAAAGCAACACACTTCTGCAGCCTCGATTGCCATGAGACTGCTCCCCCTGCGAATGTAATCAGATATCCAGATGTGGATCGGCTCGTGTCAATATCACCTGACATGTCTGCATCTGTAAAACCATCAAGCATAGGTTTTCCAGGACCAAAGCACAAACACACTCTCGAAGTGCCTCTGAGATACTTGAGAATCCATTTCACTGCAGCCCAATGCTCCTTTCCAGGATTACTCATGAACCTGCTGATAACCCCAACTCCATAGGCGATGTCTGGCCTAGTGCAAACCATGGCATACATCAGACTACCAACGGCTGAAGCATAAGGCACCTTCTTCATCTCCTGTTTCTCTTTCTCACTTGTAGGACACTGATCAGAACTCAGCTTCATGTTCACTGCAAGTGGAGAACTCACGGGTTTAGCCTTGTCCATGTTGAATCTTTGCAGCACCTTCTCAATGTATCTTTCTTGCGATATCCACAACTTCTGATTCTTTCTGTCACGGGTAATCTGCATACCCAAAATATTTCTTGCAGGGCCAAGGTCCTTCATAGCAAAGGACTTCTTCAATGCAGTCTTCAAACTAGCAATCTTGTTGGTATCCCGACCAACAATAAGCATATCATCCACATAAAGCAAGAGAATCAGAAAGTCACCTTCGGCGTAATTCTTCACAAACACGCAGTGGTCGGCATGTGTCTTGTGGAATTTGTGGTCGATCATAAAAGACTCGAACTTCTTGTACCATTGCCGAGGTGCTTGTTTCAAACCATACAAGCTCTTTCTGAGACGACAAATCATCTTCTCTTTTCCCTTGATTTCAAAACCTTCAGGTTGCTCCATGTAGATTTCTTCTTCCAAATCACCATGAAGGAAGGCGGTTTTCACATCAAGCTGCTCGACCTCTAGGTCCATGCTAGCAGCCATGCCTAGAACAACCCGGATGGATGACATCTTCACAACTGGAGAGAAAATCTCATCGAAATCTACACCCTTTTTCTGCTCAAAACCCTTCACCACAACTCTGGCTTTGAACCTGGGAGGTGTACCATCTTCTCCAGACTTCAAATGAAAAACCCATTTGTTCTTGAGAGCTTTCTTGCCCTTAGGCAATTTCACCAAGTCATAGGTGTGGTTCTCATGCAAGGAACTTGTTGTGAGCCTAATTTGCCATGTTTTACACTTAATTTTATATCGATTTCTGCATACATAGCATACATTTGGGTTAGAACAATACAGAATCTGTGTAGTTTACACTTATTTGGCAATATATGGAGGTCTACACAAGTTTTGGTTATATTTCGCAGAAATCGGACGCACTTTGGAGCTTAAAGGAAACTCATGGAGAAGCTAAGAATGGTGCAGCTGGAGAAAAATCCATATTTCACCATTCTTCGTTCTGAATCAAGCTTTGATGTCTTCGTGAGAGTTGTAGCCCTCGGAAAGAGCTTTCCAACGCATGGTCATATGCGTCAATCCGACGAACGAGGACTCGGGAAAGTGCGCTTCAAGAACAGAGCAGAAAGCTGAAGCCAAGTGTACTCGATATCGAGTACATCTTACTCGATATCGACCAACTTTGGTCGAGAACACCTGGTCGAGTAGGGCTGGTCGAGGACACTGAGTCAGAGACAACCCGACTCCCGGAACCCTACTCGATCTCGAGTAGCCTTGGTCGAGATCGAGGAGCCATGTCCGGAGTCGACGAGCTGTGCCAAGCCGAGGACGAAGACGCAGACCACCTCTACTCGATACAGAGTAGCCGTGGTCGATATCGACCAGACCTCCGAGCCATGTCCGAGCCTTGTCGAGCAGAGCCACCCGACCAAGCCAGCCAGCCGATGAATCCTACTCGATACAGAGTAGGGCTACTCGAGATCGACTAGACCTCCGAGTCATGTCCGAGTCACATCGAGCACCAGCTACTCGAGACAGACGAGGGCTACTCGAGACAGACGAGGACTACTCGGTTTTGACGAACTCTACTCGACTTGGGATTGTTTGGGTGTGAAGATTGCCGATTCTATCCAAATACATCATGAAGGAAGAGATCTATCCATTAAAGACATTTAGATATATTTAGATTTAATTTCTTTATTGCTTTTATTTATCATTAAGTATTTAGATATAGTTTTAGATATAGATAGAGATATTCTTTCCTAGAATAGCAAGGAATAGAAGCTATAAATAAAGCCCTAGGGGGCTGATTTTCATTCAATTCAAGTCAAGTCGTCTTAGGACGCAAGGAGAGAGAGAGGAGGAGAGAGAGAGAGAGAGAGAGAGAGAGAGGAGGAAAGTTTGGAAGGTTTTGTAAGTTTTAGTTTATTTTATGTTAAAGTTAATTTCTTTTATTATGTTTTGTTTCTAATTTTCCTTCTTCTAGGGTTGGGGTGATCACAACATAGATATGTTTGTTTGATTTATGAATTCATGATTTTGTATGTCTTTATTATCACCTACCTATGTGCTTAATCCTTTGCGACAGTCGAGGACAATTTCTTATTTGCAATTATGAAGCGAAAGTGAATTAATTATGAATTTGGATAGTAATTAGGCTTTGCTTGCGAAAGTTGGTTGATCCTAATTAAGAAAAGGTAGTAACACTTAGGGTTTATGCGAAAGCCTCTATATTCCTATTTGTTAATAACGAAAGTTATTTGATATAAAGCATGCATCTTTATGTGATTTATGATCTGCGCATATGTTTATTGTTGTGGTGATCCCTAACCTTGGAAGTTTGCATCTTTATTTATTTTATTTCATTATTTTTACTCCTGCAAAGTTACCCGACACCGACCACCTCTTCTCCTACCATTCCCTTGACATCGACCAAGTCTTAGTCGACGTCGACAACAACCTCCCCACCTTTTCCCGCTATCCCTGAACCCCAAAACACACTAAACCTAGAACCGTTGACTTCTCTCCTGAGGACGAACCTGACTCCCCTATACTATAGCAGGGGTCTTGACTATAAATTTATTTGGTCGAGAAACCCTCTTGTCAAATTGGCGCCGTTGCCAGGGAGATATCAATCGCGCCTAGTAGTTCAGAAAAGCCCATCCCTTTTTCTTACCCTATCACATACCCTACCACCACATACCTCACCGGTACCAACTGGGTGCCAAGCTTTTGCTACTAATTTGTGATCTTGATTTTGATTTCAAAGCTTAGGTACAAAGATGGAAGAATTTTGGGAAGGGGACTCCGAATGGGATAGATGGGTCCGAGATTTGAGACGGAGAAATAGGATCGCAGTGGAGGAGTCACGATTAAGGGAAATAGCCCGTCTGGAGGGCTTAGTCCGAAGACTTGAGGCTTCCTATCGTTCTCAAGGATTAGAGCCTCCTTCTTATGAGGAAATTGAAGCTATGGAAAGTGATGAGGAAGAAGAAGATTGGAACGAACAATGGGTACTCCCACGGTACATGAGAGCAACAACGCCAATCGACGTCGACCACATTACAGAAACCCAGGCATGTCCTTCCCCGATCTCGATTCCACCTTTGCAATCTATCTTTGAAAAACCATATGAAGGATCCCAAGGCGAAATAGCACTAGAAGAGAAGAAGTTGGACATTGTTGACCAGGGCATTCCAAGATCGCTTTTACCTTACAAGGTGAAAGCTATCCCCGATGATTTTGAGCAACCGATGTTCATATTCAAGTATGGGGTCCTAGCAAAGTGGCATGAAGCTCCGCAGGATGAGGAGGAAATACCTCTTCCCTCTCCACCGTTCTGTTGTGATGGAGATACACAAATAAGTCAACCTATGAAGCGGAAGAGGTATGATGATGAGGTATGCATGCCAGCTGGAGCCCAAGAAGATGAATGGGTGAAACCATGGAGCGTTCACTCGGGGAGATTCAAGCTTCTTCATACGATGCCCCCGGATGACATCCCACGCTTCCCACCACCGGAGGAACCACCAGATCCACCTATACCTCCGAACAAAGATGAGCCAGGCTAATGCTTAATGGAGAAAGTCGGCCTAGCGACTATAAAATCTAGAGCTTCATACTCGGCCCAGGAGGTTCTTCCATACTTTTCGTTTTTGGTTTTGAACACTTTTAGTTTTTCTATTGTGGGTATATGTCTTCCATACTTTTCAGGTCCATGGATAGAACCAAACTACCTTCATACTCGGCCCAGGAGGTGCTTCCATTCGATATTATGAGGCTCTGCATACATGTCTAGTGAGTTTCTTTCTTTACCCTTGTTTTTATACAGTGAGGACACTGTAATATTTAAGTATGGGGTGGGGGAAGGGCTTAATTTATGCATATTTGATTTTATTTGACATATATGTGCATTATTTCTTTGAATTGCTACATGGCTATTTTGGAATTCATTATTGACTTATGTGCTTATATGCATGTTTTCCAAAAATTTGAGAAAAATGACCCCCATTTGAAATTTTTGAATAATGTCATGGAAGTTTTATTGAACTCGACGATGCAAAATTAGATTCATTAGAGATATAGCATGAAATTGCCTAGTAAAGGGAAGTCACAATGAAGTGCATATTTTCGTGAAAACCATGAAAGGAGGTAAAATTGATGTTGCTTTTTGACATGTTGCATGATAAGATGATGGAGGACTTTATATTTCCATATAATGCTCATATTGTTAAATCCTAGCCATACCTATGCTTGTGCATCACAAAAACCATAATATGCCTTATTTCAAATATTGCTCCACATGATCTAAATATTGCCATTCTTTACCTTATCCGGGGATTATGTTGAGAATGATGTTACATTATGGAGATGATATATGGTGTTTGTGTTGTGATTGTTATCATTATTGGAGTTTGGAAGGAAATTGTTTGAATATATGGAAAATTTAATGAGTGAAAGAAAATCCAATCACCTCAGGAGATAAAGGTAGATTGACCCTGCTCTCTAAGATAATAGTTTGGAGAGATGGGACACATTGTGAGGAGTCCAAAGCACTAAGTATCCGGGGCCATTCATGACACCCATGTTTGCGACTCGCGAGAAGGCAGTGCTGAGGTCAGAGAGGTAAAAGCATTATTATTGAGAAAAAGCATATGAAAGGTGATGAATCTTATGAGAAAGAATGCGGTATGAAATTCAATTTGGAAAGACTCCATTTCCCCGGATCAAAAGCACCACATTGCCAAAAATTGCACACCTTTTAGCCTTTTACCAATCTACTACTTATTTGAGCTTAAATTAAAGTCCTCTTGATTATTAATTCTTTGTCATGAATGAATGTTTTGCATAACCCTCCTTTTATGAGTAGAAGTTGCTTTTGTATAATTGCACATGCATGAATTTGTGACACTAGTACCTTTTCGAGGATGGTAATTAATTGCAGGGTTATATGAGAATGAATCTGATATGTTGAGAGTTTAAATTCTTCCCCTGAATGACAAATAAAAGTATTGCTTGAGGACAAGCAAGCTTAAGTATGGGGTGTTTGTTGTGAGCCTAATTTGCCATGTTTTACACTTAATTTTATATCGATTTCTGCATACATTTGGGTTAGAACAATACAGAATCTGTGTAGTTTACACTTATTTGGCAATATATGGAGGTCTACACAAGTTTTGGTTATATTTCGCAGAAATCGGACGCACTTTGGAGCTTAAAGGAAACTCATGGAGAAGCTAAGAATGGTGCAGCTGGAGAAAAATCCATATTTCACCATTCTTCGTTCTGAATCAAGCTTTGATGTCTTCGTGAGAGTTGTAGCCCTCGGAAAGAGCTTTCCAACGCATGGTCATATGCGTCAATCCGACGAACGAGGATTCGGGAAAGTGCGCTTCAAGAACAGAGCAGAAAGCTGAAGCCAAGTGTACTCGATATCGAGTACATCTTACTCGATATCGACCAACTTTGGTCGAGAACACCTGGTCGAGTAGGGCTGGTCGAGGACACTGAGTCAGAGACAACCCGACTCCCGGAACCCTACTCGATCTCGAGTAGCCTTGGTCGAGATCGAGGAGCCATGTCCGGAGTCGACGAGCTGTGCCAAGCCGAGGACGAAGACGCAGACCACCTCTACTCGATACAGAGTAGCCGTGGTCGATATCGACCAGACCTCCGAGCCATGTCCGAGCCTTGTCGAGCAGAGCCACCCGACCAAGCCAGCCAGCCGATGAATCCTACTCGATACAGAGTAGGGCTACTCGAGATCGACTAGACCTCCGAGTCATGTCCGAGTCACATCGAGCACCAGCTACTCGAGACAGACGAGGGCTACTCGAGACAGACGAGGACTACTCGGTTTTGACGAACTCTACTCGACTTGGGATTGTTTGGGTGTGAAGATTGCCGATTCTATCCAAATACATCATGAAGGAAGAGATCTATCCATTAAAGACATTTAGATATATTTAGATTTAATTTCTTTATTGCTTTTATTTATCATTAAGTATTTAGATATAGTTTTAGATATAGATAGAGATATTCTTTCCTAGAATAGCAAGGAATAGAAGCTATAAATAAAGCCCTAGGGGGCTGATTTTCATTCAATTCAAGTCAAGTCGTCTTAGGACGCAAGGAGAGAGAGAGGAGGAGAGAGAGAGAGAGAGAGAGACAGAGAGAGAGAGAGAGAGAGAGGAGAGAGAGAGAGAGGAGGAAAGTTTGGAAGGTTTTGTAAGTTTTAGTTTATTTTATGTTAAAGTTAATTTCTTTTATTATGTTTTGTTTCTAATTTTCCTTCTTCTAGGGTTGGGGTGATCACAACATAGATATGTTTGTTTGATTTATGAATTCATGGTTTTGTATGTCTTTATTATCACCTACCTATGTGCTTAATCCTTTGCGACAGTCGAGGATAATTTCTTATTTGCAATTATGAAGCGAAAGTGAATTAATTATGAATTTGGATAGTAATTAGGCTTTGCTTGCGAAAGTTGGTTGATCCTAATTAAGAAAAGGTAGTAACACTTAGGGTTTATGCGAAAGCCTCTATATTCCTATTTGTTAATAACGAAAGTTATTTGATATAAAGCATGCATCTTTATGTGATTTATGATCTGCGCATATGTTTATTGTTGTGGTGATCCCTAACCTTGGAAGTTTGCATCTTTATTTATTTTATTTCATTATTTTTACTCCTGCAAAGTTACCCGACACCGACCACCTCTTCTCCTACCATTCCCTTGACATCGACCAAGTCTTAGTCGACGTCGACAACAACCTCCCCACCTTTTCCCGCTATCCCTGAACCCCAAAACACACTAAACCTAGAACCGCTGACTTCTCTCCTGAGGACGAACCTGACTCCCCTATACTATAGCGGGAGTCTTGACTATAAATTTATTTGGTCGAGAAACCCTCTCGTCAGAACTCATCTCATCTTGCATGGCATTGTACCACTCCTTCTGATGCACATCTGACATAGCTTCCTCATAGCATTCAGGCTCTCCTGAATCAGTCAACAACACATAATCCCTGGTTGAGTATCGTGAGGAAGTTTGTCTCTCTCTGGCGGATCTTCTCAACTCAACTTCAGGTTGGATAAGGGGCTCCTCTTGTTGAGGTTGTGGAACTTCTGGTGGATCAACATCACCATCATCATGCTCATCTTCCTGCTGATTCTGAACTGAACTTCTCTGCAAAACTTGAGGAAAAACGGGATCAAAGGTGACTGGAGCAGGAGAGGAAGACGACGGTCGCTGCAGCTTCCCGTCATCAATAGTCTTGTCTTCCATGAACACAACATCTCTGCTTCTGACCACTTTCTTGTCTGTAAGATCCCACAATCTGTACCCAAATTCATCCTCTGAGTACCCTAGGAAGATGCATGGCTTTGTCTTGCTATCAAGCTTGGATCTCTGATCTCTAGCAACATGAACATATGCTATGCATCCAAAGACTCTCAAATGCTGGAAGGAAACATCTCTCCCAGTCCAAACCCTATGTGGAACATCACCATCAAGAGGAACTGAAGGCGAGCGGTTGATGAGATACACATCAGTCAACATTGCCTCCGCCCAATATGACTTTGGCAGCTTCGCAGTCGACAACATACTTCTGACTCTTTCTGCTATGGTTCTGTTCATCCTCTCTGCAAGCCCATTCAGCTGTGGCGTCTTCGGAACTGTTTTCTCAAGCCTGATGCCCTGACTCTTGCAATACTGCTCAAACGGACCCATGTACTCTCCACCATTATCTGATCTGACACACTTCAACTTCAAACCAGTCTCTCGTTCAACTCTGGCTTGGAACTCCTTGAAAACTGTCAGAACCTGATCTTTGCTTTTCAACACAAAAGCCCACAATTTTCTAGAATAGTCATCAATAAAAGTGACAAAATATTGTGCACCACCATGTGACTTGCAATCCATAGAGCACACATCAGTATGAACAAGATCTAATGCATGCTTTCTTCTAGATGGATGTCGAGTATGAAATGCTACTCGATGTTGCTTTCCAGCTAGGCAATCAACACAAGGTTTGAGAGAAATACCTTGCATATCCGGGAGAATGTCCTTCTTGGCAAGCATTTGCAAACCCCGCTCGCTCATGTGTCCAAGCCGCTTGTGCCATAGCTCTCCGGCACCATCATCAATCACATTTTCTTCTTCTCTGCAAATCTTGGCTTGCATCACATACATGGTACGTATTTTGCTTCTTTGCCCGGGCTACAATCAAGTTTCCCTTGGAGCAGTTCCAAACACTACCTTGTGCATTTTGAGCATACCCATCATCATCAAGTATCCCAGAAGATATCAAATTCAATCTGATATCAGGAACATGGCGAACATTTCTCAAAATCAAACTGCAACCAGTGGATGTCAACAAACAAACTGTGCCCATGCCAACAACATTGGACACGCCATCATTTCCCATCCTCACACGGCCAAAATCTCCACAAGTGTAAGACGAGAAGTACTCCTTGTGTGGAGTAATGTGATATGAAGCAGCTGAATCAACAATCCAAGTGCACTCACCACTTGCAAGATTCAAGGAACCTTCATCAGCCGCCACAAACAACTCCACTATGTCATCACTGATTGTAAGAGCGGCAGTGTCTTTATCTTCTTGATTTCTCGAAGTCTCTGACTTCTCAGGTTCTTTCCCTTTGTCCCTCTTGAACTTTCGGCAATACTTTTGAATGTGACCCGGCTTTTCACAATAATAGCAAATGTACTTGCTTTTAGACTTCGATCTCCCTTTGGACTTGTCTCTGTTCTGCTGTTGTCGTTGCTTACTCCTTCCTCTATTGTTACCAGAACCCTGCGTCACATTAGCCTCTGACTGTGAAGAGACACCCATCTCCTTCCTTCTAGTCTCTTCGTTCAAAAGACTAGCTTTCACATATTCCATAGTCAGCTTGCCTTCTGGAGCGGAATTACTAAGTGACACGACAAGTGTGCCCCAACTATCCGGCAATGAGGAGAGAAGTAGTAGAGCCTGCAACTCATCATCTAACGACATTTTCGCAGAAGCTAACTGATTCACAAATCCCTGAAATGTGCTCAAATGCACAACAATGCTCTCACCATCTTTGTACTCCAATTTCACAAGCTTTCTCATCAATGACGCCTTGTTGAGGGCATTCTTCCTCTCATACATCCCTTCAAGCTTATACCATAACTCATAAGCATTCGTGTCATTGGCAATATGCTGGAGCACACTCACATCAACAAATTGTCTGATCGTAGCAACCGCTTTTCGATTTAGAATCTTCCATTCAACATCAACGACACCCGTTGGAATCTCTTTGTGCACAATCGGCTCATACAGATCTTTCACATACAAAAGATCTTCCATATTTATCTTCCAATCTGAGTAGTTACCTGAATTCAACACAATCATTCCCTGAAAACTGTTCTTTTCCTCCATCCTAAACCAAATGCTCTGATAACAGTCTGTTGTGCCGGGAAGCAAGGGGACGTCAGACACACCCCTTTAACACACACGAATCGGGATGGACAAGAACTGTAAACCAGAGAGCCAAACTCAAGCAACTCAAACCAACAATCAGACACAAACAGAAGATAAATAACCAAGCACAAAGAACACCAGATTTACGTGGAAAACCCCAAAACGGGGAAAAACCACGGGAGCTAGAAACTTCCAGTATCAACAATAACAAGTGGGTACAATCTTCCCTAGACAAAGCTAGAGGCATACAACATCATCAAGCATCAACAAGTTTGGCCAAATCTCCAAATTTCATCACCCAATTGGTGGAAATCAACAAAACCCAAGAGAGGACACTAGCAAAGGGGATATGAGATTGGAGGCTCAAAACGACGATCCAACCGTACAAAATGAAGCATATGATGAGGTGAACAACATTCCAGAAAATCGTCCCAATCGGAGGTCGTTTGGTCGTCGATCGGGGCACTTCAAATTGGGCTGAACAAGGGCATACGGGATTTCTCCAAGCTCTCTACTTTTCTCCCTTTCTCACTCTTTGTTTTCTCTCTCTTACTTTCCCAAATGAAAAGACATCCCTTTTATAAAGGAGGTAGGGTAAAAATTCACATGGTAAAAACCATATGGTAAATAGTCCATTGGACTCTTCCCCATATAGGAGGAAAACCCAACACAGGGTCATTCCAGTAGAGCGAGTTCCACCGGGCTTATTCAACGCCTCTAGCATAGGAAAAGGAGGATTGTTGTTGGCCAACAGCAGCATTGGCACTGAAATAGGACAATTCTCCAACTTTTCTTCACCCTTGATGGTTACCTTGGCAATAGAATTGCAAACAATGGCCTTCCTGCATATACTCCTCAATTCTGGCAAATCCGCCAAAAATATTTCCTCCAAATTCGGCATTTGGATAGCATCATCTCCCCTTTCAAATATTTCTTCCATTTCTTCACATCCCGTGATTTCGATTTTCCGCAAAGATGGCATGTAGTGATTCAGCTTCTTCAACTTTTTGCAGCCTTGTACTAACACATTTTGGAGTTCGGGGAAGAAGACCCTGCTCGTGCATATACTCCTCAATTCTGGAAAACCAATCAATGTCAAAGAATACAACTTTGGCCACTTGGTTGTTGCAAAAACCTCTTTCATTTGGCCACAGAAATAGACAGAAACAACTTGCAAATTGGGCAGTTCATCCTTCGCTAACCATAGCTTCTCTAGTTTCGGACACTGAGACACGATGACCCTCTCAAGACAGGGAAGGAAGACATTGTTCCCGCATATGCTCTTTAGTTCGGATAACCTCCTCACCTCTATGCTCTTTAGACTCGAAATTGTTGTTGTGCCTGCCGTTGAAAATACTTGTTCCATATTTTCACACTCATACACTTGAATAGATTCCAAATTAGGTAGGATGTCATTTTGCAGCAAAATGTTCTTCAAACGTGGGCAGCTCATAATTGTCAACACCCTAAGACCACCAAAGAAGATGTGTGGGTGACGGGCGTCCCCCTCGTACAGCCCAACAAAGTCATCTAGGCTAACCAGTCGTAATTGTTGGCCCCCTTTCACGGGTGTTGAAACTTGATGTTCTCCTCTTTCAAGCCATGCATCCGAAACTATGTATTTGATTCCTCTGAACCTTTCTAAGCGACACAACTCTAATTCAGTTGCAGCACAGAGAGAGGGTAGAGCCTCCAGTAAACACTCCACCCCAAAACTGCAATCTTCAACTACAAGGTTGTTAACACTGTGTGGAACCTTAAAGCAAACTTCTCTTCTTCTACTCAGCCGACAACCACAAATAGCTATACGCCTCGGCCTCACAGGTTGAGAAATATAATCCATCCAGGGATAAACGTATCCATCGGAATCAAGCATTCGGACAACGATAGAATACATCTTCAATTGGTCAAACCAGTCCGAACAAACAAACTGTTTGAGTGCATCAAAATCATCACTATAGATACAGCCTTCAAAATTCACAAGTGGCCTTAGACTCGTCAATTCCTTTGGCACAAAATTTATCGGTGAATGGCTTAAGAAGGTCTCAAGCTTGCAAAGTTTACACAGTAGCCCTTCAGGTATACTCTGTATCTTAGTCTGAGTTAAGTCAAGATACTCGAGGTTTATTAATTCCTCAACACCGTGAGGCAGTTCCTTTATCTCAGTACAGGAAAGATTCAGATACCTCAATTTTGTAAGCTTTCCCACCCAAGGAATGAACTTCAAATAATCACAACGTTCAAGCAATAGAGTATTGAGATTGCAAAGATTAGCAACAGAATCTGGCAGTTCTTGAATTTTAGTTTCAGACAAATCAAGACACCTGAGGCCTTCCATATGCACAAAGAAAGATGGTAGCATATACCTTAGAGGGTTCCTACAAAGTATCAACACTGACAGATTTGGGCATTCAGGACTCAGCTCATCCCCGACATCTTCTATGGAATTACTCATTAAGGACACTAGAACCGAATCCCGCGTCCATTCTTCTTTTCGAGGCATCTCTTTCATACCCTTGCATGTTTCCACTATGCCTTTGCTGCCTATTATTTTGACTGCCATGTCTCTTATCAAATCTTGCATCTTTACAATTATGAGCCCTGGATGTTCTGTCGTCAAATCTAGTAAAGAGGCGTCTGCAAGAGCCTTCAACATATGGTGTCCCTCTTCTATATTCTCTTTTCTAGTACCTTCATTTCTAACCAGTCCCACTGCAATTAAATAAGTAATCACTGTATCCCTCCACATGTGATTGTGCAAAGCACAATATAAGAGGCATCGTCGAAGCTTATCGTTGCTCAAGCGCTCATAGCTAAGCTTCAATATGGCGAACACTTTCTCATCCATATCATCTTGGTTGCTAGAAGGATTCCGCAGTTGTCTTAGCATATATCTCCACTCACGTTCATTGCATTCTCCCCTCATACAGCTAGCCATTGTGATAATTGCAAGTGGTAGACCGGCACACTCTTCAGCTATAGATCTAGCAACACACTTTGCAACACCAGTGAGTGACTCATAGTTTCCAAGCTTACCGACAAAGAGATCCCATGCTTCATTTTCTGGAAGAGGTTTCATTTGAACAATAGTGTCGCAGCTCATTTTGCGACACACATCTCTCTTCCGAGTGGTTACAAGTAACTTGCAACCATCGCCTTCCACTGCCACTCCAACCTTTTCCATACGAATATCCTCCCATATGTCATCTAGGATTAGTACAGACTTTTCTCTCCTTCTTAACAACATACGAAGCTCAGCTGCCCTTCTCGCCTCATCTTCATTGTTCAGAGTAAGTGTCAGTGCAATAGAAATATCGTGTTGCAACTTATGGACAGTAGATCCACGGGAGACAGTAACATAAAAAATATGGTTGAAGCAATCCCTGCAGCCAGAAACGATTTCATTGTTGAGATGCATAGCCACGGTTGTTTTGCCAACGCCGCCCATACCAAAGATACCAACCCTCGATTCACCGTTCCTGAAAGCACTCCAAACTTCATCTTTCACCATCAAAGGAGTGGAGCCTTCCAATTTCGTAGTCACTAAATCAATGCCTTCAGGCTTAAGATCAGCAAGCACAATTCCTTGAGAAAACTCGCCCAGCTTTAATAGTTGATCAATGTCTTCCATCAGTCCCTTCATTTCGTTCGACAACGCTCTAGATTTGTGACGATCTATGGTTTCAACTACAAGGACCTCTGCTTTAATACTCTCAAAGTGTTGTTTAATTTCCTCTACTCGTTTCAGCCATACGGTGACTTCGCTCTTTCTTTTCTTGCTGTGCTGAAGCTCTTCGTTTCGTAGTTGACATCGAATATCATCCGCCTTGCCTCCCAGTAGTTCCATCTTTTCAGTGAGAGTTAGCAGCTCGTCGTCCAGGTTGGGGTTGTTTCCCCCAAAAGGAATTAAGGACATCATCTAAATGAAATTAAAGAGCATAACATCTCATTAAATGAAAGAACGTAACTTCCGATTTGAATGAAGGAATCTCAATTTATTTTCTCCTTATAACATAAAAATATTTTAATATTTATTTATCATCAAATGGTATTCGGATGATGTTCACTCCTTGTAACATAAAAATATTTTAATATTTATTTAATCTCGAAAATTATATTTATATTACGGAAATTTCGCCTGGTAACCCTGTGGTTTTGCGTAATTCATGTGGTAAACAAGAGTTTCAGATATTTCGTCTGGTAACCCTGAGGTTTCGAAAAGTTTTGTCTCGCACCCATAAGTTTGACTTTGTCCAAAAAATGTTGTTTTAAAGTTTGTGAAGGGTGAGTAGTGTAATATTAACAAAGTTTGTGGAGGCATTTCACAAATACTACCCTTTTTCATCCTCTTCCTTCTCGAGCGAGAGACGAACAGAGAAGAGAAGACGCCTATGCGATAGCAGACGGAGGGAGACGAAGTGCACAGGCGGTAGGCCGACGGGCAACTGGTGACTCCCAGGGGCGGCGATGGCTGAGAGAGGGGCGGCGGCAGCGCTGGTGGTGGCTCTTCTGAACGGCGTAGCGGGTTCCGGCCTAAAGGTGAGCATACTTGCCTTGCGAAAATTTTGAATTTGAATAGGTTTTTCCCGATATTTCAAAATCATACTTATCGTTTTACTTCTTATTGAGTGGGATTAGTGATCTAGATTGTGAAATCCAACTCAAATCATGGTTTGAAGCTTTCAATTTCGACTTATGAATTTTAGGGTTTGGGTTCAAAATATTAAGCAACAATTTAGGAAATTGATTACTATGAAATTAAGCAACAAGCTGAATAATTAAAATAATTCAGACCAAAGACTTGGTCTTTACCCATCAATAGATTCAATGATCGTCATTGCATATGTAATTAGATTCTTTCTAAGGGATAGTGTATGCATATATGTTGTTTGACTGCTAAAGTCGCATTTTGGCAAACTAACACCTTAATATGGAATCATGGACTTGTATGCTTAGGATGCCTAATAGAAGGTGATGATAAGGATTTCAGCAGTTTAATTGTCCTAATTCTCATGGAATCATACTTGCAGAATACTATTGATTGGATCGTGTTTCTCTCTGGAGAAGCTGTTGTGCAATTTTTTTTTTTCAAGAATAAATTCTCTTTATGGAGAAGAAAATGATTTGTTTGCAGAGATTATTTTGAGCATGTGGCAAAAGTGACTAGTTTTTATGTATGTTTTAGTGTTGACCCTAAAACATCATTTGAGCCGCTGTCCACTGAAAAGGGTGATGGACTTGATGAAGAGATGCATGAACACCATGAAGCTTCTGCAGCTATAGCCACTAATTTCAGCATTGAGGTTTGTACTTTTTCTTCTAAATGTAAATGTGTAGGCTCGTATTCTTGGATACATTTTGTGTTTGTTTGTTGAAGATAATATCAAGTGAATTAATTACTTCTAGTCATCTAGTATTATTTGAGAGATGAAAATAATTTGAGTTTCAAGCACCATCTTTTGCTGATAAAAACTGCTGTCACAGCAGAGTCTCGAGCACAACCGGCATATAGCTATAACAAGCTCATACATTCCCATTTCTTAGCAATTAGTTCATCACTGAGAGCCAAGTCAGCACAGAATAACAGGAGCTACAACAGTTCTGAACTATTTCCGTTTATTATTGGAATGAGAAGGACCATCAGAATTAGTACAGAAGAACTTTACAGTTTGATATTTTAATTTAAAATCAAGTGTTTTGCTGTCTTTTAGCAGTAGCACATTGGGGTATAACAGACTCCATCCATAGCCACCTTTGATAAAGTGTTGCAACTAATAGGGAAAGCCTACACAACAAACTTTCTGATGCAGAACCAAAGAGCTACTTTCTAGAAAATTCCCCTAAATTATATTTTTTGCATATTGCCAGTAGTTTCTAGAATATTCCCCTATAATATGTTTTTTGTAGACTTCCTAACAGTTTCTAGAGAATTCTCCTCAAGTGAGTCTCTTGAAGATTAGTTTCTAGAATATCAATTAAGCTGTCTATGAGATTCTTTTAGTTCTACTCCGGAGATCTTCTGATGCTATCACTTTGCTTTCGAGCAGTGATAATATATTTGATTTTAAGCCTATTAGCTCAAATGGGAGAGCGTTGTGCTCACGCACAAAGATGCGGGTTCAACTCCCGCATAGGCTCTTATGATTGTGTGCTTATGATGAAGTAATATAGGCAAATACTATGGAAACAACTCAGATGTGTAGATCATTTAAGAAGTTAACAAACACACATCTTAAATAAAGAAAAGAGGCTTAAATAAACACACATCTTCGAACAACATTAAACAAGCACACATCTTAAATAAAGTTAACAAAGCACTCCATACTTAAATGGTTAATGAGTTCAACAAGCCTATGTGGGATTCGAACCCACGTCTTTGTGCATGAGCACAATGCTCTCCCATTTGAGCTAATAGACTATAACAATACACTTACTACTATCATAGCTTTGAATTAATCTTCAACAACAACAGTAATCAGAACAGAACATTTAAGAACAAATCATTCCCAGACAAAGGCGGAAAAATACCTTGGCTGCAAGTCAATAGAGCGAGATTAAACAAAATTAGGAATTGAAACATCTTGAGCATAGCTCAATTAGAGTAAGATTTGAAAAAGAAGCGGATAGAAATTCAGCATTGCACTGCCATAATTCACTACTTTGCGAGTCCTAACTATAAATTCACATCATTTGAATAGAATGATCAAAATTCAGCTGTCATAGATGGTTAATTAAGACATACCGAGGCCGGGGTGGTAAGTGGCGAACCAGCACAACCTCTAGGATTCATATCAACGGGAAACAATGAGGAAAAGCCTAATCATAACAAAATCAAACACCTATATGGATGCACCGTCAAACTGCAAACAAGTTTGTTCAACCCAAATCAAAGTACAATGAACAACAACAAGAAAAAGCTTTACCACACAGTATAATCAAGCTTCAAACCAACAAGCAACTACCAAAAAAAATCCCAAAATTTCTAAGCAACTACTATTACCATAAACAAAATCAAACGAACATTTGACACACCATAAAAAAAATCAAACAAAGATCTGTTTAATTATCCCATTACCATTCATTGATAGATCCCTACAAGCAACTACAAAAAAAAACCCCAATTTTTCGGACCCAAACCCTAAAAATTCATAATTCGAAATTGGAAGCTTCAAACCATGATTTGAGTTGGATTTCACACCCTAGATCACTAATCCCACTCAATAAGAAGTAAATTGATGGGTATGATTTTGAAATTTCGGGAAAAACCTATTCAAATTCAAAATTTTCGAAAGGCAAGTATGCTCACCTTTAGGCCGGAACCAGCTACGCCGTTCAGAAGAGCCACCACCAGCGCCGCCGCCGCCCCTCTCTCAGCCTTCGCCACCCCTCGGAGTCACCAGTTTCCCGTCGGCCTGCCGCCTGTGCACTTCTTCTCCCTTCGTCTGCTATCGCACAGGCGTCTTCTCTTCGCTTCGTCTCTCGCTCGGGAAGGAAGAGGATGAAAAGGGTAGTATTTGTGAAATGCCTCCACAAACTTTGTTAATATTACACTATTCACCCTCCACAAACTTTAAAACCACGATTTTTGGACAAAGTCAAACTTCTGGGCGCGAGACAAAACTTTTCGAAACCTCAGGGTTACCAGGCGAAATATCTGAAACTCTTGTTTACCACACGAATTACGCGAAACCCCAGGGTTACCAGGCGAAATTTCCGTTTATATTACTAACCTCTATATTTAGAAAATTTCATTCTAAAAAAAAATCATGTTTTTGAAATTTTAATAATTTTATTTTGTTAAATATTAGCTTTTAATTTAAAAAAATTTATAAAATATGTTTTTTAAAAATAAAATTTTATAACTATATAAAAATAGATATTCTTTATATAAATGTAATTTTTTAAGAGTAAATAGCATGCAATATACCACTTTTCCTAGCCATTGGCAAAACTAACCCTCCCCTCTAAAAAATTGCAAAAGTAGCAAATGACCCTTAAAAATTGTAAAAAATAACCGGTTTTCCACATGCTGTAGAAGGTAAAGAAGTCGCTAGAGAAGGCGCTATAGGAGGCCGGCGGAGAAGGCGCTAGAGGAGGCCGGTGGAGAAGACGCTAGAGATGTCGAACAGTCGAGGCTAGATGTAGGAGTCGCGAGTGAGCAGCTTGCGAAGGAGGATTGCGGACATAGCACGACCTTCCTGGTGGGGCGAGACTTGAAGGAGATGAGCGAGTTTAAGAGAAAGAGAATCGGGATCGGTTTGCTTACAGAGATTGAAGAGCAATTCAGCCTCAGATCGAAGGTCATCGGAGGTGGACATCAAATGCAAAATTAGGGTTTGGAAGGGGCCTGCATCGGGACCGTGGATTGCAGCCAATTGCACCTGCTGAATCTGAGTAGGAGGGGATGGCTCCATGGCTGCGACCGAGGGTGGGAAATTAGGGTTTTCAGGGAGGAGGAAGAAGACGATGATGATTGAGATTCTTCCCTTCAGGAACAAAGTCTTGTTGCTTGGTGTTATCATTCGAATTCGCTGCACTTCGCATAGCAATTTCTCCATCCCCCTCTCTCTATCTGTTGCCGAGGATTGGAGGTTCATTTGTGCTTTTAATTCTTTTGGTGTTTCTTCAATGCTTTTAATTCCTTTGGTGTTATTGTCACGCAACTTTTACTGTCATACATTTTTTTTGTCACACATTTTTTCTTTACTAGCACACATTTTTTCTTTCATGGCACATATTTTTTCTTTATTGGCACGGATTTTGCAGTTACTGAAAAGTGTTTTAGCAACCTGTAACCTTTGAGTGTACACACTTGTATCTCAGGTATAAAAACAAATGACCCATAGTTAGAACTAAAGGAGGAAAGGTCGTGCCGACGCCGTCGAGCAAGATTGGAATGACCAACCGTTTCTCCAAGATTAGGAGGGTCAACCATTTTCCAAGATGGTGCTCCTTCGCTATATGGACTACGCCTTTGCTGTTGCAGATTGGAAGAGGCTCCTGGATATTGGGGGAATGTGCTTGTTTGTTGATTGTTTTAGGTCTGCAGGTTTTTAGTTGTGGTAGAACTCATACATTTGCTCGCTTTTGATGATTTTAGGACTCGTAAGAAACTCCCTATTGTTGTTTTTATAACTATAGGAGTATGTTGGCTTTAGTTGATTTTATGACGCATAAAGATCTGGCCTTGATTGTTCTATTTGGATTTTGCTCGCTTTTTGTTGTTTTAGGACTACACTGTCATACATTTTTGGAATGAGGGAAATTGATATTGTCATGCAACTTTTACTGTCATACATTTTTTTTGTCACACATTTTTTCTTTTCTGACACACATTTTTTCTTTACTGGCACGTATTTTTTCTTTATTGGCACGGATTTGGCAGTTACTGAAACTTATTTTAGCAACATGTAACCTTTAGTGTACACACTTGTATCTCAGGTATAAAAACAAGTGACCCATAGTTAGTCGACACGACCACGTGCACTTGGGATCAACGCACGCAACGGTATAAACCGATTGGGACGACCTCTTCACATGAGTGTCAAAGCACCCCTCGAGTGCAACCTACTTGGGTGCCAATGTCTTTGAATGACACGTACAACGGAGAGGGTCACGCTCGTTCTCCTGTGGTCGAGTTGAGAAACTTGAACGCATCCCAGTCGGACTCGTCGTACACTGGAAAAGGTTTGCCTCCCTCCTTTATTGTGTGGGGGAAGGTACGTCAACTCCAAGTCGAACCAGGAGGCATCCATCCCAAACTTGTCGATGATCATCCTCCTGTGAATATATAATGTATGATGTTGGCACGTATCACTTTTCTTCTGGCACGTAACAGAGAGTTGTTGTCCCGTTTTCTTGAATGTCCGGCATGTAACTGGTAATTGGCCCCACCTTTGCCTCCCGATCACCTTCAATGGAGAGCCTTTTAATTTCCCCCCTTACCTTGAGCTGAGATGAAATGAATGTGAGATTCCTAATCTTCCCTTGATTTAAAAGGTCAATCATTACTCCCTCTTTTTTTTTGGCGCCAAGATGCAAAGGAGAGGTGCATTAAATGCACATGACATCACCCAATCTCCTTACAACACTCAAGCCGTATGAAATGTATGCCTAATGGCTTCCTAACCTCTCCCGCATCGACACCGACGACAGGTGTGCAACCCCATCCCCTCCTTTGTCGGGTGCAATGTTGACATTTTTTTTTTGACCTATAACCGATTGCTCCCCTACCTTTATTATTTGCAAAACTAGCAAATGACATCCCACATGCTATTTTTACCCCCATCCAAAATTGGTATATTTTTACAAATAATCCATTTTTTAAAGATTAAATAATGATTATAATATTTTTATGTTACAGGGAGTGGAATATACAGTGGATAGCTCCAAATCAGCGCGCAAAGACATCAAAACTAGGAGTAATACGTGAGGATCAATAGAACGGAGCAAGTTATTTTCGGAAATCACATCAATCCACAGACACGAGATTTTGATTTTTTAGCTATAACTAGTGTAATACCTTTGCATTCAAGGCACGGAATTTTGATTCATTTCAAATTGAACATCATTCTATATATCTATATAATAGTAGTACTATAGTAGTATATATTTGTGTACAACGAAAATAATATGTATAAAGTATTTTTTTTAATTTATAAATTAGTTGTAAAGAGATACAATATAAATTTTTAATGATTTAATAAAATAAAGTAGTAATAAAGCTCAAACACACCACCTATTATAATTTGAAATACATATATAATTATTATCATTAGGATAAAACTAAAAAGAAAAATATAAGCTGTCATATATTGATTAAAAAAATCATAAGCAAATGATTGTGCGAATACTTTTGAAGTTATGTAGATATACATAATTTATTCATTATTTTCATGAGAAAGGTGGCTAGAAAGAGGGAGAAATAAATAGAGAAAATAAAGGTAGGATGGTAAAAAAAAAAAGTGATCTAAGGTGCCTCATCTAAGATGTAAAATAAGTAATGCTTGTAAGTGTTAATTAACTTTTAAAATAAGTAAATTGTAAAAAAAAAAACTTTTTTGACTCTATTGATTTTTATAATTAACTTTTGAAATTGAATATTCACAAATTAATTATTTTTACTAACTTTATAAAAACAATTACAGGCCTTGAAATATTGAAATCATAATAAGGGACATCTAGGGTGTATAAAATAAATATAGATGTAAAATATTCATTTTGGGGATAAATATTTTTTCTTCTTCGATATTTGAAGCCAAACACCCAAAATTAATCATAAAAGAGTGTTTATTTATTCATTTTAAAATGATAATATATGCAAATTGCACATTTTCTTTTCTCAAAATTCTTCAATTTTTGTTTGTAGATCTTAAAATGTTATTTTTTGTATTCCAAATATGTCATTTAAGATGTTTAAAATAAATGTAATTTATCTCTAAAAAATCTTTTGTTAAAAATTTATACAAATGTCATGTAGAATGTGCAGAGTAAGTATAGATTTAAAATATTCATTTTGTATAATTATTTTCCTCAATTTTTGAAGGTTAACCGGTGCAAAAATAATTTCTTCTTAAAATTAATGATGTTTTGCTTATATCTCCAAAAATATTTAAAAAAATTCAATAAATATTTAAGATGTCTATGTTGTATAATAAATCTAAATTTTAAAAAGAAATGTATAATATTATTGATATGAATGAAGTGTATAAAGAAAGTCATGAGATTAATGAAATAATGATATAAAAGACCACACAAAATGATAATATCCAAAATTGTTGTCCGACGTATTAATGTACATGATCTTTTCTATGAAAAAAAAGAAATAAATATATTTAAAATAGATCAAAATTTGATATAAGCATATCAATTTAAATAATCTTCGTATAAAAAATATGAAACAAATATATGTCAAATAGGAAACAAATAATTTCAGCAATAATATTGACCAAGAAGAAAATATCATTTGAATAAAAAATTTAACTTTAATTATTTAATTAAATTAAATTCAAGATTCAATTCCCCTTGTCATCATTTTTTTTTTTGCAGAATTTCATTTTAATAATTATTTAAAACAACCAATAGAATTAAAATTTTTCATTAACACTCACACAAAAATATTTAAATCAGTAACTATTAATTTAATATTTTACATTTTATGGGATAAAATTTCATCTAATAACATTTGACTACAACCAAGAAAAAATATGTAATATTTTATTAAGATTTACAAATAAAATAAAAATATTTTATTTATCATGTATTCTTTATTGGATATATAAGTGATAAAATAATAAAGAGTATGTAAATAAGAGCACTTACTCTCATATATATATAAGATATAATAAAATATAATTGATTAATAAAACATGCAAAATCGCGAGCAACCCAATACTAGTGTATATGGTGTACACATTAAAACAGAGGTCTAACTGCATTTAATTTGTGTGTCGCCTTGATGCGATTTGCATATGTATCGTATCCTGGTTTAATATGGTCCCACTTATTTTATTCACATTGTCCTCTGCATTTTCCTTATTTGATGACTTCAATTAATTTTTAATATAAATATCCAACCTCATATTTTAATTAGTTACAAAACTTATCTTTTTATGCTTTATATTGAAAAAAATACTCCCTCCGTTCAACAAAACTTGTCGTTTACTATTCACGCACGCTTTTTTAGAATGATAAAAACTATATAAAATATTCATTTTTTTAAAATTTTTTTTAACAAGTTTGTACTTAATAATAATAACTACGAAATTGTTAAAAAAAATTATTTAAAAAGTCGATATTTTATATATTTTTTAGCTCCTAAAAAAGCGTGCATGAATAGTAAAACGTCAAGTTTTGTTGAACGGAGGGAGTAATATTTTCAATATAATAACTTAAATATTTTATATATAAATAGATATTTTACCCTAAATTATTTTATCTTTACTTCATTATTTAAAATAATCTATCTACCGTCGAATATTATATGGGGAGTTTTGCAAAATAGCCACGAAATTGGCCTAATTTTGCAAAATAGACGCGTGTTGGGACATTTTTGTAAAATGGACGCAATATAAACCCACTCCCTTTTTTTCACGGGTCTTTCTCTCTCCTCCGTCCCCTCCCTCTCCGCGCACCCTCCTTCTCCGATCTCCATCTTCCATCTCCCGTTCCTCAGATCCGCGAGGCCGAGCGATGGAGCGAGGAAGGCTGAGCGAGGCCGAGGAAGCTTTCAATCGATTGAATTTCCAATTCTAGGGTTTCAGTTCTCGGAGGTTTCTTTTTCAATTGAATGAATTGTTGATGGAATTTCGGAAATGTTGGATTTCGAGAATGAATTTCATCGACATTCAGTGATTTCCTTTTGTTTGTAGATAGATCGACAGATTTGATTTTGGAGGCGAACGGAGCAGGTCGAGCAGGCCGAGCAGGCCGAACGGAGCGAGGAGGCCGAGCGGAGCGAGCGAGGCCGAGCGAGGGAGCGAGGGAGGCTGAGCGAGCGGAGCGACGAGGCTGAGCGACGCTGAGCGACGAGGCGCGATTCAGATCCGGCCTAGAGGTCGAGCGAGCGAGGCCGAGCGAGCCGGAGGCGGAGCCGGATTTCGATTGCAATCAGAGGCGGAGCCGAGCGAAGGATCGAGATCGGAGTCGGAGGCGGCGAGGCGCAGCTGCGAGTTCGAAGGAGGCCGGAGCGCGAGGGACGCCGGAGGGTGCCGGAGGCGGAGCGGGATTTCCAGATCTGCACGAGGAAGGAGAAAGGATTTTTGTTAAATTACATAAATGACCCAATAAATATGGAAATTGTAAAAAATATCTATATTTTATTACAAAAATCATATTTGCACAACTTACATATTTGCACAACTTACAAAAAATATCTATATTTTTATTTTTATTTTTGCACAACAAAATGTCATATTTACACAACTTACATTTATATTTGGATTATTTGCACATCGTACTTTTATATTTGCACGAAAAAATGTTAAAAAAATATTTAAAATAAAAAACTAGACTTGAGTCATATTTGCTCAACATACGGTTACATTTATATTTGGATGATACTAAGCAAAAATAACATATAGTTGAGAAAGTATGAAAATATATTGAGATAAAATAAGATCATGGTGAGTATAAATTCACAAGTCTCGATTGTTGTGCAACTCCTAAAACAGAGTCGTGCAACTCCTACAACAGAGTCGTGCAACTCCTACAACAGAGCCGTGCAACTCCTACAACAGAGCCGTGCAACTCTTAAAACAGAGTCGTGCAACTCTTACAACGGAGTCGTGCAACTCTTAAAACAGCGTCGTGCAATTCTTGCAACATAGTCGTGCAACTCTTCCAACATAGTCGTGCAACTCTTACAACAGAGTCGTGCAATTCTTAAAATAATATTGAGAGAAAATAAAATCATGTTGAAAACAATTTCACAAATATCGATCGTTTTGCAAAAAATAACCTATTGTTGAGCAAAAATAAGAGTCGTGCAACTATTACAATAGAGTCGTGCGACTATTAAAACAGATTCATGCAACTCTTAAAACATGATCGTGCAACTCTTAAAACATAGTCGTGCAACTCTTGCAACATAGTCGTGCAACTCTTACAACATAGTCGTGCAATTCTTACAACATAGTCGTACAACATAAAATCATGTTGAGAACAATTTCAGAAATCTCGATTGTTTTGCAAAAAATAACCTATTGTTGAGCAAAAATAAGAGTAAGTTGTGCAAATATAAGAGGACGTTGTGCAAATTTAATCATAAGTTGTGCAAATATGACCCTAGTCTAGTTTTTATTTATTTTATTTTTTTAACTTTTTATCGTGCAAATATAAGAGTACTTTGTGCAAATATAACCATAAATTGTGCAAATATGATCCAAGTAGAGTTTAGAGTTGCACTTTTTTCTGTGTCAGCACTTTTTTTCCCATGTCAGCACTTTTTTTAGAGTTGCACAAGCATGGATAACAATTTCACAAAGAATCGAAGAAGCACATCACAAATTAATCATAAGCCGATCAAATGATGTCGAACAATTCCATCAAGCCTGGATAACAATTTTTTTTTACTTTATAATATTATTCGTACGCATTTTATTCTAATTTGTGCACTTTCAAATAATTTTTTTTTTCACGTCAGCACTTTTTTAAAATAAGATCATGTTGAGAATAAATTCACAAGTCTCGATTGTTGTGCAAATCTTAAAATAGAGTGGTGCATTTCTTACAACAGAGTCGTGCAACTCTTCCAACAAAGGGTGCAACTCTTACAACAAAGTCGTGCAACTATTAAAACAAAGTCGTGCAACTCTTAGAACAAAGTCGTGCAACTCTTCCAACAGAGTCGTGCAACTCTTAAAACAACAGTCTTGCAACTCTTAAAACAGAGTCGTGAAACTCTTAAAACAGAGGCGTGCAACTCTTAAAACAGAGTCGTGCAACTCTTACAACAGAGTCGTGCAACTCTTAAAACAGAGTCGTGCAACTCTTACAACAGAGTCGTGCAACACTTAAAACAAGAGTCGTGCAACGCTTAAATTAAAACAAAGTCGTGAAACTCTTACAACAGAGTCGTGCAACTCTTAAAACATAGTCGTGCAACTCTTAAAATAATGATAAATATAATGAAAAGTGTTTCTTGGAGGTGCTGACACAAATAAAATACAGTTATGAAAATCTAAACTAAAGTTGTGCAACTCTAAACTAAAGTTGTGCAACTCTAAAATACACTTGTGCACCCCTAAAAAATGTGCTGACATGAAGAAAAAAAAAGTGCTGACATGGAAAAAATACATACCGAACTACAAAGTTATTACTTAGGAAGATGACTCGATTGTAACTAATATCAGTGCCAGCACTCATTGTAACTAATATCAATGTCAACACTAATTGTACCTAGTATCAGTGTCAGCACTAATTGTAACTAATATCAGTGTCAGCACTATTTGTAACTAATATCAGTGTCAGCATTAATTTTCATCACTAGTTGTGCAAAAATAAAGTATTGAAGAGCAAAAATAAGAGCATGTTGTGCAATAATTTATTGAGAAAGTATGAAATTATATTGAGAGAAAATAAAATCATGTTGAGAACAAATTCACAAGTCTCGATTGTTGTGCAAAAATAACCTATTGTTGAGCAAAAATAAGATGATGTTGTGCAATAATTTATTGAGAAAATATGAAATTATATTGAGAGAAAATAAAATCATGTTGAGCACAATTTCACAAGTCTCGATTGTTGTGCAAAAATAAAGAATTGTTGAGCAAAAATAAGAGCATGTTGTGCAATAATCTATTGAGAAAATATGAAAACATATTAAGAGAAAATAAAATCACGTTGAGAACAATTTCACAAGTCTCAATACTTTGTGCAAAAATAATATATTGTTGAGCAAAAAAAAAAGATTATGTTGAACAAAAATTCCATTAATTCCCCATGTTCTACAATCATAGTCTATTGAGCGCAATTTCACAACTTTTCGATTATTGTGCAAATATAATCTATTATGACGAGGATTTTTTTTTCCCATTTTTCGCATATTTTTATCGGATCCTGGAAGTCGGTTTCTACTGCCATATCTAGATGAAAAAGAGATCAACTTGCAATAACACAAACTGAACTCAAAATCATATGGAAGGGCGGAACTAGAGAAGCAGTGGGTGAGGTTCTTTTCTGATCAAAATGATCAAAGTAGATTTCAGCTCCAGTTTCTTTGTTTCCAACAGTGCACAATTATACCTTCATCACTTCATGTACTCCATACAAATTAATTCATTCAAAGGCAATACAAATCATAGCGTTTACTCAAATCCCACAACAATAACCTAAAACTAAAACAAGGCATCTTTTTTTAAAAATTAAAATCACAAAAGAATTGCAACAGATGGTACATTTTACAGCTTCAAAATCAGCTACATAAATATGTATGTATAAAAATTTAAAACAAGTGGGTAATGGGTTAGGCACAAAGAAAATATGTTCTTAAAACCAACATTTGATTTGCCTAGCAAACCTTGTACCGCTACAAAAACTGTCCACCCAATTGAACTCAAGCTAAGCAACACAGATGATACCATACATATTTACACTTCCTTGCCTCTTCATTCACCGAATCACCGGTGCTCTCACATGAACTCCTGTTGGAATGGTAATATGGTGGGAATTGAATTGAGGATTCAGCTATGTTGTTTCATTCATTGGAGCATGTGGAGCGACTTTGCTACAGTTTTTTGTGCCCGATTGATGAAGGCATAGGCTGGCCATTTAGAGTCTATGATAAACCATCTATGCTAGAGAGAGACCCTATGGTTTGCATCCACTATCCAAGAACATGGCGCACAACTTCTCTCTATCTCTTGTTTTGGTAGTTTCTTTAGGCTGGTTAAGTAATCCTTTTGAGGCTGGTTGCAGGTTGACGATGAGGAGAGCGTGTACCTGAGTGCAGAGTCGCAACAAGAAGGGAGCCCTGGTGATGACGAGAGGATCAGCTGCAGCAAGCGACACAGGCAGGTCAGAGACAAGAGAGGAGGATCACCTGGAAGATCACAAGGAGCCAACGCGGATATCTGCTGCATCAAGCAATTCAAGCGAAGAATCGCTCAGAAGTAGCTCAAGCTCATTCGAGTTCCCAGAGTAAGTCACTGCATATGGCATAAACATACCTAAGAACTCAGCATAATCTGTGTGACAAGGAGGTTTTGAAAAGCAAGTTACACTGAAACCTAAAATCAGTTCCAGCAATCCAGATTCATCGACAATTTCCAGTTACTATTGAAACTAAGAGCAGGTTGTAACTTGTAAGCACCTGTTGAGAAGCTTAAGGAGAGCAACAGTTGATCGAGAGAGAGCCAACAAGAGCACCGATGCCACTGAACTCGACTCCCTGCTGGGCCACCGCCAACGACAATTCACCATAATCCTTGTAGCTTGACGGCCCTTGTTCCTGGCATAGGTTCTGCATAATGATGATTAAAATAATGCTCCAAGAAATCGTATCAAGATTTAGTAAATGAAAGCATGACAGTGTTGGAATGCTTGTAGTGTTTTTATGCACAAGAATGGAACTTTAAAAGTGTGATAGTAAACTAGACAGCTGATATGCACAACTCGAGAGTAGAAATTAACTAATTATTTATTCTTTGACTTCAAGAAAGGCATATGAACATCTAAAACAGAAAATGTTAATGAATGCAACAGAGGAAGACAGGAGAAATCTCAAAGAAACATATACACGTTGATGATACATATGTCTAGCTAAACTACAGCAATCCTTGGGAGACAACGTATGTTAAGGGATGAGATAAAGGGAGATGGATTTATAGAGGCTGCAAAATGTATATTAACTTAAGCACATTTTTAGTACTCAAGGAACCAATAATGCAATATGTTATCAAATTCTAGGAATCCAAACCCAAAATGCACATTAAAAAACAAATCACGTGATCTGTGGCACTCTTTCATTCCCGCAAAGAGAATTAAAGTAGGCTCACAGATAATGACAAAAATTTGATCACATGCTGGCAGAAAATAAGCTAGGGACATGTAAATGTAAATCTGCTCGCCTCACCCAATTTGATAGTCCATATCCAGCTCATTTTGAAGATCCTCAGCCTGGAATTTAAAATTTTAAAAATTAGCTATGTAGGCCTTCTTAGCCTAAGATCAATTTTGAATGTTTGATACTTCAAAGAATCAGACTTCCAGCATCTTCATCAATGTCATCGCCATACTCAGGAACTTGGGGAGGATTGAAGAAGTTAAAGAAACTATCACATTTTTCAGTTTTGATGATTATCTTGCCACCTCTTCTTGACTTTTTCTTTAGAAGCTTCTGTGTCAAACATTTTCCAGGATACCACTCGATCTTTGTCCTATAAAATTGTAAACAGATATGAGCAATCTGCTTAAACATAGCAAGTTAGCAAATTTCAAAAGCACAATCAGTAGCTTACCCGATTGCTTTCTCCAAAAACAATGGAATAGGAATCAAAGACATCATCCTTCGTCCTCCTGATTGGTATTGTGTAAGCACAACTGTACTTTCCTCATATCAAATCAAGCAGCAGCCAGCAACATGTTACACAGAGGACAACAAAGAAAACAATGGAGAAAGTAAGTGTGAATGTATGGAAAATTAACAAATCAATCAATCGGTTTTTCTAATTGTATTTTAAAATCTGCATATATATTTATAGAGGAAATTCATATTAGCTTCAATTCCATGTTGCACAACTATATTTATATATTTCTAGAGTTGCACAACTCTATTCTAGAGTTGCACCACTCTATTCTAGAGCTGCAAGCAATTTGATGATTTGCATTCTGTCAATCAATGCTAAGCTTGAAGAATGGATTTTGGACTTATAAAACTACCTCATATCGGTGATACTCATCAACTGCAGCATCTGCATTGCTGAAATCTACCACTTCTCCTGAGTAAGGCATTTAGATTTGCATAAGCTACCTAATTTCTCAAGCAAATCAGAATCACCAATGCTCTAATTTTTGTTCAATCAGTAGCCATTTATGTAATTGGCTTCACATATTCACAATTAGACATACTTGCTTATTAGTTAAACAACAAATCAACACCTGCTTATTCTCAAAACCGTGAATTGTTTGATTCAGATGCTAGTATATACACAATTACACATTTACACATGCCTGCTTATTAGTTAAACAACAAATCAACACCAAAATTATTCAATCAGATGCTAGTATATACTCAAATTCGACCATCATTGTCAAATTGCTGATCTTTTTTCTCCAATGCTTACTCTAGATGCTACTATAACAGGACATAACATACCTAAGCCACATGGCTTGTTAAGAGAATCAGCCATGAATGCTATCACACACGTACCTCCTTCCTCCGTTGCAGCTATCGATGCTTGTTGCTCAGCCTGCATCTCACATTCCTTGTGAAGCTGAGCCAGGATCATCGGATAATCTTCAATTGAAAGGAAATCGGTCGAATTCGTCTCCGGCGATTCCGTCTGCAGCAGAATCCCGACAGGCACCCCGCTGATGTCGCTCTCGCTCGGTTTGGTCCTCCACCACTCCTTCTCGTCGCTCTTCGCAGCCATGGCCGCCACCGACGTCGCTCCTGGCTTCAAGATTCCGGTGGAGATCAGCAGCAGCAAGAGATCGAGGGAGAAGACGAGGATGTCGCCATAGATCTCGTCCTTGCTTTAGATGAGGAAGACCTAGCAGATCTCGGCTTTGCTTCAGATCGGCGCCGAATTTCGACATAGATCCGGCAGCCGCAGCAGAGAGGGAGAACGATGAATTTTCGCTAATCTGTGGAAGAGAGAAGCGACCGAGAGAGCAGGGAGGAGAGAGATAATGTTCATCAAATTAGGTCAAATTTTATATATATAGGGGCTATTTCGCAAATTTGTCCAAATCCGCGTCTATTCCGCAAATATGTCCAATTAATGTGCTTATTTCGCAAATTTTTTCATATTATATTTGATGATGAAGTTTTCCTAAGGATAATGTTTTGATATATATTATAAGGAAGTAAATAAAACTAAAGTAAAAGCAACTCCGAAAAAAAAAGAGAGAATTAAAAGGAAATAAAAAGTTAAAAACCACAACTGCATTAATGAATTGAAGAATGGAAGAGCATGCTAAATTATTGTATACATTACCTCTCTCTATTGTTGAGAGATTCAATATCCTTTATGCAGAAAATACTCTGAACAATTCCAACCGCAATTCAAAAATCAAAATCAAAGCAGCGGCCACCAAAGCCCTCGTTAAAAAAAATCAAAGCTAGAGAGAGAGTTGAATGATACTCCCTCCGATTCAAAAAGATTGTCGTTTGACTTTTTAACACGTATTTTAAGGAGTTAAAAACTATACTCCCTCCGTTCCATAATACATGTCCCTTTCCTTTTAGGCACGCTTTTTAATAAGCGGAAAACTCTATAAAATATAATTTTTTTAATTGATTTTTTTATAAGATATGATACTTATTACTAATGAGTATCATATTATATAAAAAAATTAATTAAAAAAATAATATTTTATAGAGTTTTTCGCTCATTAAAAAACGTGTCAAAAAAGAAAAGGACATGTATTATGGAACGGAGGGAGTATAAAATATCAACTTTTTTAAAATTATTTTTTTACAACTTAATATTTTTTGATAATAAGTATTAGATTATAAAAAAATAATTTTAAAAAAGTTAATATATTATATAGTTTTTAGCTCCTTAAAATACGTGTTAAAAAGTCAAACTACATCCTTTTTGGATCGGAGGCAGTAAAAGGCAAAGATGTAATTCTTTGCGAGCAACACGGAACTGAGGAGATCCAGTTGCTTGAAATTAAGCGCTACCGTCTGTAGAAAGGAAAATATATAATGGATTAGGGGTAGCTAGCTAATTGGTGATACTAGTCGGAGTTCGTGGACGTATATCACTCTAGCTGGATTTTGGCCTATTTGGGAAATTATACACTCCTTCTACTTGTTTGTCCTTTTTGTTTTTTGAAGTCAGGAAAGAATTCGATTTTTTAGACACGTCTAGAGTAACCGAGAGACCAGAACAAGTTGGTAGATAGACTAACCATCATGTACAAATAGAAGCAAATGATAGAAAAAAAATACGAAAAGTAAATGACATAAAAGAAAATGAAAAAAAGAAAAGTACGTACATGCCATCCTACAATGTGAAAAATGAGCCAACAAGATATACGATTCGCACGGTCAAATAGAAGACGTACATAGAGAAATCTGATGATCACTAATGGACACATACCTCGGATTATGGACTCAACAAAGCCATGGTGTCGATCACATTTCCACTACATCTCCGAACATATGACAAATTTGGGTCCCAAAAGCGTGTGGAATTTGATTTTTATTTTTTGGTATACATAAAGAGAAGAATTTGCATGTCTTCTGATCTGTCTTTTAATGTTATTGCATATTCATCAAAAGCATGTTGAAGATTCTAATGCAGTGCTTAATTGAATTAAGCGCTGCCGTTTGTAGAAAGGTCAAACAGTGAAGCTTCCAGGCAATTGATAAGGAAAAGAATGGTAGCAATTACTTATCAATCTGTGTCCCAAAAGCGTGTGGAAGTTTATTTTTATTTTTATTTTTTATTTTTTTGGTAAACATAAAAGAAAAGAATTTGTATCTCTGATTCATGAAAGCATGTTGAAGAATCTAATATGCAGTTGTTAATTGAATTAAACGATGCTTTATGATGGTGTTAGGACTTAGGAGTGACATTCTGTCATGATGTGATGAACTGCCATCGGTCAATAAATTAAAGATTTTCACATGATCTTGCAGATGGTACAACAAAGAACAATGGAGATTATTTGGAGTTCAAAATTGACAAATAAATTGATTGGGTGAATTGTGAGTTCTGAAAAAGGTTGTGTACTTCTATTTGATGATAGAGATGATTGAAACGAGGATAAGAATGTCATCAAGAGACTAGTCCAATGGTGCATCTTCGATTAGTTTATATAGAATCTCGGCTTGGATTGACTCAATTGCTCAGTTAAATTCAGGAAGAGATCAAATTTGTCGATGGCAGGATGTCATAAAAAGTCACCCTCCGAAAGAAGCTTTAACTGGAAATGCCTTTTAATATGTATAATGTTTCGAACCTGGCTTGTATTCTTTAATTAGGAAGAAAGAGTCTGCTGCCGGAAAAAAAAAAAAAAAAAAACGTATTGAGCTAGAATTTGGAGAATGCAATTCAATTCAATATGAATGAACACGACTATGTGTCAGAAAAACACATTTGGTATACAGCTATGTTCTTTTGAATGTCTTTTGCTGAAGAAAATCAATCCTAGCAAGATACTTATGCGCAGGTATGGATGTTGGACATTCAACTCAAATCCAAATCCTAAATAAATCTCAAAACAGTTTGGTCAGATCTGTGTGCCCACATCTGAAGCTACATATGCTGTTATTTTGATCACTAGGAGAAGCAAGATGGCCCAAACTAGCAGTGCCAGTGTGTATTCCAATTCATCATACTATACGCAAGTAGGAAACCAGCCGCCAACCTTCCAGGACACAACTCCGATCCAGCTGCCCAGATTTTAGTATGTCCTGGAGCTTCAAACAGGGAGGAATTTTTAGATTGAGATTAGTGAACTGCGTCTATATATATAAAGTTCTATTACACTCGGTAAAACACACAGTTTTCAGTGCAATGATACCTGGATATATTTGTGCATCCAAATCATGACACCTGCTTCATGGATAACACCACAAGTTGATAAGTTGATTTGATGATACAGAGTATACTACCAAAACTAAACATGGAACTGGAAGCTACCTTTAATCTCTAATATAGAAGCTACATAATCTGCTGTCATTGTCTGTATACTGCTGCACATAGCTAGGTATACTGTCCTCCATCATCCATTTCAAAACCTTGTTGGTAGCAGTTTAGAGAGAGGTGGTTAAGTTAACGAACATAAGCTTGTTGTGCAAGATACTTGATGAACCTATATAGCAAACCATATGCCTTGAAGCAGCACAAACTCCCTATTCATCAGGATGCATCAAGCTCTGATGCTACACTCTTCATGTACTCCTTGCTAATTGTCTGGATATGGAAATAGAAGCAGTCGGTTGACGCTTAATACCAACTACCCAAGACCTTCGATTCATAATCGGGCTGGTGATCATGGAAGAGCATGGGGACTCCAGACTAGATGAGGAAGCTGCCGGTAATTTGTAGATAATCGTTAGTAATTAATGCCATTTTTTTATATAAAAAATATATATATCAATTAAGATCAGGAGTAACGTACTTGTCTGGGACATTCCAATAATCCAAATATGCAACCTGAAGACACCCAAGTCTGTCGAGTGCGAGTTTAGTTGCAGGGTCATTCCAGTAGAGTGAATTCCACCAGTCTTTTGGCTTGTTCCATGCCTCTAGGATAGGTAAAGAAGAATCGTTGTTGGCTAACAACAGCCTTGGCACTGAAATAGGACAATTCTCCAACTTTTCTTCACCATAGATGTCTATCTTCTTTAGAGAATCGCAAACAACGGTTTTCCTGCATATACTTGTCAATTCTGGCAAACCCCACAAGTCTATTACCTCCAGATTCGGCAAGTGGATTGCATCATCTCCCGCCTGATTTCCCCATTCAAATATTTCTTCCATTTCATCTGTTGTTGCAATTATTTCTTTCAGTTGGCTACAATAACTTATGCTTACATATTTCAAACTGGGCAGTTCATCATTCCCTGACCATAATTTCTCTAGTTTCGGGCAGTCAACCACTTTTACCTCCTCAAGACAGGGAAAGAAGATAATTTTCCTTAATTCTGGTAAATATCTCAACACTATGCTCTTCAGATATGTGGTTGCAAATACTTCTTCCAGGTTTTCACAGGATTCCACTTCAATCGATTCCAAGTTTGGTAGAATAGTATCATTTAGCAGCAAAATCTTCTTCACACTTGGGCATCTATCAATTGTCAACGCCCTAAGACCAGCAAAGAAGGTGTGTGGCTGCACTGCTTCCCCCTCGTACAGCCCAACAAACTCATCTAGTCCTTCGAGGTATAAACGATAGAGTCCTGTACCATTACCTGGTGTTGAAACTTCATATTCTCCTCCCTCAAAACATACATCCGAAATTACGTATTTTATTCCTTTGCATTTTACTAGACAAATCCCTAATTCAATTGCACTGCAGAGAGAGGGTATAGCCTCCAGCAAAGACTCACCCCCAAAACTGAAAGATACAAGTTTAAGGAACTGAACATTGTGTGGAACCTTAAAGCCAACTTCTCTTCTTATACTCAACTGGCGACCATGAATAATTATCTCCCTTTCGACTTTGGAAAATCTTTCAAAACGGTGTCCTCCGACAGTGATAAAATACTTCTCCAATTGGTCAACACATTCCGAACGAAAAAGCTGTTTAAATGCATCAAAATCACCAATGCGACCTTCAAACGCCAAAAAGGTTCCTTAGACTCATCAATTCCCTTGGCAGAATATCTATATAGTCATTGCTCAAGAAGCTCTCAAGCTTGCAAAGTTTACACAATACCCCTTCAGGTATACTCCTTATCTTAGTCTCACTTATATCAAGATACTTGAGGTTTATTAATTCCTCAATACCCTCAGGAAGTTCCTTTATCCCGATACAGGACATATTCAGATACCTTAATTTTGTAAACTTTCCCACCAAAGGAATGAACTCCAAATATCTGCAATATTGAAGCCATAGAGCATTGAGATTGCAAAGATTAGCAACAGAATCTGGCAGTTCTTTAATGTCGGTTGCAGACAAATCAAGACATCTGAGGCCTTCCATATGCACAAAGAAAGATGGTGGCATATTCTTTAGAGGGTTTGTACAAAGTATCAACACTGACAGATGGAATTACTCATTAAGGACACTAGAACCAAATCCCGTGTCCATTCTTCTTTTCGTGGCATCTCCTTCATACCTTTGCCTGCTTTCACTATGCCTTTGCTACCTATTCTTTTGACTGCCATGTCTCTTATTAAATCATGCATCTTTACAACTATGCGCCCACGAAAATCTACCATACATTCTAGCAAAGAGGCATCTCCAAGAGCCTTCAACATGTGGTGTCCCTCGTCTATATTCTCTTTTCTAGTACCTTCATTTTTAAGCTGTGCCACTGCAATGAAATCAATAATCGTTCGACGCCGAAACGGGCAAGCTCTCGAGCATGGATACATGCATTTGTGATCGATGTAACCTTTAACATACAAAGCGCAATATAAAAGGCACTGTCGAAGCTTATCGTTGCTCAAGCGCTCATAGCTAAGCTTCAATATGGCGAACACTTTCTCATCCATATCATCTTGGTTGCTAGAAGGATTCTGCAGTTGTCTTAGCATATATTTCCATTCACGCTCATCACATTCTCCCCTCATACAGCTAGCCATTGTGATAATTGCAAGTGGTAGACCTGCACACTCTTCAGCTATAGATCTAGCAACACGCTTTGCAGCATCAGTGAGTGACTCATAGTTTCCAAGCTTATTGACAAACAGATCCCATGCTTCGTTTTTTAGCAGAGGTTTCATTTCAACTACAGTGCTGCAACTCATTTTTCGACACACATCTCTCTTCCGAGTGGTTATAAGCAACCTGCAACCATCGCCTTCCACTGCCACTCCAACCTTTTCCATACGAATATCCTCCCATATGTCATCTAGGATTAGTAAAGACTTCTCTCTCTTTTTTAACGACATATGAAGCTCAGCTGCCCTTCTCACCTCATCTTCATTGCTCAGAGTAAGTGTGAGTGTTGTAGAAATATCGTGTTGCAACTTATGGACAGTAGATCCACGCGAGACGGTAACATAAAAAACATGGTTGAAGCAATCCCTGCAACCTGACACGATTTCATTATTGAGATGCATAGCCACGGTTGTTTTGCCAACGCCGCCCATACCAAAGATACCAACCCTCGATTCACCTCTCCTGAAAGCACTCCAAACTTCATCTTTCACCATCAAGGGAGTGGAGCCTTCCAATTTCATAGTCGGTATATCAATGCCTTCGACCTTAAGATCATCAAGCACAAGTCCTTGAGAAAATTCGCCTTGTTTTAATAGTTGATCAATGTGTTCCATCATTCCCTTCATTTCGTTGAACAACGCTCTAGATTTGCGACGATCAATGTTTTCAACTACAAGGACCTCTGCTTTAATACTCTCAAAATCTTGTTTAATTTTCTCTACAAGTTTCAGCCATACGGTGACTTCGCTCTTTCTTTTCTTGCTGGGCTGAAGCTCTTCGTTTCCTACTTGACATTGAATATCAGCCGCCTTGCTTCCCAGTAGTTCCATCTTTTCAGTGAGAGTTAGCAGCTCGTCGTCCAGGTTGGGGTTGTTTCCCCCCAAAGGAATTAAGGACATCATCTAAATGAAATTAAAGAGCATAACATCTCATTAAATGAAAAAAGTAACTTCCTATTTGAATGAAGGAATCTCAATTTATTTACTCCGTATAACATAAAAATATTTTAATATTTATTTATCATCAAATGGTATTGAGATGATCTTCACTCCCTATAATATAAAAATATTTAAATATTTATTTAATCTTGAAAATTATATTTATATTACTAACCTATATTTACAAAATTTCATTAAAAAATCATGTTTCTGAAATTTTAATAATTTTATTTTGTTAAATATTACCTTTTAATTTAAAAAAGTTATAAAATGCGATTTTTCAAAATAAAATTTATAACTATATAACAATAGATATTCTTTATATAAATGTAATTTTTTGAAGATTAAGTAATGATTATCATATTTTTACTAGGGAGTGTAATAACAATAGATATTCTTTCTCAAATTTTGGGTCAAATTAATTAATTATTTCCTACCTCTTTCAAATTAACTAAAAGTCCAATGAACTAAATCCGTGCCCCCACCCCTAAACCTCGCTCATCGGTTCCTCTCTCGCTCTCTTTATCACCGTTTCAACAACTCATCACTGTCTCCTATGGCTTCATCTCCGGCGACCTTCCTCCGGCCTCTGGATCCGTAGTCCAGGCTAGGGTTCCGGACATCAGAGAGGTTCGACAGCGGCAGCGGCGCGGAACGCCAGATCCAGGATCCGATCCAGCGGCGCGGAACTCCAGATCCAGGATCACCATCACCAGCGGCGACCTGCGGCCTTGATTGTGTCCCCGGGAGAGTGCTGCTAGGGGGTCGAAGGCTCCGATCAAAGGCGTCCGCGCGTCTCCTCCGATCGAAGGCGTCCGCGTGTCTCCAACTCCAGATCCATGATCGCTCGATGTCTTCTTCCCGCCGCACCACCATCATCGGCCGCCCCTTTCCGCATCTGTAACGGGAATTTCAGCATCGATCGGTCCAGGAGTTGACCTCGTTCCAGATCTGGTCGAGGAGGCGACCTCTCCCAAATTCATCTAATGTTTCTCTCTCTCTCTCTCCTGTTCTTCATCTGTAACGGGAGAGTGCTGCTGGGGAATTCATTATTCAGGCCTCAATTATCATGAAATACACTCGACTGTTGTGTCATGACATGAATACATTTTTGTTGTATCTGCTGAAACAACGACTTCGATGCATCCAGATGATGACGTCTCCGGCATCTCCATCCTCTGCCTTCAATGGTGTCTCCGGCAATTTCAGCAAGGAATCGATTGCTCCGTCGTCGAGCGAGGTACTCTTATGCTACTGTAAGGCAATTTCAGCAAGGAATCGATTGTGTTGAACCTGAGCTGCTGCTATCTTTTAATCATTATCTAAAATTAAGGAATCGATGCAGTCCATTCCCACGTTCTGCTATTCCTTATTTTGTGTTGTTTTTTTTTTTCCTAGAATCATGTAAACTAGTACTTTTCCCGAACCATGTTCGGGTTTTTTCAGTATATTTTCGGTTGAACGTCAATTTTCAACTAATATACTTCTCACATTGCTGTTCTTCGAAATCTTTGGTTGTCATAGTAAATTCTTTTATCTAGACAATTGATACACTAAATCTGACAAAGAAAAGTAGGTCGAACGCTTCCACACCTCTTCTAGCATGTGCTCTACTTGGAAGCAAAGAAAAATGAGTATTATAGTTCTTGACCTAAGAAAATTGAGTTCAGATTCTCAGTGTCACTTTCAATGCTACATAACATATTATACCTCTCAAATTAGTCTAAATTATAAACCAAATTGAGAAAAAAAAACACCTTATATTTAAATGTATAAACCCTGTGAAGCTAAAGTACTTTAAAGAATGATATTTACTATTTAGTGTGTGTTTTTATAATGTTTTAGTCCCTTGATTAGAAAAAGGTAACTATATGTTTACGTTCATAAACAACACTTTAAATCAAGAGAATGTTCACTTGTTTATTTTATTAGATAAGAATTCTAGTTCATGCATATATGAAACTCGAGGGCCGACCAAGCCGACAGACGGGAGAACCGTCTAAAAACCATGACATACAATAACACACAACGGTACAAACTCAGAAAAACACACTCTACAAAAATCGAAACCAAGCAGACCGGCCTGTTTAGTTGTGGACAAACACACTCTACAAAAATCGAAACCAAGCAAACCTGTTTAGTTGTGGACGAAGACAACAGAGGAAGCCAATCCCCACACTGAAGCAGAACCGTAAGTCTGACCCCCACCATGTTATATGTCCTTTAAATCCACATGACTAAGGGCTCATAGGATAATTGCATTAAACATTGATTAAAACTCGCTTAGCATTTAGCTCGAATGAATCTGTTTTCTGGCAGACAAAGCAAATACAAAAATCCCTCATTTCCCCTCAGATTCTATGGAGATAACAGTATAATATATAGGCATGCTCATCTCAAAGCTAGAAAGAAGCTTCAAACTACCTGTTCATACAATTGAGGGTGTTTCTGTGTAACTATTTAACTGAGTTAGTGGGATATAACTTAGATAACACCTTAGAATTGGCACTACGACCCATAAACAAAGACGAAAAAGTATTTTTACTTTTTCTCTCTTAAAAATCCCAATGAATTGAATCCTATCAACTTCAACGAAACAAAACGGAGAGAATCCAACTCGAATTTGTCTCCTCAACCAACACAACTCTGTCCATCAGTCCATAGTTAGAAATTTAAAATCATATTCACCCATCAAAAATCAAAATGGATGCTTTATGCGCAAAAATAGAGAACACCCAGAAATGCAAGGAGACTACCATGCCGGTGATGTCATAGACCACAATAGCTGCAACTATGACATCTCCCAAAAGCTGAGTGATAATACTGTCATCGTTGTTGAATATTTTAGTTTTGGGTTTGCCTACATATTTAGGTCAATTGATACAAGTTCAATATAAAGCAGTAGAAAGCATTTTGTACAAACTATGTAATTTAGTATAAACCCTACACCAACCATAAATTAGATCAACCTGTACTGAAATAGTGAAATTGGGTATATATCAGCCGATCGTTTGGGAACTATAACCCTACACCATGTATGCAGTAATCACTGGTAAAAAAAAGATGAGGTGAAAGAAGCTCTGCATACATAAGGTGGTCTAATTTTTCTTTTAGTGGCTACCACAAGGGCATTTAGCATTTAGCCTGATACACACCTCCTCCATTTTACCGTCCCAATACATTTAGCTTGATGAGCGTTGGACAACATTAATCTCCTATCCATTGCATCCTCCACCTTCATTTCATCCATCTCAATTTGCCTCATCCTACAGCTTGAAAACCTTTTATTTCCTCTGCACAATTGATTCGAATTATTCCAATTAGCAATCAAAAACATTCGACTGATAAGCTTGATCTCAAATTAATTCAGTTCATAAAAAATGTACACATACACGTAAACATCATTTTTGGAGATCAAAGCTTCGTCAAAAAGTCCCAAAAAAGTTTGGAAAATATCTACATTAAGTTTTGACTAAAGTGGAAAGTTAACATTTTATGAACTGGCCTTTTAATCTATTTTAAGAATTTTTAATTCCTAAAGTAATAATTTAAACCCGCTACAACAATTTTGTTCTCAATAGGTGTCAAACATAAAGCAATTAGCAGGTATATTAGAAGAGTCAATTTGAGCAACAATAGCAAGCAACAACTACGGAACAATCTTCAACATAAAGAAACATCATCTGCAACATTAAATTAGCCTTCGAGTAGTTGAAACTTACTAACAGGCAATAACAATAAGCAATAGGAGAAAAAAGGAACAAAAAAGAGGGGAAAAATACAAAATATAAGCAAAATACCTGAAATTAGATCAAAACAAATCAGAATTGAGAGTTGAGGTAACAACATAAGAAATTCACCTCTGGAGAGAATAGGCGGTGACACTGTGGAGGTCATCAATCGAAGAACGTGGCAAGTTACAGGGGTAGATCCGTTATCGAATGCCCCTAAGATGAGATAGCCGAGAGAGCAACGACTCGGAATCCAAAGACTTAATCAACCAACGCCGTCGCAGCCGGTTGATCAACAACGGTCAAGAACATTCGATGTTCATCTCAACCACTAAAAAACCCTCAGAAATCTTAGCAAAAGCATGGAAAATAGAGATTTCGTGAAAGCAACAAACGCGAAAGTAAGAATTTTATGAGAAACCAGAAATCCACTAACAAATTATGAGGTTCAAATTGAGAAAGTAAGAATTTTAATCCCTCGATCAATTTCAAATCCAATTCGCAAAATTCATCAAGTTCGAATCAAAACCTAATCCCAAATCGAAACCCTAATTCTCAAATCGAACCACCCCTATACAAATTCAAGAAACACATAATCTGGTGCTTAACAGTGAGTTTCATGGAACTTACCTCCCATTGAGTAACTTCCCTCGCTTCCATAATCTGATGCTTCACCGAGCATATAGCAGACATCAGCCAGCATGATCCAAGGTTAACAAAACACGATTTTCTGCGTCTAGAATGAATTGTCATTACAAATATAGAGAAACCTGTAACAAAGTCCCCTACAGCATAGAGAGAATTTGATGTCAAAATCAGCCCCTCTAGCTTACACCAAAATACCTTATCAATCTTCTAATTAGATGTCAATCCAACCACCAAAATACCTTTACACTACTCTCACCAGATGCTTCACCTTCGGAAGGCGGAACCTCAAGGAGAAGAGGAAGAGAGCACCTCCTCCTCCCTGTTAAGAGCAAGTTCTCAGGGTAAGTAGCCTCACTTTCACTGACATCAGCGCAGCCCAAATTCGCAAGCTTGAATCTGTAGGAGTGCAATTGGAACTCCAGAGATGCAATTTGCATCTCCTTCTAGTTAATCACATCCTTGAAGATCTCCAGTGTCTCTTCCGTGTGCACGATTTTTTCCTCAACAATCCTCTTGTACTGGCTCGCCTCCATCTCCACCACCGCATTCTCGCCCTGGAGGCGGAGTATCATGGCGAGGGATTCACTGGTGGCCGTCGCCGCAGCCTCCCTCTCCACATCCAGCTCCGTGTACAGCCGCTGGAGAAGCTCTTGCTGAGCGTGTAGGGTTTCTATCAGAGCCTCCATACTCCTACTTGACTCCGCCATGGCCCTATCAGTTGTATCCATTTCAAAGCTAGGTTCTTTAGTGACTAATTCAACTTCTGAAACCCTAGGCGCTCAATTCAGCGGCAATTATTCAACATTCAGTGACGCGAGAGCCAGGGATGAAGAAACTATACCTTTGGTCGGCGGTTTTAGCGATGAATTTCGTTCGGCTGGCCGGAATTTGCGCTCACGCCATTTGAAATTTTCAGAAATTCAGAGCAAGAAACTGAAAAAAAACCGGTGGAACCGATCCACCGACTTCTGGATGAAGTTGTTGCTGATTCCGGGTTCCGACACCGCTGATTAATACTCGTTCAGAAAGAAGGAAGCACAAACTGAAGACGATTTCAGCGACAGCAACGGAAATCGATGAAATCGTTAGGATAGGAAATCGAAGCAGGAACAAAAGAAAGGGGAAGAAGAAGTAAGGGAAAGATCTCACGACAGCAGATCGGGCGAGAGGACAAAGATCTCATCGATGTGGAGATTCGTCGATGCGTTCAAGGCATCGACGTCGCGAAGGACGAAATCTCCAGGTATCGTCTTTCCTCCGGCCTGATTCCACCCTCTTCTCCGGCAGACCCATGGCCCGGCGCCCCTCTCCCTCCTAGCCGTGCCTCTCCCTCACTGACGGTTTCCAAACTCAAACCCTACAAAATTGAAAACAGAGAGTGCCTGAAGGAGGTTTTTTGACGGAGAGTGGATGACTTCAATTTCAGTTTTTTGAAGTAGCAGGCAAGAGAACGTGGGTGAGAAAGGTGAAACCGCTCTTCTTATCTTTGCTCAAACAATGACACGTGGCTCATTCTTTTGTGAAGAGTCTGCTTCTGAAATAATAAGTATTAGGGGTGGATTAGTTTCCTTAATTTTAGGCGTTACTTAACTGTTTTACTTGTATATATTGTAAGTTGTTCCAGTGATACGATATCAAACCTTCATTTTCAATTGCCATTCCTTAGCCGTCATATATGAGGTTGCTTTTCTTAAATTTTAATTGATCGTTTTGCCTTCGATCTCTTATTAGACCATCTCCAACAGCTTCTTCAAAATTTTCTCCAAAATAGGGAATCAGAACCCATTTTCTCCAAATTATTTTTGTCCCAATTTCAACAGCTTCCCTATTCTGCAGAATCACACATTTGTTGTAATTTTAAAAATACATTTTATTTGAATGTAACTACTAGTTTGAACCTTTGTAGTTTTCAACGACTAATTTTCCAAAAATGAAATCACCAAATTACTTCAACAAGAGGAACAAAATTAACAAACATAATCGAAATGAATACAATCAATTGCTAGGAATGGAGGAATCAGAATTGACAAATATAATCGATTGTCTGTCAATCAAAATAATAGAGAATTTGTTGAAGAATCGGTTGATTTTGAGACTCGAAGAATGAAAATCAACGTGGAAAATGATTCTCCAAAATTTTGGAGATTGCTGCAAATATAGGGAAGCAACCCTATTTTTTCCCATCCATCCCTATTTTGGAGAATTGAAAAGGGAAGCTGTTGGACCTAAAAAAGACTTAAAATTCTCCAAAAGTTTAATTTTCTCTAAAATGGAGAAGCTGTTGGAGTTGCTCTTAGAGCATCCCCAACAGCATCTCTATTATAGAGAAAAGTGGGATTTTAGCAAAATATTGGAGTTTTTTTCACCCAACAGCTCCTCTATTTCTTTCACTAAAATAGAGAATACATGAAAGAGAATGAAAAAATCTCTATATTTGTAGCATTTGAAAAAATCTCTAAAATTAAATGTTCACTATCTCCCAAAACCCCATCACACATACATCACAAAAAAGAAAAAGAAAAAGAATAAAAAGTGTTTCTCTAATTCAAATTGAACCAATGAATGATCAGAATAATAAATGTAAAATCTGTAAAATAGAGTAACCGTTGGAGTTGTATGATAAAACTTATAGAGATTTTGTAATTTTCTTTTCTATTTTAGAGATTTTTTTACCAAATCTGTTGGGGATACTCTTAATCTGTGTTTTTTGTTTTTAGACTTATATGTATAATGTTGAAATGCTGAAATTTTATATTGTTCGGATTGATTTCAATTTCGATTGGATAATTTCATTTTCAGCAACACGATTTCAGCAACTCCGGTGTCAAAGTGGTGACGCGGGAAAAAGAGAAAAAAAAAAAAGTTAAAACAAGGGTTGCTGAAACCGAATGTGTTGAAACCGAAAGTTAAAAAAAGAAAAAAAAAATTGGATTCAATTTGTTTTTGTCTTGCTGAAACTTTTGGAGAGCTTATTAGTTTTTTGATTTTTTGTGTGATCTGAAATGCTGAAATAAATTCTTATTAGCAAATTCGTATGCTGAAATGCTAAAATTAATTCCGTTTCAGCAATTCCGTTTCATCAACGGGAAAAAAAAACTGGGAAAAAATACTGAAACAGGGGTTGCTGAAACCGTATGTGCTGAAACAGAAGTTTCTTATAAAATTGTATGAGGTACTATTTCAACATTTCATCATTTTTGAAAAAAACAAACTCCGGTTTCAGCAACTCCGGTATCGAAGTGGTGACGAAAAAAAAAAGCAACTCCGGTTTTAACACCTTCGGTTTTAGCAACTCCGGTATCGAAGTGGTGATCCGGAAAAAAAAAGAAAAAAAATAACTCCGGTTTCAGCAACAATTTCAGCATCTAAAACCGGGGTCTCAACATCAATAACTTTGCTGAAACAGGGGTTTCAGCATCAACAACCCTTGTTTTAGCAACGCTGTAAAAAAAACATTGAAATAGGGGTTGCTGAAATCGTATGTGCTGAAACCCATGTTTCATCAATGCGGTAAAAAAAAACTGAAACAGGGGTTGCTGAAACCGCATGTGCTGAAACAGGAGTTTCAGCATCATCACATGCGGTTTCAGCAACGCGAGAAAAAAAAAACTGGAAAAAAAAACAAAAAAAAATGGGAAAGGGGGTTGCTGAAACCGTATGTGCTGAAACTGGCAATTCCGTTTCAGCAACACTGGAAACGAAAAAAAAAACAAAAAAATAAAAAAATCCTGAAACCGGAGGGGGGCATAGGGGGCACGCATGGGGGGCACAGGGGGCGGTGAACATTTAGCTAATTTGGAAGAGGTGGGGGCACAGGGGGTTTGTGGTTAATTCTAGGGGGAATTAATAAAATAATATGTTATTATAGTTTATAGAAAGTTATGTAATCCATAATCTATCTATATATAGATTTTAGTTAATTGAAAAAAAAATGTCATAGTCATACTTACTAAAAATATTACTGTAATAGATAAATATTTAGTGTTTGATAAGTAATATTTTATTTATATCTAGATTTTTTTTTGGTTGAAAAAATTATTTATATCAAAATTAATTATTTAATAATTGTTATTTTATTTATATCGATATTACATTTTAAGACCAAAACAATTTATCAAAATATTATGTAGCTAGAATCCATCTGCGTATAGATATTTTAGTAAACTAACATAATAAATATATACTACATATTTAATAAAAAAACAATATTAAAATATTTTTAAAAAAACAGTTATCTATTTAATTACAATTTACATGAGATTCAATTAATAGTAAAAATTTACCATATAAATGTGAATTTTATTTATATTTTGAGATCATCTAAATAAAAGATATTTAGATTTTTTATAATCTATCGAACTAATTTTATTTATATCTATATTATTTTTTAGTGGAAAAATGATTTAAATTTAGATTATTATTATTTATTTATGGGAATCTATCTAAATTATTTATAATATTATATTAATGTATTCTCTGTACACGGGACGGGACTTACCCTAGTTGATTTAAGAAACTCATTCAGGGTAGAGTACAGCTAACACCAAAGTTTAGGATATTTAAAACAACCTTATATGGATGAGATATTGAAAAATCACATAGAAGAATGGATAATAAGACTAGTATATTAGGAACGATTTGTCTATTATGAGCTCTAAGAGTATAGAATCGTATATAGACCTGTCAAACGGATCATTCGGGTCGGGTTCGGATCGGGTCACTTCGGGTCTCAAGTAAAACGGGTTCCGGGTTTTTCGGGTTGACTAGAACCCGGGTTTCGAACGGGTTCGGGTCGATTTCGGGATTCTCAATTTTTTTTTAAAATTAAAAAAATCATAATTTGATAATTTTGCGATAAATTTTAATTAAATATTAAATTTTTTAATTATATTTAATTATAAATCAACCGGGTTGTAACGACCCAGAATTATGATTTCCGGGTTACGTTTCAAGGGATAAAACCCCTTGTTCGGATCTTGCAATCCAGGTACAGGTCGAGGTTTCAAAGTCATTTAAGATTAATAGAAAGAGGGATTTCAAACCCTAAACACCTCGAAGGGCCGTTGGGTACCCTTAACCTGTCCTGTGGACTAACTCGCAAAATTCATTTCACACGGAAGCAAAATAAGGATACAAGTGCCACGGCAGAGCCGGGTCAAAACGGAGTCAAAAGTATAAATCCAGAACAATATAATCAGAGTCTGGTGAAGTCTATAACTCCAGCGCTCACTCTCCGCCGACAAAAGACCCGCGCAATAAGCAAACAGCACCGATAGGATGAACATAAATAATTCCTAAAAAAATTGATTTGGAGCGGGATCAGATCGATGCCCACTTAACTCTGCATCCCAATCATAAGCACACATATACGCTATACCTAATAAAGATCCTCTAATGCAGTACGAAATTCAAACACACTAGCATGCTCCTAGTTCATAATAATGTGCAGAAATACTGTAAAGGGCCCAAGACAATGCCAAGTGGCATATCCCTCTCCTACCTCCACCCCTTCCGACAGGCGGAGACTGGCCAGCTCGTGAATGCATTCATTCATAATCGGGGGGCACGCATGCCTAACCCGCTCCACAATAAAGCCCGCAGGCATGTCATAATATAAGGAAGTACTCGATTGACTCAGGGTACCCGATGAGGCTGGGCTACCCTATGACCCTAGCAAAGACTTCTAGGACTATCACAGATAACGGCCGTTCTGTTTACATACACATAGAGAAATAGAATGCTCAACGATCGATGCAACCTAGCATGGTACTACATGGCATGCTGATCATGAATGAAAGCACCTAGCTCTATTCAATCTGAGTAAGCTCCGAAGAGACTTACCTGGAGATGCAGAACAGCAAGATAACACAAGCAAGGGCCCAAATACAAATCCAGAGTAATCCACTAGCAATACACACCTATCATCAAGTCATTGTCATGAGACGATGAACCAACATTCATACTTGCACAAAACCCAAGTTCTCAGTATGATCAAAACCAACCGATAGCAAAACCATTTCCAAAACCTTTCCGATACGATCAACATCAACCAAAATTATTTACCCTCAATCAAGCTCATTGATAAAATCGTACCAACCATATTTCCAACCTTTAAAACCCTTTTTCCAATTTCTTTTCTCTTTAAAATTCAGATCTCAAAATGTTATATTTCTAATCTCAACTTATTTAAAATGGTCATAAAATATTATATAATATATAATCAATTCATTTAAATATCTGTTATTTGATAATGTATACAAAACTAAGCCTTAAAACTTTTATAATTTTATCCAACCACACATTAGGCCCAACCGAGTCCAGCCCATTCCCATACAAGCCCAATCTCCCAATACTGAAACCCGGCCCCAGACCCGGTTCAGGAGGAAAAGAAGGAAAAGAAGTGAACCGTCTCCCTCAACCCACAAGAACAGGACGTCGCCCAGCGCCGGAAAGAAAATGGAAGAGGAAAGGAGGGACCCAGGGACTCTCCGACGGCGGCAATCAAACCCGACTCACTCCCAACCATACAACCTCGGAATTCCGACCACCCCCCCAACCCAAAGAGAGCAACGCGCGAGTAAAGAAGAGGAAGGGGAACGAGACTCACCGAGCGACTCCGAGAGGAATCTTCCGGCTCCGACGGTGGCTTCCGACTGCGAGGGCGATGGATTAGGAGATTTCTCTGGTCCTGGGGAATTTGTGGGAGGTTTAAAGGCCAGATTGGCATGTTATCGAGTCGGAAACGAAGGTAAAACCTTACCGAGGCCAAATCGGAAAGAACAGGGAAGCGATGCTCGCGGTGGTGCTCCTGGCGGCGCTCCGGGGTGGGTCTCCGGCTGCGACGACGACGCTCCGGCTGCGAGGAGTTGCGAGGGAGGTGCGGGGAGGCAGCGGCTGGGCTCGTCGGTGTGCTGCTACTGCTCGGGCGCGTCGAGGAAAGCAATGGAAACGTTGCTGCTACTGTTGGCTGAAGGAGGAAGAGGAAGAAGCTAAAGGTTTCTCAGTTTCGGGGCTCGACCCTGACTCACAAATAGGGCAACAATGGCTCTCGGCTCTCGACTACAGGTGAAGCGTAGGTGGCGATTCCGGCTTCGAAAGACAGGCTCCGATGGGGGGGTGTTGAATCGAGGAGAACATCAGGGCTGCTTGTAACTGTGAGAGGGAGGAGAAATATTGAAATTAAAGAGGGGAAATCAGATGGAGATAAGGAAATTGATTTCTGAAATTGAACAGCAGTGGCGTGGGTTGTGCAGGCCTTTGCCTGATGAGGAAATGCAAGCTGGAGGAGTGGGCTGTCTCAATTGTGAAGGGAGCAAGAAGACAACGAGGAGTACTGCACTCCTACTACTGGGGAAATCGGAGGGGGGGAAGCAAAAGATACAAGGAAGTGGTCCCAAGTTTGGTCAAAGGATACCCGAAGTATACATCCCGAAACCCGCTCTCTCGATCTTATCCGATTCAATTCAAAACGATTTTCAAATTTCCAAATCCGAGTTTAATAATGGAATCCAAATATCATTTTTCTGAATTTTCGGTATATAAAAGCATAGTATAACGTATTATAAATTTCCAATTAAATAATGTCGGAACTCGTTTTAAGGATTTCAATTTCGATTTAGGAAATTATGGACGAGTTTTTCTTGAAATATCCGAATTTTTATTTTATTTTATCTTATTATTTTTTTCGACTTAAATCCATTTATATTATTTGTTGAAATTTTTTGTTTAAAAATCCGGGCCTTTACACGGGTCAATCGGGTCACCGGGTAAATCGGGTCAAAATTAACGGGTCAATTGGGTCACCGGGTCGAAACCCAGATTACCCGGAAAATTTCTGGGTTTTTGGGTTCGGGTCGAAAAAAATTTCCGGATCAAAAAATTCGGGTCTTGACCCAAAAAATTTCGGACGGTCGAATCAGGTTTTCAGATCGGGTCATATTTTGACAGGTCTAATCATATACAATACTACAAGAACATCTTTTTTTTGTCACATCTCATCTTGTATAGGTAAAAAAATTTCCCTCAAAAAGTTTGTCCAATTAGCTTTTGTCTTCTCAGTGAATGATGACACGTAAAGTTTCTATATACATATATATCTTCTTTTTTAGGCAATTTTTTTAAAATTGCAAAATAAATTACTATCTATTGTAAACTATGGTAAGAAAGCGAGGAGAATATGTGATTGTATTCAACTGATCTCTCTTGGTGTTACATCGGTACAATATATAGAGATAAACTCCTTAGGCTCCAAGGAATAGTAAATCTATATATAGACAAAACTCTATCTAAGTAAAGTGTATATTTTGTACATCCACATAATAATAATAATATTATAACACTCCCTCTTGAATGTACATTCCTTGTTCCTCCGGCTGCCTCGTTAAAAACCTAGCTAGGAAACCCAATGGGACAAAACCATAGCTTAGGGAAAAAGAGTGCAGCTTTCCACGTACGCTCTTGTTGTATTGCCTCGTTAAAAACCTTGTCAGGAAAACCCAGTGGGACAAAACATGATCGAAGGGAAAAAGAGTGCAGTGCGTGTATACTCCCCCTGAATTCAACATCCTCCTCGAAGTCTTCTCATTCTTCTTAATGTCGTCGTCTTCATGAGCTTATGGTCGAATCTCAACATTGTCTTTGATGTGTATGAGCTGGAATGTCTTCATGATTGACTTTGACGCGCTTGACTTCCATGTATTGGTGTTGAGTTGCTTTGGATGCACAAGCATAAGGTACTTCAGGACCCATTGTGCTTTTCATTGTTGATCTAGAGATCTAATGTATTAAATGGTGCTTAAGTTGCCTCGTTAAAAACCTTACCTTGGAAAAACCCAGTGGGATAAAACCAACGATTAAGAAAAAGAGTACAACTTTGTTTGGTACTTCGGAGCCTAATAAAATGTCATCACTTTCACACTTATAGGTAGTTCGGGTACTCTAATAAGGATCTTTAACCAACTGCACATGACAGGACTTTGATAATAATGCTCCAGGCATTTTCAACTGATTCCTTTCCATTTATATGGGTATGCACCTACAACGTCCGTCATTTACATTTGGAGTCACAATTATACTCACTCCTGATGAATACACTCTTATGTAACCTTTAATAGGCTTTTGTGCAATCAATTTGGCTTTATATTTTCTTTAGTACGAATACCCACTTAAAACCAACTGATACTACACTTTTCAATGTTGTAGCTACAGGTCCAAGATCTTCATGCTTAAATAATCCATCTTTACATGAATTATTTCTTTCTGGAATTTAGGATATACCATGTATCCTTATGAGGGGAGTTGTCTCGTTAAAAACCTTGCTTTGGAAAAACCCAAATGGGACAAAAACCAAAGTTAAGGAAAAGAGATTTTTCTCCCTCTCAATTTAGCATATAAATCACCAATTTTATAAAGGCATGGTACTTCTGGACCCTTAATATCCTTTCACAATCTAATCAAAGATGAAAAGATCATTTGTCTTCATATCGTAATATATCTCTCTTTGTACACTCGAACCACAGGTCGAGATATTTTAGAGCTTTCAAATAATTTCTAACTAATCCTCTTCTTATTGGATATCTTATGAATTGTTCAATAAACCAATCGCATTACGCTCTTAGCGTTTTCTAAGCTCTATTTATTCTTATCAAACACTTCAAGTGCAAACTTAGACATATGCCATCAACGATAATCAAATATCTGGTCATTTCAAGACAACTCATAATCAATTCCAACACTGTCAACGTTCATGATCTCTTCAGGAGTTTTATACTAGCGGACATATCACAATTGTTTGAGTTTTATACTAGCGGACATATTATAACTCAATTATCATCATTATTAACCTATATATCATAAATGCTTATTTTCAAAACAATATATTCAATATCGAAAAATAGTATATTTTAATAATGTAATTATATAAAAAAATAATGATGAATATTTATTTGCTCTTTTATAGATAGCATTTTTATATATTGCAACATATTACTGTTTTTATTTGAAATATGATAAATGATGGGCTATATATATATATTTGTAGTATTTTATACTAAAGTTATAATTGATACTTTCGAATTCCATATATAACCACTTATTTAGTATTTATTCTTTTTAAATTATTTTATTACTATTTTTTTTAAATATAGCGATATTTTTTCTATATAAATCAATTAATTTTATATTTATATAATTTAAAATAGATAATTAATTATTATTGTTATCATTTTTTGTTTGATTTTGACGAGGTTCATTGCATCCCACACTTTAAAAAAATTAAATCATAATATGACTAATAGTTTTCAATTCGTTTTTTTCCTTGCAAATCTAGTGCATCTTTTCAATCTTAATCAAATTAAATTTTGTATTTTGATCAACTTTTAATTATAAAAATAAGTTTCAAATCAACACTTTTTTAGTTTATAACATTTCAATCCTTTTTTGTTCATTTTATATTATTTTTTAAATATTTTTATCCTTTATTTGATCCAATTTAATGCATCTGTGAATAAATATCTATCTATTAATATTACTAATTATGCTAGCATTTTGCTGACGTGTCGCTCTGTAAATTAAAGTTGAATTTTTTAATCAAAAGTTTCCTTTCTTATTAATCAATGTTATTAAGAGAAGTTTAAATATTTGTTTCCTTTATTATATTTATCACAATTGTATTAAAAATGTCTAGACAATTAATTCAAATCTATTAAAAATTAAGTTTAATTTTGGGTGCCTTCAAGGCACGTGTATTTTTTTCCTATATTATATTTATCACAATCGTATTAAAAATGTCTAGACAATTAATTCAAATGTCAAAATAAAAATCTATTAATATTACAAATTCTGCTAGCATTTTGCTGACGTGTCACACCCACAATTAAACTTAATTTTTTATTCAAATGATATTTTCTTATTAGTCAATATTATTGTTGAAATTTTAAAATACACGTTTCTTATTTTAAACATATTTGTTTCCTATTTTCATATTAATCAAAAGTTTAATTTCTTATTAATCGATATTATTAAGGGAAGTTTAAATATTTGTTTCCAATATTATAAGTATGAGTCATATTAAAAATGGATATATATTTAATTCAAATGTCAAAATAAAAAGTAATTATAAAAATCAATGATTCTCAAAATCATATTTCTTTTCAAAATTTACATATTATATGGTATAGACATCTTTTTTCTTGAAATTTTTTAAATATTTTTGGAGATGGAAGCAAAACATCATTAATTTTAAGAAGAGATTATTTTTGCACATGATATCCTTCAAAAATTATAGAAAAAATAATTATCAAAAATGAATAAATCTATACTAACTCTACACATTCTACATGATATCTATCTAAATTTTTAACCTAAGATTTTTTCAGATAGAAATTATATTTATTCTAAATATCTTAAATGACTATTAGGAATAGTAAAAAAAAGAACATTTTAAGATCTACCTACAAAAATTGAAGAATTTTTAGAAAAGCAAATGTGAAATTTGAATAAATAAATAAACACTCTTTTAAGATTAATTTCTGGGTGTTTGGCTTCAAATATTAAAGGGAAAAAAATTCAAAATGATATTTTACATCTATATTTATTTTATATAACCTAGAAGACCCTTATTATAATTTCAATATTTTAAAGCTTGCAAAAGTTTTTCGTATGAAGTTAGGAAAAATAATCTGTTTGTGAATACTAAATTTCAAAAATTAAATATAAAAATTAGTTAGAGCTAAAAAAAAAATTCTTACAATTTACTTATTTTAGGCATCTTAAATGACTATCGAAAAATAAATAATATTTTAAGACTTACAAGCATTACTAATGCTTATTTTACATCTTGGATGAGGCTTCTTATATCACTTTTCTACCTTTTAGGATCTTTTTATTTTTGCCATCTTACCTTTATTTTCACTATTTATTTCCCTCTCTTTCTAGCCATATTTCTAATGAAAATAATGAATAAGTTATGTATATCTACATAACTTCAAAAGTATTTGCACAATCATGTGCTAATGATTTTTTTAATCTTTGTATGTGAGCTTATATTTTCCATTTTAGATTTATCCTAATGACAATAATTATATATTTATTTCAATTATACTAGGTGGTGTGTTTGAGTATTATTACTACTTTACCTTATTAAATCATTTAAAAAATTTGTATGGTATCTCTTTCCAACTAATTTATAAACTATAAAAAAAACTTTATACATATTTTTGTTATAAAATATGGATCAAACTCCCGTGCCTTCAAGGCACGGGTATTATACTAGTGTAATCAATACGAGAAGTTTAGTTTTTCTAATATTATATATAGGTTTATATATATATATATATATATATATATATATATATATATATATATATATATATATATATATATATATATATATATATATATATATATATATATATATATATGTGTGTGTGTGTGTGTGTGTGTGTGTGTGTGTGTGTGTGTGTGTGTGTGTGTATGTAGGTATAATTAATTTTAATCTTGAAATGAGTATTGTGGTAGTTGTTTTTTTGCTTAAGAACCACTTATATATTTTCAATCTTTAAATTGTCAAATTAAAAAAAAAGTAGAGGATTAGTTACATGATTTTTCTAGCAAATACAATTATCGAAGGGGTGAACTATGAGATATAATGGGTCCATGCCCGGCCACGAGGCCTCATTTTTTACTAATTTTAGTATATATAATAAAACATTTTTAAAATTAACATAAGTGTCTGTTGGCGTGGTGGTTGTTGAATTGATACGGGGCATGCATGTTTTCTTACAGTCACGAGTTCGAATCCCAGATTTTATGTAACTAATTCCGAGGCCTCAATTGTAAAGGCTCGGATTTTTTAAATCCTAATTTTCGGTAAAAGAAATTAAAAATAAATTTAAATTGGATTTAATTCGGATATTTCAATGAAACTCGTCTTTAATTTACTAAATCGAAATCGAAATTTTTAAAGCAAATTCCGGCCCAATTTTTAACTTTCACGATTGAATCCGTCTTTCTCCTCGGGATTCGAAAATTCTTTCCGTCTCATATCACCAATTCTTACCTAGATCTCTACAATTGATCCAACTCATCTTCCCCCCATTTGGGTTAAATCTTATCCCCTCCTTCCTTGATTCTCTTTTCTTTTAGGAAACAAACAAATCCCTACAAATTGACTAAAGACAAAGGCTATTATGGGCTGTAGCAACTATGAAAGAAGGCAGCTCCTTACCTTATGTTCACAAAATCCGTAAATTGTAACCCCCACCACATTTCACTTCAAACTCAAACTCTCCTCTTCCTTGTGGGGTTGCCGAGAGCTCCCTCCCCCACCTCCTCCTCCATCGCTCAGTCCACCACCACAACTCACCACCCCACTGCACCACCGTCACCCCTCGCCACCACCAGTCTCACCTGCCGCCACCACCGCATCCTCCTCTCCCTTCCCTGTTTGCCGAGAGGTCCCAAGCCCACGCCTCACCTTTTACTCCTTGCTCCCTCCTCCTTCCCTGAGACAGCAGAAGCAGCAACCTCGACGCTCCTCGGAGCTTCCAACAGCCGTCCGATCCAGGAGCAGCCAAGGCCGTTCAGGAGCCCCGTTCTTCCTCCTCGCATCCCTGTTCTTCCTCAATCGAGTCGGTGAGCCTCTCCTCTTCCTTCTCTCCCTCAAGCACACCGTAAAGGTCGCACCTTTAAGCTATTTCATTCCGTCCTATGCCCAGATTCGTGGAATTTCCGACTCCGACGAAGCCAGGTCGCGCCTCCGACGGAGATTCTGGCGATGCTCGACGACCTCGGTGAGACTTCTCTCCCTCCTTTCCTTTTACTCTCATTCCTGTGTTGTGGTCGGAATGCCTGTTCGGTCGGGGTGGGTGAGTCTAGACCGGAAAGCAGTTAGCCGGCAGGCCGAGCTTCCCTTCTTCCTCCTCCGTTTTTCCGTCCGGCGTCTGTGTCCTGCTCGATTTGGGGAAGGAGACCTTGACCCGGTTTTCTTCATTCCCTTTTTCTTGTTTTCTGAACCGGTTCACTTAAACACAAACCTGAGAGTTGGGTTCTGGGCCGGGTCGGATCCGGTTTTTCAGGAAGAGTTAAGTATTGGGCCTATTTTGTTGGATCCGGGTTGAGAATGTGGGCCTATTTCTTCCTTCTTCAGAATTCCTCTTGGGTTGTCTTAAGGTTTTGTAACACACTATATTGTGTTATGTAGTTATTATATGCATATGGTTTATATATATGTTATGTTGTGTTATGTTTTGAAGATTATTGCCGTTAGTTTATTTTATTATTATATTCTGATTTTTTATATATATATATATTTTAATTCGTTTAAAAGTAGTATTAATTGAGACGTGTTATTGCATAATGTTTTATAATGAGATTTTAGAAATGAGGAAGTAATCTAGTATTGTTGTTTTATGAATGTGGATTGTTAAAATGGGTGAGTTTCCGTTTTGTTTTATTTACTTATTGTTGAACTATTTAAAAGGGGGCTTATGAAGATGGATCTATTTTGGGAAAATGTTTATCAATGTGTTAAATTACTTGGCACATTAAAGTTTAGGTTTTGAAATAAAATGCCGGAATTATTTCTATAAAATGATTTGGAAAGATTGGTTTTAAGGATTTAAATGATAAATGTCGGGATTTGGCCAAGTATGATTTGAGAAATTATTTTGAATCTGAGTTGATTTAACTCGATATTTAAGAGTTTGAAGAACTTCGGGAAATGAGTTTGGAAATATTGTTGATAAGATTTATCGATGGGTTTGATGGGAAACGGAATGATTTTGGCTGATGCTGATCATATCGGAAAGGTTTTGGAAAATGGTTTCACTATCGGTTGGTTTTGAGTATGTTGAGAACTTGGGTTTCGTGCGTATGAATGTTGGTCCGGTGGCTTATGGAAATGACTTGATGATAGGTGTGTATTGCTTTTGGATTGCTTTGGACTTGCATTTGGGCCCTTGCTTGTTTTACCTTGCTGTTCTGCATCTTCAGGTAAGTTCCCTATGGGGCTTACTCAGGTTGGACATTCATGCTTGTTGTTGCATTTTATGTTAGGTGTTGCATATGCATAAAAGCATGTCATGTAGTATCATGTTTAGGTTGCACTAATTGATTGAGCATCTGTTTACTTTATGCGTTTGAAACAGAACGGTCGTTATCTGTGATAGTCCTAGAGTCTTTGCTAGGGTCATAGGGTAGCCCAGCCTCATCGGGTACCCTGAGTCAATCGAGTCATGAACTTCCTTATATTATGATATGCCTGCGGGCTTTATTGTGGAGCGGGTTAGGCATGCGTGCCCCCCGATTATGATGGAATGCATTCACGAGCTGGCCAGTCTCCACCTATCGGAAGGGGTGGAGGTAGGAGAGGGATATGCCACTTGGCATTGTCTTGGGCCCTTTACAGTATTTCTGCACATTATTATACCTAGGGGCATGCTAGTGTGTTTGACTTTCGTACTGCATTAGAGCATCTTTATTAGGTATAGCACATACTATGTGGCCTCAGCGAGGACTACCGGTCCCGCATGAGTGGCTCGATCTGACTCCTTTCCCCGTTCTTCTTTTAAGGGTATTTCTGCATATTTGAGTGCTCGATGTCTATATGACGGGGTTTCCCTTTGGCGAATCGAAGAACCTGGCTAACTCTATAACTCGTTATAAATGGTAATCACCCACTTATGATTTGGTTTTGACCCGGCTCTGTCGTGGCGCTTGTATCTTTACCTTGCTTCCGCTTTACTTCCGTTTGAAATGGATTTCACGACGTAGTCTTAGGACAGGTTAAGGGTACCCAATGGCCCTTTGAGGGTTTTAGGGTTTGAAATCCCTCTTTTTACTAATTTTAAATGAGTTTGAAACCTCGACCCGTACCTGGATTGCAAGATCCGAACAAGGGGTTTTATCCCTTGAAACGTAACCCAGAAATCATAATTCTGGGCCGTTACAAAGATGGTATCAGAGCTGAGGTTGTGCAATTCGGGTACGCAAGGGTCGAGTGTATGTTTTGGAAAAACGCCCATGAATTTCAAAGGATTTGAAAGGATTTTAAAAAGGGCAAAATGAACTTAAGCTGTCTAACCGAAATTGGACTAAGTAATGAACTTGACTTATCATAAAATATGGAAAACCAACTAAAGATGGGAACGAGTGGGTAGAAAGACGTTAGACCATCCCTATTGGGTGTAGTTGGAAATGGGTAGGCGAAATCTTAGCTTGTTCTTTACAGATGGGTCTGGAAGACTCCAAGGAGGTCATTATGAGTGTCACTAGCTGATTCCGTGTTGAGTGATTGCTATGCTAGATATCTAATTGGTAGGTGATGTGATCGTAGTCGCCCATGAGCTCGCATCTTTTTTCCTACAAAGGTTTGTCTTCGGAGCAGAACATCAACTTTCATTTGTGAAGACTGTTTGGCGATACCTCGGTATTTTGGCTCGTTCTGGCTGTATAAAATTCCGATTGAAGCCGATAACCACTTGTTGGAAAGATATTTTAAGCGGCTACAACTTTATTGAAGGATGCAATCATGAATTCAGACTGGAACATGGCCGAAATCTAGGATTTTTTGATCAGTCCGAAATTCTGGCAGCTCATCGGAAATGCAATAAATGAAGACGGAATGAATTCAATAAGGTCGGATTAAATGACAGGGCTTTAGGGATTTCCGACCTTCCATCCCTTTGATGGAAACCAAGACCATTCGTCCCCCCCCCCCCCATTATGGTTGTCCATCTTTCCGTCATAAATCTCGGAAACCCTCTCGTATTATCCGTCATTAGTTTATCAATTTATTTAATTTATTTTATTTTTCTTCGCATCAATATTTTCCTATATAAAGGGATGTAAGAACTTCATTTGAATACAAGTTGAATTTGAGAAAAAAGTGAGCCTTTTAGCTTCCTGTGATTCGGGTCAAGAATCTCGTTCTTAGGTGAGAGGCCGGGAACAAAACCTTCGGTGAGAGGCTGAAGGAGATTCCTTAGTGAGAGACGACGGAATCAAAGGGTCGGAAACACTCGGAGTGCGAGGCCGAGAGTGTGGAAGATCGAGTGTTGGAGAGAGCTCGGAGTGCGAGGCCGAGAGCGCTCTTGCATCACATATCCCTCAACCCCCACCCCCTTCTTTACCACCATTCTAAGGCCTTCCACAGCCCCATTATCACCCTCAATCATCCCCAAAACGTCACCCAAAAGCAGCCCTTCAATCCCTCTCAAACAAGACCCGTTTGGACTCGCCTCTGCACAAGCGACACCTCGGTAAAACGCGATTTCCCACTTCGTCTCACATCCGATTGACAAGATCTGCCCCAATCCGCGACCGCGACTTTAAGATCTACAAAATTAGCACTCGTAGGTTTCCAGAAGCCTAGCCAATCGACGGGAAATTGGCATTCTTTGCCGACTGATCTGCTGCTCCAGAACTGCCAACAACTTCCCGACTTCTCGGAACTCTCGTCGCCGATCCTTTTGCTCGAGCCCGGGTCCGAGCACGTCAAGTGGTATCAGAGCAACAACAAGGGTTCCTCAAGCTTTCGGGTCAAAATGTTGAAGAAAATGAGTTCCAAGCCTTTGTCCGAAGAGTACATCCGATGGGCTATTCGAGCCTATGATGATGGGTATCTTCGTTGGAGTGACATGGATGGGGATACATATGATGTAGTTGATCAAGAGCTCCATAGGAGATATCGAAGGAGAAAGGCTCGAGAGGATGAGGCTCGGCATAAGAAGAATGTTGAACCACCTTGGGAAGAGATCCGCAAGCTCGCGGAAGATTCAATGAAACAAGTAACGGAAATTCGAAATCTTGTCACCTCATTGGGGTCAACGCAATCGAAGTCCACAACAGCCCCACCTCCCTCTTCAAAGATGACATCCTCTACGGGCATGGGTGTGACACTTGAGATCAAAGAAGGCAAGTCCAACGATGTCCCGATTGAGATTGCGAAGGTCAACCCCAAGCTTAAGAAGGATGAAGAAATCATCCAAGTTCCCAAGGTTGCGCTTTCCAGGAAGGAGAAACGAATGTCAACCGACATGCCTAGCTTTCTGAATTCCATGTCAAGTAAGTGGTTAGATTCAACTTCTTTCATTCCGTCTTGCTTGTCTTTCACGATTGAAGAAGAAGAAGGGATTCAAGATCTGTTCAAGGAAGAAGAATCATGTTCGAAGAAGTCGCTCATTTCCATCACGGATTCGGGGACGAATCCTTTTCAAGGGGAGGAGGATGATGTGATCGTATCGCCCATGAGCTCGCATCTTTTTTCCTACAAAGGTTTGTCTTCGGAGCAGAACATCAACTTTCATTTGTGAAGACTGTTTGGCGATACCTCGGTATTTTGGCTCGTTCTGGCTGTATAAAATTCCGATTGAAGCCGATAAGCACTTGTTGAAAAGATATTTTAAGCGGCTACAACTTTATTGAAGGATGCAATCATGAATTCAGACTGGAACATGGCCGAAATCTAGGATTTTTTGATCAGTCCGAAATTCTGGCAGCTCATCGGAAATGCAATAAATGAAGACGGAATGAATTCAATAAGGTCGGATTAAATGACAGGGCTTTAGGGATTTCCGACCTTCCATCCCTTTGATGGCAACCAAGACCATTCGTCCTCCCCCCCCCCCCCCCCCCCCATTATGGTTGTCCATCTTTCTGTCATAAATCTCGGAAACCCTCTCGTATTATCCGTCATTAGTTTATCAATTTATTTAATTTATTTTATTTTTCTTCGCATCAATATTTTCCTATATAAAGGGATGTAAGAACTTCATTTGAATACAAGTTGAATTTGATAAAAAAAAGTGAGTCTTTTAGCTTCCAGTGATTCGGGTCAAGAATCTCGTTCTTAGGTGAGAGGCCGGGAACAAAACCTTCGGTGAGAGGCTGAAGGAGATTCCTTAGTGAGAGACGACGGAATCAAAGGGTCGGAAACACTCGGAGTGCGAGGCCGAGAGTGTGGAAGATCGAGTGTTGGAGAGAGCTCGGAGTGCGAGGCCGAGAGCGCTCTTGCATCACATATCCCTCAACCCCCACCCCCTTCTTTACCACCATTCTAAGGCCTTCCACAGCCCCATTATCACCCTCAATCATCCCCAAAACGTCACCCAAAAGCAGCCCTTCAATCCCTCTCAAACAAGACCCGTTTGGACTCGCCTCTGCACAAGCGACACCTCGGTAAAACGCGATTTCCCGCTTCGTCTCACATCCGATTGACAAGATCTGCCCCAATCCGCGACCGCGACTTTAAGATCTACAAAATTAGCACTCGTAGGTTTCCAGAAGCCTAGCCAATCGACGGGAAATTGGCATTCTTTGCCGACTGATCTGCTGCTCCAGAACTGCCAACAACTTCCCGACTTCTCGGAACTCTCGTCGCCGATCCTTTTGCTCGAGCCCGGGTCCGAGCACGTCAGTAGGTCTAACAATTAAATGTGTATTGACTGATCTGTGAAAACGGGATAGTGGGAGTACCCTTGTTTCTCTGTGGTCAAACCCAACTTTTGTGGAACAGCCCCTCCCACTATGTTAAACCCTTGACTGTCCTATCTAGCCTTTTCCTGGATGTCAGTGTCTTCCACGGGAAATTGGGTTGGTAAAATATTGTGTCGGAATCATGTATGGCTATGAAGGTTCTCTGAGTGAGTATTAGAAGGTGGTTCTTGATGGCATTTTGAGTCAAAAGTAAGGTGTCATGGGGTTGTCCTTGATTCATATGATGGTCAACCTTTATTTCTTACCACAAAGAGTCGTACCAAAGTCCCACGGGAAAGAGGGGGTGATGAGTCGGTTGGGAAAAGCCAATGGTTGCCCTTAGGGAGCTTTTGTCCGGTTGTAATTGTGACTCTCTCTGAATTGCATGACATAATTTTGTAATCTTTGGCATGTACCCTATAAATGACCATTGGTAAAAAGCTACTCATGTTGTTGCATCTATGATTGGTTACATTGCTTAAGTCTTGTGTTATGTCTTGGCTTCTACCATGATTATATGTTGTCGTAGCGTGTTTGCTTGGCCTATTGATCGTAAGATTGAATGGAAGTGTGAGCTGCATGATTTTACTCTACTAGGTTCATGATAGTGTGATCGTTAAATTTTGATACCCTGATGAAGCAAGTTCCTTAATTGATACGTGCTACAACTTGATGTCAACATGCCCTATATGATACGTAATTCCCAATACATGTTATGATGATGATCCTTAATGTAAAATTCGTGGTTGTATGTCATTCTTTATCCATGTTGGTCACATTGTTTAGGTCACATATTGCATCTCGCTTCTTGTCATGATTATGTGTCGTCTTCGCATCTTTAATTGGACTATTGTAATGATCGTACTACTGATTGATTAGAAGCATGAATGTCATGATATGAGACTATGTGATTATTGCTTCCTCCCGGATTAGGTCCATGGTAGTGTGATGAACTGTCTTTGTATGAATGTCATAAGATGATCTCCTCAGCATGAACGACTAAATTAGTAGTTTTTATTTTGATCCTTATATTTGAAGCGATATTTGGGTGAATGCATGCCTTATTCGAGTGGTTGTTGATTTGGAGCACATGCCCCGTATGCTAGTCATATTGCTTCGTTGCGCAGGCTTGTATTATGCATCGCTAGATCCCTCCAATGCTTCTATATCGATGGACCATGTTAACGTTATTTCTTACACATCGTTGTGTTAGTTAATCAAGTGCATGTATGTATCAAATGTCATGTTATGCCATTAGCATCATGTAGGATCCTTGGTTGTGACTTGTGCGAATTTATACCTTGCTTGCATTATTGCTGATTCTCTCTTGAGCTAGGTCCCTGATAGTGTGATCCTTCACTCTTTCTATCATCTTTAAATGTCTTACTCGTGTAAATTAGATTGATGTTGAATTCGATGATCGATTGCTTTCGATGATGGTTTATCATAGCATGCTTACATGTTATCACTCGGTAGTGTTTCCCTATTACGTTATAAATTCCTCTTGTGCTGGCATAGATGTCTGACTTGACACCTCGCATGATCACACCCCACGTTATATCATTTCGTATATGCATGACGCATGAATGTTAGAATGAATTTAGTCGAGTACCTTGATTGTGGTCATTATTCGATATGTGCTAGTAGTATCCCGTAGGGCTTATGATTTCCAATATGACTCGCTAAATGATTACATGATGTACTTGTTCTATGATTTGATAACTATCGTATCATTACATGTGTCCTATGATGGTTCATTCCTAGCATGATTATGATTTGTCGCTCGTGATGTCATTCTTGTTACTCTGTGATTTTCCTCTTGTTATCCTAAATATTATGTTGAACTCTTTAATTGACTCATGACTATGCTTGTATCACATCATGTATCACTAGCATCATGTAGGACCTATACTTTCTAAATGTATCTCGTCATATGATTACATGTCATTCTTAACCTGGTATATGATTATTATTGTCCGATGTGATAGTTACCATACTGCTCCTATGTGCTCTCGCATGACGCTTAATCTAATTGTTATGATATACCTCGCCATGCTGCATTTGACCTCATTAGTAGATGTGTGTACCATACTCGTACATTGTTCATACATGTGATAATTCCTATCTTTATTCTGCATATCTCGTTTAAGATTGCTAAACATGTCTGCTTTCATGAAAGAATTTGCGATTAGCTCATCTCACCTGCATTAGTGCCAAACTCGATTGTGTTTTCTGAAATGAATGCGTATGTAATTCATCATGAGTTAGGTACATGTTAGTATGAACTAGAGTGATTGATATGCTCCATGATGAATTCATGTTTGCTTGTCGCGATTGCAACCTAATGGACCTCCATAAGGGCGTTGTTGCTATTCTCGGGTCAAAGTCTTGCCTCTAGTATTGTCGTCTTTAGTTGTGGTACGTGTTTGTCCGCGAAAGAAACATTGGGTTGTCCGCTCTTGTCACTCCCCTATCCTTGCTAACTTGGAGTCATGCGCGATACGTTGAACGAGCGACCGCATAGGAAAGAGAAAGGAAGTTGGATAGCGATAGAGCAATGTGGCTAAAACGTGGGCCCATAACCCACAAGCCTCTGGATCGACGATGTTGATGGGGCAGGTACGTTTCGAGGACTGCGGCTACCGAGTACGATATGGCTTGAAGGCAGGAGTGTCCTCCGTTCGAATTACTAACCCTTTTGAATTTGTTGATGATATTACACTGACCTGGCGATGAGAATTACGTGTTGATATGCTGACTTGGTGATGATTGTTGTCTGATTGTCTGTTGACTACGATGATATGATTTGATGCTTTATAGTTCTAATGTGCCTTATGCCTTGATATGTTGATACTCTGAGTTGTTAAGCATGATCTAAATTCCTTGCCTATAAAATGTGAACTGCAATTGCTGAGAACCTGCATTGTATCTGATAAGGTTATGATGAAATTTGCTAGATTGAATTGACTATGCTCGTATATGATGTTTTGCGATAACTATTAAGCATGCCGGTACATTGGGACTTGTTGACATAGATGCAATAATTGCTGATGAATCCATGATGCTATAAATGCTAGTTGATATGATGTGGTCCTTATGTGTAATAATGTCCATGATTGCTTATTCTTTGAACTTGTGAGGGAGATTATCTTGAAAAATGGTAGGAGAGTGGTGAAAGAGCTTGAGTGGTTAGGATGATCGATGATATTATGAGGTAAGTCGCGAGAGAGGAGTGTTGGCGTAGGTAAGACCAAGTGAGTTTTGGGATTTGTGAGAGGAAATGCTTGGTGGTTCCGATGAGGTTTTAGGTGAAACTTGGGTGGGGATATGGTTAGCAATAGGTCGCCTATGCGGTGATCGAGGAATTACTAGAGGAGATTCGGTTAGCAGGGCATGATGCTGGTGATATGTTGGGAAGTGTGGGAAGTGTAAGAAATGGCCTTAAGAGAAGTGAGGATATAGTATGAGAGGGTACTCGGGTGTGAAGTTAGAGATAGGAGTTGGGTTCTTAGAGGTGGATGGCTAGTGAGAGTGCTTGGTGGAATGAGGGCGAGATTTGAGCGTCGGGATGAATTGGGATTTCTTTGGGGAAATTTTGTCTAAGATGGGGCTGGCGAGTATAGAAGGAGATTAGTCTTGGCTTGAGAGTGGAGATGGACGAGTGGGGATTGTGTTTCATTTTGACTGGTATGATGTGAGGATTTTCTTGATTATGTGATTTATTTATATCTGCTGGCATGATGTTAGATAACGACCATGATGAACCTGATATGGAATTACATGTTGATATGCAATATTAAAATCTAGTTGGTAGTGACGAGTGTTACCATGATATATTACTGCCTTGCGATCCTGTAATGTTGTCTTAGATGTAAAGGCCCGGATTTTTCCGGATTTTTAAAATAATAATTTAAAAATAAATAAAATAAAATGGATTTAATTTGGATATTTCAAGGAAAACTCGTCCTAAATTTAATAAATCTAACTTGAAATTATTAGAACGAATCTCGGTCCAAATTTTAAATTTATACAAAATAGATTTTATTCCACTTTTAAGGGATTTCATTATTAAATTCGGATTGAAATTTTAATCTTTATTTTGATCGAGTCGGGATAAGGGAGAGTGCGGTTCAGATTTTAATATTGAGTATTTTAATTTTGGGACCACTTCACCTTGTCTTCTTCCCCTTTCTTCACCCATATTGTTGCAAGATCTGAATCCTCACTCCTTGCCCTCGGCAGTAGCATCAACAGATCAACACTATCACCTTCCTCACACTTTCCTCCCTACCATTTTTGGTTAAACATCTCCCCACCATCTCATTTCTTCACCCTTTTTCTTTCCCAGTTATGGGAAGGTGCCAAACTGGCCTTGCTTGGCTTGATCTGCCACTGCAGACGACTGTTTTCCCCTTCCTTGTTTGATTTCTGCAGCACGCCTCTCCCTCCCTCGTGACTCTGATGGAAAGGCTGTTGCTCACTCTCTCCTCATTTCACTTTTGGTTTGATTTTAAAAACCCAATTGCCCCTAATTCCATCCAGATTCCACATATACACACAACCCTCTCCTTTGCTGTTACCGCCTCCACCAAATCACCACTATCTCCTCAGAGATCTGTTCCAGAAACCGCTACCACCAACACGCCACCACCCCGCCCTTGTTTCGCCGAGAGGAAACAAAGGCCTCCTCACCCTCTTCCTCTGAGCAGCAACGGCCTCTCCTTCTTCCAAGACGCAGAAGAGGCGGCCAGGAACACAGTCGCTCAGAAGCCAGAGCCACCGACGACCGAGCGCGAGCCCACCAATCTCTTCTGTTTACCGATCCCCGCAGGAGTAAGCTTTTCTCCTTCTCTTTCCGATCTGAAACGATGTAAAGTTCCTCCTTTAAGCCTACATCCTCCCTTCCTAGGCCGACCCGTCTCGTTTCCGACTCCGGCGGTCCAACTCAGCCCCGACGAGAGGTTTTCTCCGGCGATATTTAGCGTTCTCGGTAAGCTCTCTCCTCCTCCTTTCCTTATTCGCGTTCTGTCCTTTTGGGCCGGTTGAGGTCGGATTGTTGTTAATTTCGGTCTTCTGGGTGAGAGAGCTGGGACCGGAAAGGGAGCCGCCGACGGGAGCATTCTCCTCCTTCCTCCTTCGTTCCTGTTCACCGTCAAACAGAGAGCTCTGTTCTTCATTTGGGGAGGGAGACAGGCCGACTGGGCCTAATTCTTGGGCCGGATCCGATAGTTTTCCGGGTTTGGGGCTCGGGTATCGGGAAAGGGAACCGGGTCCCTTCCATTCTTTCTTTTCTGGGCTTGGATTGGGAATTTCTATTTCCGGGTTGAGGGATTGGACCCGATTTTCATTCGGTTTTGGGCTAGGATTCGGTTTTAAGATTTAGGGTTGGGCCTTTTCTTCTTTCAGAGTTTTGGGGTTTGTTTGGTTGGGATAATTGTTTTATTGTTTTATGGTTTCTTGGTTATCCAATTATTATTTAATTAATTATTCTGATTTAATTGTTATGTATTAATCATACCTTTATTTATTAATTAAATGTTAGAAATATTTAATAAAAATAGTTGATGTTCATGAGATTTGTATTTATTAATGATAGATTATTTAAAAAGGTCTTAAGACTTACATACTTGGGTAACTAATAATAAATAGAATATAGTATATTTTATAATATTATTGTTGTGAGTTTAAAATATAGTTGGACTTGGATTTTAAAAAAAAGAAAGAAATTGGAAAATGTTTTCAAGGATTAGAATTAATTTAATAAATGTAAAAGGAGGATTTTTAGAAATGATCTAACCTTGGCGGATTTGTTTTGATAAAATAATAATAATAAGTTGATCTGAGGGACGATGTTTTATAAATGGATTTTTGAGCCAAATATGATTGAGAAATTGTTTTAAAAATGAGTTGACTTAATTTGAGGTTTAAAAGTTGGGAAACTTTGGGAAATGAGTTTGGAAATATTGTTGGCGAGATTTATCGATGGTTTTGATTAAATGGTTTTGGTTGATGTCGATCGTATCGGAAGGGTTTTAGAAATGGTTTTACTATCGGTTGGTTTTGAACATATTGAGAACTTGGGTTTTGTGCGAGTATGAATGTTGGTCCATCGTCTTATGACAATGACTTGGTGATAGGTGTGTATTGCTAGTGGATTACTCTGGACTTGCATTTGGGCCCTTGCTTGTATTATTATGTTGTTCTGCATCTTCAGGTAAGTTTCCTAGGGGGCTTACTCAGGTTGGACATTCATGCCTGTTGTTGCATTTTATGTTAGGTGTTGCATATGCATAAAAGCATGCCATGTAGTATCATGTTTAGGTTGCACTAATTGATTGAGCATCTGTTTACTTTATGCGTTTGAAACAGAACGGTCGTTATCTGTGATAGTCCTAGAGTCTTTGCTAGGATCATAGGGTAGCCCAGCCTCATCGGGTACCCTGAGTCAATCGAGTCATGAACTTCCTTATATTATGATATGCCTGCGGGGTTTATTGTGGAGCGGGTTAGGCATGCGTGTGTTGTGAGCGGAATCTGCCATGTTTTACAGTAAATTTTATATCGATTTCTGTATACATTTCATGCATTTGGGTTAAGATAGTACAGAATCTATGTAGTTTATGTTTATTTGCCAAATTATGGAATCTACACCAGTTTCTGTTTAAATCGCAGAAATCGAGGCGTTTACAGCAATTCTACAGAAGGTCGGAAAAGCTCGGAAAACCGCTACAGAAGTTCAAGATCAAAGCAGCGGAACAAGTCCAGAAACCCAGGCTACTCGATCTCGAGTAACCCTGGTCGAGCTAGACAAGCCATGTCCGGGCACAGCTGGGTCGAGCAGATCATGATCGAGAACCAAGCTCCCCGAGCTCCGGAACCCAACTCGACCTAGACAAGCACTAGTCTAGGTCGACGAAGCCCAGGCGCCCACACCCGGAGTCGACAAGGAGAGCTGGCCGAGGACGAAGCCGAGGACGACCAGGAGGACTCGCTGCCGCGGAAAGAAGGACTCGCTGCCGCGGACCACGCCACTCGCTGCCAGCGGATGGAGAAACTCGAGAAGACCTAGTCGGCCAACCTTACTCGAGGTCGACTAGGGCTCGTCGAGATCGACGAGCACCTGAGTCCTTGTCCGAGCATGTGCGAGCAACCTGAGGAGAGCCACCCGAGGAGGCTTAGTCGATGACTCACCTCTACTCGAGGTCGACTAGGCTAACTCGAAGTCGACGAGCACCAGTGAGCCAGAGTCCGAGCCACATCGAGCAGAGTCGAGCCAAGCCGAGCCACCCAACTCGAGGTCGAGGAGACCTACTCGAGGTCGACTAGACCCAGTTTCCAGAATCTTCTCGACGAAGCCTTGTCCGAGTAGACTTGACGTTGCTTGATGCCGAAGGCGGAAGATTCTATCCAAATCCATCGAAGATCTATCCGAATTGATCAAGTCCTATCTATGGAAGGAAATCTATCAAACATGAAGACCTACCACATTAGTTTTATCTTTTTCCCTTATGGATTTATTTCCATTAAACATTTATTTATCTTTTAAGCAATTTAGATATAGATAGATATCTTCTTTCCTAGAATAGCTAGGGAATGAAGGCTATAAATAAAGCTCATGGGGCTGGTTTTTCATTCATTCCAAGTTACACACAATTCCATTCAAGTAGAGTAGTTTAGGGGTTCTAAGGTTTTTAGGGTTTTTGGCTTTCTGCGAAAGTTGATTGCCAGGATTGTAAAAGGTTTTGGAATTTAGTTTAATGCAAGTTGTTTTCTTTTCATCAATCAATGTCTGCGATTGCGATGAGGCGTGAGTAGTCCACCCACTTCTGGGGCTGGGGTGAGCCCGACGGTGGCCGTGTGAGGCGATGCGATAAAGGTCAGATCTTTTTGTGCAATTCATCTTCTATCCCTATGAGCATGATTCTTTTGCGGGAGTTGAAGGTGATCCTTGTTTGTGTTATTGAAGCGAAAGTGATCTTAATGCAACTTGGATTAATTATGTGAAAAAGGGTTAGTAACAATTAGGGTTTATGCGAAAGCCTCTATATTCCTATTTGTTAATAACGAAAGTTATTTAGATGGAAAGCATGATCTTTTATGCCTTTATGTGTTACTTTTCATGGTTACTGTTGTGGTGTTGAAACCCTAGCTTTGGAAGTCTTTAGTTTATTGATTTATTTCATCGAAATTCGTGTTCCGTGTTCGAAAAGCATTTGCATTTAATTTTCTGCTCTTATCGACCTCGAGAAACTTGTCGACATCGAGTTATCTACTCGACGTCGAGGAGATTGTTGGAGTCGAGTTCCTTCCCTTTTGCGGTTGTCGACTTCTGCTGTTGTGTCGAGAACATCTTGTCGATTTGCCTTCTGTGTCGAGTACTTCTCGATATCGAGGACTTCTGTGTCGACAAAGTTTGGTCGAGTTACTTGCTGTCTCTTTCGAGTAGTTTGCCTTTGCTTTTGTTTGCTTTGCTTTGTTTCTGTCTTTTCCGTGCTATTCTGTCTTGTCTGTGAGAATCTGATAGCTATCTGAGAACTGCTGACGTGCTTCCTCGTGGATTCGATCCTGACTTTTCTCTTATTACAACGGGAGGAAGTCTTGTATTCATTTGCTGAGACAGGGAAGTCAGTCTGATCTTTATTTCATATTTATTTCATACTCGATTACCTCCTGCAACAACAAATTGGCGCCGTTGCCGGGGAAGCAATCAATCGCGCCTTAGGTAGTCAGTTCTCACTGTTTCTTTGAGTTAGATTGCAGGTGTATGCGTCGTTCTGGTCAAACACCTGAGTTTGACAGCTTAGACGAACCGGAGCGCTACCTACACATCCACTCCAAACTCAAAAGGATCATGGCGGCCGCTGAAACACAGGAACAGCTGATCGCTAGGCTTACCAGGGAACTAGCCGCAAGGTATGCCGCTATCAACGCTAAAGATGCTGCTATCGCCGCTGAGAGAGCAGCAAGGGAACAAGCACAGGCTGAGCTTGCCCAGTATCCCACCACGGCAGAGGATTACATGCACCCAACTCTCGTCGTGCCTGAATCGGCGATTCTAATCCCTGAAAACTCTTTTGAAATTCGCACTCAATTTCTTATAGAGCTTAAAAATAATGCCTTTTACGGCAGATTTAATGAGTGTCCTCTTGAACATATTACTAACTTTCATGATATGTGTCGTACTCTTGCAGAAGGTACAACTCTGGAATATGTCAAGATGAAAGCTTTCCGTTGGTCGCTCGCTGGACCTGCACTGAAATGGCTGGAAGGGCTGAAAGCAAAATCACTCACAACCTGGGCCCAAATAGAGCAAGAGTTTCTGAACAAATTCTTCCCACCTGCCAAAACAGCACATCTCCGCCAGAAAATCACCGTCTTTAAACAGCAGAAAGGGGAACCGCTGGCAAGGGCATGGGAGCGCTACAAGGAACTGCTGCGATCTTGCCCTACTCATGGACAGCCACCCTACATCATTCAGGAGATCTTCTTCAACTCTCTGGATCAAGTCACTAAGGACAGAATCAACAATTATACTCGCTACGAGTATCTGACAATGCCGCCAAGTGACGCATGGGGAGTACTGGAGAAGCTCACTACCTACGACAACAAGTATGGGTCTACTGCAACTTATGAAGAGAACCCATACGCCAGACCAGCACCATCCATGCCCCTCTATGAGCCATCAAAGGAGATTGATCCGGATGTCAGGGAGCAATACTACAGAGACCAGAATAGGAATCTCATCAAGCAAGTAAAGTATCTCTCTGTCAACCAGCCTTGCATAGAATGCGGATCGCAAAGGCACACCACTCCTGAGTGCCCACACACAGAGCAAGTCAGATTGGCAGAGCACCATGAGGATGCAGCTTACGCAGGGGGTCCCAATCGCTACATGGGGGACCAAAGGTTTCAGCAACCACAATGGAACCAAGGAGTCCCTAGGAATCCCCCGCCCTACAGAGCTCCAGGACATCCAGAAAGGGAACAGAAAAAGGATGATATACAGATAGTCCTGGAGGAGATACGGAGGAACCACTCAGAAACTAGGCAATCTTTCAACTCCGTCTATACTCAGATGCAAGGTGTCAACTCTAGGCTTGGGGAAATTGATACATGGCGGAAAACAGTTGATACACAGATTGGTCAGCTAGCAGCGGGAATCCCCAGACAATCAGGAGCACTCCCTGGATCTTCAGAACCAAATCCAAAGGGAAAGACTGGACACGTCGCTTCTGTAAAACTCAGAAGCGGCCATCAACTGCAAGAGCCAGAGGTTGGAAAGCAGCAGAACGACGAAGAACAGCAAGTCGACCTCGACAAGTCCGTAGTCGATCTCGACAAGGCCGTACTCGACCTCGACAAGACTCTCGTCGACCTCGAGGAGAAATTGCCAGAATCTTCGTCTGCGCCGAACAGCAACTCGACTGCACCCAATCCAGTCGATCTTGACAAGACTCTTGTCGATGTCGAGGAGCCCCTGGTCGAGAAATCAGCAGCAACTCCGACGTCTGTTCTGGCTCCGACTCAGAAAAAGAAGCTGCCTTTCCCCACAAAATCTCTAAAGGACCCAGCGGAGAAAAAGTTTCAGCGCTTCATCAAGATGCTTCAGAAGCTGAACGTCACCATCCCCTTCACAGAAGCTCTTAATGAAATGCCGTCCTACGTCAAGTTCCTGAAGGAGATTCTGAGCAAAAAGCGATCGATGACAGAAATCACAGAGGAATGCAGCCATCTGGACATATTGGAGAAGAGGCCGGATCCAGGTAAGTTTGCTATAACTATTGGATTTGGTCCTTACAAAATTAATGCTTTATGTGATCTTGGAGCTAGTGTTAGTATTATGCCTTTAACGATTTGGTCCAAGATTAAGATAGGTGCCTTAGAGCCTGTGGATGCTAGACTATACATGGCCAACAACACAATGGTCATTCCAACAGGCATGGTGGAAAATGTCCCAGTACAAGTAGGTAAATTCTTCGTTCCTGCTGATTTCTTAATTGTTGATATGCAAGAAGATCCTGCTTGTCCAATTATTCTAGGGAGACCATTCTTGGCGACGGTGGATGCCAATATAAGTGTAAGGAAAGGAGTGCTCACCTTCAACATCAGTGATGAGGTCATTGAGTATTCCTTTAACAAAACTGAAAGGCATACGGGTCCAATGGAAGAGGTCAAATCTATCTCAGCTGGCTACATCACTTGCGGGGAACCCAAGGTCAGAAATATGACCCCTAAGGAGATAGAAAAGAGGGACATGGAGGCCCAGGTGGAGGAGATCATGGCAATCCTTAAGGAAAACACAGAGAATCCAATCGACACAGACCAAGGTAAGTCGTTGTGGATTAATTATTTTTCGGATGCCTTGACAGGAGCTAAGTATGGGGTCAAGATCGACCAGGGCTCCTCGACATCGAGTAGAACCCTAGTCGATCTCGACCAAACCAAGGAGACTCCACCAGAGCCAGTTTCGTCGAGCAGCCAGACGGAAGCCAAACCCTCGTCGATCTCGAGTAGGCTACTCGAGGTCGACAAGAACCCAGCCAACACGACTCCTGCTTCCTCGACACAGAAGCCGCCTGACGCACCATCCCTAGTCGAGATCGACAAGGGTCTTGTCGAGATCGACCACTCTTCGACAGCCTCGGCTTCTTCTTCCTCGACGATGGTGACTCCAGGACCAAAGCCCTACTCGACCTCGAGTAAGCTTGTCGAGGTCGACCACCACCCAATGCCACCAGACATGCCTTCCTCGATGAGCCACCCGCCAGGAGCAAAGTCCTTGTCGATGTCGAGTAGCCTACTCGAGGTCGACGAGCCACCCTCTTCCTCGACTTCTGCTTCTTCGACTAGGACACCACCAGAGCCTGCAATCTCGTCGATCTCGAGGAGCCCTAGTCGAGATCGACCAAACACCGTGGTGCCCGATTCCGTTTTCGTAAGGGTAAGTCAAGGTATGGATCTTTCTTCTCCTATTTCCATCAAAGATTTATCTATACATGGGAGAGGTCTGCCTTGGTATGTGCGATTGTGCAGGATTTCCAATGATGAGCCTAAGGAGTATGAAGTTGGAGACAAGCTCTATGTCTCTAAATCAAAGGATCATTGGTTTCCTATCAAATTCAACAAGAAGCGGATGGGACCGTTCGTGGTAAACAAGATCCATTCTGGAGGATTACAGCTGATGGACAAGAATAGAGTCTTATTTGAGGCCCAAGCTACATGGGCCCTGCAGATGCCACCTTGAGCTAAATGGAAAGTCGGCCTAAGCGACTATAAAATCTAGAGCATGTACATAGACTTTTTAGGACATTTAAACTTTGTTTTTTGTTTTTGGTTTTGAACATTTCTTTGGTTTTTGTTGTTTCTATTATGGGTATATGTCTTCTACTTTTCAGGTCAATGGATAGAACCAAAGCTTACTCGGACTAAGAGGTGCTCCATTCGAAATCTTGCAGTTCTGCACACATGTCTTGTGAGTTTCTTTCTTTACCCTTTACATTGTTTTTTATACAGTGAGGACACTGTAATGTTTAAGTATGGGGTGGGGGAAGGGCTTACTTTATGCATATTTTCCATACTTGACATTATGTGTGCATTATTTTTTTTGGAATTGCTACATGGCTATTTTGGAATGCATTATTTATTTATGTGCTTATATGCATGTTTTCCAAAAGTCTTGAAAAATGACCCCCGTTTGAAAATTTTTAATAATGTCATGGAAGCTTTATATTGAACTCGACGATGCAAAATTGGATTCATTAGAGATATAGTATGAAATTGCCTAGTAAAGGGAAGTCACAATGAAGTGCATTATTTCTTGAAAACCATGAAAGGAGGTAAAATTTGAAATTGCTTTTGACATGTTGCATGATAAGATGATGGAGGACTTTATATTTCCATATAATGCTCATTGTTTATAATCCTAGCCTTACCTATGCTTATGCATTACACAAAAGCCATAATATGCCTTATTTCATATATTGCTCCACATGATCTAAATATTTCCATTCTTTACCTTATCCGGGGATTATGTTGAGAATGATGTTACATTATGGAGATTGTTATATGGTTGTTGTGTTTATCATTATTGAAGTTTGGCGGGAAATTGTTTGAAATATATGGAAAATTTAATGAGTGAAAGAAAATTCAATCACCTCAGGAGATAAAGGTAGATTGACCCTGCTCTCTGAGATAATAGTTTGGAGAGATGGGACATATTGTGAGGAGTCCGACGCACTAAGTATCCGGGGCCATTCATGACACCCATGTTTGCGACTTGCGAGAAGGCAGTGCTGAGGTTAGAGAGGTAAAAGCATTATTATTGAAAAAAAAAAGCAATATGAAAGGTGATGAATCAAAGAAAGAAAGAATGTGGAATGAAACTCAAGTTCGAAAGTGATCCATTTCCCCGGATCAAACGCACCACATTGCCAGAAATTGCCCACCTTTTAGCCTTTTACCAATCTACTCCTTCATGAGCTTAAATTAAAGTCTTCTTGATTATCAAATGCTTTGTCACTTATGATTGTTTATGCATAACCCTCCTTTTGTGAGTAGATGTTGCTTTTACATATTTGCACATGCATGAATCTGTGACACTAGTACCTTTTCGAGGATGGTAATCGATTGCAGGAACATATAAGAATGAATCTAAGATGTTGAGAGTTTTAATTACTTCCCCTGAATGACAAATAAAAGTATTGCTTGAGGACAAGCAAGCTTAAGTATGGGGTGTTTGTTGTGAGCGGAATCTGCCATGTTTTACAGTAAATTTTATATCGATTTCTGTATACATTTCATGCATTTGGGTTAAGATAGTACAGAATCTATGTAGTTTATGTTTATTTGCCAAATTATGGAATCTACACCAGTTTCTGTTTAAATCGCAGAAATCGAGGCGTTTACAGCAATTCTACAGAAGGTCGGAAAAGCTCGGAAAACCGCTACAGAAGTTCAAGATCAAAGCAGCGGAACAAGTCCAGAAACCCAGGCTACTCGATCTCGAGTAACCCTGGTCGAGCTAGACAAGCCATGTCCGGGCACAGCTGGGTCGAGCAGATCATGATCGAGAACCAAGCTCCCCGAGCTCCGGAACCCAACTTGACCTAGACAAGCACTAGTCTAGGTCGACGAAGCCCAGGCGCCCACACCCGGAGTCGACAAGGAGAGCTGGCCGAGGACGAAGCCGAGGACGACCAGGAGGACTCGCTGCCGCGGAAAGAAGGACTCGCTGCCGCGGACCACGCCACTCGCTGCCAGCGGATGGAGAAACTCGAGAAGACCTAGTCGACCAACCTTACTCGAGGTCGACTAGGGCTCGTCGAGATCGACGAGCACCTGAGTCCTTGTCCGAGCATGTCCGAGCAACCTGAGGAGAGCCACCCGAGGAGGCTTAGTCGATGACTCACCCCTACTCGAGGTCGACTAGGCTAACTCGAAGTCGACGAGCACCAGTGAGCCAGAGTCCGAGCCACATCGAGCAGAGTCGAGCCAAGCCGAGCCACCCAACTCGAGGTCGAGGAGACCTACTCGAGGTCGACTAGACCCAGTTTCCAGAATCTTCTCGACGAAGCCTTGTCCGAGTAGACTTGACGTTGCTTGATGCCGAAGGCGGAAGATTCTATCCAAATCCATCGAAGATCTATCCGAATTGATCAAGTCCTATCTATGGAAGGAAATCTATCAAACATGAAGACCTACCACATTAGTTTTATCTTTTTCCCTTATGGATTTATTTCCATTAAACATTTATTTATCTTTTAAGCAATTTAGATATAGATAGATATCTTCTTTCCTATAATAGCTAGGGAATGAAGGCTATAAATAAAGCCCATGGGGCTGGTTTTTCATTCATTCCAAGTTACACACAATTCCATTCAAGTAGAGTAGTTTAGGGGTTCTAAGGTTTTTAGGGTTTTTGGCTTTCTGCGAAAGTTGATTGCCAGGATTGTAAAAGGTTTTGGAATTTAGTTTAATGCAAGTTGTTTTCTTTTCATCAATCAATGTCTGCGATTGCGATGAGGCGTGAGTAGTCCACCCACTTCTGGGGCTGGGGTGAGCCCGACGGTGGCCGTGTGAGGCGATGCGATAAAGGTCAGATCTTTTTGTGCAATTCATCTTCTATCCCTATGAGCATGATTCTTTTGCGAGAGTTGAAGGTGATCCTTGTTTGTGTTATTGAAGCGAAAGTGATCTTAATGCAACTTGGATTAATTATGTGAAAAAGGGTTAGTAACAATTAGGGTTTATGCGAAAGCCTCTATATTCCTATTTGTTAATAACGAAAGTTATTTAGATGGAAAGCATGATCTTTTATGCCTTTATGTGTTACTTTTCATGGTTACTGTTGTGGTGTTGAAACCCTAGCTTTGGAAGTCTTTAGTTTATTGATTTATTTCATCGAAATTCGTGTTCCGTGTTCGAAAAGCATTTGCATTTAATTTTCTACTCTTATCGACCTCGAGAAACTTGTCGACATCGAGTTATCTACTCGACGTCGAGGAGATTGTTGGAGTCGAGTTCCTTCCCTTTTGCGGTTGTCGACTTCTGCTGTTGTGTCGAGAACATCTTGTCGATTTGCCTTCTGTGTCGAGTACTTCTCGATATCGAGGACTTCTGTGTCGACAAAGTTTGGTCGAGTTACTTGCTGTCTCTGTCGAGTAGTTTGCCTTTGCTTTTGTTTGCTTTGCTTTGTTTCTGTCTTTTCCGTGCTATTCTGTCTTGTCTGTGAGAATCTGATAGCTATCTGAGAACTGCTGACGTGCTTCCTCGTGGATTCGATCCTGACTTTTCTCTTATTACAACGGGAGGAAGTCTTGTATTCATTTGCTGAGACAGGGAAGTCAGTCTGATCTTTATTTCATATTTATTTCATACTCGATTACCTCCTGCAACAACAGCGTGCCCCCCGATTATGATGGAATGCATTCACAAGCTGGCCAGTCTCCGCCCTATCGGAAGGGGGTGGAGGTAGGAGAGGGATATGCCACTTGGCATTGTCTTGGGCCCTTTACAGTATTTCTGCACATTATTATACTTAGGGGCATGCTAGTGTGTTTGACTTACGTACTGCATTAGAGCATCTTTATTAGGTATAGCACATACTATGTGGCCTCAGCGAGGACTGCCGGTCCCGCATGAGTGGCTCGATCTGACTCCTTTCCCCGTTCTTTTTTTTTAAGGTATTTTCTGCAGATATTGTTGCTCCTTGCTTCTGTGACGGGAAACCCTTTGGCGAATCGAAGAACCTAGCTAATATTCTAACTTGGTAAAATGGTAATCACTCGCTTATGATTTGGTTTTGACCCAGCTTGTCGTGGCATTTGTATCTTAACCTTGCTTCCGCTTTACTTTCACTTGAATTGAATTTCGCGACATATTCTTAAGATAGGTTAAGGGTACCCAACGACCCTTCGTGACTTTTAGGGTGTGAAATTCCTCTTTCCACTAACCTTAAAATGAGTTTGAAACCTCGACCCGTACCTGGATTGCAAGATCCGAACAAGGGGTTTCATCCCTTGAAACGTAACCTGGAAATCATAATTCTGGGCCGTTATATTAGAAACCTATTAGGACGTGTTGTGATATGATATATGAAGTAATGAAGAGTATGAACTATGGGATAATGATGTGCTATTATGTGGAAGCATGATGTTTTATTATGTGGGAACGGTAGGCAAAATATTAGCTTGTTCTTTACAGATGGGTTGGGAGACTCAAATGAGATCATTATGAGTGTTATTAACTGATTCTGTGCTGAGTGCTTGCTGTGCTAGAGATCTGATTAGGTATGCCTAACAATGAGTTGTGTATTGACATATCTGTGCAAACGGGATAGTGGGAGTACCCTTGTTTCTGTGTGGTCAAACCCAGCTTGTGTGGAACAGCCCCTTCCACTATGTTAACCCCTTGACGGTTCTATCTAGCCTTTTCCTGGATGTCAGTGTCTTCCACGGGGAATTGGATTGGTAACCACTTTGTGTCGGGAATCATGTATGGATATGAAGGTTGTCTGAGTGCGTATTGGAAGGTGGTTCTTGATGTCACTTTGAGTCAAAAGTAAGGTGTTCTCGGGACTGTCTTTCTTGATTCTTATGATGATCACCCAGTGCTTTCTTACCACAAAGAGTCGTACCAAGTCCCACTGTAATTTGGGGTGATGAGTTAGTTGGGGAAGGTCAATGGTTGCCCTTAGGGATCCCTGTTCGGTTGTAATGGTGACTCTCTCTGAACTATATGACATGATCTTATAGCCTCCTGCATATACCTTGCGAATGACTATTAGTAGAGACTGCTCATGCTATTACATATGTGATTGCTTAGATTGCTTCAGTCTCGTGTTGTGTTTGGCCTTCTATCATGATTGCATGTTTTTATAGCATGTTTACTTGGCCTATTGATCGTATGATTGATTGGAAGCATAAACCACATGATATGAACCTATATGCTTTTTGTTTTCGCTTGGGTTAGGTCCATGATAGTGTGATAAACTCTTCTCTGTACAATTTCCTGGAAATGATCTCCTTAGCATGCTAGATGATGATGTGTCGATGCTCCTTATTCCTTTTGTGACAAGAATCTATCGCATGCCCATCCATTTTGTGTTCGTCAAATTGAATAGTACTGATGATTTTACAAGTTGATATTGTTGTGTGTTACTTGCGTGGAATGGAGAATATGAGGTTTAATTGAGTCTTGGTGAATGAATGTTTCATCCTAGTATGTGCTGATTTGAACTCATGTTCCCGTATTCTAGTCATATTGCTCAATACTTAGACTCGTGTTATACATCGTAAAAACCTCCCTCATGCTTCTGTATTGCTGGAATGTGATTGAATTGATTTCTTGCGTGTCATCACGATCCGTGCATGCATGCATCGTATATTATGTTGAGCCTTAGTATCATGTAGGATCCTTGGTTATGACTCGTGTGAATTATATCTTGCTTGCATTATTGTCGATTCTCTCTCGAGCTAGGGTCCTGATAGTGTGGTTCTTCCCTCTTTCTATCACCATAACATGTCTTACTCATGCCAGATAATTGATGTTGAATTCGATGATTGATTTGCTTTTCGTAATGGTTAATCATAGCATGCTTACATGTTATCACTCGGTAGTGTTTCCCTATTACGTTATGAATTCCTCTTGTGCTGGCATAGATGTATGATTTGGCACCTCGCATGATCACACACCACGTTGTATTATTTCGCATATGCATGACGAATGAATGTTAGAATGAATTTAGTCGAGTTACCTTGATTGTGGTCATGAGTCGATATGTGCTAGTAGTATCATGTAGGGCTTATGATTTCCAAAACGACTCGCCAAATGATCACATGTTGTACTTGTTCTATAATGTGATGACTATTGTACCATATATGTGCTCTATGATGGTTCGTTCTTAACATGATTATAATTTATCGTCCATGATATCTTTCTTGTTACTTTTGATGATGCCTCATGTTTCGTGAATATTATGTTGAATTCCTCTTAATGACTCTTGACTATGCTTGTATCACATCATGTATCGCTAGTATCATGAATGACCCATGCTTTCTAAATGTATTCCATCATATGATTACGTGTCACGCTTGACCTATTATATGATCATTGTGCCAGATGAGATAGTTATTATATTGCTCCTATATGTTCTCATATGATGCATACCTTAAGCTCGTGCATTGCTCATATATGTGATATTTGCTCTGTTTGGTAAATCCCGCATACCTCGCTAAGACTACTAGGCATTATGGTTTTCATGAATCGATAGACTGTTAGCTTGTCTCGCATGCACCTCAAGGTAGAACTTAAATGTGTCTTTTGAATGTATGTGTATGTCGTTGATCTTCGAGATAGGTACATGTTAGTGTGGGTTGATATGGTTGATTGATATGCCCCATGATGAAACTGTGTCCGCCTGTCACAATTGCAACTTAATAGACCTCCATAAGGGCGTTGTTACTATTCCCGGGTCAGAGTCTTCTCTCTAGTATTGTCGTCTGTAGTTGTGGTCCGTGTTTCTTCCCCGAAGGGAATTTGGGTTGTCTTTTCTTGTCACTCCCCTATCTCCCCTAACTTGGACTCTTGCGCGATACATTGGACGAGCGACTGCACGGAAAAAGGAAAGGAAGTTGGATAGCGATAGAGCAGCGCAGCGGAAGCGTGGGCCCATAACCCACGGGCCTCAGGATCTATGATGTCGGCGGAACGAGCACGCATCGAGAATTACGGTTACTGTGTACGATATGACTTGCAAGCGAGAGTGTTCTCCGTTCGAATTGCTAACCCTTTTGAATTTGTTTACGATAATATTGCACTGACCTGACGACGAGATTTATGTGTTAATGTTCTGACTTGATGATGGATGTTGCCTGATTGCCCGTTATCTATGATGATATGATTTGGTGCCTTATAGATCTCTTGTACCATGATGTCTTGACGTATTGCTACTCTAAGTTGCTAAGCATGATTTGAATTCTCTTTCCTATAAAACGTGAACTACATATGCTAAGAAGTCTGAATTATATCTGATAAGGTTATAATGAAACATGCTAGCTTGACTTGATTATGTTCATATATGATGTTTGCAATGATTATTGAGCATGCTGATAGACTGAGACTTGCTGAACCTATGATGTTTTGTTGATAAAGGCTAGTTGATATGATGTAGACCTTATGCTTGATGATTTTCATGATTGTTTCTTCCTTAAACATGTGGGTGAGGTCATTTGGTGGCGTGGTTGGAGAGTGGTGAAAGAATTTTGGGCGGTTGGGATGATCAATGGTATTAGGATGTGAGTCGCGAGAGAGGGATGTTGGCTTAGGTAAGACAGAGTGAGCTTTGAGATTTATGGGGGGGGCAATGTTGGGGATTCTGATGAGCTTCCAGGAGATGTTTGAGATGCTTCGGGTAGTAGGAGAAGTGTAAGGAAGGGTTCGTGAATACCGGGGACATGGTATTAGAGAGTACTGGGGAGTGAAGTTAGAGGTAGGAATTGGATTCTTAGAGGTGGATGGTGTGGTAGTACTTGGCGGAAGGAGGGGCGAGATTTGAGCATTGAGATGAATCGGGATTTCTTTGGGAAGTTTTTTTTGTCAGAGTTAACGTTGGCGAGTCTGGAAGAGGATTAGTCTCGGCTTGAAAGAGGAGATGGGAGAGTTGGGATTGTGTTTTACTTTGATTGGTATGATTTTCTTGCTTATGTGATTTATTCATATCTGATGGCATGACGTTAGGTAGCGACCATGATAAAACCTGATATGGAATGACATTACCTGTTCATATGCAATGTTGAAATCTACTTGATAGTGGCAAGTGTTATCATGATATATTGATGTTTGGTTATTGTAAAGGCTTGGATTCTTAAATCCTAATTTTTCGGAAAAAGAGAATTAAAAATGAAGTTAAATCGGTTTTAAAACTCGTTTAACGGATTCCGACCGGAATATAAAATTTGACGAATAAATTTCATCATTTTTCCTTGAAAATTCAAAATAATTATCGGATGGTAATATCCTTGTCGATTTTAAAAATCTAATTAATCGAGAAAAGTGAGATTTGGGGAAACTAAAATTCAAAGACTAATTACGGGATTCGAAATTCGTGTATTGTGGATCTGTTTCCGAGTATTGTTTTAGTCAATTCTACACACAATCCCTCACCCACTCTCTTACCCTACCCTGCAAACCGAGCCCATCCCCTCTCGCCTATTTCATCATTGTCACCCCGTCACCTACTCCATCACAATCACCTTCACCTCTCGCCATCACTCATCTGCTCTACGCCATCACCCTCAGCTCCCGCCTGCACCATTACACCATCACCATCTCAGCCCATGCCACCTCCACTCCTCCGGTTCCACCAGCCTTCCTTTCCTCTCCTCCTTGCCCAGGCCGGAAGCCCAAGCTTCCTCTGTTTCGAAGGCCGTCGAGCCGAGCAAGTCCCTCCCGAACTCAAAATGACAGTAGCAGCTCCACCTGCGCTTCTTCCTTCGAGAAGCAGCCCAAGCCACCTCCTCCGATGTCCATCGTCACCACGACGCAGCCCAGGAGCCGCCGGAACCGCCACCGAAGCTCCTTCCCCTGTTCAAGCGCGCTTCACCGCTTTGGTAAGCTGTTCTCTTTCGTTTCCGATCCAAATCACCCCCGAGCTCCTCCATCACACTCACCCATGTCCAGCGCAGGTCCGACGAGCCATCACAAGCCACCGACGAAGCCCGGAACTCCGATCGAGAGCTCCGTAGTCGCGAAATCACCTCGGTGAGCTTCCACCATTTCCTTCCTTCATCGATTGGAATTCGTGCTTTATTTAATGTCTAGAATAGTCACGAGTGAGCATGAGATGAGTGTGGGACGATCGGGTGGGCTCGAGAGCTCCGACGAGCTCGAGAGAGGTATCGAGGCGGGCGAGCAACGAGGTACGAGAAGTGGGTAGGCGAGAGCGGGAGCGGGCAAGGACGAGGGCAAGCTGGGCGAGTCCGGGTGAGTAGGAGGTGAAGGCGAGACTGGACAACGGAGGAGCGACGAGGGAGGCAGGGTGGAGAAGCTTCCGTCGCCGGCGGGGACGAGGCATCGCAAGCCATGGCGGGAAGCTTGAATCGGGAGGAAGAAGAGACTTGTGGCCCCCCCTACTAACTTATATATATATATATAATCGTTATTCATTATTGAACCGGGTTGGCAGTTGCGGGTTCGGTTCGATTCGGTACGGTTCGGGTTATCCGTTTATTATTTAGCTAATTAACGGTAATTAAAATATATTATAATAGTATTTGAGGATTTAAAAGACAAATTATTCTATTTTGGGAGAATTATAAGGGTTGAATTATTAAATAAAAATGATCGGGATTTTAGGGGATTTGGAAATAATTTATAAAAGTGTTAAATAAATGGTATTTAAAATATCATGTAATACTATTTGAGATTAAAATATATTATTGGGACTTAAATATTTATAAAGAATTTGGAAAAGAATTTCAATGTTGGAAAGTAACCTAATAAATAAATTCAAAAGGGAATTTGGCGAGTATTTTCAAGGGTCGGATTACTTAACTATTTAACTGGGACTTGAAACGGTTCTGAAACTAAACTGGGAATAAGACTTGTTCGATGACTAACTAGCATGATAATATGATCGTTTGACTAACAGTATGATATGTATGACTAATAGCATGACTTGTGGTGAATTATTATATGAGATTAAATGTCGGATAATTATGGCAATCTAGTAGGATTTTTTATCACACAAATTATGTCTTGTGATTTTGATGAACCATTGAGGTATATGCGGAAATGACGTATATGAACATGCAGAATTGGTTGAATGATTTATGGAGAACGATGTGGTCTTGAGGAGTGGATGATGCGATGAAATGACTTTCATAATATGTTACTTGTTCTATTGATTGAGGTGTGCTTGAATGCTTAATAGTTGAATGTAGACTTATGTATATATTCCATTATGTACTAGGTGATACTTTGTGATTGTGAATATTGTGTGATGGATTGTTCTGTTGCCGGTCTACTAGCCAGGTAAGTAGCTCCGGGGCTTACTCAGTAACCAGTACCTCCTGCCTGATGTGTCATATAGTATGTAGGTGTTTCATATGCATAAGAGCATGCCATGTAGTATCATGCTTAGGAATTGCACTTACGAATGAGCATTCTTATTCTGTATGCGTTTGAATACAGAACGGCCGTTATCTGTGAGTCCTAGAGTCCTTTCTAGGGTCATAGGGCAGCCCAGTTTCATCGGGTGTTGCCCTCCTTGAGTTATATATATATATCACGAGATACGAGATGAGCATGAGATACGAGATGAGCATGAGATGCGATATGATGATGAGCTTTGATATGCTATAGTATCGAACTGGCCAGTCTCCACCCTAGCTGGAAGGGGGGTGGTGGTAGAAGAGGGATATACCACTTGGTATTCTTTGTTAAGGCCTTACTTAATATTCTGCACATATGAATTAGGAACATGATAGTGTGGTTAATATTCCAGTACTGCATGGAGGCATCCTTTATTCTAGGTATAGGCGTATTATATGTCCTCAGCGCGGTCAGAGGACCCGCGGGCGGACTCTTGGCCTGACTTGGTGGTATAGTTTCAGGTACCCGATACACTGCTTGATTTTGTGTTGTTATGACGGGGTCAATTCATATGGCGGAGAGTGAGTGTTTGAAACCTGATTTCACCAGATTCATGCTTTTGGAATTTCCCCCTACTTATACTCTGTTTTGACCCGGCTCTGCCGTGGCACTGGTTGTATTATTTTCAGAACTTATGTCCTTTGCATGATAAAGGATTTCCCGCGTTGTAGACTTAGGACAAGTACAAGGGTTTACCCCGGGGTCTCCAACGGACCTTCCGGATTTGGGTGCGAAATCCCACTTTAAACTACACGTCTTCGATTTCAAACCTTCAACCTGTACTCGGGGCGCAAGATCCCAACGAGGGGTTTCATCCCTCGAAACGTAACTCGGGAATCTTAATCCCGGGCCGTTACAGTTATCCTGTTATGTCATTTTAGAAGCCTGATAGGATATGTTGTGACAGGATACATAAGATAATAATGTGTTATTATGTGAAAGAATGATGTTATGCTATATGGTCATTAAGCCTGACTAGGGATATGTTAAATAATGAATATGAATTGGAGTATGAATACGACTTGTATATGTAAGATAATGATGCCTAATTACTAAATGAATGTTATATGATATTGTGATGAGTTACAGTAATGTCTTTCGAGCATGTTGACACCTTGATGATTGATATAGGTTGATCTTCCCTTTTTGCCGAATCTTAAACGGCATGACTTGTTGTGTTGATGTGTTGACATTGAGTTTTGATTCGTTGACTCTATGGTAAGGAGTTACCTTTTATGAATTTGGTGTGATATTGAGATGTGGGTAATCATTTTGTCATAGATGCATATTGGGACCTTAGTATGATGTGGAGATGTTGATGTGACCTTGTGACACTGTGTTGGCATATGTTTGAGACTTTTCGTATGATGTACTCGTTGGGGATCGATTGGTTATGTAGTTATGCATTGCTTATGGCTTGTGAATCTTGCTTGATTTGAGACTGATAGATTGATTTGATTCTGGAAACTAGGAAGAGAATATGGGATTAGCCTTTAGAGGTGGACGATTCCACCTCCGAGCTTCTGAATTTGATTGATTGTTATGCGAGAAACTGATTCGGTTTTTGAGGATTTTGGCGAAATTTGATCGAAAGGATTTTACTTGTTTTGGTGTAAAGTTGCTTGGTTAAACGTCTTATTTGAATATTTTGGGCAGTTTGAAAAGGAATTACTTGGAATTTTTCAATAATAAACGTTACCGAGAGTTTCAAAGATTTCGAAGCCAATCTTTTTCAATTGCGGAATCCCCTTTAAAACTTTTCAAACCCGGGCAACTCTATGATACTTCACGAAGTGGATACAAACATTTTATGAGGGCGCTTGTAGGGTGCTTGCTAAGACCTAGTGATGACATTATAGAACTTTTAGAGTTGCAGTACTTCCGAAAAGTCGAAGCGAGGATGTGATAGGGGCGCTTATTGCATACTTGTCAAGGCCAATTGGAGGTGTCACGATCATGACTAGGATGTTGTGAGAATCCCGGAAGACGCAACCGAGATGATTACAAGATCCTTGGACATGGTCCTCGGACTCATCAATTTCAAACTTCATCTCCTACTTTATTTTGGTTTTAGTCTCGGGGACGAGCCTTGTTTTTAGAGGTGGATGATGTAAAGGCCCGGATTTTTAAAATAATAATTTAAAAATAAATAAAATAAAATGGATTTAATTTGGATATTTCAAGGAAAACTCGTCCTAAATTTAATAAATCTAACTTGAAATTCTTAGAACGAATCTCGGTCCAAATTTTAAATTTATACAAAATAGATTTTATTCCACTTTTAAGGGATTTCATTATTAAATTCGGATTGAAATTTTAATCTTTATTTTGATCGAATCGGGATAAGGGAGAGTGCGGTTCAGATTTTAATATTGAGTATTTTGATTTTGGGAGCACTTCACCTTGTCTTCTTCCCCTTTCTTCACCCATATTGTTGCAAGATCTGAATCCTCACTCCTTGCCCTCGGCAGTAGCATCAACAGATCAACACCATCACCTTCCTCACACTTTCCTCCCTACCATTTTTTGTTAAACAACTCCCCACCATCTCCTTTCTTCACCCTTTTTCTTTCCCAGTTATGGCAAGGTGCCAAACTGGCCTTGCTTGGCCTGATCTGCCACTGCAGACGACTGTTTTCCCCTTCCTTGTTTGATTTCTGCAGCACACCTCTCCCTCCCTCGTGACTCTGATGGAAAGGCTGTTGCTCACTCTCTCCTCATTTCACTTTTGGTTTGATTTTAAAAACCCAATTGCCCCTAATTCCATCCAGATTCCACATATACACACAACCCTCTCCTTTGCTGTTACCGCCTCCACCAAATCACCACTATCTCCTCAGAGATCTGTTCCAGAAACCGCTACCACCAACACGCCACCACCCCGCCCTTGTTTCGCCGAGAGGAAACAAAGGCCTCCTCACCCTCTTCCTCTGAGCAGCAATGGCCTCTCCTTCTTCCAAGACGCAGAAGAGGCGGCCAGGAACACAGTCGCTCAGAAGCCGGAGCCACCGACGACCGAGCGCGAGCCCACCAATCTCTCCTGTTTTCCGATCCCCGCAGGAGTAAGCTTTTCTCCTTCTCTTTCCGATCTGAAACGATGTAAAGTTCCTCCTTTAAGCCTACATCCTCCCTTCCTAGGCCGACCCGTCTCGTTTCCGACTCCGGCGGTCCAACTCAGCCCCGACGAGAGGTTTTCTCCGGCGATATTTAGCGTTCTCGGTAAGCTCTCTCCTCCTCCTTTCCTTATTCGCGTTCTGTCGTTTTGGGCCGGTTGAGGTCGGATTGTTGTTAATTTCGGTCTTCTGGGTGAGAGAGCTGGGCCCGGAAAGGGAGCCGCCGACGGGAGCATTCTCCTCCTTCCTCCTTCGTTCCTGTTCACCGTCAAACAGAGAGCTCTGTTCTTCATTTGGGGAGGGAGACAGGCCGACTGGGCCTAATTCTTGGGCCGGATCCGATAGTTTTCCGGGTTTGGGGCTCGGGTATCGGGAAAGAGAACCCGGGTCCCTTCCATTCTTTCTTTTCTGGGCTTGGATTGGGAATTTCTATTTCCGGGTTGAGGGATTGGACCCGATTTTCATTCGGTTTTGGGCTAGGATCCGGTTTTAAGATTTAGGGTTGGGCCTTTTCTTCTTTCAGAATTTTGGGGTTTGTTTGGTTGGGATAATTGTTTTATTGTTTTATGGTTTCTTGGTTATCCAATTATTATTTAATTAATTATTCTGATTTAATTGTTATGTATTAATCATACCTTTATTTATTGATTAAATGTTAGAAATATTTAATAAAAATAGTTGATGTTCATGAGATTTGTATTTATTAATGATAGATTATTTAAAAAGGTCTTAAGACTTACATACTTGGGTAACTAATAATAAATAGAATATAATATATTTTATAATATTATTGTTGTGAGTTTAAAATATAGTTGGACTTGGATTTAAAAAAAAAAAGAAATTGGAAAATGTTTTCAAGGATTAGAATTGATTTAATAAATGTAAAAGGAGGATTTTTAGAAATGATCTAACCTTGGCGGATTTGTTTTGATAAAATAATAATAATAAGTTGATCTGAGGGACGATGTTTTATAAATGGATTTTTGAGCCAAATATGATTGAGAAATTGTTTTAAAAATGAGCTGACTTAATTTGAGGTTTAAGAGTTGGGAAACTTTGGGAAATGAGTTTGGAAATATTGTTGGCGAGATTTATCGATGGTTTTGATTAAATGGTTTTGGTTGATGTCGATCGTATCGGAAGGGTTTTAGAAATGGTTTTACTATCGGTTGGTTTTGAACATATTGAGAACTTGGGTTTTGTGCGAGTATGAATGTTGGTCCATCGTCTTATGACAATGACTTGGTGATAGGTGTGTATTGCTAGTGGATTACTCTGGACTTGCATTTGGGCCCTTGCTTGTATTATTATGCTGTTCTGCATCTTCAGGTAAGTTCCCTAGGGGGCTTACTCAGGTTGGACAATCATGCCTGTTGTTGCATTTTATGTTAGGTGTTGCATATGCATAAAAGCATGCCATGTAGTATCATGTTTAGGTTGCACTAATTGATTGAGTATCTGTTTACTTTATGCGTTTGAAACAGAACGGCCGTTATCTGTGATAGTCCTAGAGTCTTTGCTAGGATCATAGGGTAGCCCAGCCTCATCGGGTACCCTGAGTCAATCGAGTCATGAACTTCCTTATATTATGATATGCTTGCGGGCTTTATTGTGGAGCGGGTTAAGCATGCGTGCCCCCCGATTATGATGGAATGCATTCACGAGCTGGCCAGTCTCCGCCCTATCGGAAGGGGGTGGAGGTAGGAGAGGGATATGCCACTTGGCATTGTCTTGGGCCCTTTACAGTATTTCTGCACATTATTATACTTAGGGGCATGCTAGTGTGTTTGACTTTCGTACTGCATTAGAGCATCTTTATTAGGTATAGCACATACTATGTGGCCTCAGCGAGGACTGCTGGTCCCGCATGAGTGGCTCGATCTGACTCCTTTCCCCGTTCTTTTTTTAAGGTATTTTCTGCAGATATTGTTGCTCCTTGCTTCTGTGACGGGAAACCCTTTGGCGAATCGAAGAACCTAGCTAATATTCTAACTTGGTAAAATGGTAATCACTCGCTTATGATTTGGTTTTGACCCGGCTTGTCGTGGCATTTGTATCTTAACCTTGCTTCCGCTTTACTTTCACTTGAATTGAATTTCGCGACACAGTCTTAAGATAGGTTAAGGGTACCCAACGACCCTTCGTGACTTTTAGGGTGTGATATTCCTCTTTCCACTAACCTTAAAATGAGTTTGAAACCTCAACCCGTACCTGGATTGCAAGATCCGAACAAGGGGTTTCATCCCTTGAAACGTAACCCGGAAATCATAATTCTGGGCCGTTATATTAGAAACCTGTTAGGACGTGTTGTGATATGATATATGAAGTAATGAAGAGTATGAACTATGGGATAATGATGTGCTATTATGTGGAAGCATGATGTTTTATTATGTGGTAGGAAGCATGATGGGTACTATATGGTTGACAAGCATGATTGGTGGTTATGTAAATGATGAATATGACTTGAAGTATGATCATGGTTAGTATATATGAGATAATGGTGCATGATTTTTAAATGATTGTCATTCGATATTGCGATTAGTTAAGGTGATGTCCTTCAGAGCGTGCTGACATTTTGATGATTTATATACTGCTTGATCTTCCCTTTTCTGAATCTTAATAGCACGACTTTGTTGTGTTGATATGTTAACGTGATGAATCTGTTCTACTTGTGTTGCAATACCGATATGTGATAGTGAGATTGATGTGTACTGACGTACTAACCCCATGACACCTAACCTCGTTGATCTCTTGACATGTGTGCTTGCGCGATAAGTTATGAGAATTCGATGATGCACTTGTGATGCCTTTTGTATAAGGTAGATATACTCTATGACTCGTGATATGATGTTGAGATTTTGTTATTGCTTTTGGCGTGATAGTATGATTTATGTTATGGGAAAACATGTTATGTTTTGAGATGTCGGATGGGTAAGATTATCATGATTGATGTTGAGATTTCCATATTGAGTTGAGAAAACATGCTTTTGGCTGATGATGTTATGAGTTGATGAGTTGATTTACTTATGTGCATATTGAGTTGAGAATGATGAGAAAATAATTTTGGAACCTAGGAAGAGAATATGGGATTAGCCCTTAGAGGTGGATGATTCCACCTCCGTGCTCCTGAAATTGATTGATGGTTATGCGAGAAACTGATCTAGTGGTTGGAAGATTTTGACGAAATCTTGATTTGAAAGGATTTGACTTGTTTTGGTGTAAGGGTGCTTGATTAGACGTTGGATTTGAAGATTTTGAACGGTTTTGGAAAAAAGGGCCGACTTTGATTGTAAAAGAATGAACAATATCGAGAATTTTGAGGCTAATCTTTATTTTCAATTGCGGAATCCCTTTAGAAACCTTTCAAACCCGGGCAACTCTATGATACTTCACGAAGTGGATACAAGCATTTTATGAGGGCGCTTGTAGGGTGCTTGCTAAGACCTAGTGATGACATTGTAGAACTTTTAGAGTTGTGGCACTTCCGAAAAGTCGAAGCGAGAATGTGATAAGGGCGGTTATCGCATACTTGTCAAGGCCAATTGGAGATGTCACGACCGTGACTAAGATGTTGTGAGAATCCCGGAAGACGCAACCGAGATGATTACAAGATTCTGGACATGGTCCTTGAACTCATCAATTTCAAACTTCATCCCCTACCTTGTTTTGACTTTAGTCTCGGGGACGAGACTTGTTTTTAGAGGTGGATGATGTAAAGGCTCGGATTTTTTAAATCCTAATTTTCGGTAAAAAAAATTAAAAATAAATTTAAATTGGATTTAATTCGGATATTTCAATGAAACTCGTCTTTAATTTACTAAATCGAAATCGAAATTTTTAAAGCAAATTCCGGCCCAATTTTTAACTTTCACGATTGAATCCGTCTTTCTCCTCGGGATTCGAAAATTCTTTCCGTCTCATATCACCAATTCTTACCTAAATCTCTACAATTGATCCAACTCATCTTCCCCCATTTGGGTTAAATCTTATCCCCTCCTTCCTTGATTCTCCCTCCTTCCTTGATTCTCTTTTCTTTTAGGAAACAAACAAATCCCTACAAATTGACTAAAGACAAAGGCTATTGTGGGTTGTAGCAACTATGGAAGAAGGCAGCTCCTTACCTTATGTTCACAAAACCTGTAAATGGTAACCCCCACCACATTTCACTTCAAACTCAAACTCTCCTCTTCCTTGTGGGGTTGCCGAGAGCTCCCTCCCCGACCTCCTCCTCCATCGCTCAGTCCACCACCACAACTCACCACCCCACTGCACCACCGTCACCCCTCGCCACCACCAGTCTCACCCGCCGCCACCACCGCATCCTCCTCTCCCTTCCCTGTTTGCCGAGAGGTCCCAAGCCCACGCCTCACCTTTTACTCCTTGCTCCCTCCTCCTTCCCTGAGACAGCAGAAGCAGCAACCTCGACGCTCCTTGGAGCTTCCAACAGCCGTCCGATCCAGGAGCAGCCAAGGCCGTTCAGGAGCCCCGTTCTTCCTCCTCGCATCCCTGTTCTTCCTCAATCGAGTCGGTGAGCCTCTCCTCTTCCTTCTCTCCCTCAAGCACACCGTAAAGGTCGCACCTTTAAGCTATTTCATTCCATCCTATGCCCAGATTCGTGGAATTTCCGACTCCAACGAAGCCAGGTCGCGCCTCCGACGGATATTCTGGCGATGCTCGGCGACCTCGGTGAGACTTCTCTCCCTCCTTTCCTTTTACTCTCATTCCTGTGTTGTGGTCGGAATGCCTGTTCGGTCGTGGTGGGTGAGTCTAGACCGGAAAGCAGTTAGCCGGCAGGCCGAGCTTCCCTTCTTCCTCCTCCGTTTTTCCGTCCGGCGTCTGTGTCCTGCTCGATTTGGGGAAGGAGACCTTGACCCGGTTTTCTTCATTCCCTTTTTCTTATTTTCTGAACCGGTTCACTTAAACACAAACCTGAGAGTTGGGTTCTGGGCCGGGTCGGATCCGGGTTTTCAGGAAGAGTTAAGTATTGGGCCTATTTTGTTGGATCCGGGTTGAGAATGTGGGCCTATTTCTTCCTTCTTCAGAATTCCTCTTGGGTTGTCTTAAGGTTTTTGTAACGGCCCAGAATTATGATTTCCGGGTTACGTTTCAAGGGATGAAAACCCTTGTTCGGATCTTGCAATCCAGGTACGGGTCGAGGTTTTCAAAGTCATTTAAGATTTGTAGAAAGAGGGATTTCAAACCCTAAACACCTCGAAGGGCCGTTGGGTACCCTTAACCTGTCCTGGGGACTAACTCGCAAAATTCATTTCACACGGAAGCAAGACGGAAGCAAAATAAGGATACAAGTGCCACGGCAGAGCCGGGTCAAAACGGAGTCGAAAGTATAAATCCAAAACAATATAATCAGAGTCTGGTGAAGTTTATGACTCCAGCGCTCACTCTCCGCCGACAAAATGACCCGCACAATAAGCAAACAGCACCGATAGGATGAACATGATTAATTCCTAAAAAAATTGATTTGGAGCGGGATCAGATCGATGCCCACTTAACTCTGCATCCCAACCATAAGCACACATATACGCTATACCTAATAAAGATGCTCTAATGCAGTACGAAATTCAAACACACTAGCATGCTCCTAGTTCATAATAATGTGCAGAAATACTGTAAAGGGCCCTAGACAATGCCAAGTGGCATATCCCTCTCCTACCTCCACCCCTTCCGACAGGCGGAGACTGGCCAGCTCGTGAATGCATTCATTCATAATAGGGCGGCACGCATGCCTAACCCGCTCCACAATAAAGCCCGCAGGCATATCATAATATAAGGAAGTACTCGATTGACTCAGGGTACCCGATGAGGCTGGGCTACCCTATGACCCTAGCAAAGACTCTAGGACTATCACAGATAACGGCCGTTCTGTTTACAAACACATAGAGAAATAGAATGCTCAACGATCAATGCAACCTAGCATGGTACTACATGGCATGCTGATCATGAATGCAACACCTAGTATATCATGCACTTAAAGCAGGGAATAGCTCTATTCAATCTGAGTAAGCTCCGAAGAGACTTACCTGAAGATGCAGAACAGCAATATAACACAAGCAAAGGCCCAATTGCAAGTCCAAAGCAATACACACCTATCATCAAGCCATTTCCATAAGCTACCAGACCGATATTCATACATATGAAACCCAAGTTCCCAACATACTCAAAACCAACTGATAGTGAAACTGTTTTCCAAAACCTTTCCGATATAATCATCACCAACCAAAATCATTTCATTTCCAATCAAAATCCATCGATAAAATCGTACCAACCATATTTTTCCAAACTCTTAAATCCCAATTTAAGTCAACTCATATTCAAAACAATTCTCAAATCATGTCTGGCCAAAATCCCTTTATAACATTAAATCTTTAATCGACTTACAATTTTATACCATTAAAATAATTCCGGCATTTTTATTTTCAAGATCATTATATAGATAAACTCTGATATTAAATCACCCAAACGATTCTAATTTTCACAAATCATATTTATATATCAAAACTCATAATTCATTTCAAATCCCTAAAATTACAATTTAAAACAACACTACATACAAATCCCAATTAATGCCTCCTTTAAACCATTTTATAGTAAAATTGCAGAATTTATATTTTCATGAACTCCAAAATAATATAAAATAATAATATCAATAACAAAATAATCTAGTCATAATATACAATACATAGCATATAACAATTTATAACTAAACCAATAGGCCCAAATTTCGGATAGAAATAAGCCCAACCAAGAACCCGGACCCGAAGCCCAAACCCGCATCCAAATAAAGCCCAGCCCATCCCCAAAAGCTGAACCGGTTTTCTTTTATTTTAATACCCTGAACCGGACCAACAACAAAACAGCCAAACCGGACCAAAAAAAAATAATAAAACAAACCACTGAACCCATCCCCAACCTCCAGATCTTGTTCGCTCACGGAAACGACGGAAGAGAAGGAGAACTCCAGGCCTCGTCGGCGGCCTTTCATTCCGACCTACACTCAGCCTGACCGAAACCTCTCCCCGACCACCTCAGCCCCAAAAATCGACGCAGTCATAGAAGAGAGAAAGGGAGAAAGATGGCCTCACCGAATGTTCGAGATTTCACCGAAGAACTTCGCCCGAGATCGAATTGGCGTCGTCGGAGTCCGATTTCAGAGCGAGAAGGCCCTTTTCGAACGGAACGAGGAGAGAGGAAGGGGGAGCAACTGTTCGGCGTTGGTGACGGCTCTGGGGCGGAGTCTGGGCGGTGCTGGACATCGGAGGGAGGCGTCGTCGGGGCTCGCAACGCTGTTGCTGCTGCTCGAACGAGAATGGAGAAGGATGGGGCTGTTCAAGCTTTCGGGAAACGGGGAGTGCTCGAAGGCGGTTGGGTGCTTGCTCGGGGAGGCGCTCAGGTGGTTCTCGGAGGTGCTGGTGTTCGGCGGCAACCCGGGAGAAAGGGGACAGTTTTGGGGTCAAATGGATTCAGAATGGCTATCAGCTGTTTGGCGTGAGATTGGCAATGGAAAAGAAGAAAGTAAGGCTGTGGGTTGTTCAGGAGCACAAGGGGGGGCATTGATATTTGTTTCTTTGCTAAGACAGGGGTTGCAAGGTAAGAGAAGGAGGAAAAAAAGCACTGTGGGTGTGTCTCAAAATGGGAGAGGGAGGCTTGATATGAAATCAGATGCAACATAGGAGTGGGTTGGCAAATTGCAACCTAGAGGAAGAAGACAAAGAACACTGTTCTTCTGCTGGGCAATTCGGTCAGAGGAGAAAGGGACAAGTAAGTGGTCCCAAAACCCTAAACGTCAAATACCGGAATATAATTCGAAACCCGCTCACTCGACCTTATCCCGACGCGTTTAAAATACTCCTTAATTTTCCAAATCCGAATTTAATATAAGACTCCAAATATTATTTTCAAATTTTCGGTATATAAAAGCATAGTATAACATATTTTAAATTTCCAGTTAATTAATGCCGGAACTCGTTTTAAGGATTTCAATTTCGATTTAGGAAATTAAGGACGAGTTTTTCTTGAAATATCCGAATTTTTATTTTATTTTATCTTATTATTTTTTTTGACTTAAATCCATTTATCTTATTTATTGAAATTTATTATTTAAAATCCGGGCCTTTACAGTTTTGTTACACACTATATTGTGTTATGTAGTTATTATATGCATATGGTTTATATATATGTTATGTTGTGTTATGTTTTGAAGATTATTGCCGTTAGTTTATTTTATTATTATATTCTAATTTTTTTATATATATATATTTTAATTCGTTTAAAAGTAGTATTAATTGAGACGTGTTATTGCGTAATGTTTTATAATGAGATTGTCATTGGTTTAAGTCGGCATAGATTCAATTATCCAAAGGGAGTCACGTGTGAAACATTGTCGTTGAATATCGGGGGAAAATATTGTCAAATTACACAGACCCGTGAAAAAATTCATAAAATTCAATTGTGATGATTCAATTAATAAACACAAAGAGTGTAATTTTGAAATTATTGCTCTAGATGAGGCGGACCAATGGTGGGTGCATTGGTGATGATGGTTGTGAGAGTTATTCAAATGAGCTTAATCTTACCTTAGAAGTGGCAAAGACAAAGACAATCATTTGTGTTTTTTAAAGAGAAAATTTGTGTCTTCGGCGTAAATTTTCGGCTAAATTGAGGGAGTGTCCACCAAGTGTGGTAAATTAAGGTTTTGTCCACCTAAAATTTTATGGACAAAATTGCCCATCACCCAATCTCATATCTCATTCTCTCTTCCTCACCGTATCAAGTTTCAACGCATCTGGATCATCGCCTCCCTCTCGCTCCTCCGTTCTCGCGCTCACCACCCCACCGCATCCTCCACCGTTCCGGAATCATCCTCTGAATCGGCGAGGTAGCCCCGTCTGTCTCCGAATCGGCTTCCCACATAATAGACCAGATCTCATTGCTGAAACCGGTGGCTCCGACTCTCTCTCTCTCCGACGGGTAGGTAATAAGGTGGCTGCTGGTTTATAGTTTGTGAAGTCATCTGTGAGACTGCAGCTGGAAGAGTTGCAGGCTGCTGCTGCTATGCAATAGTCGAGGGAGGTGCAGGTTGTGGCGCAACTTGGTGTGGTAGCCTGTTAGGGACAAGGCCAATTGCTGGCCATGCATATCTGGTACATCTTCGGTGTTTTTGGTCTCTGAGGCAGGCGTAGTAGAAGATTTCTCCTCTTCTTGTGAGTGGGAAGACTCTTTCATGTTCAAATGCTTTTTTTCCTGTGTTTTTCTGTGTTTCTTCATTTCTCATTGCTTAATTAACTGCATAATTGCCATCAATTTTCATGAATAGGTTTTGATAATTGTTTGGTGGTATGTTGTTTTGCCCATTGGTTTATTTAAGCATTAGAAGATGCCATTTTCAATAGTACTTATCTCATCCAGAAAGAATCTAGATAAAGTGTCAACCTGTGGAAGTGATTTGCTTTGAATTGGCATTATGCAAGTTTGAGTTTCTATCATAACTGGATTTGGCGCCATGGCCATCAGATCCGATTGCTTCCATGGCCATGAGATCCGATTGGGAGACTTATTTGATGAAACTAAATTCGCTAATCGTTGTCAAATTGATGTGTGCAGAGCGTGGATGTATTGAAGCAGAAGCTCTTCTACATGACATACGAACTCCAATCGGTGAGAATGCAAGCGAGTGAGGAAGCTAGGAAGGACAAAGAGAGCACAGAGAACCCCGGTTTTAGCATTTCAGCAACGTCGGTAGAGCGAGGAAGAACAAAGAGAGCATGGAGAACCCCAATTTCAACATTTCAGCAAGTAGAGCCAATGTTCTTAATTAGATAATGTAAAAGGCATGCAGAGGTAATGTTCTTAATTATCTAACGAGAGTTTGGATATTTGCAGTTTCAACAAAAAAAATTTGCCTTGCAGAAATTAATTCTTATAAAATTGTATGAGCTACTATATCTTACAATCATATATGACAGCATTTCATCCTTTCAACATTTTAGTATTTCAGTAGCTTGTATGTATAGCATTTTCAACAGTGTCAGCAATAACCATTTCAGCATCAACAACGTTGCTGAAATCGGAGTTTAAACATTAACAACGTTGTTAAAATCGGGGTTTCAACATCAACAACAGTGCTGAAATCGGGGTTTCAGCAACTCCGGTTTCAGCAACGCGAAAAGAAAAAAAGTTGTTGAAACATGAGGGGGCATAGGGGCACAATTTTAGCAACTTCGGTTTCAGCAGATTCAGCAACGCAGAAAAAAAAACTCAATTTCGCTGGAAAAAAACTCAATTTCAGTAACTTCGATTTCAATAGTGTCAACAACATAGGTGGACATTTTGCTAATATGGAGAGGGGGGTGGACAATTTTCTAATATAGACAAAAAAATATGACATGTATAGAAACTGCCCCTTTTTTAAATTGGTATGAGAAGATGGTTTGCCAAATATATATGCATTCTAATTATCATATTGTTAAATTCATTACTTGGAGAATAAAAACTCGTTTGAGGAATGCATTGGGTTTTATTTTGAAGAATATGGTGTCCGAGGCTAGAGATTTTTAAAATTGCATAATTCATCTTATGTTAGAAAAGCATAGAATTCAATTGCATGCTTATTCTTACACTTGAATTAGATTTGTTTATACTTTCTAAATATTTTTATTGTTCTTATTTATCTATTACATTTGTTTTTAGTTTTGTTTGAAATTTACGATTGTTTATTAATATGAGAGTTTTAATTTCATTTTAAAAATAATCCTTCAATATTATTTAATTTTCTTATTAAACTATATTAAAAAATTTCATAATATTTAAACTATCATTTTTGTTTGTAGATGAATATACTTTATATATTTTTTAATATTAATATTTTTATATTTAAATATGAAACAAATATTATAATTTGACCCTCCACAATATTTTTACATGAAATTCATGCAAAGCACGGGAAATAGACTAGTAATGATTCTATTGGAAAAGAAAACCCTAAAAAGAAATAGGTGGGGATAATAATCTATTTTAAAAATGTCTTAATTAGATGCATTTAGGAAAAATATTTCCTAATTTGAGTTATTATCATATCTTTGTGGGCATAAGCAGTGGTGGAACCTAGATAAAAGTTTTGCAAGGGCCAATTTTTTTTTAGGGTTTGGAACTTAGTCAAGTTAGGATGCTCATCCCTACGCCTCTTCGGCCATCTGGTTCACCGGTACTACCAAAAAGTTTTCATCTATACGAAAAAACAAACTACATATATAAGAATGCTTAATCGAGTCTACTCGAACGTCTGGATTCTCGGGTGCTATAACTTCTAGATAACTTCTTTGATGATTAGCAAGAGGTTCGAGAACGGTAGCGTCGCAGGAATGCTTAATGAATTAGCAGTAGTAATTAAGCGCCTTGTTTTCTTTTGAAGAAAGAATCAATTTCATCTTCTTCATTTTGAATTAGGATTTTGAGATATTCTAGTATTCCACCGTTTGAATAAGAGTTTAAATTAGGATTTAGGAGATATGCAAAGATACTCCGTAGTTGATATATTAAAATTATAGAAGTTGAAAATAAAATTTTTATTATTAATTTGGTCAACTAAATAAGATATGTTCATGTGAGAAAATCTAAATTAAATGTTATAAAAAAAATATAGGAAATCTAAATAATACGTACCTTAACTTTCTCTATTGTTGAGAGATTCAAAGCAAATAAAAACTACAACTGCGTTAATGAATTGAAGAAGGGAATTAAAAGCTAGCATGCTAAATTATTGCATACCTTAACTTTCTCTATTGTTGAGAGATTCAATTTCCTTATGCAGAAAATGCTCTGCACAATCCTAACAGCAAATCAAAATCAAAGCAGCTGCCACCAAAATCAAAGCACCTAATTAGACAATAGAGATCGAGTTGAATGATAAAAGGCAAACAAATGGATGAGATGTAATTCTTTGCGAGCAACACGGAACTGAGGAGATCCAGTTGCTTGAAATTAAGCGCTACCATCTGTAGAAAGGTCGAACAGCTTCCAGGCAATTTAGATTATTTGACAAGGAAAATAATGGATTAGGATTTAGGAGTAGCTAGCTAATTGGTGATACTAGTCGGAGACTCGGAGTTCATGGACGTAGCTATCACTCTAGCTGGATTTTGGCCTATTTGGGAACTTATACACTCCTACTAGTTGTTTGTCCTTTTTGTTTTGTTTTTTAAGTAAGGAAAGAATTCGATTCTTTAGACACGTTTAGGGTAACCGAGAGACCGAACAAGTTGGTAGATAGACTAACTATCATGTACAAATATAAGCAAATGACAGAAAAGAAAATACGAAAAGTAAATGACATTAAAGAAAATGTAAAAAGAAAAGTACATGTTATCCTACAATGTGAAAAATGAGCCAACAAGATAAACGATTTGCACAGTCAAATAGAAGACGCACACAGAGAAATATAAGGATCACTAATGGACACATACCTCCGATTATTATGGACTCAACAAAGCCGTGGTGTCAATCACATTTCCACTGCATCTCCGAACATATGACAAATCAAATCATCAATCATGTGGTTTGAGCTTAAAATTTGTGTCCCAAAAGCGTGTGGAATTTTATTTTTATTTTTATTTTTTTGGTACACATAAAGAGAAGAATTTGCATCTCTTCTTCTGTCTTTTAATGTTATTGCATATTCATCAAAAGCGTTTTGAAGATTCTAATGCAGTTCTTATTGAAGCTTCCAAGCAATTAGATTAACTGCCGGAGTAGCAATTACTTATCAATCTGTGTCCCAAAAGCGTGTGGAAGTTTTTTTATTTTTTATTTTTTTGGTAAACATAAAAGAAAAGAATTTGTATCTCTGATTCATGAAAGCATGGTGAAGAATCTAATATGCAGTTCTTAATTGAATTAAACGATGCTTTATGATGATGTTAGGACTTAGGAGTGACATTCTGTCATGATGTGATGAACTGCCATCGGTCAATAAATTAAAGATTTTTCACAAGAAAGAAGCAAGTAAACAATGGCACGAGGACACAATTCAAATCAAGACCATAACATAAGGCACTAAACAACAAAGAACAATGGCGATTATATTTAGAGTTCAAAATTGACAAATAAATTGATTGGTTGAATTGTGAGTTCTGAAAAAGGTTGTGTACTTCTGTTTGATGATAGAGATGATTGAAACGAGGATAAGAATGACATCAAGAGAAGTTTCAGAAAATAACCTATTGGCAAGTGTTAGTCCAATGGTGCCTGTTCCGCAAAACAGGTCAAGAACAATCTCATCCCCATCTCCTCTGAGACCAGCTGCATCTTCGATTAGTTTATATAGAATCTCGGCTTGGACTGACTCAATTGCTCAGTTAAATTCAGGAAGAGATCAAATTTGTCGATGGCAGGATGTCATAAAAAGTCGCCCCCGAAAGAAGCTTTAACTGGAAATGCTTTTTAATATGTATAATGTTTCGAACCTGGCTTGTATTCTTTAATTAGGAAGAAAGAGTCTGCTGCCGGAAAATAAAAAATAACGTTTTGAGCTAGAATTTGGAGCATCCAATTCAATTCATTATGAATGAACACGACTGTGTCAGAAAAAGACATTTGGTATACAGCTATGTTCTTTTGGAGCATCCAATCCAAATCCTAAATAAATCTCAAAACAGTTTGGTCTGATCTGTGTGCCCATATCTGAAACTACATATGCTGTTATTTTGATCACTAGGAGAAGCAAGATGGCCCAAATGTGGCTGTTGCTCATTGGGATCATTTACGCTTTTTGACTTGCTCAAAAGGTTCAAACTAGCAGTGTCAGTGTGTATTCCAATTCATCATACTATACGCAAGTAGGAAACCAGCCGCCAACCTTCCAGGACACAACTCCGATCCAGCTGCCCAGATTTTAGTATGTCCTGGAGCTTCAAACATGGAGGAATTTTTAGAGATTGAGATTAGTAAACTGCGTCTATATATATATAAAGTTCTCTTACACTCGGTAAAACACACAGTTTTCAGTGCAATGATACCTGGATTTAATGTGTAACTTTGCGCCTCTTGTGCAACCAAATCATGACACCTGCTTCATGGATAACACTACAATTTGATAAGTTGATTTGATGATACAGAGTATAATACCAAAACTAAAGATGGAACTGGAAGCTACCGTTAATCTCTAATATAGAAGCTACAAAATCTGCTGTCATCGTCTGTATACTACTGCACATAGCTAGGTATACCGTCCTCCATCATCCATTTCAAAACCCTGTTGGTAGCAGTTTAGACTTTAGAGAGAGGTGGTTAAGTTAACGAACATAAGTTTGCTGTGCAAGATACTTGATGAACCTGGATAGCAAACTGTATGCCTTGAAGCAGCACAAACTCCCTATTCGGCTCCTTCTCAGGTCTGCTAAATGCATCAGGCTCTGATGCCACACACTCGATGTATTTCCTTGCTGATTGAACCGACGAGAGCTTGATCTGAAAATAGCAGCAGTCGTGTGATGCTTAATACGTACTAACCAAGAACTTTGTTGTAAAGCAAAACATATCTTTTTTAATAGCTATTTTCAGAGTGAGAATTAAATTACCTTTTCCAACAGAGCCTGCAACCAGCAACCAATTAACAGGGATCGATGCCAAACTCTTTGTAATGAGGGACAATCGTGTCTCTTGTACGTAGCAGTGCATCAATTGTCAACTAGATGTTCAAATAATACTCGGCTTACATCTTCTTCAAGATAGTTTCAGATGGAAGTTTGGGATCGTCTGGAATCTGGATATGTTATAAACTTGTTTTTCCAGCTTAAACAGAGATCTTGGGACTCGGATGGGGCCACCCTTGTCTTGGTGGGGCAGTCAAAAGTGGTTCAGAACTGAACGCTCGTCAATCAGCTAAACAACAAAAACAAGTAAATTGCTACATGTCAGACGGGATAAGAGATGCTATTAGGAACAAAAACACGGCATCATATTTGATCAATTAAGAGGAGTCACGTACTTGTGTCTTGGATGGGTTTATTAACCGTAAAACACCCAAGTCTGTCGAATGCGAGTTTAGTTGCAGGGTCATTCCAGTAGAGTGAATTCCACCACTCTTTTGGCTTTTCATGTGCCCGTATGATAGGCAAAGGAGAATCCTTGTTGGCTAACAGCAGCCTTGGCACTGAAATATTTCTTCCATTTCATCTGTTGTTGCAATTATTTCCTTCAGCTTCGGCAAGTGGACTGCCTCATCTCCCGCCTGATTTCCCCATTCAAATATTTCTTCCATTTCATCTGTTGTTGCAATTATTTCTTTCATTTGGCCACAATGCCTTACCCATACACGTTTCAAATTGGGCAGTTCATCATTCCCTGACAATAGTTTCTCTAGTTTCGGGCAGCCAGCCACTATTACCTTCTCAAGACAGGGAAAGAAGATAATTTTCCCACATATGCTCCTTAATTCTTTTAAACCGCGCAACTCTATGCTCTTCAGACGTGTGGTTGCAAATACTTCTTCCAGGTTTTCACACCTATCCACTTCAATAGATTCCAAGTTTGGTAGGATATCATTTTGCAGCAAAATCTTCTTCACACTTGGGCATCCCTTAATTGTCAACACCCTAAGACCACCAAAGAAGATGTGTGGGCGTAGTGCTCCCCCCTCGTACAGCCCAACAAACTCATATAGTCCTTCGAGGTCTAATTGATGGACTCCTTTCACGGGTGTTGAAACTTGATGTTCTCCTCTTTCAAGCCATGCATCCGAAACTATGTATTTGATTCCTCTGCACCTTTTAAAGCCACACCACTCTAACTCAGTTACAGCACAGAGAGAGGGTAGAGCCTCCAGTAAACACTCCACCCCAAAACTGCAACCTCCAAGTAAAAGGCTGTTAACGTTGTGTGGAACCTTAAAGCAAACTTCTCTTCTTCTACTCAACTGACAACCACAAATAGCTAGACGCCTCGGCCTCGCAGGTTGAGAACTATAATCCATCCAGGGATAAACTAACCCAATGGAATCAAGCGTTTGGACAACGATAGAATACATCTTCAATTGGACAAACCAGTCCGACCCAACAAACTGTTTGAGTGCATCAAAATCATCAATATAGATAACGCCTTCAAAATTCACAAGTGGCCTTAGACTCGTCAATTCCTTTGGCACAAATTTTACCGTTGACCTAATGCCTAAGAAGCTCTCAAGCTTGCAAAGTTTACACAGTAGCCCTTCAGGTATACTCTGAATCACAGTCTTAGTTATGTCAAGATGCTCGAGGTTTATCAATTCCTCAACACCCTCAGGCAGTTCCTTTATCTCAGTAAAAGAAAGATTCAGATCCCTCAATTTTGTAAGCTTTCCCACCCAAGGAATAAACTCCAAATATCTGCAATGTTCAAGCAATAGAGTACTGAGATTGCAAAGATTAGCAACTGAATCAGCTGGCAGCTCTTTAATTTCAGTATAAGACAAATCAAGATATTTGAGGCCTTCCATATGCACAAAGAAAGATGGTGGTATCTTCCTTAGAGGGTTCCTACAAAGTATCAACACTGACAGATTTGGGCATTCAGGACAAATATCATCGTCGATACCTTCTATGTCATTACTCATCAAGGACACTAGAACCAAATCCCTTGTCCATTCTTCTTTTCGAGGCATCTCCTTCATACCCTTGCCTGTTTTCACTATGCCTTTGCTACCTATTATTTTGACTGCCATGTCTCTTATTAAATCATGCATCATTACAAGTATGCGCCCACGATAATTTGTCGTAAGATCTAGCAAAGAGGCATCTGCAAGAGCCTTCAACATATGGTGTCCCTCGTCTATATTCTCTTTTCTAGTACCTTCATTTCTAAGCAGTCCTCCTGCAATGAAATAAGTAATCACTGCATCCATCGACATAAGATTCTTAAGAAATGAAGCACAATATAAGAGGCACTGTCGAAGCTTATCGTTGCTCAAGCGCTCATAGCTAAGCTTCAATATGGCAAACACTTTCTCATCCATATCATCTTGGTTGCTAGAAGGATTCTGCAGCTGTCTTAGCGTATATCTCCATTCACGTTCATCGCATTCTCCCCTCATACAACTAGCCATTGTGATAATTGCAAGTGGTAGACCGGCACACTCTTCAGCTATAGATCTAGCAACACACTTTGTGGCATCATTGAGAGACTCATATGTTCCAAGCATATCGACAAACAGATCCCATGCTTCTTTTTGTGGAAGAGGTTTCATTTGAACAATAGTGCTGCAGCTCATTTTGCGACACACATCTCTCTTCCGAGTGGTTATAAGTAACTTACAACCATCGCCTTCCACTGACACTCCAACCTTTTCCATAGGAATATCCTCCCATATGTCATCTAGGATTAGTAAAGACTTTTGTCTCCTTCTTAACGACATACGAAGCTCAGCTGCCCTTCTTGCCTCATCTTCATTGCTTAGAGTAAGTGTCAGTGCTGTAGCAATATCATGTTGCAACTTATGGACAGTAGATCCACGTGAGACAGTAACATAAAAAACATGGTTGAAGCAATCCCTGCAGCCTGACAAGATTTCATTGTTGAGATGCATAGCCACGGTCGTTTTGCCAACGCCGCCCATACCAAAGATACCAACCCTTGATTCACCGTTCCTGAAAGCACTCCAAACTTTATCTTTCACCATCAAGGGAGTGGAGCCTTCCAATTTCGTAGCCACCAATTCAATGCCTTCGGGGTTAAGATCAGCAAGCACAAGTCCTTGAGAAAATTCGCCCTGCTGCAGTAGTTGATCAATGTATTCCATCATTCCCTTCATTTGGTGCAACAGCTCTCTAGATTTGCGACCATCTCTGTTTTCAACTACAGGGACCTCTGCTTTAATACTCTCAACGTCTTCTTGAGTTTCCTCTACTCGTTTCAGCCATAAGGTGACTTCACTCTTTCTTTTCTTGCTGGGCTGAAGCTCTTCATTTTGTGCTTGACACTTAATATCATCCGCCTTGCATTCCAGCTGTTCCATCTTTTCAATGAGAATTTGCAGCTCGTCGTTGAGGTTGGAATTGTTTCTCCAAGGAATCAAGTCCATCGATCTATAAATAAAAGAGCATATATATATATCTACATTAATTAGTTGAAGAATGGATCAAATAGGTGCATACCTTTCTCTTCCGTTGGGATATTGATATCCTTATGAATGAAGATCACAGCGGCAAATCAGATGGCATAATTAAACAAGAGTCGAACAGCAAAGGTAGAAGTCGATGTGGGTGGGTACAACTTAATGAAAGAAAGCTCTAGATGACTAGATCCAGGAGAGCCGTTCAGTTCACATCACAACCTTATCGCTAATATCACTGGGGCTGTTTGGGAAAGTTAGGACATTTGATACCCTACTTTTTGACTTTTGTGTACCAAAAGCGTGTAGAAAATAATGCATCATTCAACATTCACCAATTTTTGGTGTTTTTCCTTCAGCCCTTTTTGGTCTTTTAATGTCATTGCAAATTCATAAACTGTCGGTCTATTATTTTTTATTTACTGTTAGCTTCTGTTTCACCTTGAGATTTGTATATTAATCACATTAAGATGTTGTTGAGTCACTCTTGTTGTATACTAGCTTGTATGCATTTCCAGACTCTTGTATGCATGATGACTCACGAGGGCAGTTGCATATTAGCTTCAAACACTTTTGTGTGTTCGACAACCCTTCAACGTAACTAGATGCTTGGTTGTTGGACACATAGGATCAAAACCTAGATGTCATTCATTCTAGGCCTTCCATATCTTTGTCCAAAACACAATCAAGACCTGGCTCTCCCATCGGGGTTGAGCTGACAATATCTGTGGAAGGTTGTGGTTCTCTAATGTCTAAGCATCATTAACTTCCATCGAATAGCAATCTTATCACATTTTTCTCTAAATGAAATCATATCATTCACAAATGTAAAGCAGCAATAACAACTCCAAAACTGAATCACCCACCAACATGATCTCAAAGAGGTTGTGTTTGTTACGTCTGGTTACAAACCCCTAATGCCGGCCTCTGAATTCGTCGCTGCTATGACAAAATTTCGACGCAGTTTCTTTCTTTTCTTCTCAAACCACCAACACATCAATGGCATCTAAATGTATATATAAAAAAAAAAACACATTTTGAATCTTATTATATATGAATGTGAATGCAATTCAAGAATGAATCGAACCCACCCTCCAAAAGAGAAAAGGGAAGAGTCTATTACTTGAATCTGAAAACGCACCATGAAAAAATGGCTATAAGGACTCCTTATCAGTTCTGCTTGAATCTGGGTGACAAAACTAACTGCAGGAGCAAGACTTGTTCAGCAAGGTGGAACAACCTTCAGAGAATATTTACAAAGGAGTAGTTCATGGAACCTTCGCTCCAATGGAGGGCTACATCAACTAGAATCTGCGAGGTCCAAAAGACAAATGCACTCGATATGTGGAGTGTGCGGGAACATATCCACCGGCAGCACGCTTTTGAGCTTATAGCGTCCTTTCAGATTATATTCTTCCTGCAAATGTTTGGCAGACTTCATAAGATATCAAACGAAACAGGGAATTTTGGCAGGACTGTGAAGGAGCACTTACAACACCGTGGCACAAGTAGTCAAGGTCTCGTGCACAAGTGGAAGGGTTGCATGATACGTATATTATTCGTGGGGCGCCCAACTTCAACAAGAACCTGATCAACTTCATGTGCATTCCGGGTCGGTTTGGATCTGTCCAGATCAAGCATGGTCAAGAGCTTAGACTGACTACAAGCAAAGAATGTTGATCTCTTTCTTTTTTTTCATTTCATTATCAGTGTTCCTTTTGAAGTGTGGGTGGGAGGGGTTTTGGGGCGAGAGTGCGTACCTGATATGACTATATCAGGCCTAGGAAAGTTCTGTCCAAAACTTTCATCAATCTTATTAAGATCCCCTTGAACAAATGTCGCGTTGCTGATACCATTCAAGTCTGCATTTCTGCGAGCATCCAAGATGGCTTGCGGTACTACTTCATAACCATAAACATGCTTGACCCTAACAAAGAACAATGGAGATTATTTAGGGTTCCAAATTGAGTAATAACTTGCTTGGTTAAATTGTGAGTTCCAAAAAAGGTTATGTACTTCTATTTTATGATAAAGACTATTGAAATGAGGATAAGAATGTCATCATGAGAACTTTCAGAAAATAACCTGTTGGCAAGTGAAAGTCCAATGGTGCCTGTTCCACAAAACAGGTCAAGAATGATCTCGGTCCCATCTCCTCTGAGACCAGCAGCATCTTCGATTAGTTTATATAGAATCTCAGCCTAGAGTGGTTGAATTACTCAGTTAAATTCAGGAAGAAATCAAATTTGTCAAGGGCAGGTTGTCATAAAAAGTCGCCACGAGAAAGAAGCTTTAACTGGAAATGGCTTTTAATCTGTATAATGTTTCGAACCTGGCTTGTATTAGTTTGGAAGAAAGAGTTGGCGGAGATTTGAAACGTAAGGCCTCTCAAGACTTCAGTGAGTGCTGATTTTCCATATAGAACATGTTCTGCCTCCCCAACGGACGTGCTCCCAACAGATGTATTTATGTTGTTGACGATGCTAACCTAGCAGACATCGAAGGAACAAATTCAATAAGATGCCTTTAGAGTACACGACTGCTGCCAAAAAAGACAATTCTAGGCTGTGTCCTAACCTAAACAGTCACCTTCAAAAGCTGTAAAGGGAAAGAGAAATACTGGAAACCAAAAACAGGAACAACAGCAGATACTCTAAGCAGACTTTAAGAGGAGACAACAAAGGAAAATGAAGATGTACACTAACCACTTCAGGGATCAATGAAACTTTGTCAACAAGAGGTTTCAAGAGCTCTGGCGTGTAAGCAGAAGTCACAAAATTAACCATAAGCTCTAGTGTACCAGTTTGCACATCACTGAAAATCAAATCAGGCATAAAACTCAGAAAACTATAGGGTAAAATCAAAGCTGACTGGCCTAGTCATTTCAGCAAGCTCCATAAGCCATGAAACAGATTTACACATAATAGCACAACAAACTGAGATTTCTAAGACTCTAAGAGCAGATCTTTCTTTGCACAGCATCCACGCCTCAGACTAAGTACTTTTAATTGCTTGTAATTTTGCCTTGAAGATAAGGATCCATTTTATTTATGTTTAACCTTTATAAATTCATGAGTATAGGGTACCAGTATGTGATGAAACTACACTGCATAATCATATGCTCTTGTATGAGAGCTCAATTAATTGATGCACACAAGATTTCCCTTTGCTGCAAAGTTGCCTAGGCACCCAAACCACAGTTTGGTATCAATCAAATACAAAAAGAAAACAAGGATGGCCTTCTTATTGGAAGAAATAAATTAACCTGCCCGTTCTTAGAATGAGATGCTTCAGAAATCCAACATGAGAATGAACATTGTATGGAGAAAGGCCGTATTGTGGATCTCTCCAACATTCTTGAACAGCCAAGAGAACCTGCATATTGAAATACCACATTCATGTAACTTCTTGAGCTAGATTTTGGAGGCATATGGAGCATGCAATTAAATATTAATGAACACAATCATGTGTCAGAGAAAGACAGTTGATAACATACTGCATTAGCTGGCTCACTTTGCAATAGGCACTTGTTGATATCAAGAACCTTATCGAAAAAACCAGGAGCATGAAGACCCAATGCATGGTCATAGCCAGTATCATCGTCTACATTCAACATCTCTTCAGGCACCCATCTCTTGGAGCTGAAAGAGAATTCCATCTACAGAACAATAAAATGGTGTTACAATTCAAATCGGTTTCACCGCTTCACCAAGGTAGAATATTGAGGTAAAAACTGCATAACCTGGAATCCCAAACAAATTTTACACAACCAGAAATCTGATACACTGCTCTAAAAGCGATATACTTAGTCATCTCACTTCTAAAAGCAGTATATTGAGGTAAAAACTGCATAACCTAGTAAAAAGAAACCGCATTGAGTGAAATGATTCCCCTGGACATCCCAAACAAATTTTACACAACCAGAAATCTGATACACGGCTCTAAAAGCGATATACTTAGTCATCTCACTTCTAAAAGCAGTATACTTATTCTTCATAAAAAGAGTTGTAACAATCAATGATCAGAATGAATGTTGAAACTTCTAGTTTGCTAGCAGCAGTAGCTAGTATTATGATCTCCTAGAAATAGAAGCTAATCTTTAAACTAGATGATACATAAAACTAGCCACAAAACCTGCTGCCTCACTTGTCCAGAATTATTCAAAACAACATCTGTAATGATACATAAAACCAGCCGCAAAACTGGCTTGTTTGATATGGTTTAGGTCTAACCTTATTTCTGTAGTGAAACTGCTTAGCACATGGAACAATTGGCTTCACAATGTTGTCCTCGGGGAACTTCCCCATGTGTACCACCAAATCATACACCTGCTCAGCTTTAGCTTTGAGTTGGGCCTCATATGACAGATTCTGTGTTTTACAACCACCACAATACGAAGCATATACACACGGAGCATCTACATAATCCGCATGGGGCGACAAAGTCTTGACCTTCTTAACCTGCATAACATAAGCTCGAACAGTACTGTCGTTATAAACTATTTAGAATTCACAGTCATATGCTTGATTCAGCATTTGTCCAAATGATTAATATCCAAGGCCACATGTATTAATCACTTCTTTAGAAATTCATGTTCAAAGTAATACCCATCATCCATGCTTGATTCAGCATCTAAGTTTTCAAACTTAGCAAACTAAATTGACACCCATCAAATGAATCACCTAAAAATCACACACCAAATTCTCACAGACAGGGGAAAAAAAAAGCTTGAAATGATAACAAAGTTCCCTCATCAATACTTCTCATTCAAAGAAAACCACAGATTAACAAAATCTTCAACTGCTATCCAAATCCAGCAAAAACCCACAAAAGATACACTACCAATTTCTCAATCAAACAACCACAAATCCCCAAATGCTATCCAAATCCAGCAAAACCCCCAAAAATTGAATACTCCAAAAGGGAAATTTACCTCGGCGTAGCTCCCTTTTCTGCGGGTGACACGCCCAATAAACCGCTCACCGGGGAGGGCACGGTCACACATGACGACGAACCCAGTCTCGGCGACTCTACAGACCCCCTTCCCCTTAAACGCCAAGCTATCACACACGAGCTCAATGGTTTGCCCCCTTTTGGGGAAATAAGATTGTGCGTCTCCGTGGCCCTTGGTGGGCATTGGAGTCCCGCCATTGTTATCGCTGGTGCAGGATGTTTTAGCTGGAGGTGAAGGGGCGTCAGGGATTTGTTGTGGGGAAGGGTGGGTGGGGGAGAGAGAAGATGCTAGAGAAGTAGAGGAGAGCTTGCGAAGAAGCCATGGTTTTGTTGTGAAGGTTAAGCATCGCAAGGTGTTGCTGTAAGGTATGGCGCCGTAAATCAAAGCCACCATTGCTCCCCCTTACCCTGATTTGGTGCGTTGAGGTTTCAAGTTTCAACGGATCATAATGTTAACGAAATACAATACACTTTATATGGTCCTTCCATTAAATTACCGAGTGGCGAGTACTATTTGATAGTGTCATAGAACAAATTCAAAATATTTAAATAGGTAGAGGATTGTATGTAAATCTGTTCCTTAATGTTAGAGCTTTTAGACGTTTAGTAGATCATTTTATATTTTTATATGTTGATAACTCATTTGAGATAGGACTAGTATAGTTCCCGCGCCATTGCGCGGTTTATTTTTTAAATCATAATAATATTATAAAATAATATTGTAAAATTTTAATAAAAGTTAGTGTAAAATTAAAAATGTATAGTTTTATTGGTTGAAAAAACTGCAATTAATGTAAACCATTTCTGGTTGTTTCAACTCGAAAGGACATGCGAGAAGTACTCAAAGATCCCCGGTTTGAAAAAACTGCAATTAATGTAAACCATTTCAGAGCTCATGGGACCAGCCGGGTGCTAATTGCTAGTAGCCCCGGATACCCATGCAAATTCAAAAAACTACAATTAAATGTAATGATAACACCTCATTAAAAATGATTCTCGCTTAAAGAAGTGTATAGATATAGATATTTTAAAATAAATCTTATTATAAAGAAAAAAATACTATCACTATAATATTATATAAAAGATTTAACTAAAGATAATTTTACGAAAATCTCTTAGATGAAAGAGAGAATTTTATAAGATATGTTCTCGTGCTTTTAATTTTATCTAGTATATAAAAAAATTACATATAGGTATCGTTATTTATTAATTCAAACCCTTGGTTAGAAAATATAAAATATATGTTAAATGAAACTTTAATCTACATTCATTAAACCAAAATCATACTTTAGATAATTTAATAAGATCATTAAATTTTGATGTATATAAACAAAATTTTTGAATTTTGAAATTTTTTTATGTGTATATAGATAGATTAATAAAATTTAATGGGTATATGTATATATATCCAATTATGGATAGATTGAGATATATGGTAAATAATAAGGTTAATTAATTAAATTATTATGGAAATATACTTACCTAAAATAACTTGGCATAAAATGACAACACATGGCAAAATTGCTTCTCATTTAATAATATATATAGATAGATAGATATATAGATAGATATATAGATATAAAACCATTGATGGCTTTAATAGCTCAATTGAAATGTTAGAGCAAGTTTAACAGCAATAATATTACTATTGATACAATAGAAAAAAACAGTAAAATGAAAAAAAAAAACAGTAAAATAATGTGGAAATTCAAATGGAGGAGGGAGCCCCGGGTTGGAGGTTTACGGGTATGTATGGGTGGCCAAAACATGAGGAAAAATATCTAACTCTAGGATTGTTGAGGAGGTTGAATGAGGAATTGCATGAGGTATGGATCTTCATGGGCGACTTTAATCTATTTACTTCGTTGGAAGACAAACAAGGGGGGAACGCACCTGATTTTGGGCATCTTATCGATTTCAGAGAGACGGTGGAGGAATGTGGCCTTGGTGAGATGCCTTTCATGGGCGGAAGGTTTACTTGGGATAATGGTAGGGAGGAGGGGTTCATACAAGAGAGGTTGGATTTGGCCTTTTATAACCAGAAAGCGTATGAACTCTTTCCAAAGATCCGGCTGCAACATCTTACTAGGTGCAGATCGGACCATATTCCTATCATGGTAGGGCTGGATGGGGCGCATTCTAGTAGGGAGAGGAGACCGAGGCCTTTTCGGTTTGAAGCAATGTGGCTAAGGGAGGAAAATTGTAGTGAGATTATTCAAAATGGCTAGTGTAATTCGGGGTATGCTCGGGCTAAGACAGGGGTGCTCGGAAAGGTAGCTAGATGTGTTGTTGATCTGTCTGATTGGGGTAATTGTGCTTTTGGGAATGTGCGGCACCATCTAAGGAAGGTACGGGTGCAACTGGATGGGATGGGTCGAAGAGGGATGGCTAGCGAATTGGTCAAGAAGCGACGAAGGTTAGAAGAGCGGGAGAGGGAGTTGATGGATAGGGAAGAGTTGTTATGGTTTCAGCGGGCTAGAGCCAATGAGTTTACATGTGGAGACCAGAATACAAAATACTTTCATAGAAAGGCTTTGGGGAGACTACGAAGGAATAGAGCTAGTAACAAAGTTGGTAGATGATGAGGGGAGGAGGCCGTTAGCTTTGATGGAATGATAGAGGTTGCAATGAACTATTTCCACAAACTGTTCACTTTCGATGCTAACGGCTTTGCAGAGGCGATTCCTCAAGGAATCGAGCCTCTCATGACGGAGGAGGATAACCAGACGTTCTTGGTTCCCTTCATTGTAAAAGAGGTCAAACTTGCTCTTTTCTCTATGCACCCTACTAAAGCTTCGGCATCTGATGGTATGCCTGCACTCTTTTCCCAACAAATTTGGCATATCGTTGGACCTGATGTGACTCAATGTGTGTTGAATATTCTTGGTGATCAACCTATGCCCAATGGGTTGAATCACACTTTTACAACACTCATTCCAAAAGTTAATAATCCTTGTAACATGAACTGACGAAGGACATGCGACTTATTAGCTTATGCAATGTCATATACAACATTGTGTCGAAGTTTCTAGCAAACAGGCTAAAGAAGGTGCTCAAACCTCTTGTGGCAGAGAGTCAGAGTGCTTTTGTGCCGGGGAGGTTAATCACTGACAATGTCCTTGCAGCTTTTGAAGCCTTCCATTACATGAAGACGGGGGGGAAGAAAGGCTACATGGCTCTCAAGCTAGATATGGCGAAAGCATATGACAGAGTAGTGTTCTTTCTTGGAGCATGGCATGAGGCGGCAAGGGTTTGTAGAAGAGTGGGTGGCTCTGATCATGAAGTGTATTACAATGGTGACTTTTTCGGTGTTGATGAAAGGTTCGCCGTCACAAGCCTTTACAACGGCTAGAGGGCTAAGATAGGGTGATCCGCTGTCACCGTACCATTTTCTGCTATGTACCGAAGGATTATCTGGGCTGCTACGAGAGAGCAAGAGGGAATGAAGGATTCAAGGAATCTGGGTGGTGCCGAGGGCTCCGTTGATTTCGTATCTGTTTTTTGCCGATGATTGTGTTCTTTTTTTTTTAGAGCAACATGTCAACGGAGTACTAAGATTGTGAAGATCCTCCATACTTATGGAAAAGCGGCAGGCCAACGGCTGAACTTCTCAAAATCGGAGCTTTCCTTTAGCAAGAATGTTGATGCAAATCGCAGGGCTAAGATTGCAAGGATTGTGGGGATAAGGGAGGTGGAGAAGCACGAGCGATATCTTAGATTGCCAACAATAGTGGGGTGATCTAAGAAAGCTATCTTCTAGCGGATTAAGGAGAGGGTTTGAAAATAAGTAAAGGGGTGGAAGAAGAAGTGTTTGTCTCGTGCGGGTAAAGAAATTTTGATCAAATCAGTTGCTCAGGCCATCCCAATGTATGATATGTCTTGTTTTAATCTTCCAACTGGTTTGTGCGAAGAGATTGAACAACTCGTGTGTAGATTTTGTTGGGAGGATGAGGAAGGTAGGAAAAGATCCATTGGATGAGTTGGAAGAGGATGTCTAAAGCCAAGGATAAAGGAGGGCTTGGGTTCCGGGATTTAGAGCTTTTCAACAATGCAATGTTAGCGAGGCAAGGGTGGTGACTACTTCAAAATTCTAACTCGCTGATAGCGCAGTTGTTGAAGGTAAGGTAGTATCCGCATATATCTTTCCTGGAGGCTAAGAATGGGTATCGTCTGAATTTCACTTGGAGAAGCATCATGCGTGGACAGGAGGTGTTGAAAAGAGGGCTAATGTGGGTGATCGGGAATGAGTCGAGAGTGAGTGTGTGGAAGGACTGGTGGATTCCTCGACCATGTAGCTTTCGTGTGGTGGGGAACTTTCGCAGCGGAGACCTTGGGATGAGAGTGGGAGAGTTGATGAACTGGGAGAGGATATCGAGTTGGTTCTCCAAATGCGCCTTGTAAACTCCCTTAATGACGATGAGCTAGTTTGGGCTTACAACAAGAATGATGAGTTTACAGTTAAATCTACGTATCATATACTCATTGAAGAGGAGGCTAGGAACGTAGGGAGGCCGGGAAAAGCAGAAAAGGGATGCTCAGGGAAGGGTTTGGAAGAAGCTATGGAAGCTGGATGTTATCCCCATGGTCAGATCATTTGTTTGGCGAGCAAGGAGGGATGTGTTACCATGCAAGAGTAATTTATTTAGGGTGAAAATTGTGGAAGAAGATAGGTGCGTGGGAGGAAGGATGATGGGTTTCATACGCTATTCGAATGTGGGAATGTATATAAAGTGTGGAAGCTGACGCGCGAATTTGATGAGGTTCCGGGAAGGGAGGTTCGTGATGGGAACATTGGCGCAGGTGTTCACCGGCAGCACGAAACAAGCGCATGCGCGTAGCAGAGATGGGTTGTGACTTTATGGAGGGTGTGGGAAGCTCGAAACAAGTTCATTTTGGAAGGAAAGATCAACGAGCCTAAGGATGTGGTAAGAGGTGTTGCTGAAATGTTAGAGGGGTACATGAAGTGTCGGCGCGGGGGGGGGGGGGGACTCTACAGGTTCATGAACAGGGAGGTGCGGGGCGGTGGGTGAAGCCTAGCAAAGGTATGGTTAAGCTCAACTGCGATGTTGCAGTGTCTGAGGTCAAAGGGTCGGGGGTGGGGGTGGTTTGTCGAGACGAGAGTGGAAGGATGTTGATGGTTGGGCATCGTAGCATCGAGTTCACATTGGGGATTGAGGTGGCTCAAGCTCAAGCGGTCGTGTGGGCAGTGGAGTTGGCAAAGGAGAGAGGATGGAGGCACATAGTTGTGGAGACGAATTGTCTTTCGTTGGTGACGAAACTGAACAACGACTATCTGAGACGGGGTTCACTCAATCACCCGATCGAGGCGACTCGTGATCTAACTATGGCCATGGATGAGGTTCTTTGAGCACATGTTCGGCGCGGAGGAAATTCAGTTGCCCATGAATTAGCACATTATAGACTTTCACAATCTAGTTTATATTTTTCTGTTAAAACTTTGCCAAGGGTTGTTTTGGATGTTTTGCAAGTTGATAATATAAAATAAGCCTAGTAGGCTTTTCCTAGGGGGGGGGGGGCATCGATGCTACTCGGATACTTGTAAAACACATATCCTTAGTGTAATTAAAAATGTGATAACGGTAAGTATTTTACTTTCTTCGGAAGAACACAAGTGAAACCAAAAAAAGTGAAACGATGTTGTTAAACATTTTTATAGATCGAACGATACGCTTCATTTCTATTGGTGCTCCAACATTGTTAGAGAGGGAGGGAAGACACGTGTCAAGGTTTGATAGAGTCACAAAGAAACTAACCGGAAGAGCGATAAGTGGACGAACGAGATTAATTCTTTTTGATGCATTTTAAGTGCATAAAATACAATTTTCAATATTAAAAATGTAAATTAAAAATTAAAAAAAATTCACGTATGTTCATTTTTCTCTACATATAAACATCAATTTCGAATATATTTGACTATATTTTGGGAAAAAAATATTTCCTTTCAATTATGTACCCAAAAAATTAATATGCTGTGATACAATTATGTTATTATAAATTTATTTTATTAAATACGTGCATACTCATTTTTAAATATAAATAATATTATAATAATATGTTACTAATTAAAAACGAATACAATAATGTAATCGCACAATATAATAATTAATAGAGATGGATGTATTTGTAAATATCAAAAGCACGATAGAATCGATAAGAAGTGAGAATTGGAGCTCGTATAAGCCTTTTATTTTCTTGCTAGTGTTAAAGTAATAAGTGAGAATTGGAGATCGTATAAGCTTTTTATTCAGGTGAATATATGAATCATTAATTTACTAACATTATGTAATTTTAATTATTTTCTTAAAAAAAAAAAGTCATCAAGTAATAATTCGAATAAAAATACCTATCCAATCCTTCCACTTCAGGTGTCATTCATTGTGTCAATATAAATGTGGAAATCCCATCAGAGTGGTAAATGTGTGCATAGTCATGTCCTTAATCTATCTATATACTCCCTCCGTTCCAAAATACATGGGTTTTGACTTTTTGGCACGTTTTTTAAGGAGCGGAAAACTATATAAAATATTATTTTTTTAATGAATTTTTTTACATAATTTGATACTTATTAGTAATAAGTATCAAATTATGTAAAAAAATTCATTAAAAAAATAATATTTTATATAGTTTTTCGCTCCTTAAAAAACGTGCCGAAAAGTCAAAACCCATGTATTTTGGAACGGAGGGAGTATAAAACATAAAAAGTTGTGTTCAAGAGTCATTTATTGCTACTATTAAGTACATGAAAATTTACACTATTTTTCTTTTCTTATTCAATTTGAATTAACTTGCTTTCTTTAGCTCAATGGTTATAGTTGTTGGGGATTACTTCTTGGTTGAAGGTTCAAATCTTCATAGCTACGTATTTTTTTTTCATTTTCCACTTTTTCATAGCAACATCTTTTATTCATTTTTTGGTCATTAAATTTATATATGTAATATATAATGTTCGTTTTTTTATCAATTTAATAAATTGTCAATTCAATTATTTATCCAATTATATAAAACATAAAAAGTTGTGTTCAAGAGTCATTTATTGCTACTATTAAGTACATGAAAATTTACACTATTTTTCTTTTCTTATTCAATTTGAATCAACTTGCTTTCTTTAGCTCAATGGTTATAGTTGTTGGGGATTACCTCTTGGTTGAATAGCTACATATATTTTTTTTCATTTTCCACTTTTTCATAGCAACATCTTTTATTCATTTTTTGGTCATTAAATTTATATATGTAATATATAATGTTCGTTTTTTTTTATCAATTTAATAAATTGTCAATTCAATTATTTATCCAATTATATAAAAATTATGTTTATTTATTAATTATTAATTTAACTTTATTTTTTTCATTAGAAGGATTGTCTTTAATTCAAAAAAATAATAAAGGATTTCTTCATAGCTACATCTTTTATTATTTTTTTGGTCGTTAAATTTATATATGTAATATATAATGTTCGTTTTTTTTATCAATTTAAATTAATTATCAATTCAATTATTTCTCCAATTATATAAAACATAAAAAGTTGTGTTCAAGAGTCATTTATTGCTACTATTAAGTACATGAAAATTTACACTATTTTTCTTTTCTTATTCAATTTGAATCAACTTGCTTTCTTTAGCTCAATGCTTATAGTTGTTGGGGATTACCTCTTGGTTGAAGGTTCAAATCTTCATAGCTACATATTTTTTTTTTCATTTTCCACTTTTTCATAGCAACATCTTTTATTCATTTTTTGGTCATTAAATTTATATATGTAATATATAATGTTCGTTTTTTTTATCAATTTAATAAATTGTCAATTCAATTATTTATCCAATTATATAAAAATTATGTTTATTTATTAATTATTAATTTAACTTTATTTTTTTCATTAGAAGGATTGTCTTTAATTCAAAAAAATAATAAAGGATTTCTTCATAGCTACACCTTTTATTATTTTTTTGGTCGTTAAATTTATATATGTAATATATAATGTTCGTTTTTTTATCAATTTAAATTAATTGTCAATTCAATTATTTCTCCAATTATATAAAAATTATGTTTATTTATTAAGTTAACTTTATTTTTTTCATTAGGAGGATTGTCTTTAATTCAAAAATAATAATAAAGGCTTCTCTTTTCATCTTTCAAATGAGTGTTTACTATCTCTAAATTAGTGTTTTTTTTAAATAATAATAAAAATAAAATAAAATAATAAAAGCATTTGGTTTATTAAACCGGTTGAACCGGTCCAAACCAAGAAAAATAAAATAAAATGGAGAACCGGTTCAAGTGAACCGCTCCTTCCTTCTTCCTCCTCCTTCCCATGCGCGTTCAAAGTTCAAACCATACCCTTCAATGGTGGTTTTAAATTTCGTGACGTTTCACCTCCAATACGTCTTTATTAACTTTGATTCAACATCCACATGTCAAAAACGTGTTTAGTTTGTGATATCATCAACGAATTCAGCCCCGTTTTCGTCCAAGTTCGTTTTGCCCCAAATCGAATTTGGTGTCGTTTGGGATTATTTTTCAACCGTTTCTTGCAATTGAATACACGACATTGATCACCAGAAGAAGAGGAAGAGATTGGTGCAATCAATTTGATATTTCGTTCTCATTTTAAGATCGACTATAAAAACCCTTTCAACATTCGGAAGCTCCGTCCACCATTGAAGCCCAATCTCCAAGCTCTGAATCTGGTTCATCATGTAATCTACAATCCCATTCAATTTTTTTTTTGAGAAAAGCATGCAAAATAGAATATGCCCAATTTCATATTCGATTCGTCGGAGCCACCGCGCCTGACTTCCTCCACCGCTACCGGAGCCACCTACCGCCTCCCATATGTGCGCCAAGGTGTAGGGATCCCACAACCATCGCCTCCTCCGTCGCATGATCTGTCGGCGCCGCCAGACATCGCTGTGCCGGATTTGATTTGTTGCTGTGTCGGGCGGTAGGAAGAAGAAGGCCTAACTACAAAAAAACTCTCAAACATTCTGTTTTGGTAAAATATGCCCTTATTTCAGTTTTACAATTTATAAAAAGTATCCCACAGTTTTAGAATCTATTCTAACTCGCATAAACTCTTAAATTCGCAGCGATGTCTTTCATTATTTGATTAATCATTTGTTTGTTGCTTTTTTTATATATATTCTTACACTTTCTCATATATACCTAGCATTGGGTAATTTGGGTTTGATAGGTTGATATATTCTTTCTATTGTTTATCAATCACAATTCAAAATTTTATGCCTATATCATATTTATTTTTCTAATTTTTATTCTTATCTTTTATTTTGCAGATTAGTTGGGGAGAGCTATATTATATATATCTTCCCTCGATCATTCGATGACCCGTAAGAATTTTTTTGTTCCCTCTTTGATCTTTCATTCATTGATTAATCAAAAATGTTGTTGCTCTATTATTTAACATTGGATTTTATGTGCTTATATATTTTTTTATTGTTTAATTTTATCATCATTAAAATTTGTATACCTACATCATAGTTATTTTTCTAATTCGTATTCTTTATTTTTTTTGCATATTGTTGTAGTCCATTTGTTGTATAAACATTCCATATTCAATTTTGGAAACACTTTAATATATTTTGGTTTAAATATATATAGTGTATGATTCTAATTCATTTTCAATTTATATATAGAAATATTTATTATGATTTTTATTAGCATTGATTTGTGTACATGGATGATGCAACTTCTACTATTTTTAATTTTTTTTAATTTTTGAGGATTAATTTTTTTTTTATTTTTTAGATTACTATTTTATGTATTAATTTTTATTCTTTAACCAAGTTCATTTATTTGTAAAGAAGACATTTATGTTATAAGGAGTCTATTATATTAATTTAATCATTTCATTCATGTTTATAAATACAAGTCCGATAAATAATTTATAAATCTATATATATATATATATATATATATATATATATATATATATATATATATATATATATATATATATATATATATATCATCTATCTACCGATCTATACGGTCTATAATATCTATACACAATCTATATCTATATGTAATAATAATAATAATAATAATAATAATAGTAGTAGTAGTAATAATAATAATAATATATAATAGAAAAGTTGTGTTCAATCTTATAAATGCATACCTAAAATCCTTTTATTTTCTCAATTTAAAATTTTAATTTATATTTTATTGAATTAAAAAAATAATAGCTATCTTTCATGTTCCCCATGTTTATTTATTACTTTAAATTGATTTTTTGCATTAAATTTAATGCCTTAAATTCAAAAAATAAATGGTTCTCTTTTCATATTACAAATAATTAAATGTCAACTTATTTGGATTCCGAGTAGTAATTTCATCCCCAAAGTCTTCGGGCCACGATAGTAAAATTAATCCGTTTTTATGCTATCATTTCTTTAACTTCCTTACAAGTAAAGTTAATTATATTTAAATAGTGCATTGTTATCTTTTTGAATTGTTATAAATTAAGATGGTATTTTTTATTTTGAAAATTGATATAATATTTTTTTTTTCAAATATCTTCCTATAAAAATATTTATCATTAAATAAAAAAAATACATGCAATAGAAGTTTCACCATATAAGAAACTTCTCGGTTGAAGCAAAATCGATGTGCTTAATTTTAAAACATAATATTATAAGTTTAAAAGAGTGCATATATCTAAATATTTTACCAATTGTAACTTATGTTAATAAAAACGAGTAATTAAAATATTTTGTTTATTATAAAATTTATGTCATGTTAATTTTTGGTTATTCACCTGATTGATATCCCATGTTAAAATATTTGGTTTTTCACCTTATAATATCAACTCATTTATTTGATATAAAATCTTACCCCGGGCGTAGCACGGGTATGCCACCCTAGTCTTTACAAACTAGAATGTCTTGCTCAAAGTGCTCATTGAGACATCGTTAATTTACTATCGACTCGGTCCGGTTCGGTCGACTGACCGGAGCCGAAGGATTACTTATTTGCCCGGTTCGACGAAGCCTTAGTCCTCAAAACGGCGTCGTAGGTTCGTCCTCACCGCAGGGCAAGTTTTATAAAAACCCTAGCTCCACAGGTTTTTGTTTCTCCACCGCTACCTGCCTCCCCCTCCAAAGCACAACCCTAACCCTAGCTAAGAGCTCCCGCCTCCGACAATGGGTGCTGCAAATCACTCCCTTCCTTTTCAAATTATTCGATTTCATAACTGAAATCCCGTTTAGCTTTTCGCTGATTTCGGATTTTATTGTTCCGGCGTAGGTAAGGTGCACGGATCGTTGGCTCGTGCTGGGAAGGTGAGAGGGCAGACCCCAAAGGTCGCCAAGCAAGACAAGAAGAAGCAGCCCCGTGGACGCGCTCACAAGAGAATACAGTACAATCGCCGATTCGTCACTGCCGGTATGATTTCTCCTCTTTCTTCTTCTGTTTGTTCCTTTGGTAGCTAATAACCAATTTCTGCATTTTTGCTCCTCTGTTCATATCAGCAAAAGTTTCAACTTTTTTTAACTGTGGCTGTGAGTAACATCTGAATGCATTTCTGAGATATCTGCTTGTATTTAGGGGAATGGACAGTTTCTAAATAAGAGGTCATTGCCATGCCAATGACTAATTGATGGGGACTTTGATTTGATGAGGATGAAAAATGTGCTTGTTGTGAACCCCTGCACAATAGAAAGATTACAAATTTACAATGGATCATTTCTTAATACCCCGTGTGTTCACTACTTCACTATCTTTGCATTTGGTGACTAATTAGCCAATCATATAACAGCTGAAAGGCTGGTTGTCTGTGTATTGGTCAGTAAGCTCACCAACATCATCCTTGTTGCTGCCATTTTATATGTGAAGTAAAACACTGCATCTTTACATCAATGGTTATCAACTACATTACCATTTTCTTTCATCCATTTGAATTATTTCTTCAAAAAAAGGAAGTATAATACCGTTTCAACCAAATACTCTGAGATATATTAAAAGTGTAATGCTGGAGTTACTTTTTTGGGCAGTCATTGTTTTTTTTTAAAGAAAACTTAGTGTTTATGTTACCGCATGAGATTACATTGTTGGATGTAATGCCATTTGTAGTTGGTAAGGAATGAACTACATTACTAGCACTCATAGAGGGCTTAATTAGTGTGAAAAGGGATTTGATATTTGTGAACTAATAGTTAGTAATAGATATATGAAATGTGATTCAGTCTTGAGAATATAAGAACTTTTTGTGTGAATGGAAGCCGTGGCACTGGTGTGTATGCTTGTGAATTGTGATTGTAGTTTATATTGTGATACAGGCGATTAGTTTTATTTTATTTGCTTTTTTATATGAGTACCATCCTGTCTGACAGCCTTAAGTGATGGTGACTAATTAGCCAGTCACATTACAGCTTAATTGCTGTCAATTTGTGTGATTGGTCAGTAAGCTCACCAAGAAGAATCTGTTGATGCTAATTTTTGTGAAGCTAGTCACTTGGCTTTTACTCAATTGGTGTCAACTACATTAAGGTTTCGTTGTCTATTTCCTTGCAAAATCAAGATGATCTCAGTACTTATCTGACAGAAACTCTTTAGGTTTTTCTTGACACTAAGAAAATTCTAGAGAGGCAATAAGTTTTGAAATCTAAGTCTTTGCTGCAAGGGGTTATTTTATATTGATGCTGTTTAATGTAGTTGATTAAAGCCAAGTCTTATATAGTTTGCACATTTTCTGTCCTTTTTTTATTTTATGTGTACATATTCTTGAGTTGCATGACTGACCATGGCTGTTATTGCTCACAGTTGTTGGCTTCGGCAAGAAGAGAGGTCCAAACTCATCCGAGAAGTAAGCCTAAACCACATCAGATGGGGCAGCCTTTGGCTATTTGGGATTATGTAGACAGATAAAATTTGCGCATTTTATGTGAATTGATATTGCCAGAAATGACCTTTCTTTTCAAATTTTGTTTCTTCTAAGATGCCTCATGTTAAGTTTTGAGATTGCTATAACCATGTCAGAAAGTTTTTCTTTATAGAAGTTTGTCTTTCATATGACATTACATCTCCTCTCCCTTGCTTGTCTAAATTATTTTTAGTAGTTTGACAAAACATTCTATAAGTGATTATAATTTATAATTGATTAATGAATTAGAATAGATACTATAATCACCCCACCAATGGAACCATTTTAGACTTTGATCCAGTGTTATTCTGTCATCATATCTATCCATCTCAAAACTCCACCTTTAGTAATTTCTTATAGCTACCAAAATCTGCTGGGAATAAATTGTTTTGATTTCAGTGTAATGAGTTGATTAATATCACTTTCATTCGGCATGGTAGGTCAACTATATTGCTAAGGAGTCAAGTTGTATACTTGTTAACGATCAGAGGTAGTATATCTGGTAGTAGACTAGAGTGGCCCTTAAACACCAATTAATCTCCATAGCTTTGCAATTTTCGAGCACCTAATCCAGAGTTTGAGATCATCTTTACAGCTAGGTCTAATCCCATGACCTTCCTCTTTGGAATCTATTTTTCACAAGTAAATATACATAATAAACTTAACAGCAGCTGAAGCAGGCCATCTTCCAAAATACTAGTATTTGGTTAAAATCAGTTTCCTAGATTTCCGTCTATTGTTTGGTCACCAAAATCACCCTGTGTTTTCTGTCTCATATGGTTGGGTTAGGTATCAATTTCTACTTTGTAACTCCCTGTGTCAGAAACAGAAGAAGACAATTTATGGCCATTGGTACAAAAATTCATACAATCTAGTTGAAACCCCCTTCAATCGTAAATGAGGAAGCGTTTTTGAACGCAATTAAGAAAGTAAAATGTGTGAAAAATGAACGCCTTCAATCTTATTGAAACTCCTTTGCTGCCCCTTATTAATTTTCTTGTCCTGGTTACTCTCTTGCCCCCATACCCCCTCCCACGTGGCAACCTTCCCGAGTTTTCAACCTCTTTCTCACAAATGTTTTCCATTGCAAATGGTGATCTCAATTGATTTTTTTACCCCTTTGGTGATCAAAAGTGTTTCTCCCTGAATCCTGATCCTGTTATCCATCACCATCTAAAAAAAGATCCTTCAATCCCAATCCCCATAGATCTTCCTTGAGGATTTCTGTCGACGCGATTGGGATCACTCTATCCTTGTTTGTTGAACACAAGAAACGCCTTCGAATTGAGCTGGCCCTTCTGGTATTGATCTTGAATGTTATATGGCATGTCCGAGAGTTAATTCGGTTCAGCCCCTTGAACTCAATCCATTGTTCGGCATTTGAAGTTTGTGTCTGACCGCCTGTCATTGCGAGAGATCATCGCCCAGAAGCTGATCTCAACGACGAACACGTAACAATGCAGGTGGCAAAGCTATCAATCATAGAAGATGGCAAAGATGTCACCTACACGAGCTCGGGCCGAGTAAACCACACTAGACCTTTCTCCCTGAAGATCCTCCATTCCATCTTGCTGTTTCTGGTCCTGGGCCTTGGAATGTGCATAGTTAGCATGAACATGATCAAGTATTTCGGTATGAGGAACCGGGTCATGACGTATTCTTTGTCGGAATCCTGTTTCGAAGAGAGAAGTATGATAGAGGAATGGATAAGGCCTCCCTCTCAGCTAAGGCATTCCATGAACGACTCCGAGCTTCTTTGGAGGGCGTCCTTTTCTACGAGGATCAAGAAGTATCCGTACAAACGCATTCGTAAGATTGCCTTCATGTTCCTCACAAGGGGTCCCCTCCCCCTTGCCCCTCTCTGGGAGAGATTCTTTAGGGGGCATGAGGGCCTGTATTCGATTTACGTTCATTCGTTGCCTGATTATCGCAGCAACTTCTCAGCATCTTCCGTCTTCTACGATAGGGATGTCCCGAGCGAGGTACAACCACCACTCTCTTTGTCAGCATAATCACATATGTGTAATGTGTGTTACATTATGATTTGAATGTCTTTAGCAAACCCTTTTGTTTCTCCTGCATATGGTAGAATGGGGGATGATGAGCATGTGCGACGCAGAGAGAAGGTTGCTAGCGAATGCGCTCCTAGACCACTCCAACGAGTGGTTCGTTCTCCTCTCGGAGTCCTGCATCCCTCTGCGCAACTTCACCTTAACCTACCGCTACCTGGCTAGGTCGCACTACAGCTTCATGGGCTCGTACGATGAACGGGGGCCGTACGGGAGAGGGCGGTATCACTCTAGTATGGAGCCAGAGGTCACCTTAGACCAATGGAGAAAAGGCTCCCAATGGTTTGAAGTGAACCGAGAACTCGCTATCAAGATAGTTGAAGACACCAGCTACTACCCGAAGTTTAAGACGTTCTGCCAGCCAGCCTGCTATGTGGATGAGCACTACTTTCCCACCATGCTGACAATCGAGGCTGCGAATCTGCTCGCAAACCGGAGCCTCACGTACACGGATTGGACGAGGGGCGGGCCACATCCGGCCACCTTCGGGAAGGCTGATATCTCGGAGACCTTGTTCAAGAAGATCCTGGAGACTCATATATGCAAGTACAACCACCAACCAGTCACCCTGTGCTACCTTTTTGCAAGGAAATTCGCACCGAGTTCCTTGGAACCGCTGTTAGATCTAGCATCCACCATGTTTGGGTACTGATAACTGTTAAGCAGTGACAACTGACAACTACTGTCATGTCGATACACGATAAGAAATTGGTTATTGATTGATTTTTAGTTAACTCTTAGATGTCTGCAGAAACCATAACCTTATTTGTAGATCTAGAAGAAGAGATAATGTATAAACATCAATGCAATATCGGTCTTTTTATGTCATCCTACATACGAGTCATGGATATGTTAGATACTGATGATACATGATTTGCACTGTACTTGTAAGTTCCATATGTACATACATATGCAAGCATGCCAATGATTTTAGAATTGATTCCGATTCATCATTCATGAAAACCAGCGATAAATTCATAAATTAGCATCACTGTAAAACGAAGATCAATTTATTGATTGACATATATAGTGACTAACTACTACAAGCTATGAATGAATTTGTTCAAACCTAGGTTAGCCTCTGGATTTGAGCTCAGATAGGAGGGCAGACAAGTCGCCATTGTCAACCTTGTTAGCTGTCTTAGTCGGAATCGTATGAGCAGCAGCTTGTGGAAGGCCAACTGATACCTCTAATCCGTAATCGTCAGCAACTTGTTGCATCAAGCTGTTAACTTCTGTCTCTGGAGTAGACAGAGAGGTTGATCCGGCCATCGAGTTATTCATGAACTCTGCTTGCACTTCCATGTTCACGAACTGCGTTTCGAATTGATCCATTGTTTGAGACATCTTCTGCAAGTTCCCTGCAAATCAAACATGGCAATCAAGGGATCAGTATCAATCAAGGAACCAGGAGCCAAGTATCCAACCTAATTTCGAAATTTCGAAATTGCCTGATTTGGCTCCAAAAAAAAAGAAGCAAAATTTAGGTTTCAAATCTTTCGGCGCCAACCGTACACACAAACATAATTAACCACAGAAACAGCGGAATCTCCACAGGAAACGATCAGTCGAAGTTGAAATCACTAGGAATTGCAGAGAATTCAAAGAGAAGCGATTTTGCGTACCGGTATTGAGAGAGAATTGGAGAGACTTGACGATGGATCCCATGGACTTGGCAACGGTATTCATCTTGGCCTGAGTATCAAGGCGAGCGACGACGGCGTCAAGGCGAGAGGAGAGGCGGAGGTAATTCATATGCTCGCCGCGCTTGCGGATGGCGTTCTCGGCGTAAATCCTGGCGCCGTCCATGTTCCCTTTCTCCATCGCTTTCTTCACTTTCACCTTCTCGGCCTTCTCCTCCTTGTCGCACTTGCGAGCCTGGCGTAGCAGCGACTTGGACGCGAGCTTGAGCTCGATTATCTGGTTCATTAGCTTCTCTGCGCTCCCCATAGGTTGATGCGAATCCGAAATTTACGTCCGATGAGCCGATCTAATCGAAAGTTTTTCCTGCTCCTGCGTTTCGTGTGATTGACGATGATCAAATTCAATCGGGGGGGAGGCAGAAGACTGAATTAGGGGATTTGGATATACAATTTCAATTTGTAGGGATTGGTGGAATTCGAAGATAGATTGGATTGGAATTAGGAACTTGCAGATTAAGATAAGTGAAGGTGTTAACAGATGCCGACACTCGCGCGGAGTTGGATCATGCAAATATGCAATTAAATCTTTTCGATCGTTGGTGGGTCCCACGGAAACCGCCCACGGCCCATCCGCTCTTTCCCTACACAAATTCGGATTTACTTTTTATTTTCTTTTGTTTTTTAAAAACGGAAAGCGATTAAAATAAAATGATAAATATACGTTTTGGGTATATACACTGCAAATTCACACGTTGTTAAGGATGTGCACGTCGAAAGAAACGTGCATACACGTCCTTAAGGACATGCAGGTGAGTTTACAACCACCCGAGCCCGGACGTGCATGCACGTTTTTTTATAAAAAAAACGTGCAATAGTGCACGTCCTCTAAATTCGAAGCCGACGTGCTTCGTCGTTCCCAATTCCATCCAACTCGAGAGAAAGAGAGAGCGGCCGAGAGAGCGAGAGAGACAGAGAGAGGTGGTGGCCGGAGAGAGAGAGAGAGAGAAAGAGATCGAGATCGAGACAAAGAGAGAGACACCGAGAGAGAGAGAGAGATCTAGAGAGAGAGAGAGAGAGAGAGAGAGAGAGATGGAGCCGAAGAGAGAAATGGAGGCGGAGGCGGCGACGATGGAGGCGGAGGTGGTGGCGGCGTGGCGCCCATGGAGGTCGGTGGTGGTGGTGGTGGAGCATTGGCGGTGTCGATGGAGGAGGCGGTGGTGGTGGTGGTGGAGCCGGTGGAGGAGGCGTTGGAGGGTGTGGCGGCGGCGACGGTCCCGATGGCGGTTTCGGTGGCGGCGGTCCCGATGGCGGTTTCACCTCCGAGTTCTCGGACCCAAGAGTTTGGACTGACCGTGACGAAATGGTTACACATTTCAAGGACTTGGGTCGAAGACACTGCATGATTTTAGTAATCAAGCGGTCTTGTACGGGGGCGTCGAACCGTCCAGGCGGGGTTCTCCTTGCTTGCGAGCAGTATGGGGAGTACTGACCACGCGGGAGGAAGCTCCGAAGCACGCAATCGAAGATAAACGGTTGTCCATTCTCTCTACACGGGCACGAAGCTCCGCCAGGTCATTGGGTTATGACGGTAACCCACGGTGTACATAACCACGGGCTTCCCACGAGCTTGAAGGGTCATACCATCGTCGGACAGATGACAGAGGGGGAAAAGAAGATGGCTAGGTGGATGAAGGAAATTGGTACTCCTCCAAAAGCCATTGGGTACGAATTGAGGCAGTTAGATGAGAAAAGCGTCACGTCATAGCATTCCCTTACCAACACGCTCAACATGATGGTCGCCGAAGAAAGGGGTAGTCGGATGATGACCCAAGATACCCTGCATCGTCTGCGGGAAAGAGGGTACTACTACGAGTTCAGACGACATCTGGATGACGAGAACGTCTTGAGCGACCTCTTCCTAGCGCATCCTGACGGGATACGGCTATTCCGACGGTTCATTACGTCACCGTATTGGACAACACGTACAAAACAAATGCGTAAGTTACTTAATTACGATTACATTATTGCACACATAACCAATTATAAAGTATTGTACATGTAACATATTTACACTTGCAGATATGGGATTCCATTGTGCGAGGTGGTCGGGTTCACACCCTTGGGCAAGACTTACTGCATCGCCTATGCTTTCATGTCGCACGAGAACGAAGACACATACGCCTAGGTGTTGCGTTAGCTTCAGATCTTGCTTGGGGCGGTTCAACCTCAAGCTATTATGACTGATCAGGAGCTAGGTCTCTTAGCAGCGCTAAATGTTGTCTTCCCCAACGTCCAGCGTCTCCTTTATTGGTTACACGTGACGAGAAGATGCGAGGAAGCTGCTCTGAAGATCACAAAGAATTTAAACCACGCTAGCACCTTCAAGGGCAACTGTTGGGGGTTGTTCCAATCGAGGTCGGAGGAATCATTCAACCGCCGTCGTCGGGCGCTACACGCTGCATGGCACCCATTCCCAAGTGTGGTGGCGTATTTGGAGGCGGTGTGGCTTCCGTACATCAAGAAAATCGTACGATGCTACGTAGATAATGTCTTCCATCTCGGCACCCGTACGACAAACAACTACACCTTACTTCATATTTCCCATTACAATATGATATGACATCAAAAATTTAGTGGTACGCACTTCAAAGTGCACAGAGTTGAAGGTCAACACAAGATTCTGAAGGAGGCACTCCACTCATCGATTGGTGACTTTCGCATCGTGATCGATGCAATCCATAGAGTCAACGATTGTCAACTGCATGAGTTGCAGACTGCTTAATTTGGAGATCGAGCGCTTCAAATGGCCAATAACGGCGCATAAAGTCAACCTTTTTGATGAGGTAAAGACTTTAATCTCCAAAAAGTGCTTCGATTATCTATACAAGATGTGGCAGGATGTCGTGAACCAAAACATTCCTCTGGAATGCACGAACCGACATTGGAGGGTTTGTTACGGGATCCCTTGTGTCCATGAGATTCAGGCATACGTCAACTCCGGTACTCCGATACCCGCCGAGGACATCCACCCATTCTGGATGGATTTGTCATGGACTGACATCGACGAGACCTCACTGCCGTATGATCTGTCATCTTCATACACGGCTTCCAACGATGTATGCGACGATGAGCTCCACCCACCCTCATCTGCAAGCGTCTGAAGGAAAGGGAGGCCTCGGGGGTCGAGGAATATCTGCAGAACCAATCCGTTGCCATACGAGGAGTTAAGGGAAAGATTTGAGAGAGAAGAAGCACGTGCTGCTTGAAATCGTCCACAAGCGACCTCAGCTCGACGTGGACGTGATGATGTGTTCGGAAGGTTCAACTGGGATCGAAACAACGTTGAACCCTTCATGCTTAGTCATATTGAGGGTGTGAGGGTGATAACAACTATTTTAGTCATATTTTAGGGTTGCATTTGCATATTAGTTTAGGTCATTTTCATACATATTTGTCATATTTTATACTTTATTTATTTTATTTTGCATTTTCGGAGTCTACATCGGATTTTATTTATTTCAGGCATTTTGAGGCTAATATTGTGGAAATTCGAGAGTCAATACGGAGAAGCGAGAATGGCTGGATTGGAGCTTGGTCAAAGTGCAGAAATTACCAAATTGAAAACTTATGTGCTAAATTCGTAATTAGGTGTTGGGCTAATTTTCAATTCTTAAAATTTCTGGGCCAAAATTGTAATTTGGTTAAAATTTAGATTATAAACCATCGCTTTGGGAAATAAGAAAAGGGGGGAGTTTGGGGTTTGTGAGTTCGGACTTGCGGACAGTGGCTTCGGCCGGTGTTTTTAGGGTTTGTTTAGATTAGCTTTTCTTTCCTTGTTTTTTGTATTCCACTCTGGATTGAAGACGAAGATTTCGATTTGCATATTATTCTAAACCTTGATCTATTTCTGTCTATAATTTATTTCATCGTTTATTATATTATGTTTGGTTGATTTCTCCGTTCTAGGGTTTGGGTGATCCCGATGATTATTTGGTAGCGTTAGTATTGATATTCGTTTGTCTGAGAATTTGTTAGATTCAATCCTAATGTGCTTAATCTAATTGATTTTATAATTGATTGGAGTTCCTATTAGAATTTGAGACCGAAAGGAGATAAGACTAATAGGGCAATTAGATAAGGGTTTGAGGCCGAAAGGCGATAACTTGACATCGGAACCTTAGGATTGAACCTGGAATTTTATAATTGTGAAAGCTTTATAGATTCCTTGTGGATTAATAGTTATCGTAGAAACTCTAGGTTGAGATTGTATTTGATTGAGCGCAAAAACGGATATTGATGCAATCGAGATCTAGATTCTAAGAGCATAAAAGGTTTGAATTGGTTGCTTGAGACCGAAAGGAGATGGTTAACCAATTTAGGCACAATTATTATGAGACCGAAAGGAGATTAGTAAGTACCTTAGATAGCTACCTTCAACAAGCTCAGACAATGTGGCACGGATGTCGATATTATAATCTAATAAAGAATTGTTGTGGTGATCCTTTATCCTAGATTTGCCTCGTTCTATTGTGTTTGAATACCACCTTTCGTATAGTTATTTAGAGTTTAGTTGGTTACTTTCTCCATCCGTATTAATATTTGTCCTTTATTTAATTGGTTTGAAATTACGATCGATACCACATAGTCCCTGTCATTCGACACTCGATATACTACAACTGAACCCCATACACTTGTGGGTGTAGGTTTTTAGCCTATCAGAGGGACACTGTTGGAGATGGTCATTGTGGCTACCGTGCTTTGACGACATTGACATCACCGATCGGCGAGTCTGCTTTCCCGGAACTCAAAACGTTATTATGCAATCACTTGGAGGATCACGCCGATCTCTACGCCGATTGTTATATGGGAGGGTACCCATTCCAGCAGTTCGTCGACTACCAGAGATGGGCGGGACCTGTGCATGGTGATAGGAGACGGTGGATAGAGCTACCCATCATGGGTTTAGTATTTGCAATGGTATATCAGATTCCTCTCGTCGTCCTAGCTTGGCATCATCCGTTCACATGTCTCCACTAGTACAAATATGAGATTTTATTACATAATTATTTATGCCGGAGGTTCAATTTATGAAATAAAAGCCTTAAAAGAGTTTTATTTTATTCTACTAAACACTAAAAAATAAATTTATGCCGGATATTACAATTTATATCCGGCATAAATGACAATGAAATATTAGAAGGCCCTGATTATTTATGCCGGGCGTGTAAGATTTTGGATCCGGCATATGTATTATGGGAATCCGGCATAAAAAACCGAATACAACTTAATACACTTTTTATACCAAATATAAGTGTCCGACATAAATAAGAGTTTTATTTCCGGCAAACGAAAAAAACCCAAGCACGCACTTCTCTCCCAATTTCTGTGTGAAACTGAAACCCTCAAACCCTCGACCAAGCCGGCGGCCCTCTGCTCCCTCGTCGGCGTCGCTCTTCTCTACGGCGGGGATATTATCCGTGACAGTGCTCTTCTCTGTGGCATCTCTCTTCTCGATGGCTCCTCTCTTCTCGACGGCTCCTCGTCGGCGCTCTTGTTTGTTGCTCCTCTTCGGCAACCCTAATTCGAGTTTCCTCCGGTTGCTCTTCGTTGGAGGCCCTCATCCGCTAATCCCAGGCCCTCGTCCTCTTCAGCGACCCTTGTTGTTCTTCGTTGAAGCGCCAATTCGAAACCTAATTTGGATTGACGCCTGCACTGAGTTGAGTCTGAGGTTAGGTTAGTTCTCCGTAGCGTTACTTTGCCCTGAGTCTGAGTTATGCTCTTTATTTGCATTGGATAAATTTATTTATCGATTTCCTTTAGATTTTGGATTGTTCTCCTATTCAAGAGAGTTATTCACCTATTAGGTAGATGCGGGAAGGAATTCATGTTTGTCTCCGTGGCTGCTGGATGACAGTATTAGGTTTTGTGTTCTTTAATCTGATCTGCAAACACCATGACTAGTTGACCGAGATGTGTCTTAGGCTTATTGCTCGTTGGCTTGCTAGCTTGGTGTAGCTTCAAAGTCTTCCTCTTGACTTTCAACATCATTTGTCAGCCTTGATGAAGAGCAATTATTCAGTCCAGTTCATCACTCCTTCAAACTAATCACTTACCAATTGCAACTATCCCAAACCACTATCATAATTTGTGTTCTTTAAATACATTATCACATTACAATCTCTCCTTTTGTGCTTGTACTTATTGTATCCTTCATTCCTAATCTTAGCTTTCGTTTTTTTTTTATGCCCCACTATTACTTATCTCATTTTGTATCATCATCATTCATCCTAACATGCTTATATATACATATATAATGTTGTGTATTTTATTTTTTATTAAACTTTGAACTATTTGATTTATAGTTTTATTATTTATACGTTGCAATGGTTAACTCTATATTAATGAAGTTGAAGAATTCAAGTATATCAAGTTTCTTCAGGCCCATCTCGACTCTCTCTTCTAATGCTCCTCCCACGTTGAATGTTATTCAGTATTAGGCGGTAAGGAAAGAGCAATTCAGAAGAGGGGATCTGCATCTTCTGTCATCCTTTGCAATGCAGCAAAAGTTGTACCTCAAAGATAAGTGTTTGGTTCCAATTGATTTTGTTATACAGTTAATTAGCTTAAGATGACGATCTTAATTCAGAGGCACCCTTCCATCTCAATGGATTTTAACCAGCTTTGACAATCAATTTCTAACTATTTTATTTTTACAATTTTTGTAGGATCGTAACTTGTTTGTGCTGATTGCTAGATATATGCAATGAATTTGTGTTTTGAATTTGTAATTTGTGGGTTGATTTTTATAAGGTTGGTTTTAGATTTATTGGTGTGATACGCAATAAGCTTAAAGCATATTGGTTATAGATTATCAAAGAATGTTTCTCCATTTCCCGCTTTGGAAGGGATATCCTGGATTTGAAAGATGATAGATTAAGCTTTACATATCTGCATCCAGTTTTATGGAACTTGAACTTAATTTATTTAGTGTTTTATTCATTTTTCTGAATCACAATAACTTAACATTTATTATTTGTAAATTTGTTTGTTTAGCTATGTTTACTCTTCATGGGCAATGGAGTGGAAGTGTGAAAAGTGGCATAGTAGTGGACTACTAAAATTGTTATGTTGGGATGTACTTCATTTAGCATGTTCAGGTTCCTAACCTCATGATTGTTCGTTTTTTGTCTCAAAATCAGTCCCTCCTTTTTGTTCCACATTATGTGCCCATTAAAAAGCTCTTTATTAGACCTTTAAGTTGCCATTAAAATACTGACAAGGCATCCATGTGATATCTTTTGCATGTAAGTAGTGGCAATCCAGTTTATCTATGCCTGGATCTTATTCATATGATTTGATAATAAAAATTGTTATAATTGTCATTCAGGTACATATCTTTCATCTATCCAGCACCGGAACATTGTGACTCTCACTTGTATGGTAACTCCTTGATCGGGATTTATTTTTCTATTCTTTTCTCCCCATTTTGTGGTCTTATCGAGGAAGTAACTGAGTATTTTTTTTCTTGATGATGGAGAATGGAGATCCTTATTAAATGTGTTCTTCTAAGGCATCCCTATGAAATTGTCACTGTACTTATTGAAATGAACCATGGGTGTTTGAATCTGGGGTATTATTTTTAGAACCCCAAACTGTGAAAAAAATATGAAGTAGAATGTGAAAGCAAGAATCTCGCTAACATCTCACTAGAAGGAAGCATCTCAGTCCTAGGATTTGATAGACATCTAATATGCAAGTAGCTCACAGAACAACCAGTTTTGAGGAATACTCAATCTGTAATTCAATTCATAATCTAGTCCAATTACAAGCTCCATGTTCTCTTCTTTTTATAATTGCGAAAGCAATACAACTAACTCCTTGTACTAACTGACCTAATAATTAAAATGCTGGTAACGGGAAACAACATGGAAGAAGTGGGGAAGCGGGCTAAAAACTAGGAAGTTGGAATTTGAAAACCGAAAAACTAATAATAATATTAAAACCAGTAATGGGTTTTTATCAATTATTTGGTTACATCCTAATTTAATCAAATCATGAAATTTGAAGTGGTCCAAACTATGAGGTTTGCAGGGACTTAGTCCCCTATGTTATCCTTTCTGTCGTGTGCCATTTTATTGGGATGCATTAGGGTTGTAAAGTTTTTTTCACTTACTTTGCAGTACAAGGGAGGAGACTGTGAGATGATGCGAGTGGTAGTATAAAAATGTGTCAGATTGCTCTCTTGAAAAGATGGTTCATATTCTCTTATCTAGGCTTGATGTTAGTTTTTGTACTCCATATCAGATTTGAAATCAACAAGATGAAGGATTAGCTGGCCAGTGCATATTTTATTTTGTTTGATTGCAACAATTAGTTTTGGATGGTTCTTTGCTGCATTATCAAATTGAATATAAATTTATTACAATATTTGTGAATGACATGATTCACAGTTCTTCTATGGTTATTTGCTCGTGTAAATTTTAAAACATGGGATGACATAATTGCTGCTGCTATTGACCGTTGCCTGGTTGTTTGTCTGCAACTCAGGTCTGCAACTTGGCCTGGTCTAAAAACGTCAATGAGCTTGTCAACACCCATGGATATTTGCAAAACCAGATCATAGTTTGGAGATATCCAGTGGGTATTTATCACGAGACTACTTCTACTTGAGCATGTTTGTATTTTAGTACTAAGGTTGATCTATCAAGATATGTACCCCGGCCCCCGGGTGTGATGTTGGTGGCTCGAACAATGGATTTGTAGTGTGGATGTTGATATTGTGTGGATGGTATTTATGTACGTTTAACAGGGGTCTATGTTGATATACTAAAATGTTCTTGTAAAATAACATTAAACTATATATCCCATAATATTTATCATCCGTGTTTTATTTGGTGCTCTCCTTTGTAAAGAATTAGAATACATGCCAGAATGTTATCCGTTATATAAGGTCATGTGCAAGAATTTTTTTTTAAAATTCTCATGAGTATTTATGCCGGATATATTTTTGACAAATCCGGCATATATAACCTGAGCATTTCAGGAAAAAAAAATTGGAACACCTTTATTTATGCCGGGCGTATTTTAGAAACATCCGGCATAAATAACTCTGTGCATTAAAAATACCTTATTATTTATGCCGGGCGTTTTTTTTAAAGATCCGGCATAAATAATACTCCAATTTTTTATTACACCTACTTGAAGCCCGGAGCTATTTTTTGTGATATCCGGTATAAATGTACCCTTACGTCCGGCATAAAAATGAGTTTTTGTAGTAGTGCTCCCCATGACCTAGCCGACACCTGCTAACAACCCTCAATCAGCAACCCTTGGTTTAGCCTGCATCGGAAACCAAGACCATTTCGCCGCGGTACGACTTCAAACGTCTTTTTTTATTACCTATTCTTGCTTTTCATCTATATGTCAATACTCTAACTCTAATTTTCCGTTCTCATAGATCTGGTTGCGTTCTAACGCTCCTATTCCGCCGTCTGCGCCAGAATGGGTCGCACATCATCAACGAAGCGTCGATGGATGGGATGCTCCGTTTCAAGCTCAGTTTGAGAGATTTCGAGCCTTACGTGTCGAGTCCGGTCGCCCTTTACACTTTTCCTAGATTTTATTCCACCAGTTATTAAAATTATAGATGTAAAACTTTTTTCCCGTTCCTTGTAACATTATTCGCATATTATCCGAATGAAAACCTTAACAATTATTGCTTTCCATTTAATTAGACCCTAAATCCTTCAACTCCACTAGCTAAACCCTTCAATTTTTTCAATTAACAATAACAAACCCTCGGAAACCCTAAGCCCTAAACCATAAACCCTAAACGCGAAACCCTAACTAGGGTTTGCACGTCCTTAACAACGTGCAAACCCTAGTTTGCTAGTCGACGTGCACAGTTCCACACTTGCACGTTGTTAACGACGTGCAAATCCTTAATCACCATTTGCGGTGTATCTATCAACACCCTAAATATATTCTATCGGAAAAGACAATCCTAAAAAAATTGAGTAAAACACATAATTTATTTTAAAAATGGCCAAACCAAATATATTTAGAGGAAATATTTTTCAATTTAATTTCTTATTCGATGCCCTTTGATAGAAAATCCGAAAAAATATATTTGACAGGGACAAATTTAACCCTCTTGTTGAAGATGATCGAGTTCATATAAATAGATTAAACTAGTGTAATACCCGTATCTTGAAAGCACGGAATTTTATATCCATGCCATACATGTAATTTTTTTAGAAGTACTATTCAGCTATGGTACTGAAGTTATACGAAGACACGACTTCAATAAGATTGTTAATATTGATTTTTTATAATCTATTAGTAATACTTATAATCATTATTTGTATATAAGCATTTTTTATATAAAAAAACTCAATCACATGTGATGTAATACTATTATGGAGAGAAAATATTATTATTTGATCATATATTATATCTCACATATCAGCTCAAATGACAATCTTTTGACACGTATTTAAATAAATATGTCCACCAACTTAAATATACTGGGTCTTGAACAAATATGTAATCAAAATGGGCCAAACTACCAAATTGGTATTTAAAACTGGCAGTCTTGGACAGATGGGTATTTAAAATAACTCCGGTGCCAAATTGGTATTTAAAAAGTCACCGACGGACATATAGGTATTTAAAAAACCACTAGCGGACATATAGGTATACTTTTTTACCGGAAGTTCGGTTTTCGTTCTAAATTTTTAGAGAACGCAATTTAGTAAGCTTGAATTGTTTTTGTTGGTAATTAAAAAAAATTAAACTAGCTTGGTTGATAATTAATTTTTAAAAACTCATCAATGTATCTTACAATATATAAAATGATAAAAATAAAGTCTTTTTTTAAAGAACTCATTAATGTATCTAAAAATATATAAAATGATAAAAATGTAGTCTTTTTTTATCAGTTCTCATATATTGGTATCTTTATTGGTTGGAAGTTAGATTCTCATAAATTATTATTTTTTAAAACATATTTTTCAAAAATAAAAATTAGTAAGTTAATTACCATAATTAATCCCATATATTTTTATTGGTTGGAATTAGGTTTTTAATATACATGGTTTAATGATGATAATTAACTTGTTGAATTTTATTTGTGAAAAACTTAGGTTTTTAAAAATACTAATATGTAAGTATCTAACTTCCAACTAATTAAAATACCAATATGTGAAAACTAATTAAAAAAAAGTATGGATTTAATTTTATCTTTTTTATATAACATTTATAGATATATTAATGAGAATTTTTTTAATGAATTTATCAACATAAAAAACTTTCGGCCAAAAAAATACCTATATGTCCACCGGTGACTTTTTAAATACCAATTTGGCACCAGAGTTTTTTAAAATACCCATATGTCCAAAGGTGCCAGTTTTAAATACCAATTTGGTAGTTTGACCAATCAAAATGGGTTAAATAGATTATTTTCATCTCACATATTGAGAAGTTGGATTCAAAATGATATAAAAATCATATTAATGGAAAGTATTACTTATCTGTAAATATGTATTGTGTAGTACTGAAAACCAAAGCTAATTCTTTATGGAAATATTGTCAATAATTAAATTTATGTAAATAGTTTATTTAAATACTACATCCGTTCAGAAAAACTTGACACTTTACTATTCATGCACGCTTTTTTAGGAGATAAAAACTATATAAAATATCTAGTTTTTTTAATAATGTTTTTAACAACTTCGTAGTTATTATTAATAAGTACAAACTTGTTAAAAAAAATTATAAACAAATGAATATTTTATATAGTTTTTATCGTTATAAAAAAGCGTGCATGAATAATAAACGACATATAAAATTTCATTAAATTTGTATCTATTATGTTCAAATGTTCAATGCACATTGACATTTTGGAGATGATTGTGATAAATTTAAGATGGGAAACATATATATAAACTTTCCAAAAATACAAACGACTAATAAGAAATTAAGCTCAATATGTAAGTAGACGTTTTCCGAGACGATTGCGATAAATTTATAAGAGAAAACATATATTAAAAAATTCCAACAATAAAACTGATCAATAAAAAAAAGGGATTTTGCAAAATAGCCACGAAAATGAGCTTATTTTACGAAATAACCGCGTTTTGGGACAATTTTGTGATATGTCCCCAATATAAACCTTTTTCTCTATCCCATCCTAATTCTCTCCCTCTCTCCCCGGACCTCTCTCGCTCTCTCGATCTCTTCTCCCCGGACCTCTCTCGCTCTGTCCAACGCCGATCATCTCTCCGAGCCGACGATTTTTCGTCACCTACACCGATTCGTCTGGTCTTGCCGCAGAGGAGCAACGAGCGAGTGAGGTCGAGCAGCCGGAGCGAGCGAGCGGCCTTCATCACCTCAGATCTGGTTGTATTGTAGGTAATTTGCGCCGAAGGCGCAAATTTTCTTCGAATTGGACAGCCTTCTTTGCTTCTCGTTCATGGATTCGGCGCTTCTATTCTTCACTGGCTTAGTTTCCTGAGATCTGAGATCTCAGTCCGAGATTTGAGATCGAGAGATGGCGAGAGGCTCGAACCTGGCGTTCCGTGCAGCGATCTCAGATCGAGCGAGTGTGGCGCCGAAGCCGCTGTCTGGTGGCGAGATTGAGGGAGCGAGCGAGCGCCAGAGGTGGTGACGAGCGAGTGGCGGAGCGATCGAGGGAGCGGCCAGAGCGATTGCATCCGCTGATTGCGTTTATGGAGATCGACTGGTTTCGTAAGTATGTTCTTGCTCGGTGTGGTGCCATGGTTGTGCTCGTCGTCCTTCTCTTTCCTCCTCAATTTATTTGTGTGGGCTGAACGTATGGAGGTTAAGGTGTGGTTGGTGGGCTCTTCCATGGCTTGCCGAGTTGCCGTCGAGTGGGTGAATCGAAGATCTCAGGTGGATGGAGCGTGGTTGCTGGCACTGTAGTGTGTGGTATCGTTTGGATTTGCAGGTGTGGTGGCGCGTGCACTCAAGCTTCTGTTGGGCGTATGTACTGTTGTGGCTGCAGGAGGTGGCGTGTTCCTTTGCCTTTGTCTTCATGTGATCTTGTAGCTTTGTAAAAGCTGCTACTTGCAGCCTTTTGCTTTGCATTATATGTTGACTTAGGTGGGGGAATAATGGAATATGTGTAAATGTGAGATTTATGGGGTAGTTCTAGGTGGTTAATTAATTGTGTGAACTTAGGGAGGTTTCAGTGAGTGATGGTGGACTTGGTTCTGTTTGCACCATGAGCATACCTATTTGCTGGTACTTTCTACATCATATAGTGTATTTGGTGCAAAATTGGCCACAAAAATTAAGGAATCAATGTTATTTTAAAGTCCAGAAAAAAGCAGACCGTGATTTGTAAACATATACCTCGATGATCTTCAGAACATGCAATCCCATTCACTCAGTTTAGTACATGGTAATTGATGTCCTGCTGGACATCAATGTTAATTTAAAGTCCTTTAGGCTTCTGTTTGTGGAAAAGATGGAATATTTGCCTAGCTAGTGGGAGCCTCTCTATTTGTTTTCTTATATATGAATTCACCCTGAAATTACTATAGCTGCATATGAAGATATTGATATATTAATTTCCTAGATGCCTCATGATCAAAACAATAAATATTGGTCTGACATATGTGAATCACATTGTTGCTTACACCCCTAATAACGGTGTTAGCAATAACGGTGTCAGCACTAACAGTGTCAACACAAATATCCCATGTTGAGCAATTATAGTATATTAAGCGAGGGAGCGAGACGGCGGCACGAACGAGCGAGCGTAACATTTTGCACAATAAAATATTATATTTGCACAACATACGATTATATTTGCATATCGTATTCTTATATTTGCATGACAAAATGTAAAAAAAAAAACAAAAATAACATATAAATGAGCAAAAATAAGATAATGCTGAGCAAAATTTCACCAATCCTCCATGTTGTGCAATTATTGTATATTGATGAACAAAAATAAGACCATGTTGTGTAAAAATAAGAGCATATTGAGCAATAATTTATTGGAAAAGTATGAAATTATATATTGAGACAAAATAAGATCATGTTGAGAATAAATTCACAAGTCTCGATTGTTGTGCAAAAATAACATATAGTTGAGCAAAGATAAGATGATGGTGAGCAAAATTTCATCAATCCCCCCATGTTGTGCATTTATTGTCTATTGATGAGCAAAAATAAGACCATATTGTGCAATAATATATTAAAAAAGTATAAAATTATATTTACAAAAAGTAAGATCATGTTGAGACACAATTTCACAAGTCTCGAATGTTGTGCAAAAATAAAGTATTGATAAACAAAAATAAAAGCATGTTGAGCAATAATTTATTGTGAAAGTATGAAATTATATTGAGATAAAATAAGATCATGTTGAGAATAAATTCACAAGTCTCGATTGTTGTGCAAAAATAACATATAGTTGAGCAAAAATAAGATGATGTTGAGCAAAATTTCACCAATCCCTCATGTTGTGCAATTATTGTCTATTCATGAGCAAAAATAAGACCATGTTGTACAATAATCTATTAAAAAGTATAAAATTATATTTACAAAAAGTAATTAAGATCATGTGGAGACACAATTTCACAAGTCTCGAATGTTGTGCAAATATAACAAGAGAGTCGTGCAACTCTTAAAACAAGAGTCGTGTAACTCTTAAAACAGAGTCGTGCAACTCTTGAAACAGAGTCGTGCAACTCTTACAAGAGAGTCGTGCAACTCTTAAAACAAGAGGCGTGCAACTCTTACAACAGAGTCGTGCAACTCTTAACACAGAGTCGTGCAACTCTTAAAACAGAGTCGTGCAACTCTTAAAACAGAGTTGTGCAACTCTTACAACAGAGTCGTGCAACTCTTACAACAGAGTTCAAGAGAATGATAAAGCATTCAAAATCAGGCTGTCGGCACAATTCTGTCATCGGTGCTATATAAAAGTACTACTAGGAAAGATTATATCTTATCCATTTATGTTCCATGTTAAACATTAATTCAATATTATAGAATAATATTTTAGGTTTTATCATGTAGTAAGACAAGTTTGTGTATTCTTTTTTATATGTCAACACAATTCTGTCATCGGTACTCATCAAATTTTAGATTTTATCATTATTGTTTACTTAAAAAAAACAATACAATGTTGAGAAACAACATGGTATTGCTTCTCAACATGGTATTTCTCAACATGTTGAGCAAATTTTCACCACTAATTGTAACTAATATTAGTGTCAGCACTAATTGTAACTAATATAAGAGTACGCTGTGCAAATTTAACCATAAGTTGTGCAAATATAACATTTTGTTGTGCAAAAATAAAAATAAAAATATAGATTATGAATCACATAATAAAATATAGATAGTTTTTTTAATTTCTCATATTCATAGGGTGATTTTTGTAATTTGATAAAAATAAGAGTCGTGCAGCTCTTACAACAGAGTCGTGCAACTCTTACAAAAGAGTCGTGCAACTTTTAAAACAAGAGTCGTGCAACTCTTACAACAGAGTCGTGCAACTCTTACAACAGACCCATGCAACTCTTAGCCAAAGTTGAGCAAAAATAAGATGACGTTGAGCAAAATTTCACCAATCCCTCATGTTGTGCAATTATTGTCTAGTATTTTTTTTTACATTTTGTCGTGCAAATATAAGACTACGTTGTGCAAATATAACCGTAAGTTGTGCAAATATAACATTTTGTTGTGCAAATATAATATTTTTTTCCGCTTTTTTTTCGTTTCAATAGTTTTTGTTGTGTAAATATAACTTTATGTTGTGCACATATAACAATCTGTTGTGCAAATTAGAGTTTATGGTGTGCAATTATAATATGAGAAAATTTGCCAATTCAAGGGATGTCATCTCGATTCCAATATTTGTTTTTGTTGTGTAAAGAAACGGTTGGGGAAGAGGTAGATGAAGAGAGCATCTCCTACCCTATGGTCAACCAATGCCCATATTTACAGTAAACATAAACCTTAAAGAATTGAGTTTTCAACAGCTAACAACTCAGCATCCTGCTTGTTTCTTGCTTTTGGCTTTATTTCCGAGTGGGTTTGGCATTCGGGACTTTAGTACTTTACTAGAAGATCACTCAGTGACGAGCCAGGGTGGCTTATTAACCCTCCATATCTGATCATTTGCTGGGTCTCACCTTTTCAGCTGGATGATCAGTTGTGCTACCTTGTTCACAAATTGTTGCACTGCTTTGACTTTGGTTGACTTTTTCTGCTAGATCATCCTTTTTAGCTGGGTGATCAATGGTGTTAACTTTTTCTTGTTCACAAACCGCGACTCTGTTTTCAGCTTGTGTGACTTCTTCTGGCATGTCCTTTTTGTCTGGTAGATCAACAGGGTTACCTTATTCTTGTTTACAGGTCACTGCACTACTCTGAGCTTGTTTGACTTCATCAGCTAGACCATCTTTTTCAGTAGGGTGATCAGTGGCGATACCTTGTTTAATTACTGTACTGCTCTGGGCCCGATAAACTTCTTCCAGTAGGTGGTTCTTTTCAGCTAGGTTATCATTGGAACCTCGTTCTTTATTACGAATCACTGCAGTGCTTTGGGCTGGATTGACTTCTTCTGGGGCATTGCTCTTCTCATCTGCGTGCTCAGTGGGATTGCCTTGTTCTTTATGAATCTGTGCAGTGCTTTGAGCTCGAATGGCATCATCTGACTTGACACAACTATGCCCAGAAGCTGTAATTGCTGCAGGTGAACCACTATGATAAAGCAAAGTCCTACCCTGGGGCGCATCATGATCATGCTGACCCTCATATGCAGTTATAACAACATTTGGATCATGTGATGCCCTCTCAACACGCTTCTTAGCAGGACACCCAGGATTAGTGCACCTGTAGTAACTCCTACACAAGAGAAACATGTTTGAACTTGCAATGCGAAAAAGACATACATGTTATTGAAAACAACTTTATATTGACAAAAAACACAAAATGGCTGAAACTGCAGAAGGAAAAATGATTTACAATGCCCTCAGGAGTAAACAAGCTTTAAGCGCAATCAGAATGTACATACATCGAGTTTATTGAAAACACACACAACACCCTAAAGCTATTGAAAAAACACTTCTGCAGTGATAACCTGGTTCTTTCAAGGGTTTATGTAAATTTACCAAAAGCAGTAGAAAGCAGAATGACTTATATCGGAAGTGATAACCTGGTTCTTGTTGGCTCCTCAAACATTCCAAATGGCCAGGGTAAGCGCAATATAATAATCAACCCGTATATGAGAATAGCAAGGCCAATAAATGTAACACAATCTTCATGCTTAAATCCATTTCATCAAGCATGTAATGCCAACAGATGGCATCATTTTTCCTCGAAATTAGAAGAAAAAATCTAGTAAAAGAAGAAAAAACAAGCACCCCCATGAAATGTCATCAATTGACCAAACAAAATACAACCACCATGCACCCACTCTAATCCTGCAAAACGAAGGTCTTTGAGGGAGGGTAGAGATGTAGAGTATACAGTACATAGCCATGAGTTTGCCTCCATGAGAGCCTGACTAACAAGAACCAACCAATAAAATCCAAATGTATAGCATTTTTTAGATAGAGTAATTGGGGAAGCCGGATGAGAGGTAATATTTACCAGGAGAAATATATAAAACCTATATTTATCTTTGATATGTATTTTTATAGCATCATATATATCCAGCATTTACTAGTAAGAGGATCTCATCCATACATACCTAGCATTTGGATTGTCTTTGACTAGCTTCAATAAGTCGATAGAGCATGCTACTTATGGCATCAACCATGTAGCAGCACTAACATCTCAAAGGCTATAAACCCAAAATCAGATAACAATATGAAAGTGTGATAGCAGGGACTCTTGGAGGCAGCATAAAAAGCACACCATGCAAGTATACATAGACAAGCACAATCCCAAACCAGGCTAAATTCAGAAAACTAAAAGCAAAGAGAAGAAAGTGATTACCAGAAGTTGCCAGCAGTTTATGCCTAATACACATCTCAACCCCGAGCAATGTATGCAAGCTTCTCTTTCACGTCCCTCACAATTTCACGTCCCTCACAGAATGTCTAGCAACACATCATCTATCAAAGAAGACCCTTCCGTAGCATATTTGAAAAGAAACATTCTCAACTCAGTCTTAGAGTTGCACAACTCTTTCTTAGAGTTGCACAAATATAATTAGCATGCTCAGGTTACCATGAAAAGAACATAAGTAAAGGAATCCAAAACAGAGAGAGACAATATGTGCTAGTTAGCTATTTTCTTGTTGACAATATGCATACCTTACGGTCAAGTTCTTCAGCCAAATATTCCCTATTGACATCACTCTTGGGAATCGAATCATTTGAGTTGATATTGAGAGCAGTATCTCGGACCTGAACTGGCAAACCATATTCAAGATCCAAAAGGCAGACTTGACAGATATTTTTTTAACTTACTACATGTCTGAAAATCTCAGTTTTCTTGTATCTTGCATTACGACCTAGTCTCCAGCGGAAAGCAGTGAAAGGCCCAATACAAATCTGTCATTATTTGTCATATTCTGCTTTTGTCTGCAAGTACACGGGTCTAGAGAGTAGGAGGAATAGATTAGTTCGAGTGCAACAAACACATATTAGAGCAAATGATGATCAAACTTTCATCAACAGTTGAAATGGCATAGAAATCTGGCTATTATATACAAATTCACAATTCAAACTAAAAATTTCTAGGGGGTGAAAACTGATTTGAAAGAGAAGGTAGGGAAGCCATCCTCTTATGTATGACAGGACCATCACCTTCATCCATTCAGAAACTTACAAACACCAAATCACACAAATCCCCTTCAGCTGAGTACCACTAAACCACCCCGCAAACTCTGATCTCTAAGCCTCTCAATCCCCGGTGAACTAGAGAGGAACGAAACAACTAAACCAGCAGAGCCAATTACAGATCTGCCATGAGAACACAACTCCGAATCGCAAATAGGAGGGAGGAACAAGTTACCATGCGAAAGTAGGGGTTGTCGCCGAGACAGGATTCCCAGATGATGGAGGCCTCGCAGATCTGAGAGGGAGATCGGGTGAATGCGCCGAGTTGATCAAGTTGATGGAGGCGTCGAGTTGAGGGACGCCGAGGAGAAGGAAGGCGAGCCATCGAGAACAATTAATTGGAGAACGTGCGATTGCAAATCAGGAGGCTTCAATATCAAAAGCCCCGAATCTGAACCCTAGATCTTCAAAGAACATCCATGGAGAGATTGGAGGATCATCCCGAGGAGATCTCGGATCTCAGAGGAGGAAGGGCCCCCGCGCGAGCTCCGACTATTGCAATTCACCACGAGATGGCGGCCGATTCCGAAACCGAACTCGACGGAGGGCAGCATCTGAACGCCGATTCCGTGAACTCCACCGGATCTGCACACCTCCACCGAGATCTGAGCACAACCTTCCACAGAACTCCACCGGCGGAAGTACGACGGCGATCGGAAGTGGTGCTGATGAGGACGGCAGGATGAGAGAGTTCCGAGGGAGAGAGAGCTCGAATTTTCGACAAACAGAAAAAAAAATGTCCGTACAAGAGAAAATAAGTATATATTGCGGTCATTTTGCTAAATTGTCAAAAAAACGCGACTATTTTACAAATACGTCCAAATAAAGTGTCTATTTTGTAAAAAATTTCATAAAAAAAGGGGTGTTTGATTAAAAAACCAATTTTTGGTGTACCACGTTACCTAAATGCTAATAAATTTTTTAGTATTATTAATAGATAGATAGATTATACTTTTTTTTTTTTTTTTTTTTTTTTTTTGAAGCAAGATAAGAATTCGGTTCTCTAAACAAGTCTAGAGAAACCGAGAGACCGGACAAGCCGGTGGATGGACTAACCATCATGTACAACCAAAGTAAATAACCAAAGCAAATGACAGAAAGGAAATAACACGAAACAAATGACAGAAATGAAAATGCAAAAATAAAAGTACTAGTTATCCTACACCGTAAAACAAAGCAACACGACAAACGAATCAATCGGCTAACTGAGGACGCACACAGAGAGCTCTGGGGACACAAGCGGACATCTCAGATTATGGACTCTGAAGAGCCATCAGATATCGATCGCAAATCCACGACGTCTTCGGATACAGCAAATCAAACACCGTTCACATGAGGTCTGCATCACAACAAGAACAACACAGCACACCAGGCCGCAAAACCAAACCCAAGCCAAACCATTGCTCAATAAAAAAACCCCACACCGTCTCAATTCCTCAAGGACGATAACGAGATCGTAAGCGACTACTAGGTAGTCTAAATAGAGGCGATTGAGACGGGACAACGCAAGAAATTGAAACAACAATCCAAAGGCACCGGGAAGGAAGGACGAACTGGAAAGGAGAAACCCTAAAGAGGCGTAGTCACAAAGCCTGAACGAGGACCGCTAAGGGGAGCCGAAGAAGCTGCCGATGGTTGAGCCGCAACCCACACGCGAAGGTGGGCCATGGAAAAGGACGGTGAGGGTGGCCGGACGGCGGAGCCGAAGGTACAACAATGGTGGCTGGAAGGCGGAGGCGAGGGAGACGGGAGCAGAGCCGCGGAAGGCTGAGGTCGCGGGGGTGAAGGTAGCAGGCAAGGGCGAGGACAACCGGTGGAGCTGCTAGGCGAGGCGGTGAAAGGTCGGTGGCGATGGCCGACATCGACTCGAAGTCTAGATGGTGGGAAGGCGGTGGTGAGCCGAGAACCGACGGTGAAGCGGTGAAGGACCGGAAGAGAAGCCATGGTGGCGGCGGCGTGGAGAGCCGGGTGGTAACACCATCACCGAAGGCCGCGGCGGTGGTGAGGCCTTTGCATTTGGGGCGGCGGCGGTGTGGAGCCTTTGCGCTTAAATATGAATCCAATATTGTCGGTTTTTTTTATATTGAGATTCCATTCTTGGTGGTTGATGCAATGAGAAAGGGGGAAGGGGAAGGGGAGGTGGAAAGAGTACGATTGCATATCAGCATATGTGATAAAAATAGAAGATTCGATCATTAGAAAATTGGAAATAAAATCTATCTAATCTATTTAGGTAATAAGAATTTTGAAATTTGTAAGAATCAAAATTACTGAATTTATTCATTTAAAAAAAATAATTAAAACCACACATATAGTCCGCGTATATTGGAGGACATTTTGGAACTATTATTGCATTTTGCTGTGATGATCAATCAACCATGGTCAAATGACTCGCGGCTTAGGCCATTAGGGGAGTTTAGGACGGATTGATTGATACTCCGTAACTCATAACTTCGGTAAGAAAACGAAAGTGGGGGCCAAAGGTAGAAGAAGATGCAACTAGCCTAAGCCAGCTGTACCTGCTGATCGAAAAAGGGTAAGTGAAATAGTTTTTTATTTCGTTGAGAATGGAAAGTGTGTTTTAAAATTAGGCAATCCGCCATGGATCCTAATGAAGCTTTTAAATGGGGAAGACCACCAACGCCAATTTGACTCCCTCTCAGAAACCCAAAGAATTTCAAACCTAGATATCGGTTTTTTTTGGGCAAAACCATAAGGAAAAGTTGGAAAACGGTCGATTCAAGAAGAAATTAAAAGCGAGACCAGCCCCACTCCCACGTGGTATCCTTTCTCACCGCCTCTCCAATCGCTCCTGTTCTCGTTCTGATCCCTTCATCCTTGTCCTGCAATTTTCGAAAAGAAATTTCCCCATTGCATCTGTTCTCCGAATCCTCGCGCTTTTTACATCGAGGGCCCACATTCCCGAATTCATGATAAATCCACATGCTTGGTAGTGGGTCTGATTGATCTATACAGCCCCAAATCTCATGAGCCCTGTTAAGGGCTTTTGAATACGAGTGTTCCATTTGAAAGCCATTTCCTTTTTTCTCACTAGGGTTTTTTCCGCAAGCAAGCAATATTCATCATCTGGGTTCTAGTTATTTATCTGCGGATTTTTGTGGATTCGCTTAAATTACTTTGATTGGTGAGTGGGATCTGGGGATGGATCCGGGAGAAGAACGATTTTTGTATGAAATAGGATTAGTGATTCCGAAGAGGCCAGTGGAAGCTGAAGGGGATTTTGATGCTATCAAGGTTCTGGTTGATGAGTTCAAGAACGTTGGGCTTGTAGTTGATAGAGTTGCTGGCCTTGCGGATGAGTTTATCAAGGTTTGAAATCTGAAGCTTTGCCCCTTTGTTTCTCTTTTATGTGGTTTATTGCTCCCTAGCTTGTATTGTTCTTGTTTCCTTTCTAGTTGCAAATTCCTTCTTAGGCAGTGGAATTTTGCCAGTTTCTATCTGTGGATTGGTTGAGTTACTACCGATTTAATGGATTTAGAGTATTTTTGTTCAAAGGGTTTTTAGTTTGGTATTGATCGATACGGTCGTTGTAAACTGAAATGACAGTGAAATGTGGTCAATTTTCTTTTGTGTTGCTTCCGTCAAAGGAAAATGTTGGATAGGGTTTTGGGTGTTCATGAATAGACTAAGAAGTTAAGACTTCGATTTAATTAATGGATTGAGCTTAATTTTTATCAAAATGATCCTCTTTTTGAGCATCTATTTCGGCTACATAAGGTTGATATCTTTCATCGGGGAGAATCAGAGTCTGAAATCAAATATTCTGAACCCTTGTGCAATAGGGAAGGAAATTAGACTAAATGGCAATGCCAAGATTGTGTTCTCTGTGATCTCTGTTTAAATCTGGTGGTTTTCAGATTAGAAGTGGTGTAAGGGCATGCTTTTTATTCTCTCTCAGTTGGGCGCTCCTTTGGAGACATTGGGGAAGGCTGCAGCCAATTTGCAGATCAAGAAGCGGACCCTTATAGGTATTGACATATAATCTTTGCGTTATACTTTTCTTATAATGACTATCTTGGGCTAGCTGTCGTTCCTTCTCGCTTCTTTACCCTTGCTGGTTCTTGCTATGATTAATCAAGTACAGAAAATGACATTCTCATCCATGCTTTCTATTGTGTTTTGTGTTGTCTTCAGGAATCGATTTGCCTTTTGATTGGGATCAGGTTGAAGCCTTTGCCAGACAGGGTGATGGGTCTTTGTTCAGTTGGTGTGAGCGTTATCTTTGCTACGATTACTTACTATATGGAATAGTGAGCACTCTACATATTTTATTGTTATTTCTCTTGTTCATTGCACGATTCCTTCAACGTCATTCTTTCTTATAGGCAAAAATATTATTCTCTTGGTCTTGACAAAAGCTTAAGTTTCCTTGGGAGGAACTACATCTATCAATAATAGTATGACAGTGGATGAAACTTTGTGTGTATAAACCTGCTTTTATTGATTTTAGGTGAATGAGAGCAAGACGACTATAACGCTAAAATTTGATGGCAAAGAGTTCTTCTGGGAGCCCATGGAGCCTCTACTTCAGAAAATGGAATTGAAAGGCGTTGTTAAGCAAGTTTTTCCTTTGCATGGTATGTAATGTGAGCAATAGCATTCTTCACGCAAAAAGAATTTTTGTAGTTGCATTGAGAAGATTTATTATTTCCTTTTTGTTGTTGCCAGATGAAGTGAAGAATAAACAGCTGTTAAGGAATTGGGCACTTAATTGGTGGGACTTAATACAGCAGCCCATTGATGATGTGTACTTGTATTTCGGGACCAAGGTTCACATAATAATAACTTATTGGGAATTTTTGAAGTTCCTACTCGTTTTTTTCAGAAGGTTTTTGTCTGAAAGACATGTTTTTGCATTGTAGATTGCTACATATTTTGTATTTCTTGGAATGTACACACAATGGTTGCTCTTCCCTGCTGCATTGGGAATAATCATTCAATTTATCAACTTCGGGTGAGCTGCAGAGTCATTTAGGGATCCCTCTCTTTTGGGAATCTCTTTCCCCAATCATTACTTGTTATTATTGTTTGACAAATCCCTGCTTTTCTTCTTTCAGCTCTTGGCAGTATCTGGTGCTCCCATTCTTCTTTATATGCATAATGTCATGGGCTGTGTTCTTCTTTCAGTTCTGGAAGCGTAAAAACTTTGCTTTATTAACAAGGTAGCTTGACCAAATAAACATCAGTTTTGATCTTGCTTTTTTTTGGCTCCCTTCTTTCCCTTGAGTGCTTGTTCAACTGCAAGATAATATATCATGCATCTGATATTGGTTGTTTTGCACAGATGGCACATTAGTTATATAACCGGTACGGGTCCTGGGTTCAAGATTGTTGGTGAATGGGAGCCTCAAAGGCATCCTGAGGAACTTGCTAAGAAGTTGTATTCCGATAACAAAGCAGAAAAAGAAATATATCAGAAGCTTGAATGGCTAGCGCGTCTGATGAGAATTAGAAATGATGCAATAATTATATTGAGCATTCTCTGTCTCCAGCTGCCTTTTGAGTTGGCTTATGCCCATCTCTATACTACTATGGAATCTGACATTCTAAAGTAAGTAGTCATTTCATGAGTATTGTAGAATACATTCTTTGTTGGCATGCATCTCATTTATCTTTTTGATTCTGATACTAGTTGACGAGGGTCCTCATACATCATACTGCTCATGAAACTTGTCTCTTGATTGCTGACTACTTGTATAAGATTGCTGACGGTAGTAGTATTTATTTGGACAAGGAGCATTATGTAGATATATGTCAATCTGAAGTTGATTTGCTAGATTCTTTGTAGATTTTTTAGCCACTTCTTGATTGTTGACACACACACACACATGGGTGCGAAACTATACTTTTGCCTACAGTGCAAAACTCCTATATCGTTGCTTAAGGTGTACGGTTGTTTCTCTCGTCGTTCACTTTCTCAGCTGAGTTATAGGAAGTGTATATACTTACCATTTGAAATTATCTTCTTTGACTCTTAACAGGTTTACTCTCACAGCTGGCTATCTCATCATCATACAGTATTTTACAACGATTGGGGGCAAATTCTCTGCCAGCCTCATCAAAGTTGAGAAAAATGAAAACAGGGAATATAGGGCTGATAGTTTGGTTTACAAGGTCAATATCTGAACTCTTCTCTTTAGGATTTTTTTTTTCTGCAGGAGACATTAGGGTTATGTTTCTTTTGCCGCAGGTGTTTGGAGTCTATTTTATGCAGACATATATCGGGCTGTTCTATCATGCTCTCATGTACCGCAACATAGATACCCTTCGTCAAATAGTGATTTGGCGCCTGATTATGTCGCAGGTTAATATACAATGACAGAACGAGATGTTTAACTTTCTCTTACAAGCAGTAATGTAATTTCACATTTATGAAGTAATCTCCTGTTTTTTTCAGGTTTTTGAGAATCTGATGGAGAACTTTGCACCCTACCTCCAATACAAATTTAAGAAATATACAGCTGTTAGGTATGTTTCTTTAACTCATCTCTGCCTCTTTGCAGCCACATTGTAAACTGGGGCATACCCTTTGTGTAAAGAAAAGATTTTAATCATGTGCCCTTCTAAACAGGAACAAGAAAAAGCACGATAAAGGATTATCAAAGGACAAGCTCCGAATAGCTTTGAGAGTGGAGAAAGAGTTTCTAAAACCTGCTTATGCTGCTAGTATAGGCGGAGGGATTGAAGATGGACTATTTGATGGTAATCTTTGTGTGTTTCCTTTCTTTTTTTGGAAGCATTTCATTTGGAGGAAATTAGAAGGATTTTAGAATTATGAACTTACTTTGCAGATTTTCTTGAATTGGCTTTGCAATTCGGAATGATCATGATGTTTGCATGTGCATTTCCTCTTGCTTTTGTGTTTGCTGCTGTGGTAAGTGTCCTTAGCAAAAGAGTTTAGCTCTGTAAATATTATAGATTGTCTTTGTTCTAAAACATTATCAACGCTTGTGTTACCGTGTAGAACAATATTATGGAAATCAAAACTGATGCGTTAAAGCTGCTTGTCATACTGAGACGGCCAGCTCCTCGTGCTGCTCCAACAATCGGGGCATGGCTGAATATATTTCAGGCATGTATCTTTGGCGTTGTCTTCTTTTTGTTACATGATTTATATAAGGCCTTTTTTTCCCGGGAGGCTGGGGTTATTTTAGCACGCCTCAGCTAATGATGGATAGGAAACACAACAATTTTCTCGAATCATGCAGTTTCTGATAGTGATGTCGATATGCACAAACTGCGCTCTTCTGGTGTGCTTGTATGATGCTGAAGGGAAATGGAAGTTGGAGCCTGGGCTGGCTGCCATCCTTATTGTCGAACACATAGTCCTCATCATCAAGTTTGGAGTCTCTCGTTTCGTTCCTGAGGTACCCACTCTTTCAGATCTTATCCCACATGATGTAGTTGTCAAAATCTGTCATTATCTTTACCAAGCAAGAGTTCATACTATGTGTGGTGAATGCAGGAGCCAGCATGGGTACGAGCCAACCGATTGAAGAACGTGAACCATACGAAGGATGTGTCCAAGCGTCTCCTGAGGAGCATCTCTTGCAAAGAACTCGGGACAGAAACATAGCAAGCAGGTAATGCGATCTCTGCTCTCGTATATATTATACGCGTGTGCATTGAAGTTCAGAGGAAGAGGCTTTTGTTTCAAAGTGTAGAAAGTTCACTGTAAATTTGGTGCATAGTAAACTTTTCCTTTTGGAAAGATTTTAGCCTTTTTGCAGCAAGGGCGGGAGGGGTGTATCCGTCCATCGCCCCAGCTGCTGGTCAGGGCGCGAGAGCAGTCTGGATAGGAGCAACGTTAGCCATAGCCAACGAGAATCACGCTCAAAATGAGTGTTAAATTTTGGCCTCGTAGGACGAATTGCGATGTGGAAATTATAGTACAGTGATTCTTTGCTATATATCCTCGATTGAATAGGTCAGTCGTGTGTTTGATTACTCACAATTTCCGCCATAAGACCTTTGCATCATCGTATCGAGATGGGAAAGTTTTTAGGCACAAATCAGACCGATGCAACTCTTAGTTTTATCAAATAATTTATTTTATCACAAGTGTGTGCTGGAATTATTAAATAAAAAATATTCCAAACAAATAATTTATTATATATATATATATATAAAGATAAATAAAATAAAAATTAGTCCAAACAAACAATTTTTGGTAAGTATGATTCTAAAATAGTACTGGTTTATAATTTTTTATCAATTAAATAATACATACATACATATGTGTATTGTGGTTTATGATATCCGTCTATTAATTGATTTAATATATTAAAGGGAAATTCCGTTTGGTACCCCCAAGTTTTTGACAATTCCGGATGGTGTCCCACACTTTTTTTTTGTCCGGATGGTACCCCTGAGTTTTGTCAAAAGTCCGGTCCATGCCCAAAACTCATAGTTTCTTCTTTTTAATGAATAAAACCACCCATTATTTTTATTTTTTCATAAATATGACCATTTACTTTTAACATTGAACAAAATTACATATTAATTAACAAAATTCAACACAAAAGTGACAAAACCAACTTTATTTTTTAAAATTTTACAAAATCACATATTATTTCCAAAATTTTTATTGCAATATTTGTAAATGTGATTGATCAATATTTCCAAAATTTTTATTGCAATATTTCCAAATTTTTTTATTGCAATATTTTTAACACATATTATTTTTCAAAACAATATTGATCTTTATATCTCATTAAATTTAAACATTTGTAAATGTGATTGATCAATTTAACCAAATGCTTAATTATAATTTTTTTGAAAAAGAAAAGTAAATTTTATTTATTTATTTTTCTTCTTGTAAAAGAAAAATATAATAAGAGATTAATCATTCTTATTTTATTAGGTTTTATGTATTCCAAACAAAAGAAATGAATAACACCTTCTTTTATTACACAAGAAATGATTTTGTGCATTTTTTAAAGCATAAAGGGTGGTTTTACACAAAGAATGGTTTTACAAAGTTTTTTTTTTTTATAATGTATAGGTTAACTATTTTTGTTCACAAAATAAGATAGTGGATTTGTGCAAAATTTTGTAAATAATGGGTGATTATGTACATGCAATATTTGACAAATAATGAGATTTATTTTTTATAAAATATGAAAAATATGTAACGGATCTTTTGTGTAATGTCAAAAATAATAGTTGATTTTCTTCAATTTTTTTTTGGAAAGAATGGGTATTTTTTGCTACAACTTTGACAATAATGTGTGATCTTATTAATTTTAAAAAATAAAGGTGATTTTGTCAATTTTGTTTTGAATTTAGTTAAATGATAAGTAGTTTTGTTTAATGTTAAAAGTAAATGGGCATATTTATGAAAAAATAAAAATAATGGGTGGTTTTATTCATTAAAAAGAAGAAATTATGAGTTTTGGGCATGAGACGGACTTTTGACAAAACTCAGGGGTACCATCCGGAAAAAAGAAGAAGTGTGAAACACCATCCGGAATTGTCAAAAACTCGGGGGTACCAAACGGGATTTCCCTATATTAAATATTAAATAGATAGATGTATTTAAAATTCTCTCTTGATGCGCTAGAGTCTAGAGAGGTAGTTTACTAACTGGCTTGCTAATTATTTTTCCGTTGTAATAAATCACTTGTTTTAGTGTATTCTTCGGCTTACTACTATTTGAGTTGCACCAACGCACCGGCCCTCTTCAAAGTCCAATAACATTTACAAGTTTCGATACTAAACTCGATCTAGTTATACAAAAATTCCTTTATTTAATTTGAAAACTGATAACTGAGGGGAAAAGGTTACAAATTTAATACTCCGATCCCTCCAATTTAAAATAATTGATACAGTATATTAGCAATAAATATGAAATTAAAACAACTTTATATTTAATAGATTAATAATTTAAAAAAGAGAAAACAAAGCTCTCGATCAGTTTCTCTTCACCGTTATACTTTTCGATCCTCGATCGCAATAAGGCCAAACTTGCATCAAACATATTTAAAATCGACATAAAGACGCTTTAAATGTAATCCAGATATAAAAATTTAAAATGTGTGTTTTTATCAATTTTTTTTATAAATATATACTAATAATTGTTCTAAATACAAATATAATTTTTAAAAATCTTTTATTGTAAATTTAGAATATAAATATTTTTGTGTCATATATACACAAGGTCACATAGCATATCTTCTCTCCATAAATCCTGAGCACACGTAGATGCTTTGAGTATAAAACGATTAAAGAACAACTTGAAACAATTAAAAGAACAACTTGTAGGCTTGTAGCACAATAAAGTGAAAAGACAGTATTTCTACCAAAAGCAAAACGAAAAAAAGACAATATATACCTTTTTGCTATATCTGTGGAAAGAATATAATATTGCTTGTTTACAAATTTAGCAATCAACGAAAGTGCTATAACATTTTAAAAAATAAAAGAGATTCGAATTGTTTTACATGATTATTTCTGTTAGGATAATACTCCCTCCGTTCGGAAATATAAGATCTTTTACTTTTTAGCACGTAGGTTAAGGAGCTAAATACTATATAAAATATTAATTTTTTTAAAATTAATTTTTTACAATATAACACTTTTTATTAATAAGTATTAAAATGTAAAAAAATAATTTAAAAAAAATCAATATTTTATATAGTATTTAGCTCCTTAAACTACGTGCCGAAAAGTAAATGATCTTACATATTTGAACGGAGAGAGTATTATAATAGTTTATGATGATTATAATTAAAGTCATTAATTAATTAAATATATCATTTTTAACTTAGGTTTATTATATCTTGCATTTCTTTAAAAGTGTTGTGTTTAAAATGTATATAGCATATCGTATAAAATCTTGTTAAAAAAAAAGTAATAAATCTATAATTTTAGGGCATCCGCAACGCACACACCCATGGGATGGTGCGTTTCTTCTGCCAACATAACACACCCAAATTTAACTTTTTCTAACTTTTCTTTAAAAAAAAAAATACTAAGACACCCATAATGAGTATATGGATTGCAGATGCTCTTAACGTTGGACCTACATATTTTGCATATTAATGAAACATACATTATTCCAGTCGTCCAAATAATTCAAATGTAGTAAGGTTGAAAATCACGTGTGGATGATCAACTCAATCGACCCACTTGAAATGGGTGCTGGCCAGTGGCCAGTGAACCCAACCCAATCAAATTCCATGTATTTATAACACTGCACGTACGTACCCGATCCCAACCCACATCAGTCATATATTCCATCCGTCTCAAAATTCATGTCGTTTTATCAATTAAATCTTGTATCAAAATTTAGGTCGTTTTAGATTTTCTAGGTAGGGGGATAGTAATGATTTGTATCGATTTGTGTGTTGTTGATTTTTTTTAAAGATTTTGATTAGATAAAAAATGTAGTGGGTGTTAAAAAATAATAAAATTTATGGCAAAGTTGTTTGTATAATGGGTTATTTGAGTTTCTTTTCTTATTCTGATGTATTGCTGTATTGGGTTAGTGAGTGGCAGGGCCAACCCATGGGGTGTGCGACCTCAAAATTTTAAGGGCCTAGTATAGGTTTTATTATCTATATATATATATATATATATATATATATAAATTGTAAAGTGTTTCAAGTTATTGAAGTAGATCAGTTGGTAAAAGACTTGCCTGTGTACCTGAGTTCGATTCCCCGTAGTAGCCACCTTTTTTTAAAAAGCAACAACAACAACGACTCATTTTCAGCCTTTTTTTTACAGCATCCCGTTTTTTGAAAAACAACAGCAGTTCATTTTCAGCCCTTTTTTTTTTTTATAGCATCCCGTTTTTTGAAAAAACAACATCAGTCCATTTTCACTTTTCAACTCATTTTTTTAACAAAAAATTTATTGCAGCATGTTTTTTTTCCAAATTTTTTTTACAACAACCCCTTTGAATTAGTTTGCACAAGGCCTCAAGATACAACGGAACGGCCTTGGTGAGTGGGCCGGCCCAAGTCTATCGTATTATAAATAGACATTTTATAATGTTCCAGAATTTGATTTTACAGAGAATAGAAAAATCTCACAAAATTTCTCCCTCCAGTTCTTCTTCTTCTTCCTGTTTCATGAAATTCGTTCAAATCTCAGATCAATCTTTGTTTCTAACATGGTATCAGAGCTAGATTTGGTGATTTGAACGTGTTTTGTTTTCGTGCCTGGTGCCTAGTTGCAGGATCTCAGCTTCTATTTGCTCCTTTTGATTTTCTCTCTTCCTTCTTCCCGCCATGGTTGAGGAGACGAAAATTGATCCAAGTGATCCATATTATATTCATCCCATTGACCATCCCGACTTGATTCTAGTTACTCATGCCTTTGATGGAAAAGGTTTTGGAGAGTGGAGGCGCTCAATTCGCATTGCTTTGTCAGCAAAGAACAAAACGGGATTCATCACTGGAACGATCGTCAAGCCAAATTCTGACTCTCCGAAGCTCATATGGTGGGAAAGGTGTAATGATATGGTGATATGATGGATTGTGAACAAACTTAGTCCCGAGATCAAGCGAAGTGTTATCTACAACACAACTGCTCACGCGATCTGGCGTCAATTGGAGACGCGTTTCAGTAAGGTCGGGGGAACACACCTGTATGCTAAGCAGTAGGAATTGAACACCACAGTGCAAGGTACAAGCTCTTTCTCATCCTATTTTACTAAAGTCAAGTCAATTTGGGATGAGCTTGATAGTATGAAGGCAATGACTGGTTGTGCTTGTGGTTGTAAGTGTGGATTTGATACTTATGTTTCAAAATCTGACGAGAATCAAAAGGTTATTCAACTTTTGATGGGGCTAAATGAGTCCTATAAAACAGTGAGAGGGACGATCTTGTTGATGGATCCCCTTCCAGATATAAACCGAGTTTATTTTCTGATTGAGCAAGAAGAACACCAAAGGGAAGGAAATCCGAGTCCTAGTTCTGGATCTAATGATGGAGTGTCTATGCACGTTAAGACTCAAACTAATCAGAGTAGCTCTAAGGCTCCTGGATCTGGTGCTAATTCAGGTTCCAATTTCTCTCAGAATACGAATTCAAAGCCTAATTTTGATAGAGCTAATTAAGAGAAGGGAATGAGAGACAGGAAACCATTATTTTGCACCAATTGTAAAAAGACCAATCATACAGTTGATCGGTGCTTCTTTATCATTGGTTTCCTTACTGGTTACAATACCAATTCAAATTTCTCCAACTCTAATGCTAATAGAGAAAGGAAGGAGAACACTGATTGGAGGTTTGCAGGATCAGTGTCATAATCTCAGAAGCCAGATTTTACCAGTGGTCAGATAGCTCAACTGGTGGCTTTGCTACAGTTTTCAGGCTCATCTTATTCTCATGGAAAGGAGCCAAGTGGTGACGACTTTGCTGGTTTTTCAGGTATGATGCTTTCCACACAGGTTTTGAATGGTCTTGTTTGGATTATTGATAGTGGAGCTAGCGGTCACATGTGTAGTGACATCAGTTTATTTCTCAATACTTTTGATTTGCCTCATCCCTTCACGATTACTTTGCCTACTAGAGAGACTACACAGATCACTAAAGCAGACAACATTGAGATTTTGCCAGGACTTATACTGCATAATGTTTTGTTTGTCCCAAATTTTGTTTGCAATATGATATCTGTGGGCAAGATTATCAGGGAGCTCAATGCATTCGTTCTATTCACTGCAAGAGGTTGTTATTTGCAGGCTCCTTCTATGAAGAGCCTTATGAAGCTTGGAGACATGGTTAATGACCTATTTTTTATGGGATACAACCCTACTGCTCAGGTTGCTGCTTATTCAAATAAGGTGTCTGCTGTTGTGGATGCTTCAGTTTGACACATGAGGTTAGGTCATCTCCCTCCTTACAAGCTTAGCAACATGCCTGGGGTTGTTATGACAGATAATTCTCGTTCTGCTTTAAAGACTTTTTCTGTTTGTGCAAGAGCTAGACAAGCTTGGTTGCCATTTCCTTTAAGTTCTATTAAAACTGTAGATGCTTTTGCGTTAATACATGTGGATGTTTGGGTGCCATATCGTGTGCCTACTTACGATCACTACAAGTATTTTTTGACAACAGTGGATGATTTTACCCGCAACACATGGGTATAACTTCTAGCTGATAAGGCAAGTGCCTAACTATTTTAAAACAGTTTATTGCCTTCTCTGAAAGGCAATTTGGTAAGCAAGTGCGCACCATCAGGTCTGATAATGCATTAGAATTGGGAGGTAGTCGCAATCACTCTTAATTTCTCCTTAATAAAGGTATTGTTCACCATCAATCTTGTGCAGCCACACCACAACAGAATGGGGTGGTTGAACGCAAACATAGACATATTTTAGAGGTTGCTAGAAGCTTGATGTTTGAGTCTGGGTTGCCCAAGAGATTTTGGGGGGATATTGTTCTGGCTGCTGTGCACATAATCAACAATATCCTAGCAAGTTGTTGAAGATGAAGTCTCCATATGAGTTAATTGCTTTATGGTATTGCTTCCAGCTATGATTATTTGAGGTGCTTTGGTTGTCTATGCTTTGCTTCTACTCTGTCTCAGGGAAGGGATAAGTTCTCTGACAGAGCTTTTCCGTGTATTCTTATTGGTTATCCTGGTGGCAAGAAAGGATTCAAGTTGTACAATCTAGAGACTAAGAGTGTGTTTGTCTCTAGAGATGTGGTATTCCATGAGACTGTCTTCCCTATAAGTCTTCCGCTTCAATTACTGGTGCCGATGTTCCTTCTTCCCTATAAGTCTTCCTCTTCAATTATTGGTGGAATCTGCTAGTGCCCCCCCTTATGAGATTCCTCTTCCCATACCTCCTCGACGGTCTGCTCGAGATCACCATTCTCCTTCATATCTCACAGATTATGTCTGTTCCAGCTGCACAGATCATGGTGTTTGCTTTCACACCATCACTTTCACTTATGAATTTCCTTCAGCTACAACTCCTCATTCTTCCTTTCCAGATCATGAGCCTCTCACCTTCCAAGAGGCTTGTGAACATGATGTATGGCAGACTGCTATGACAGACGAATTCAAGGCATTGGATGCCAACAGAACCTAGGATATTGTTCATTTGCCTAAAGGGAAACGTACTATCAGTTGCAAATGGGTTTACAAAGTCAAAAGGAAGGCTAATGGGAGCATAGAGAGGTATAAAGCCCGTTTGGTTGCCAAAGGGTTTACACAAAAAGAGAGGGTAGATTATAATGAAACGTTTTCTCCAGTGGTCAAAATGACCACAGTCCGGGCTTTAGTTACAATGCAGAGAGATTGGGAAGTGTTGCAGCTAGATGTTAATAATGCTTTCTTACATGGACATCTAGATGAGGAAGTCTACATGAAGATTCCTTCAGGATTAGTTGTCCAAGGCCATAATCAAGCTTGTCTCCTTAGGAAATCTCTATACGGCCTCAAACAAGCTTCTAGACAGTGGTATGCTCGATTGTCCCTCGCTTTGCTCACATGCCCAACTCGCTTATTTTCTTACCAAGAGCATTCTTGGTGCCCACCTTAGGCCATTGTTGCGCAAGATTGGAGTCGTTGCTGCATCATCTCCATCTTGAGAGGAGGTGTTTGTATAATGAGTTATTTGAGTTTCTTTTCTTATTATGATGTATTGCTATATTGGGTTAGTGAGTGGGCCGACCCAAATCTATCGTATTATAAATAGACATTTTGTAATGTTCTAGAATTTGATTTTACAGAGAATAGAAAAATCTCACAAAATTTCTCCCTTCAGTTCTTCTTCCTCTTCCTGTTTCATGAAATTCGTTCAAATCTCAGATCGATCTTTGTTTCTAACAAAAGTTAGTGGAATGATGATGTTGATTGATGGATGGGTGTTTTATTAAAATTTGTGCAAAATCGTAAAACGACTTAAATTTTGAGACGGAGGGAGGAATAAACTTGAATTCCAGAGTTAATTTGAAAATATTCAGAGCGTAGGTGTGTAGGAGTTATAATATATATGTTGGGGTTAATTTTTGTAATTAGAAAAATAATAGGTTGAGTTATGTAATTTCCCTTTCGGTTGTAAGTTGTAACAAAGTGGATCCACCGTGTCTATATAAAGGGCCGGGTTTGTCTGTAATCGTTTTGAATCAATCAGAATAGAAATTCAGCTTCTTCAATCTCTCTTTGCTCTCTCTAATTTCATCAATGGAGACGAATTGCATTCATGCTATGTGGAAGACGATTTGGGAATTCAAGGATAGGACGACGAACAATATCCAGGATAAGCTGGTGAGAGCGAACGAGTCGCAGCACTGTTGGGAAAGGGCAGCTGCCGTGCTCTGTGCCATCTTCCTTTTCATTTTCGTGGTATTCGCTCTCGTCCCCATTTTCATCCTTACTATAGTCTGGAACGGTACGCTCGACTTTCTTTCCACCCACGAGGAGCGACGTGGAAAAAAGCGAGTGTTGTCGTCGGCGTCAGCGGATCCGGAGTCATTATTGGAGCTGCGCACCGCTGGTCGAAAACTCCTACACTTCGGGTTGGTGACCGCAACCCGAATCGGGTTGCTGGTCCTGCTGTGGCTGCCCATCAACCTTAGCGTCCCAGCCTGCAGAGATGCTAAGCTTCTCGGCTCGCCGCTCTGGAAATGGTCGGTGCTTGCAGCAGTCGTCTTGCTCGTCACCCCAGCCATTCTTCTCATTGCTGGCATCCTTACAACATTCATCCGCTACGATCTCCGCGACACGAAGATTATCTATTGGGTTCAGGGTGTCGAGAACAACGCGAGACGGGTGCTGTATTTCACCGCCATTCTCCTTGTGTGGGGCATCTATTTCGCGGCAGACTACAACGACATCGACAAACCCTACAGGCCAGTCCACAAGTACATCATCTTGACCATAGTGGCACTTTTAGTAGGGGTGGTGCTAGGCCTCCTCAACGACATTTTGGTGCTCTGCTGGAAGTCGAAGATCATCTACAACCAAGACGACAACGATGCTAGGATTATGGTGTGCGCGTATCAGCTCTACTTCCTCCTCCGCCCAGACGAACATGAACTGTTATGGATACTGTTCAAGCCTTTTTGGGAGGACAAGCTACCAGACGACAACGTTTTCAAGGAGAAACTAAAGCAGGCTGTGGCGATGCCAGGGACTTCTTCGGTTCGAAATCCTGACTCAAAGATTGACGTGAGTTGTGTGTGGAGCTTGCAGGATATCGACGTCGTTGCACATTGGCTCACAAAGTGGATTGATATGCCTGCTGATCGCCATTCACATGGCCAACGAAGCAGATATAGGTATGTATATATATATATACACGTAATTAATTAATACGGAGTATATAAGAACAGTATCCGTGCCCATATATTCGATTTGTGTGTATGCAGACAAATGAAGGATGAAACTGGGGATGTATTCACTGATCATCTTCAGTCGTCGACCGACCCCCTGCAACAAAAATTCAATTTCTTAAGAGAAGAGCTTCAACTAGATACGAACAATGACAATGTCGATGCAATGGTGGTGAGCACAAAACACACACCAAAAAAAAATTAATAAAATTTGTTTTGTTATACATGAATAATTTTGTTCTTCAAATTTTATTTTAAATCTCTTAATCTGACTCTTCAAATTTATTCATATATATAGTAATTTACACCTCTTAAATATACACGCATATGTGATGTGATAATTATTAATGGTAAGTTGTGTGTACTATATAGAAAAAGATGCAGAACGAGCGGTACAAGAGAAGCATGCCGTTGACAAACAAACTCTATGAAGAGCTAAAATTGAAGGAAATCTTATACGTGATCTTAACTGTGGTTCAAATCGTCTTTGCATTTCTCGTCTGGCTGTTTATCACGGGGCTCGCTACAACAAATGTTATTGTTACACTGGGATCTCTGTTTTTGGGGCTTACATTCGTGTTTGCCGACACTTGCAAATTTTTCTTCCAAGGCTGCGTTTTCTCATTCGTTACCCGCCCTTTGGATGTTGGCGACAAGGTTGAGATTGATTCCGATTCGACCCAGAAGGTTAATTAAGTTTCAAATATATATGATCTGCCCTAATTAAATGCCTATATATATAAACAACTAACAAATTAATTTGTTTGTTACTTTGTTTTCAGTTGGTGGTGAAAAGAATTAATGTGATGGCAACTATATTCATCGAAAAGCCAAATGGAGAAGATGGGGATGAAAGTAGTTATAAAACCGTCATCTACCCTAACTCTGAGTTAGCCAACAAAAAGATTACCATACTCCCAGAAGGGCCAGACAAAAAAGAAGAAGGGCCAGACACCAAATCAGCTGAAATAATCCAAGTCCAGAAACCATGATTCGATCATTTTATGTACTTCTTTCATATATTATCCCACGACGTACCACCTTCATCAAATAATCCAAATAATCCAAGTGTGTTTGTATGATTCACTTTTTTTTTTTTTTTGGGTACGTTTGCATAAATTATTCATGAGTTTGATATTCATGTTGTTGTACGTGTGTGAGTGTGACCGTGTGTGGTGAAGGGAATGTTGCTTTTCCCCGGATAATTAATTATTTAAAAGCTTATGTTATTGTATAATAAGTGATTACTAGCTTGTTTGAATATACTAGGTATGAAACCGTGCTTTGCACGGTCATGGTTTGTTTTGTTTCATTTCCCTGGTAGTACTGTCTTGAATCCTGTATTCAACATCCCTATTTTAATGCCATAATTTAACTCATGGCAACCTATACTCTCCATAAATCGGATGGTAAAAAATTAAAGAAACAAATAAAGACGTTTGATTAATTTTCATCGGAACCTCAACTTCATTGTTGAACTCAGTTGAGTGCAGGAATTCACTCAAAAGAGAAGCTAATGTAGCAAGAATGTATAACATGAGCCATTTTCTCTGTCAAGTAACTTCATTGTTTTGTTTCTTTTCCCTTGTTGTACTGACTTGGTGGAGGTTTGCATCCTTCGACTTTGAGGAGGGTGACTCGTTGGACTTTGAGGCGGGTGTCTCATCGGACTTTCGGGTACGTGTCTCATTGGACTGCTTGGAACTGTTTCATGAATTGAATTCACTTCTAAAGAGCCCGAGTCATCTACATTCCAAGTGATGAATAAGATCTCAAGTAAAAATTCTTACCTATTTACTTGCAGAAACTCAAACATTATAAGAAAGAAATGAAGTAATTAGAAATAATCCAGATGTAACAATAAACAATCTAAATTCTATAGGAAATGTTACAGTACAAAAATTATATAAATGGGAAATTTTTGGTTCATTACAATGCAATTGCGAAGTTATAAGACTGATACATCTCAGTAGTCATGCTGCTATTTATCTACACACAAGGTATATAGGAATAAATATATCTCAACATTCAGGTTGCCAGATTACTCACTTGAATTTGGATCTCTTGGAGTAGAATCAGCGAGATCTTCCTTCTTTCTCCGAAGGAAGGAAAAAGCACGTCCAAAATGACCATTCCAGAGACTGCTCTGACCATAATCTTTGATATTAATGAAAATGACAGATCATAGTTGCCGCGAGCATAAGTGTGAAAACTTTCCGATCTGCTTGAAGGGAACATTCAACTGCAAGAGTAAAAATTCTTGGTGTGATTAGCATCAAAGCTCAAATGTAATGACCAAAAGTTTCATTGGCCAATGCATAGTAACTGCTACCGGATATTATGGATTTTCGAACTGGGAGTCTTGAACTCTTCATTTGCCTATTACCCATTAATTTCAATACAAGGAAATTTAGGACAAATTTGTGGATTATGAAATATAGAGGTTGACTGAACTAGAGATAACAATAAACTAAATAAAATAACTTTTACAATAGACACCTCTAAATCAATACTATCTCTGCTCAAAGGTTTAGAGGCTGTGATGGAATTAGTTAGTAACTGACATATAACTCTAATATAAGCGAGGGATAAGCCCTCTACTAATTATCATTATAAATGTGTGTGCCTTCTTGGCTAACCAGACAATATATTTGCCACTCTTCATGGCCTAGTGAAAATTGCCCTTTGGTTTGTCCAGGTCTCCTAAGTTTGTGAGTGAATTCTGTATGTGCAAACTACCCTCCATCAGTGGAATGTGGACACATCTCCATCAATGCGTACATCTTGATCCACCAGGCCCTGCTTTGGCGGGATATACTGGGTAGTTGTATTTTCTTAACATTTTATATCCTCGAGATTCTAAAACCTGAGAGCAAGCGTAACTGCAAATGATACAAATATGGTTTGAGAACCTTATGAATTTCATCTGTGATCTTGCTTTGACGGATCTGCTATATGCATTTAGGCAGCAACAGGCCTCGCAAACAAACCTGCATATAGGAATCTCTGTTGGCAACCTTTCCATTCTTTAAATCCCAAGCTATAATATTGTAGCGTTCTCCACTCGTAAAACAATCCCATTCTATATAAAGTACGATATATACTCAATTTTATAAGATGAATGACAACATGAGATTTTAACGAAAATAAGGAATAAGAAAACATAATTTGAACTATTTTGTTCACAGGAGGAAAAACAATCATGCATTACATTCTCAACTGAAAGAAGAAATCATTATCTGCACAACCTATAAAACAAGAAATAAAAAATATGACTCATTTCTAACTTCACTTGTTCATATGACTATTGATTGTTAGAGTAATCCCACTTGAACTATCTCTGTCGATTAACCCATATATATATAAGTGATGAAATCATTTTGATTTATGGTTCTCTCTTTTGTTAGATGGTTCTTGCTGATCCTCATTTTGGCATTTTCTAGGCTTTTTTTGTTATTGTAATGGATGATGATGAGCCCATTTCGAGAAATAGAAGATGGATAAGCAGTCAGATCATGATTTACTAAGTGATTTTCCCTTGAATATTATCCATTTCATTCTTGCTCTCGTACCGATTAGAGATGCTATCAGAACTTGCATCCTGTCAACGCGGTGGAGGTACACCTAAACCCTAAATTCCATTCCTAAATTTCTAAATTTGATTGCCCTTTACTCAAAACAAGCTAACCCTAAATTCCAAATTTCCATCCAATCAAATCCCTAAAGTCAAACACCTAAACCCTAAATTATTGAAATTTCAAATGAAAAATCGAAGATATGAGAGCAGGTGGAGAGGAGAATGAATTAGGGCCATAGATAATTATACATATAAGAATCAACGTCCAGGATTGTTCTAACCTTCCACCATCTTTATAGTAGTGTAGATATATAGAGTATGGATCATATGTACTCAAGCCATATTTTGTATCATGTACACACAGTTAGGCCATTGATCTAAAGGAAATTAAAGGTCAAGATTATGTCACATAAGGTGGTAACTTTGTAAAAAAAAAAAACATCACACCCCCCATTTCAACAAAGGCGCGTGTATCCCTCCTACCTACTTTATACCATTTTCAGTTTTCAACCCTAGAGAACACCATGGAGCCATCACCGCCTATTGTCTTCTTCACGCCCCTCCCTCTGAAGCTTCGACGATTGCGGTACCCCATGTTCACAGGCAGCGAGGGCGCTTCGTCTTGGCGAAACCGACGACGATTCGAAGCGGATAAGAGCGGAGGCGAGAGGTGAAGGACGGCGAAGAAGAGGTTCCTGCTCATCGGCGAAGGCGAGTGTTCGATTCAGGAGGTCTAGAGGCGGCCAATCCTACAGAGCGCGCGGTGGCTCCGAGTCTTCCCGTCGAGCATAACACAACCGCTAAGCCTCTCCTCCTCTCTCCTCTCCTCCTCAATTTTCTATAAACCCCCAATTTTTGGTGAAATTGAAACTTGTTCACAATCGATTTGTGGTTGAATTTGATCAACCACAATCGATTTCTGGCAAGGTCGGTCGCCGCTGCTCCTCGATGGTTTCTCTGCCCGGCCATGGCGGTTGTTTGTGAAATTACAAAAATAACTCAGGCTCCTCGGTGGTTTCTCTGCCCGGCCATGGCGGTTGAACGTATTGTTGCTGACTTTTTGGAATTTCAGTTCTTCTTTTCTTCAATTGAATTATGATTTTCCTTGGTAGTGCAAATTCGGTTGAGTTTTGTATACTTTCCGTGATCGCAAATTCGGTCGCAGTTTCGATGACCTAGTTGATTATCGTTTCTCGCCTTGTGATTGTTCTATTGACCTCATTTAAAACACAGAATGTAACTTTCTAGCGTGAATTGGTCCTTTGTGGCATCAGGTTTTTGATTGAAATCAATGTATAGAGTTTGAATAACTCAGCTTGCATTTAGAATAATATATTGACGCGATCGAATAATCTATCGATACGATCGAATAATCCAATGATACCATTGCATAATCTATCGATACGATCAAATAATCTATCGAATAATATATCGATACGATCGAATACTCGTGTGAAACCATCGAATAATCTGTAGATACGATCGAATAATCTTGTGATACCATCGAATAATCTAGCGATAGCATCGCATAATCTATTAGGGTTGTGCAAAAAAATACGACACGGTTGACACGACACGAAACCGCAACAAAACGATACGAAAAAACACGAAACGATATAGATACGACACGATTATGACACGAAACGGTAAAACACGACAATAATCGTGTCGTGTTCGGATCGGCATATTTCCCTTATCGGGTATTCGACACGACACGATAATTTTTTATTTTTTATTTTAAATATTAGCATTCCGTAATAATACATATAAAATAAATGTCTCTAAGTATCAAATAACTCAGGTTGCCCAGTTGGTTGGGTGTTTTGCTGCTCGCGGCTGGGTATGGGGCGTCCAGAGTTCGAATCCTGGACTCCACTTTTTATTTTTTTCCCATGTCTACTAGGGCTAGGCCGCATCTTCTTTTTCATTTTCCCCTCCCAATCTCGCAGAGAAGCAAAATCGCCGCCAGCTCAAACTCACCTCGCCTCTCTTCAGTCTCGCTCGCCCTCGCCCTCGCCCTCGCTCGCTCTCTCCCCTCGTTCAGACTTCAGATCCGGCCTCGCTCGCCCTCTCCCATTGTCCAGACATCAGATTCGGCCGCTCCTCAGTCTCGCTCGAGTCTCGTCATCGGCCTCACTCGCTCTCTCCCCTTGTTCAGAGTTCAGAATTCAGATCCGGCGTCGCTCTATGCTCGCCCTCTCCCTCGGCCCCGCTAACCCTCTCCCCTTGTCCAAACTTCAGATCCGGTGTGGTTGATTTGCTTCAGATCGGTAACTTTCGTGTAGCTGCTCGTTTTTGTTTTCAATCAATGGTTCGAGTTGCAAAGGTTGAATGGTTCAAATTGGTGATTTATTTGGTGATTGAATGATTCGAATTGGTTGATTGTTTTATTGATTTTCGGGGGTTATTGTTGATTCGATTGGGTTGCATTGTTATTCAATGGTGTTGCTGTTCGAATTTGTAATTATTTTTTAGCTTATGTAATAGTGTAATTTAATGGAGTGAGTGATATATAGTCTGAAATAATCAAATTGAAAAGTCACCTACTGCATTTAGAGGGAATAAGAAAAAAATGGGTTTTTAACTTTTTATAAACGGATCGTGTCGTGTTACACGGGTATCCGACACGAAACCGTGTCGTGTTATCGTGTCGGATACCCGGTAGTTATCGTGTCATGTTCGGATCGGCACTTTCCCCCTTATCGTGTCGTGTTTTTTGTCGTGTCGTGTCGTGTCGTGTCGTGTCGGATACCCGGTTATGCACAACCCTATAATCTATCGATACAATCAAATAATGAAACAACCCAAATCACAAATAATGAAAAAAACCCAAATCTTGTCGATTTATTATTCGATATCGTCGAATAATCATGTAATAGCATCGAATAATCCAACGGAACCATCGAATAATATATCGACACGATCGAATAATCTATTGATACGATCGAATAATCCTGTGATACCATTGCATAATCTATCGATACGATCGAATAATCCAGCGATACGATCGAATAATCATGTGAAACCATCGAATAATCTATCGATACGATCGAATAATCCTGTGATACCATTGAATAATCTATCGATACCATCGCATAATCTATCGATATAATCGAATAATGAAACAACCCCAAATCACAAATAATGAAAAAAAAACCAATCCATTGCACGCGCCTCAAATAAAGTAGTGGAGCTGAGAAATTGTTAGGGCCCACCATTTTTTCAATTAAAAAAAGTGTAAAATTACCTTTTAATCTCAACCACCCATTATACACAATAAGACATGAGTACACCGGAACCATTCCATATATATATATATATATATATATATATATATATATATATATGAGTACACCGGAACCATTCCACATATATATATATATATAGGGAGTGATTCCCTTATGCACACCTCTTAAGGTGTACCTTGTGCACAACTTTTGACCGTTGATTGAGAGGAAATGGAAGGCTACGATTAAAAGTGATTTTTCCATTATTTTTGCATTAAAATTTGTGGGACCCGCATCTAAAAATCACTTACTTTCCTCATCTAGGCGCGTGTGGTGTTGTGCTGCATCAATGGTAGGCCGGTCCAAATCAGATTTTTTTTCATCGCCCCATTTTCCCTTTATTATTTTTTTTTTTTGCTTTTCTCTTGCCCGATTTTTACCTTTATTTTTGTAGCTTTTTCTTTTTTCTTTCATCTTGCCACGTTTTTTCCTTTATTTTTGTATATGTGTTTCAAGTATGCATTTATTAAAATCCTTAGAGCATCCGCATCGGTTTGGGTTTCTTGAGTTTCTTAACCACTTTTATCACACTCTCTCTCCTTAAAAAACCCAACTTATTTTTTTATCCACATCCATAAAACCCCCATTTATTATTTATACACTTATAAATAATAGCATGAGGTCCCACCTTCTCTTTTGTCCCACCAATTCCCACCAAATCTCTCTTCTCCCTTCTCTCTATCTCTCTCTTTAATTTGGGTTTCTTGGGTTTTTAGTGTAGTTGCTACTCTAGCAACTCAAAATTGGGTTTTTAAGCTTTCTCTAATATTATAATATTTTCTTGCTACTAAAAATCCACTAAAAACTACCAATGTAGGTGCTCTTAGGATGAAAAACTATGTGTATAAATTAAAGTCGCTGTATTTAGAAATTAGGGATTCGATATGTGAGGGGTATACGTGGTAATAATGGGTATAATATTTCACATGCTACCAAATAATGTGTCAATTTCACTGAATAATGTTACACATGCTACCGAATAATATTACGTTTATTTTTTCCGTCCAATTAAGATTAAAATTTACCGATTCCACTTAATAATTTGTCGTATGCTACTGAATAATTAATGTTATATGTTCTTTTTTCATCACTTTATATGAAAATTTACCAAATCCACTGAATAATTTGTCACCTGCTACCGAATAGCGTTTTGTTTTATTTGTTCATCAATTTAAGATAAAAGAAACCCAAAATTCTTAAACAATACTTACGATTTATACAAATAATGTTTCATATTTCACTATAATAATGATTCATATTTCACTGAATAATATGTTATCTTGTGTAATTATACTCGTGCGATGAATTTTTTTTTTTTTTGCATATACTGATGAATAATGAATCAGATTTCACTGAATAATTGTCTAAATCATTACTAGTAGTAACATAAAAATCAACACATACGTCTGAATAATTGACTAATAATAAATCAATTTATTAATCTTGAAAACCCTACACTAATTGAAGCTAACATCAGAGCAAAACTCAACTCCTCAAAACCATGATGAAGATCATGACGAAATCCGAGCAGATCATGACGAAATCCGAATCTCTGAATCAAAGCATTCCATTCCATATACCTTAAAATTACCTCTATAAATTGGCGAAATCCGAGCAAATCATGACGAAGATGAGTATTTTGAGCTCGCTGGACACCCAATCGGACAATAATAATGATATAGATTTCAACGAATAATTGTCCAGCTCATTAACACTAATAACCAAAATTTGACACAATTTATTATATTCTACCGAATAATAAACCCAATTCAACTAATAAAAAAATCCGACAATCAAATTATACTACCTTACAATCACAAGCAATGTAGATTGCAAATATTCAATGTCAACAGATTTATTCTATACAAGGGCTCATAAGAGATCAATGTGGCTCATACCAAAGCATAATCTGAAATCGTAATAGCAGGAGCTCTGAGATCGGAACCTGATTTCACATAAATTGACAAGGGTGAATACCCAAAGCATCGTAATAGCAGATAGAAAGACAAGGAATTATAAATCTCATAAATCCGACCACCACACCCCCCGCCGGCATCAGCCCTGCCAGATCTACGCTCTGCTGCTCAGATCCGGCACCACCAACACCCGACAACCCATCCTCCCTCCTCTTCGCAGCACCCACGCAGCCCACTTCGCCCTCACCTTGCAACCACCACAACCGCCCTTCCTCTCGCTTTTCCGACCACCACTGCCCACCTCCGGCGTACCCAACTGCCCCCTCCAGCCACGAACCCACCAAATCTGTCCTCATCACCACCTTCAACGACTGCGTCCCTACACCGAAAAATGCTCGAGCGATGAGGGTTTTAACATTTTTTGTCAAACAAAAAATTCCATTACTGACGAATAATAAATCCGATTTCACCGAATAATTTATACTTCATTACCACTAGTAACCGAAATTCGATACAAACGTCTGAATAATTTACGTTAATCAAATTATGTATCTAAAAAATTATACACTAAATTTAACACATACATCCGAATACTTTTTCGTTTTTCCCCATCACTTGTTGATTAAACAACAACTTTCCCGATTTCACCAAACCTAACACTAACTCAACCCCGAAACACCTGCCCACCGCCCCAACCTGAACCCAACTCACCCACCCCCCACCCTTGCCCCACCACCCCACCCCCACCCATAAAAAAAAAAACAAGAAACATAAAAAAGTTATGCAGTGATGATCAAGATCAGAAAGGTGAAGCATATGCCATCCTCTTCGGCTTCGGCATCGAAAACGGCACCGCCAAGGGCACCACCCCACCGCCGGCGACATCCTCCTGTGAGGCAAAAGCGGAAGCGCCATAGGCGCCATAGGCGCCCCATCCGACCTCAACTGCTTGAATCATCGAGAGGAGAGATCGAATCGTCGGCAAAATATCACCTCAATGGAAGCGTGCGGTTGAACCTGGACGACGACGGATGACCATCGACCTTGAATTGGGACGCAGCCGACGACTCAGCCTTCTTCGCCGCCGAAGAACATGGACGCTCGTCTCTTCGATTCGACCCTTCGACCGCACAACTCGACTTCAACTCAGAGCCGCCGCGCCTTTGCCGACGAGCAGAAGAATGAGGGGCTTGCCTCCGCCTCGCCTGGGCTCCCTTCGCCCATCGCCCGAGGTTGTCTCTTCTCTCCAATGGCCATATGCGGCGTTTGAAATAGAAGATGAGGAGAAGACGTAACACGCGCTATTTAGTGGGTAGAATGAGGGTTTTTACGGGCTCCACATTTTTTAAATTAAAAAAAAAAAATCAGAAAACCTATAATTAATGTGGGTCATCCATCTTTTCTAAACTAATGGTTTAGATCTGTGCACAATGTACAGTTTCACAATTTACCCACACTCTATATATATATATATATGGGTTCGGGTACACACAACTCTAAAAGTGAGAAGGAAAGAAGAAATTTGATTGATCCGTCCAAAAGGGAATTAAAATAATATAAATTTCGCATAAAAAATCGCATCGCCCAAAAGCATTCTCGCGTGCTCCCACTCGCACCTCCTTCCCACTATACGCGTGTTACCCACGCACCATTTAAATTGGTGAAAAAATTAAATGTTGCTGCGCCATTTCGAACCGGGGTGGTTTTCCACCAATTAGTGCCCCGTACCACTATACCTAATTGGCCTTCTTTGTTATTTATTGCCTTTCAATAATTTTATATTTTGTTTGTTTTACTTCCGTATTTTATCAATTTAAATGTTCTTTGTTTTTTTTAATACTTCATATTTTTGTCAATTTATATTTTACATATTAAGAGACGTGTTAATGCATATTTCACCATTAAAAATTTCACATTTTCATAATTAATTTTTTTTTTAAAAAAGATAGTAAATATATTAATCTAAAATATTTCTATATTTCATTAACCACTATATATTTAGTCATTGAACCACTCTCTATTATATGTGTTAAACCAATTACTATAAAATTAATGAATCACTTCTATTTCATGAAACTAGCCAATGATTCATGAAGCTATAAAGAAGTGGTTTCTCAAGTTATCAAGAAGTGGTTCATCAAGCTATAAATAAGTTATGAAGAAGTGGTTCATCAAGATATCAAGAAGTGGTTCATCAAGCTATATAAGGAAGTTATGAAAGAAGTGGTTCATCAAGTTATCAAGAAGTGGTTCATCAAGCTATAAAGAAGTGATTAATGGGCCTATAAGAAGTGGTTCATGAAGTTATCATGAAGTAATTCATCAAGTTATCAAGAAGTGGTTCATCAAGTTATCAATAAGTAGTTCATCAAGCTATAAAGAAGTGGTTCATGGGCCTATAAGAAGTGGTTCATCAAGCTATAAGGAAGTTATGAAGAAGTGGTTCATCAAGCTATAAAGAAATGGTTTATTAAGTTATCAAGAAATGGTTCATCAAGCTATAAAGAAGTTATGAAGAAGTGGTTCATCAAGCTATAAGGAAGTTATGAAGAAGTGGTTCATCAAGCTATAAAGAAATGGTTCATTAAGTTATCAAGAAATGGTTCATCAAGCTATAAAGAAGTGGTTCATCAAGTTATCAAGAAGTGATTCATCAATATCTCAAGAAGTGGTTCATCAAGTTATCAAGAAGTGGTTCATCGAGCTATAAAGAAGTGGTTCATGGGCCTATAAGAAGGGGTTCATCAAGTTATCAAGAAGTGATTCATCAAGCTATAAAGAAGTGGTCATCAAGTTAACAAGAAGTGGTTCATCAAGCTATAAAGAAGTGGTTCGTTGGTCTATAAGAAGTGGTTCATTAAGTTATCAAGAAGTGGTTCATCAAGCTATAAAGAAGCTATGAAGAAGTGGTTCGTCAAGTTATCAAAAAGTGGTTAATCAAGCTATAAAGAAGTGGTTCAGGAAGCTATAAATAAGTGGTTTGCCAAGTTATTAAGAAGTGGTTCATGAAGCTATAAAGAAGTTGTTCATGGGCCTATAAGAAGTGGTTCATGAGCCTATTTGGTCACTGAACCATACTCTATTCAGTCACCGAATCACACTCTATTCGGTCATTGAACCACTCTATATTCGGTCACTAAACCGCATCCAGCGAACCACGTCCAGTGAACCAAAGAACCACATCCAGTGAACCAAATTCAGTGAACCAAATCCAGCAAATCACATCTAGTGAACCAAATTCGGTTAACCACATCCCAGTGAACCAATTTTAACCAACTCATGTGAACCACACCCAGTGAATCAATCTCTACATACATGTATTGAACCATTATTAATTAACCAATTATATCTATTCATTGAACAAATATTAAGATACCATCCAACAAGAAAAATAATTACATTAAAATGCTATGTTTAAAATGCTAAATTTAATATATAGTATGAATAAGAATAACTTTCGAGTAGAACAAAAACCAGCCTAATAATCAATTTTAAGAAAAAAAAAAATGGGAAGATTGAAATGAAGTGGTTTAGCACTTTTGTCTTCCAATTTAAAAAAACATGAAATTGCAAACATCCCTTCTCGTTGAATGGCCTCTGAAATTTTCTATCCAGATCTTCAAATTGCATCTCACTGATCCGACGCCTAAGGAGTGACCATTGCTTCACTACCTGCAACCTCTCGCAACTCACACCAGGACTGTAATGAATCGGAGCATTTGTTATCGTAGCTGAAGATCGAATTAGGAGAAACGATTCACTGATTTGTTAGATGGAATCCATGAACAATAGCACTGAATTCTTAGTGCAGAGAAGGAGGAAGCCTAGCTTTCTTTTCGTCGCGAGATTGATTTCTAGATTTCTTCTCCACGATCTGTAATTGACAGCCCCTTGCAGCTTTTCCGTTACTGGCATCGAACCTGGTCCATCAGAAGGATGCAGAAACAACGGATTTTGCAGCTCCATAAACGTCGGTGGCCGATTTCGCTCTTGCGCCATGAATCTTGAAAATTCCTGGTTTTCGCTTGAAACGATCAACAACAACACGAACTCGGAACAAGGTGTCAAAAAAAAAAAAATCGCCTACACAGGCTTTGATACCATGAAGATCGAATTAGGAGAAATGATTCACTGATTTGTTAGATGGAATCCATGAACAATAGCACTGAATTCTTAGTGCAGAGAAGGAGGAAGAAGAAGAATGAAACAAATGGGAGAGAGATGAAAATCAGTAATTGATGGATTCCAAAAATTCAATATACAAAATGGGCTTTGTATCCTATTTATAGGCTTGGCCCAAGTTTAGGTAAAACAAGATCCGAACCCGGTTCACTACATTTAACAGTAGCCACTAAAGACCGAGGAGGAGGAGGAACCGATCCCTAAAATTGAACTCCTAGAAGTAGCGATCGCCGCCGAAGCCTAGATCCGGGAGGCCGTCGGGATCTCCTCGCATCGCACCATCAATCCCGCTGCCGACAACCACGTAATTGCCGCCAATCGCCGGTGGATCGATGACCTCTAAGGATCCCTCGTCCTCCGACTAGACGTCTCCGCGGCGGACCTTCAAATCGATCCGATGAGCGAACTCGATTGGTGGACAACTACGCCTTTCGAATTAAGAAATCGCAAAATTAGGGGTTGAAGTGGAGCTTGGACGAGGTAAGGGGATACCATTGGAGACGGGAGCGTGAAGAAGGAGAAGCGCGTGGGGCTTTTTATTTTTATTTTTAACTAGGATCCGTTTCCACTAGTCAAAACACTTCTTTCCTTCTCACATGGACGAATATAGGGAGTGGTTCCCTTGTGCACACTCCTTAGAGTGTATCTAGTGCACGAATCCAGGCCGTAGATATGGATGGATCGGATGGCTTATACCACGCCACGTGTAATTGTTAAAAAAAAAAATAGGAGGCCGGCCTTTCCATTGGAAGCAATTATGCGCGTGCATAACATCTCCAATAAACCCTAAAACACCAAAGTCGGTCAATTTCATCCTCAAAACTCCAAATCGTACATTGGAAGCTTCAATTTCATCCTCAAAACTCACCTCCCCCGTCAACATCGGCTCCAACCCCAACAACAATTGTCGCCCCCCATTCGCGGCGTTTGCGGCTTTATCGGCGGCAACCGGCGACTCCAGTGCGCGCCTCGTTGTCTCTCCCCAGTGCGGCGGCGGGGTCCTCGTTTCACCGATTTTGGGGAAATCTCCCCAATGCGGCGGCGGTGTCCTCGCTGATTCGAAAACCTCCTCCCATCCACATCGCCACTCACCCAACCGCAGAGGTCGTCCACCCAGCGGTGCCTATTCCGGTGCACCAGCGTCGATTGCGACGGCTGGTGGTGCGTAGCAGCAGCGTAGGCGAGCGGAGGCGCTTCTCATGTCGGCCTCTCTCCTCCGTTCAGTGAAACCGGGAATTCATCCACAGAAATTGACTCCGGCAGCCTCTCTCATTCATGTGAACCTAAATCCGACGGGGATACCGATTTTGAAATAGGTAAGCCACAAAATTTCTTGGTTTTGAAGTGATGAAGTTGTGATTTAATTGAACTGTGAGGCTATAATACTGAAATTACAGAGGAGAAGCAAGGTTAGAGATGGGCTTGGCCGGCTCCTGGACAAGCTATGGCAACTAGCGGAAAACTTCGAGACGGTAAGTTGGAGCAAGGTGCGGCGACAAGGTAACAATGCGGCACACTTCATGGAAAAGATCAGATCTGTAGAGGAATTTGTTTGAAGTTTCCCTTCACAAATTCCTTCTAGTTTGAATGATGTACTGTTGGTTGATTTAAATTAATCTAAGGGGTGAGTTTGCCGATCAAAAAAATTATTCGGTGAAATGGATGTAATTATTGGCATAATGTTAAAGCATAATAAAATTATTTATAGAAATTAGAAGTATTTTTTTTAAGAATTGGGATTTCTGAAAATTAGAAGTATTTTTTTTTTATGAATTGGGGTTTCTGAAATATGAAACATTATTCGGTGAATTTGAAGGGTTATTCGGTGAAATATGAAATATTATTCAAAAAAATACATTATTCAGTAGCATGTGACAAATTATTCAGTGAAATTGGTAAATTTTCATCTAAATTGGATGGAAAAAATATAAAATAACATTATTCGGCAGAACGTGAAGTATTATTCGGTTGAATTGAAAAATTTTAAAAACATAGAAATCCGGTAGAATGTGAAATATTATTCATTTATATGGAAGAAATTATTCGGTGAAATTGATGTATTTATTGGCATAATTGAGGTTGATATTGTGGCGATAAGATCAAACTAATGTGTAGAGTAAAAAAAATATAAACGGATTTATCCAAAAAAAATATAGGACTAAACTACCTATATTGTGAATTAAATTAAAGTTTTGATCTAAATCGAAATCTTTACAAATAAAATAGATATGAATACACTATTTGTCAATTTAAATAAATAAAAGATCACGGTGGATAGATTAAGATATGAAATATTGTAAGTTATAATGAAAAAAAATATTGGAATGGATGGGTATTATGAATCTATGATATGAAATATAAGTAATCAAACATCGGTTTCTTCAAAAAATTTTTTATTGATTGGGTCCCACTCCTTCAACACAGTTCGTCCCCTCCCACGATTCAACACAAATTTCTTTCTTTTTAACTACTGAGCGGGTCCCACATCCTAGAGTTCAAGTGGTGCACGCGCCCAACGCTAGAGAGTAACACTTATTTCCAGTGGGTCCCACGCATAAATTATCCAACAAAAAAGGAAAAAAGCTTTTTAATCTCACCCATCCACTTACCAAAATCAATGGCCCAAAAACGTGCACAAAGTACACCCTAAGGGGTGTGCACAATATACCCATTATATATATATAAAAATAATTTAGTAATTGTGCAAGGGTGTGGTTGTTTACGTTTACTACAATAGATTATTGTATCTTAGACGATGGACTTTTTATGGCCGGTTGAGTGTGTATTGGGTCGTTTGAAATTTCAGACAACGTCAATGTTGTCGCTTGAGAAGGCGTTGCATGGACACCGTCTGAAGGTATTTTGGCGACGAATTTTATATGGTCGCCTGAGTGTATATTGAGTCGCCTGAAATTTCAGACGACAACAATATATCGTCATTTGAGAGGTTGTCATACGGACATTGTCCCCAAGGTATTTAGGTGACGAAGGATGCAACATTAATTGATCGCTAGTCACTTCATGTGACGAATGTAACTATGACTTTGTCGTATTAACAAGGCCACCGATAGCCAAGATGATTGAGACGACCACTTTGGTTCATCGTTTGAAATATAGAGTGACGAACTAAATCATCCAAGCGACATATGTATTAGTTACTTGAACCGTGTTGAAGGGGATCCAAGCGACGGAGGTATTAGTCACTTGAAATATAGTGTGTACGGTTTTTAGGTGTTAAAAACTATTTAAAATATTAATTTTTTTAATAATTTCATACTTATTACAATTAAGTACAAATTTATAAAAACAAATGTAAAATGTTATTATTTTATATAGTTTTTATCATTATAAAAAAACGTGTATAAATAATAAACGATATATTTTAATTATGAGTGGAAGAAAAGAGAGGGAACGCTGTTCCCACCGTCATCCCTAACCCTAACCAGCTCGAAGGTAGGCGTCGGTCACCGGAGACTGTAGATCGAAGGTCGCCAGCGGAAAAGTCTGTAGAGCCAAGGTGCCGGTCTCGGTCGCCGGAGACTCTCCTGCAGCAGGTACTCATCCCCCGTTCTTTGTTCGATTTTGTGTCGAAGTAAACGATAGTGGAATATGTTGGTTAGGGTTTAATGTGGGGAAAGGGTTTTTTCGATTTTGTGTCAAATTTGTTCCGAATTTGTGTAATCTCTCTCCATCCAGGGTTTTTCAAATTTGTTCTGAATGTGGGGAATGAAATAGGGTTTTGATTTGCCAGTTTTTGTCCACTTCGCAGACATCAATTGCATAATATGAGCTTTCTTTTTTCCTCTTCCATCCGGAAATCTTCGCCCTAATACCTCTGTTCTCTTTTCTCTTTGCAAAATGTGGGATTGCGATATCCATATGCTTGTCGATCATCTCTAGTTGAGAATCTAAAGTACGTACATTAGCTTCTGAGTTGAGATGATTACTCTCCTCTTTTCCCCCTTTGTTCCCAGTTCCTGAGCTTTGATATGGTTTTTGTTTAATAATTTTCACCGAGCTTTTGCACAAAAAAGGTGCAAGCATAGAACCATTAGTTTGATAGCTTCAATATTAGGTGTTAGCATGTGTATGGAGACTCAGAAAATGAACGAGAGAGAAGCTTACTCTAATTGTGTTTGACACTCTTCAACCTTGATTTGTTATGATCAAGTGTCATCTCTTCAACCTTGATTTGTTGTGCTTAAGTGTCATCTCCTTGTGAATAGCCAATATTAGGTGTTAGCGTTTATGAAGGATTTTGCTGTGTGATTTAGGTATATTGTTTGCAGACTTTCAGTATGTGAATATGGTGAAACCAAAAAGACCTGTACTATAAAATGCGACAGTTAGAATTGTTATATGGGGAAGGGGGGAAGGACTGATGACTTTACATCTCTACCTAGGATGATGATTAATGAACAATGCTCATCTCTACATATGACATGGTATATTGCTGGTAGACTTATGTTATTATGGTGAAACTAAAAGACCTATACTAAAAAAATGAGACAGTAAGAACTGTTATATGGGGGAGGGGGGAAGAGTGAAGGATTGATGAGTTTATATCTACCTAGACTGATGATTAATGAACAATGCTCATGGCATTTCTTAGAAAGGTTGAGGCTTTTGTGGCTTTTTCTTGTTGCATTAGCATGTATATAACATTTCATTAATCTTTTGATAAACAACTCTAAGTAAGTTTGACCCATCATACTTTTTTACACAACCTTTGTTTCTCCGATGATCTTCTCCAGTACCTTTTTACATTCTTATATTTACTTTTGATCTTCGTGTTTTTACATTCTTATATTTACTTTTGATATTAGTTTTTATACTTGAATGTTTCGTAAGTCCTAGTCTCCTAGATGTATTAGTGTGTTTTTAAATTCTTATATTTACTTTTGATCTTCTCCAACACTTTTTTAATGCTGAGTTTACCTCCCTTGAAACATGATCAGTCAGATAGTATTCATATTTCTTATCTTAATCAAAATTAATTGGGAGATCACGAGGAGAACATACAAATATGTGATTACAATGATTGTGTGAACTATCAAGAGATCTCAAATGTGTCTATTTTGGCAGACTTATTGAAGGTCATTGTTGCTTTGAGGATAGGTACTCAGTTGGTCAAGTATAGCAGGAAACTAAGGAAAGGGAAACCCAAGTTCAGCTTTTGAAGACTTTCCACGGTGAGTTCATTATCCTTTTACTCATGTTTGTCATGTCCAAATTTTCTATTCATCTGTTAATGTTTTCCTCACATTTGAAGCATGATTTGTTAACAAGGCTTCAAGTCAGATTAACTTAAAAATATTATATTTATGGGACTAACCATCCTAACAACTTAGTGTACTGCGTAGTGCATAAAGTCTGATCAATTTTCTTGTCCTTGCTTCTAAAACTTAGTGTAACTGTATATATATTTAATGTGATAGAAAACCTTGAATCAATTTGTTTGAAAGTTGGGGCAGGAAAGTTGAACTTGTTTTAGAACCTTGAACCCTATTGTATCCATTGTTATTCTAATTAGCCTAGTTGGCTTCTGAATTACAAAGCTTGCTACTATTATGCTTTTTTATAATGTAGATTTCATGTGTGTTTGTGTGCTGAACGTGCATTTTAAAGGAAAACTACTAGAAACCCTAACACTTATTGTTTTAATGATATTATCTTTTATATTAGTGGTGAACATGTTCATATGATTTAATCTGATCTTTATCCCATTTATCATTGGTGACACCTCTTGATTTATTTTACTTCCCAATATATAGTAACATGTCAAGGGCTGGGTTTCTAACTCTTATTTGAGGACATGACACCAACACAAGGAGAGAGATATCTAGAAGAAAGTGATAAGTTTAAGAAGTAAATAATTGTAAAAGATTAAATGTACAAATAATATAATCAAAGAGAAGCAAGTGGGGTGAAAACAGTAGGTAGCGGTTGAAGTAAGCACAAAAAGTGTGAATAAGATAAGATCACCAATAAAATTCCTTAAGAAAACTACCCACCCCACAAGTTGTAATCTTAATTTAATTTCAAGTATTAAATAATGGTCATATTTTCTCAAGTGTAAACTGAGAGAAGATTATCTTCAAACATTAAAGCCATTTCTTTTAAGAAACCAACAATAATGTTCCATAATCCAACATTAATAGATCAACATTAACCAAACAATCAGTAGCAAAATACCATAGGATTACACAACAACGACATATATTAAACAACACAATCCTATGGCAAATGAGACGTCAATGACATCAATTCATTTCAACGAGTTCCCGCAATGGTTCAAGTCACACGTGAGTACCAGCTTCAAGTTTCCAAGTGTAATTAATGTGCTTTATCATATTTGAGTAATATGTAAAGTACCTGCCAAATGAACCTTTTACCTTTACATCTTCAGGTTTCAGAGTTGCGTCGGGCAGGGGATGTTGATTACAAGTACATAAATCATTTATCTTATAAGCAATCATCCATGTCACTTGTAGGCAATCATGAAGAAACGAAAGGGTGGACCTTACAAACCGCAAACCATGGGTGAATTCCTAGTGTCTACTGACTCACGTGGCTCTCAGAGTGGCTCGTCACCGTCCGCATCAACAGCTGGAACACTTCCTCCCACAGCTTCACCATCGACTGCATGTCCAGCAGAAGAAAAGGTTCGTTGGTGCTCCCACAATTCTTTGATACTTGCCCATTCAATCAAGTCATGAGACTTCCATATATATATATATATATATTTGTAATGACTGTCTAACTATATTGTATTTGTGTTTCAACCATTAAGAAACAAAAGGGTCGACCAGGGAGACCACGAACTATATCTGACTTTCTACTGCCTACCGGAGATAGATCCTCCCTAAGTGTGTGCTCAATGTCGACATCAGCAGCTGGAACCCTCCCTCTCACGACTCCACCACCAAATGAAGTTCTTGCTCTAGGACAACCTCAGTCACTTGGTCCGCTTCTTGCTCAATCGAACACTCAAGTGAACAATGTACTGACAACGCAGCTAGATGTAGCTCCACAATCAGCTGCACCAGATGATGCAGATGCTTCTACTGATGCAGACCTCAACGACGATTCATCTAGTTAGGCATTAATTTGCATTCCAACCCTTATATCTTCCTCAATCCTTTATAGTTGTGTGAATGAATAATAAAATATATAGTGTTTCAAGATGAATGTGAACGCCCAACCCCTAGAGGCCATAGCAACGGTGTGTTGGGGTGGAACACCGGAGCCAAGGTTGCAGTCGAATTCAATGACAAGTTCCAACCAGTTGGGGCTAACGCCAAGCACCTCAAGTCGCAACTGGGGATACTAGTGCGTGACGGCCAACGACTTCCTCTTACTATGCTGGACTAGACCTCTTTCGGACAAGATGTGATGGATGGAATATGGGAAGAAGGTAAGGTATTTTCTTTCTTCTTTATACTTTGTCACTTTTATAATATGGATGATGTTCTATCTCCTTTATACTTTCTTTTTCAGCATGTACAAACTTTAACCTGACCATTTGCTTCTTTTTTATCTTATTGCCTTTAACACTTATAGAAAAATTTGGTGGATCCCCCCGATGGGTTCAAAGAGGTGTGCTTGAGAATGTTAAATATCATGTGGAAGGGCTATAAGTCTAAAACAAAGGCGAAACATTTTACTTGTTGCCAAGATGACCCTGAGCTGGAGAAGCATAATCCTCCAACTGTCCTCCCACCTGATTGGATTACGCTCATTGCATATTGGAGAAGTGAGGTTGCACAGATATTCTTTATTTCCCCCTTATCTTAGATGGTCCATCTGCAAGTTTGGTGCATCCTATTGTAACGTATTTGTGTGTATAGAAACAATCCGTCCAGAACTCAAAGAATAGAGATAAGCATGGGCCCGTGCATGTTACCGGGCGAAAGTCATTCGTTGAAGTTAGATACGAGGTCTGTATGTGCACGTTGTCTGAATTAGTGCATATCGTTAAGTTTTTATTTGTTTTTAGTTCTTGCACTTTTGCCTACTTGTTTGTGTATCAACTCCATGACATTCATATTTAACTTGAGTGATTTCTGCCATTTAACTAGCGGCACAAAGGTGGGCAACCTACTGACAAGATGAGCATGTGGGTTTCATCTCGAAATGGAGATGATCCTGATGTGATTAAGACCGTTGTAAGTTTCTTTGGACCCTTTTCATTTTCAGCCATTATTGAGCTGCATATGTTGACTTGTTTTACTCATATAGAAGGACTTCAACGCCCTCTTGTTGATGGAACCTGAGGATCAGCGAGATCTTGACGAAGTGAAGGATAGGATATTCCATCGGCTTATTGGAGAAGATGGTCACGGATACTGTCGGACATATGGTGCCAATGCCCCTCCGCGTTTGGTGTATAACTCCTCATCAAGAGCTCCTCTCGGTGTTCAAGATATGCGCGAGATTGCCAAAGAGTTTGTAGGGGAGATTGCCAAAGAGTTTGCAGGGGACCTCAAAAGCCACTTAGAGAACCACATAGATAAAAGATTTGAGCACTTTCAAAATGAATTTATGAAGACTTTCCAGCCCAATGACGGGGGAGGCTCACCTTCACACGGACAGGTTAGTCATGATTTGTTTGACCTGAGTGCTAAGGTTTCCTCTTGTGTTTGATTGTGATGTTTTACTTTTTGTTGTTTGTTCATTCCATCTGGACCCCTTTCTCTTTTGATTATCTTTTACTTTGTATGGTTGTGGATTAAGTTACATATATGATATATGATGGCCTCTTTATTCTTTATGATATGCCATATATCAATTGGAGAGGGAGAAAGATTAAAAATTAATCAGTACTTTGTTTACATACTCAAGTTCGAAGGTGTGCTTCTTGAATGAAGTTCTTCCTTCTTATATTAAAAATCAGTACCTTGCATTGTCCAGTGCTAAGGTTTGCTTCTTTCTTTGGTATGCAATAGAAAGTCAGATATCTCGTTTGTGCAGCTGATATCTCATTTGTTTTTTTCTATATTGTAGATAAGTGTTCATCAGACAAATCAAAGGGAGTCAATCGGAGACGGAGCTCTTGTTCTATCCACCAACGAGCAACCTCTTAACACATCAAATCAACAATCTGCCCCCAGACTGAATAAACGAGCCGCTGAGGATCAGTCACTTGAAGAAGAAGAAGACGAAGTCTAGCACACTTGGAGACGAGCTGCTGAGGATGAGACAAATCAAAGGTTTCTCTAAGTATGTTTTCATTATCTTGCACTTGTGACTATGGACACTAGATGTTAGGCAATATGTAGGTTTAAGACTTTTGTTGGCTTGACGTAAACTTCGGACGTCAAATACTTTTGTTTGCTTAAAGTACTCGTTGCACGTCAAATGTGTATGCAAGGGACCTTTTGCTGAATTCACTTGTGATGAATGCACGTGCATTTCATTTGTTGGCTTCAATTGCTTTTGCAGATTGTATGAATGCACTTTTATATAATTTATACAGGGTGCAATTATATATATAGAATAAACAATTTAGGGTAGCATTAACCGTAGCAAAGGCTATGAGCCGTGGCAACTATTACAAAACGTCCAGGGAAAACCAGTTATGAGTGTAGCTACGACAAATTAACGTCGCCAACGTTCCCTCCCAAATTTCACGCGCCATAAAAAATCTTAGCTACGGCAGTGGCCGTAGCAACCAAGGGAATTTGGTGCCATAAAATTGGCGCCTTCACTACACTATCGACGGCTCCCTACCGTAGCAAAGTGGATGTTTTTTCCTGCCATAGCGATGCCGTAGCAAATATCTTTGCTACGGCTACTTGCCGACGCTACCACCTTTTGCGACCCCATAGTTCGCCACCCCCCATTTCCCGTAGCAATGCCGAAGCTAATGGCCTTTCACTACCAAAAACACAGGAAATAGCCACGGGTTTTTAGCCACGTCGTACAGTCGTTGCTAAATCCGTAGCTGATAGCCACGCCTATAGCTACGGCCTGACATGCCGTAGCTATAATAGCGTCGACTGAAAATATTCGTGGCAAACCCCGTGGCTAGAGATGAATGAATAATTTCGTGTCCAAAATGTCATGGTTTTTAGCCACGAATATAAGTGCCGTGGCTGGTGTCATGGCTGTTAGCCACGACGTTGGCCACAATCACATGTTCCGTGGCCGAATTCGATGCCATTTTTGGCGAGTCTTACCTGACGTGTCAACATAGCCACGACTTCAGCCACGAATCATATCCGTTGCTGTACTCGTGGCTATATAATGTGAAGCAATTAGCAATATATGACCAGAGTTGGAGGTGAACAGCCACGAATTTAGCCACTATTGGAATATCCGTGGCTGTATTCGACGCTAACAAAGACGCCCATTATCTTTTTTGGTGTATTCGAATTGAGGAAATTCACAAAAAGGGTCAAAGGATATATATTAACTCAATCTGAATGGTCAAGCCCAAATTAAATATCAATTTGTAAGCCCAAAATCTCACAAAAAAAGGTAGGGCCAAAAGATATGGTCAAGCCCAATTTTAGAGAGTCAAAGCCCAAAAAGAGTCAAGCCCATTAGTATTAGTCAAAGCCCATATGGAAGCCCCAATTAATAGCCCTCGACGTATAAAGGAGCTAGCCCATTCTTAGTAGCCACGGAAACGGTCGTGGCTAATTCCGTGGCTATTTTCAGTTGAGGTCATTCAATGCGAATTGTACTTTCTACTTCAATTCGGTCACTTTTACTGGAGGGTGAAAGCACACTGCTCGCACAGAGCAATTGTCGTCTTCTCTCCACAGTGCAATGGAGGATTGGTGGGTTTGAAGAGCCATTTTTTAAGAGAGGTACGTGTCACACATACATATAAATTATATTATATATTTAATATATTATGAATGTATATACATATATATTATGTGGGTGCTATGTGAGAAATATAATTATACATAGGTATTTAAATGGAATTTGAAGAGTGTATAGATCTACATCTTACTTAGTTGTATTTTGATTTTTGGAATTTTTAATTAGACTTTTAATAGTATATATATAATTTAACACTTAAATGGTTAATTAGTTGTATAGATCTACATCATATTACTTAGTTGTATAGATCTAAATAATTTGAAAATTTGGAGAGTGTAAAAGTGTTTGTGTTATGGAATTTGTGTATATATAATTGATTTTTAAATAATATAGACTTTTAAGAGTAATGTAATTAACACTTAAAATTGTTACTATAGATCCACATAATTACTAGCTTATATAGTTGTATAGATCTAAGTAGTTGTGTATAGATCTACTTATTATTATATATAATGTACAATAATTTGTATAAAGTTGAATATAATTTTATTTATAGTACTTAGTTTATATATTTTACATATGTACAGAAATTGAATTGGGGAAGTGCAATATGGATGATCGAGCGTGGATGTATGAAGGATTAAACGATGAATACTTGAAAGGGGTGGATAAGTTTATTAAGTTTGCATTGGAGCATCCACTTTATGTCGATGAAGGCAAGATTAAATGTCCCTGTTGGCGATGCAATAATTGCAAATGGTACGGAGCAGATAAGGTTAAGAGGCATTTATATCATCGTGGGTTTATGAGTGATTATCATCGCTGGACAACACATGGTGAAACTATCGCGCCTTCAAACCCGCAATTGTCTATGTATGATCAGTTAACGGGAGAACAAAGGATGGTGTTTGACATTGCAGGTCCGAATTTTGTTGTATATATCATATATCTGTTTTAATGTTCGATGGAAATGATATCCAATTCAAGAATTTAAATCATGGGGTTTTCGAAATTGCAGGTCCGAGCTTTGTTCCTCCTCCTCGTTGGTTTAATGTTGACGGAAATGATGGTGAATTCCACGAAGCTAATCATGGTGAAGAGATGATGACAGACGAGGCTGATCTCTTAGCAACACAATTTGCAGAAGTGCTCAAAGCCGCCGATGCCCCGGTGTTTGAAGGTTGTACTTCACATACGCAATTATCCTTTGTGAGTCGACTTATGAGCTTGAAGTGTGAATATAATGTCTCCCAACCACTCTTCAATGGATTCATGCAATTGTTTGATGAAGTGTTGCCTTCTAACCATAAGATTCCCACTAGTTACTATGAAACTGAGAAGGTGGTTCGAAGTTTGGGTCTGCCAGTGGAAAGAATAGCCATGTGCCCTAATGGTTGTATGTTGTATTGGAAGAATGATGCCAATGAAGAATCGTGTAGGTTTTGTGGGCATGCAAGATATAAAGTTGCGAGTAACGGAAGACGCACTCCACACCAAGTGTTATTCTACTTACCTCTAACTCCGAGACTTCAGAGATTATATGCTTCTGAGGTGACAGCTAGCCACATGACTTGGCATGCAGAACATGTAACAGAAGAGGGAATGATGTCTCATCCTTTAGATGGAGATGCTTGGAAAAGGTTAGACACAAAGCATCCTGATTTTGCTTTAGAAGCTCGTAATATTTGTTTGGGTTTATGCACTGATGGGTTTGCTACCTTCAACAAAAGTGGACAGATTTATTCTTCTTGGCCGGTTATTGTTACTCCTTACAATCTTCCACCTCATATGTGCATGAAAACGGAGCATATGTTTATGTCATTGATAGTGCCAGGACCGAAAAACCCGAAGAAGTTGATTGATGTTTGCCTCCAACCTCTCATTGATGAGTTGATGCACTTGTGGGAGGTCGGTGTACCTACTTATGATGTCTCGAGGAGAGAGAACTTCATTATGCGTGCAGCTCTACTTTGGACAATAAGTGATTTCCCTGCATATGCTATTTTGTCGGGATGGAGCACTGCTGGTTTGATGGCTTGTCCGATTTGTATGGAATCAGGATCTGATTGTTTTCGGCTGAAAAATGGAAGGAAGGCTACCTGGTTTGATTGCCATAGAAATTTTTTAGACATTGACCATCCCTTTCGTAGAAATAAGAAGGACTTCTATCGAGGGCATGCAGAGACAGCGTTGCCACCGCCAATGCTAACGGGGGAGCAGATGTTGGAGCGGGTATGTCAGTTGCCTATGGTCATTGATGATTATTTTCACACGTCACCAGACTATAGGATTTCGCATAAGTGGACTAAGCAGAGTATTTTCTGGAGACTTCCGTATTGGAAGGACCTTCTCATCCGTCACAATCTCGATGTTATGCACATTGAGAAAAAATGTGTTTGACAATGTCTATAACACCGTGATGGATATCCCTGGTAAGACGAAGGACAAATTGAATGCACGGAAGGATCTTCGCCAGTATTTTCATCGACCTGAGCTGGAGGTAGCTGATGACCACAGAGGAGCAAAACCTAAAGCAATTTATACCTTATCACGAGAGGCGAAGAAAAAGGTGGGTCAATGGTTGAGATCTGTGAAGTTTCCGGATGGCTATGCTTCTAATATGGGAAGATGTGTTATGAGTGATGATTGCACTCTCACTGGGATGAAGAGCCATGACTGTCACGTGTTTATGGAGAGACTCTTGCCGATTGCTTTCAAAGAGTTGTTGCCACCAACCGTTTGGGGTCCTTTAACTGAGTTGAGCATCTTCTTCCAGACTATTTGTTCATCGAGCTTGTCCGTTACTGGGATGGAACAGTTGAAGCGCATGATTCCTATATTGGCATGTAAGTTAGAGCGTATCTTTCCTCCATCATTTTTTGACTCCATGGAGCACCTCATTGTTCATTTACCGTATGAGGCACAAATAGGCGGCCCAGTGCAGTATCGATGTATGTACCCTTTCGAGCGGTTTTTATATCATCTAAAACAGAAGATCGTCCAAAAGAGTAATGTTGAAGCGTCAATCGTGATGGCATATTTAAGGGAGGAAATAGCATATTTCTCGGTTCACTACTTTCCTTCGCATGTTCCTTCGAAACTGAGGAGAGTCGCGAGAAATGATGTCTCCGAAGGTGAGTATTATGCCTTCTCCATTTTCAATCACCCTGGTGCGGGTCGTGGCAAGGAGAGAACAAGGTGGTTGAATGAAGATAATGAGTGGAAGGCCGCACACACGTACTGTTGTTGCAGGAGGATGGTCAAGTATGAAATAAATATAAAATAAAGATCAGACTGACTTCCCTGTCTCAGCAAATAAATACAAGACTTCCTCCCATTGTAGTAGAAGGTTGTCAGGATCGAATCCACGAGGAAGCACGTCAGCAGTTCTTAGGTAGCAACAGATTCTCACAGACAAGCAGCAGAAAAGACAGAAATAAAAGCAGAAAGTAACAAAGCAAAACAGAAATAAAAGCAAACGAAAGTAAAGAACAAAGCAAGGCAGGAGCTTACTCGATCTCGACAAGCAGTAACTCGAGATCGACAATGAACAGTAAAAACAGAAACTTTCAACTCGACGACAGAAACTCGACTCAGACAACACAGTACTCGATCTCGACAAGATGCTACTCGAGATCGACAAGAAACAGTAAAAACAGAAATTGCAGAATCGAAAACAGAAACAGAAACTCAACTCGACATAAACCAAAACCGTACTCGATATCGACTAAGGTCCTACTCGATATCGACGAGACTCTCCTCTGTATCAACAAGAAAGACAGAAACTTTAAATTGCAAATTTCGAACCAAAACTCAACTTTTCGACAGAAATAAATCAATATAATAAAAGACTTCCAAGGCCAGGGTATCAACACCACAACGATAACCATGCAAAGTAACACATAAAGGCATAAAAGATCATGCTTTCCATCAAACAACTTTCATTGTTAACAAATAGGCATATAGAGGCTTTCGCATAAACCCTAATTGTTACTAACCCTTTTCACATAATTAATCCAAGTTGCATTAAGATCACTTTCGCTTCAATAATACAAACAAGGATCACCTTCAACTCTCGCAAAAGAATCATGCTCATAGGGATAGAAGACGAATTCCATAAAAAGATCTGACCTTTACTGCATCATCTCACATGGCCACCGTCGGGCTCACCCCAGCCCCAGAAGTGGGTGGACTACTCACGCCTCATCGCAATCGCAGACATTGATTGATGAAAAGAAACTTGCATTAAACTATATTCAAAGCCTTTACAATCCCGGCAATCAACTTTCGCAGAAAGCCAAAACCCTAAAAACTTTAGAACTCCTAAAATTTCTCTGTGGAACTACTTCTCTCTCCCTACTCCTCCTTACTTCTCTCTGAAATTGAATTGTGTGATGGAATGAATGAAAAACCAGCCCCTAGGGCTTTATTTATAGCCTTCTAATCCTTGCTACTCAAGGATAGAATATCTATATCTATATCTAAAACTATATCTAAAATGTTTAAGGATAAATAAAAGCAATAAGGAAATTAAATCTAAAATGGAAAAGATAAATCTAAACTAGGTAAGTCTCTTCATGTTGATAGATTCCCCTTCCATGGATAGAACTTGATGTATCTCGGCAATCTCGGATTTCTTCGGCTCCAAGTAACTCTAGCTCGACTCGGACTGCTCACGGCGACGCGTTTCCAGAAGCTGGTCTACTCGACATCGACAAGGGCTCGTCGACATCGACTAGGATTCGTCGTCGACTGGTGTTCTCGGGTGACTGGTGCTCGACAAGGCTCGGACATGGCTCGGAGGTCTAGTCGATCTCGAGTAGCCCTACTCTGTATCGAGTAGGATTCTTCGTCTGGCTGGCTTGGTCGGGTGGATCTACTCGACATGCTCGGACCTTGGCTCCGGGCTCCTCGATCTCGACTAAGCCTCCTCGATCTCAAGTAGAGTTGGTCTGCGTCTTCGCCCTCGGCATCTCGATCAGCTCTTTCTCGACCAGGCTCTCCTCGATCTCGAGTAGAGATTTCTCAGCTTTCTGCTCTGTTCTTAAAACGCACTTTCCCGAGTCCTCGTTCGTCGGATTGACGCATATGACCGTGCGTTGGAAAGCTCTTTTTGAGGGCTACAACTCTCATGAAGACATCAAAGCTTGATTCAGAACGAAGAATGGTGAAAAATGGCATTTTCTCCAGCTGCACCATTCTTAGCTTCTCCATGAGTTTCCTTTAAGCTCCAAAGTGCGTCCGATTTCTGCCAAATATAACAAAAACTTGTGTAGACCTCCATATATTGCAAATAAGTTTAAACTACACAGATTCTGTATTATTCTAACCCAAATGTATGCAATGTATGCAGAAATCGATATAAAAGTTACTGTTAAACATGGCAAATTAGGCTCACAACACGTACGTGTTGGTCAATTGTCCGGAAGTACAACCATACCTAGAGTGAGTAACATTTCTTATCAATTAGTTAATTATATATTTTCGATTTTATATATGTCATCATGCATCTTATATACGTATATATGGAAATTCAAACATGTAGGCTATTCGTGGCTACAATGGGGGGAGATGCATGCGGAGATGACACCATTGAACAACTATTTGCGGATTGGTTTAAACAATATGTGAGGATAAATATACTTTGCATATAAATATATATTATATATAACTCAATCGTTTCTAATTACCGTATTAATTGTATTTTGTTTTGAAGGTCATGGATAGAAACAATGGAATTGTTCCAAATACTCTCTTGTGGAGTTTGGCATGGGGTCCAAATGTGGAAGCAAAAAGTTGGGGTCGATACGTTATCAACGGCTACAAGTTCGAGACTCTACAACAAGGTGTTGGAAATATGACAATGAATAGTGGGGTATGTGTTCGAGGCTCAAACTATGCGAATGCGGAGTCAGATTTCTTTGGTCTCCTTGAAGAAATCATCGGGCTGGAGTACCTAAGTACAAATGATTACACGCTTAAGGTAGTCCTTTTCAAGTGCAAATGGTTCGATCCAACGACACGCGGAACACAAGTTCATCCGGTCTATCAATTTGTTGAAGTCAATCAGAATTTTTTTTATCAGCGGTACGAGCCTTTTGTACTCGCACAACAAGCTGTGCAGGTTTACTACCTTCAATATCCAGGAGCCCCACGTGAACGAATGGATTGGTATCATGTCTGCAAGACAAGGGCTCGACACAAGATAGAAGAGAGATGGGTATCCACGACCCCAACAGATGCAGCTACTGCATACCAGTCAGACAAAGTGAACCACGTTCAATACTCCATTGACATCGAATTAGAAGACTCACCCAATTCCTTGCGAGATCCCTCCGGTGCATATGATGTCTGTGATGACTACAATGGAGATGCCTATGAGGATGAGGTTCCTGCTGATGGAGATGCCTTTGATGAGGGTGAGGATCCTGCTAATGGAGATGCCTCGATCTCCGGTGAGGATGAAGTTCCTGCTGATGGAGATGCCTCCGATGAGGATGAGATTTCTGTTGATGATGAAGACTCCGAATAGACACACACTGCTTATGAAGAGAGACATGGACATCAAACAGGCCTAACAACGCAGATTTTCCATTATGTATGCACCATCAATATTTTTTTTGTCATGTATATGGACCTGTGAGGGAATCGAACCCACATCACTGTGCATGCACAGTGCTCTTCCAAATTGAGCTAACAGGCCGAACAACGCAGATTTGCAATTATGCATTTGTATGCCTATCTTCTTTTTCAAAATGCCAAGCTTTCACAGGCTGACAATATTCACCAACCTATACATTATATATATTCCTTTAACAGCAGCTACTGGACAGAATATTAACACCACTCCTTAAAATGAATTCCATAGAAAAATTTAACAACACTTGAAAAACACTGGTACATTTGACAGCAGCCAATGGAAGCATATCAACACTGACTTTTACAACCCCACAACATCAAATTCGAGTTCAACAACACTTAGGTTGAAGCATCAAACAGGCTGACAATATTCACCAACCTATACCAAAACCACACCTAAACTAGTTATCCCTAAAGTCACACAGCACACACACAAATGGAATTTAGACACAAAGCAATTACTTGATCAATCAGGTAAGCATTTTCCAATGACTGCCCGATTATCACATAATTATATATTCAACAAAAAGAATTTGATGTACTCTACAACTCAATTGAAAATAAATAACCACGAATGCAAAATAGGAGCAAATTACCTAAACCAAGCACAATGTACAAATTACACTCTAATCCAAGCTTTAAACCGAAACCCTATGTCAATCTAAAACTGAATTCCACTTAGCAGTGCAACAACAATTCAAAAAACATGCAGAAGTGAGACAAAATTTTCAATTTCATAAATCACTTAACCTATTAGACACGAAATTTCGCATTGCAGTGCATCTACACCGTAAATCAGAGTTGGGCAACACAATAAATTGCATAAAGAAAGATGCAAATGAAACAGAAGAAGGAACCCTAACTCATCAACACCAAAGCCCGAATTCCGTAAATTTCATATCAAATAATCCACTAATGCAGAGACAATGGTGCATGACAAGCGGACTGTACTCGCACAACACCAAAGCCCCAATTTGAATAATTTCAATCTCAATCTCAGACAGTGAATGAGTAGATCGAAATAAATAAGAAAGAAGTACACTTGTTGTAGTAAATCAAAATCTTATCAACCTGAAATCCCCAATTTCAATAACATTGGAGGGATCTGAAAATGGACAAACCCTAAAAACAAATTTAGAGGGGAGTAAAAATGAACATATCGTGAGAGAGTAAGAGAGGAAGGGGTTGGTTCAGCGAGCGCGGGAGAGAGCGAGAACTGAAAATGGAAGAGCACGGAAGAGAGCGAGAACAGAGATGAAAGGTTTGAGGAACCCTAACTCATCGATTCTCCTTCGTCTCCGGAGATTCGAATGTGCTTACCTTCGCCGGCGATTTGAGGAACCCTAACTCATCTCCTCGCGCGCCATGACACAAACCGATTGGAGATGGGCCTTTTTTTTACCCGAATTATGATGGGCCTTTTTTTAACCCGTCCCACACCCTAATTCAGAAACCCTCCCTCTCAATTTCCTGGACGCGGGCGAGGGAAATCCAAAATTTTCAATTACCCGGCAATTGAAAGGTTTTGACTATTCCGAAACCCTAACTCTCTCATTCTATAGCCTCCTCTCTCGCTCAAACTCTCTCATTCTCTCTCATTTCGAAACCCTAACTCTGTAAATCTCTCAATCTCTGATTCTCTCATCTCTAGCCTCCTCTCTCACTCTATGCCCATGAAACCCTAATTGAATCTCTCAATCTCTCATTCTCTCAATCTCCAGCTCTCATCTCTCCGGAAACCCTCTCTCAATATCTCAATCTCACAAATTGCAAAGATGAGGGGAGGCTTAAGGAGATCTTCTCGCCATGACACAAGCGGACCACCACTAGCTCGGGACACGGCACGGACAAGACCACCAGCAGCCGCCGCCACTGGCTCTACTCCGGCGCCCCCTCCGTCCAATGCCTCCCAACTCGTTATTTCACCTGGTACATCTCCGGTGCCCTCATCGGCTAGATCCCCGGCCAGGGTAAAGGCAAGGGCCACCACTCGAGTGACCTCTCCTACTAGGGGCTCCAAACGTGCAAGCGCAGCGACCTCCTCCTCCTAAGATGTTGAACCCAACCAAGCTCCTGCAACATCCCGTCCCTCTGGCAGGCCCTCCAAACGGGCGAACGTAGCATCCACAACCCACAACCCCCCCTCCCGAGCCTCCCAACCCTCTGCCTCCCAAGGGACTGAAATCTCCCAACCCTCCGCCTCCCAATGTACTGAAACCACCCAAGCGCTTGCTACCTCCCAGCCCTCTGCCTCTCAAGCTCCTGGAACCTCTCGTGGTTTGCCGGATTCTCCATCTCCATCGCCGGTTTGTGAAGGGGGCTCGTCATCTGAGACAGAAGACCACGCCAGAGAAAATGAGGATGCCCCAGAGATTGTCGAAGGACACGAAGACGAGGAAGACGCCAGAGAAAATGAGGAAGAAGCCCAAGAAAATGAGGAAGAAGCCCAAGAAAATGAGGAAGAAGCCCCACGATGGAACAGACCAGTCTCCTTTTCACTGGTCAATGGATCGTAAGTCAACTTCGTATATATTTTGTTTTGCCTAATTATGTTTGATTTAGTTTTGCTAGCTAAGATTTGGTTTAATTGCTAGATAAGAGAGATTATGCAATTATGTGTATAATATACATGTTTTAACGGAACATTGAATGCATGTTTTAAATAAATTGAACATCTGCAATTGCTTGGTAAAAGAGATTATGTACTTCTGTCATCTGTTGGTTAGAAGTAGTTTGTGAAATTATTGAAATACATGCCTTGATCTATGTTCTGCATTATGAAATTACAGAACATAGATTGGATTTATAATTGCTTTCATCTGTTTTGTATGCCTTGCTGGAACGTTGAATACCTGGTTTGAACTTCTGTCTATGTTGAAGGAGTAAGAACTGAAATTTCTTGCTCCATTAAAGAACTTAGGGTGCATTATGAAATTATTTAATCTATGGTCATGGAACTTAGAGTGCTTCTGTTAATTATATGTTTGTGTCTTTGCCGAGTTTCATGGGTAAGCATGATTACATTTCTCAAGATTTAAGCATGGTGAATTATTATTTCATTTCTCAATCCAATTCTGTCTGTTTATGCATGCTAATTTTTGTTACCAGTTTAATGGTTAACCATGGTTAAGTATGAGTTCAATTATGAAGCCAACTGTGTATATTTTTTCATGCTAATTCTTGTTACCAGTTTCATGGTCAAGCCAACTCTGTATATTTTTCTCAAGCCAACTATATTGATAACATTTGTTTTTTTTATGTTTTTGGGTTTTTTGTGAAGCTTTGATTCCACAAATCCTGCGTATGGTGTCATGCTCCAAGTTATTCATTCACATTTCGATGGACCCTACATAAGGTGGGGTGATGTTCCTGAAACAACAATAGAGTTATGGTGGGGAATGTTCAAGGTAAAAAAAAATTCTTTACTTGTGCTAACATTCAGTGCTTAAGTGTGAATTGTTTACAATTTCACTTCTTTGTTCCATATGTGCAGAAGCGAACACGATGGGATGAAAACCTTTTCTCAGAAGCAGTTGTGTACAAGGCTTTCAAAACAAAGGGAGGGGACCACCTTAGGAACGTATTTGGGAAGGCTCGCAATGGAAAAACAAAGAAGCCTACATGGGTGAAGCAAGTGATATGGGCCCAAATGGTGGAGAAATGGGCAAAAGAGGATAAATTTCGCCGTCAATCTGAAGTTAACAAGAAAAATAGAGCCATTGCAACAGAGAAAGGGACTCCAATTTTCAGTGGTGGATCAGTTTCGACAACTGTAATCAAGGATCGACTGGTATGTTAAAATTAAATAAGTTGCTGTTGTTTTCCCATTGCATATAGTTTTAATCACTCTTACAGTCATTATTTACCATCTATTTGGTTTGCACATGTGCACTAATTAAATGTATATATTTACTTACAGAGGCTGGAGCTTGGAAAAGATCCAACCGCAAAGGAAACATTTGAAAAGTGCCATAGGAAAAAAGATGGATCTTGGGCCGGTGCTCAATACCAAGAAACGGTGGTAAGTAACAACTTCAATCGTCTCTTTATGTTATGTACTTGTTATGTGAATAGTCTTTATGGCTTTGTTTGGTATCTTGCTATACTTGGGTATTTTTTATGCTGTTGTATGGGTTCTGAGTGCATCAGCTTCCAATATGTGATTATCATGTGTAGGTACTCGTATATATTTTGTGTGTTGGTGATTGGGTTGTGTTGTATATGTTATTGAGCATGTATGTTTTATGAAATTGGTTAGTATATGTCTGTTTTTTTAAGGGTCAGTTTGCAGGAAATTGGTTGTGATTATTATGTGTAGGTACGTACTGATACATATTTTGTGTCTTGGTGATTGGGTTATGTTTTCTATGTTATTCAACGTGTATGTTTTATGAAATTGGTTAGTATATATGTGTTTTTTAAGGGTTAGTTTGCAGGAAGTTTGTGATTGGGTTGGGTTGTCGACGTTATTGAGCATGTATATTGTCTCCTGTTGTGAATGTCTGATAAATTGGTTTTCTTGGGTTGCATTAAACATTTTACACCTTAATATGATGATGTGATCTAATTTTAATGTTGTTGCTGCTGCTTTCTTTACATTGTTTTCCTGTTGTGCTCTTCTAATGTCTGATAAATTGGTTCTGTTGTGCTCTTCTAATGTCTGATAAATTACGTGTAACACCATCGAACCTGCTGCTGCTTTGTTTACATTGCTTCGGGTTTTATTATATTGCATTTAACATCTTTGTCATGTTCTTTGGCTAGGAAAAGTTCGACCATTTGGTAGAAGAAGAGGTTGATGATGCTGTCTTTGAGAATGCATCCCACTCGGTTGACATGAATGTTTTGTGGCTCAAGGCGACAGGTGGTGCGAAGAAAGGTCGCGTTGTGGGCATGGGATCGGAGGCGCCAGCCATGTTGCTCTCAAAGCCGAATCCAGAATCTGTTGCACCAGCTGTTGCATCTGCTGGTGATGCCCCTTTGAAGGAATATGTCATCTCTGAACTTTCAAGCATGAAGCAAGACTTGAGGAATGAAATGGTGGAGTTAGGGGATCAAGTGTAGAGCCAGGTGACCACAAACCTGAGGGAAGAAATGTCATCATTTGGAGATCGAGTGCAGGAACAAGTCAGCTCAAGTGTCCGACAAGACATGGTAGCTATTGGGGAGCAACTAATGGACGAGACTAGGAAGGCCAATGAAGCTTGGCAGGAGAAGCTCCTCATCACCATGATGCAATTCTGTAAGGGCAAAGGCAAATCAAAGTAAGTTGTGTGTTTCTGTTTTGGGTTCCCACGTATTGTCTTCAGACTTAGTCGTATTTGCACTTGTCGTGCTGTTGATCGAACTTGTGGGTTGGTTGTGTTGTGGATGGTTAAACTTCTGGTTGTGTTTTGGATTTGGTTTGTATGTGTTGGATGGTTTTGGATTTGTTTTGTATGTATTTTGGATGAACAAATGATGGCAGTGGTATGTGTTAATTTTGTATGTGTTTGTGCCCAGCTATAATAAATAATTATATTATATTTATTACCGAGCTCACAAATACAATAAAAAATATATAGCCACAAATGTAGCCACAGATGTAGCCACGGGCATAGCCACGGGCATAGCCACGGACATAGCAACGGCTATTGTGGCACATGGCCACGACCATAGCCACGGCAATATGGCCATGTCTGTAGCCACGGACATAGCCTCGTCTGTGGCCACGAAAATAGCCACAACACTAGCAACGACCCCCTAAAGAGGTGTCCCCTGGGTGGCCACGGATATAGCCACGACACTATTCGTTGCTGTATTCGTGGCTACAGCCACGGATGGCACCTTTCCGAACCGGCCACGGGCGTAGCCACGGGCTTGTCAGATCGTGGCTATTAGCCACGGATATTGTGGTGGTGGCTGTTAGCGTTGAGGCATATAGCCTCGAATGGCGACGAACGTCAAATTCATGGCTATGCCCGTGGCTAAACCGTTTAGCCATGGAAGTTTGTGGCCAATTCGTGGCTATTTAACCGTGGCTATTTCCTGTGTTTTTGGTAGTGTTTTGCCACGCGTGGACAGCCTTTTGCCACGGCTTTTTGCCGAAGCTAAATTAATTATTTTTTGTAGTGTAGTCCAGATGATAAGCGATACATCACTTGACCCGGCACCCATTTCGAATGGATCGAGTGAGTCCATCATCCAAACACCTGATTTTCAACCTTAATGAATAAGAATTAGTTCGACTTACTGGAATAATGTATGTTTCATTAATATGTAGGTCCAACGTTGATAAGAAATTTTTTTACATTAAAATATTTTAATATACATTTGAACCAAAACTATAGATTTATTGCTTTTTTTTAACAAGATTTTATATGATATGATAGCTATATAGATTTTAAACACAACACTTTTAAAGAAATAAAAGATATAATAAACCTAAGTTAAAAATAATATATTTACTTGATTAATGATTGTAATTATAATCATCATAAACTATTATAATATTATCCTAACAGAAATAACCTCATTACATGACAATTCGAATCTCTCTCTCTAAATGTTCTATCACTTTCGTTTGATTGCTAAATTTTTAAGCAAGCAATATTATATACTATTCTTGAATAAAAAATATTATACTGTACTATTCTTTCCACAGATATAGCAAAAAGGTATATACTGTCTTTTTTCGTTTTTCTTTGGGTGATAATTTTTACACCCATAAAATTTAATGTATACACCACATACTGCCCCTCTCAAGTCACATACGTGTGACTCAAGAGGCGCAGAGTGCTTTATATAAAGCACTCTGAGGAGCCAGTGTGGGTACAAGCCAACCGATTGAAGAACGTGAACCATATGAAGGATGTGTCGAAGCGTCTCATGAGGAGCATCTCTTGCAAAGAACTCGGGACAGAAACATAGCAAGCATGTAATGCAATCTCTGCTCTCGCATATATTATACGCGTGTGCATTGAAGTTCAGAGGAAGAGGCTCTTTTTTTTTGAAAGTGTAGAAAGTTCACTGTAAATTTGGTGCATAGTAAACTTTCCTTTTGGAAAGATTTTAGCCTTTTTGCGGTAAGGGCGAGAGGGGTGTATCCGTCTATCGCCCCAGCTGCTGGTCAGGGCGCGAGAGCAGTCTGGATAGGAGCAACTTTAGCCATAGCCAACGAGAATCACGCTCAAAATGAGTGTTATCAAGGCAATGCCCTCACCCTTGTTGGCTAAATTTTGGTCTCGTAGGACGAATTGCGATGTGGAAATTATCGTATAGTGATTCTTTGCTATATAGCCTCGATTGAATAGGTCAGTCTTGTGTTTGATAACTCACAATTTCCGCCATAAGACCTTTGAATCATCGTATCGAGATGGGAAATTTTATAGGCACAAATCAGACCGATGCAAGTCTTTGATTGCTTGTCCAAATGCACTCGAATTAAAACGGGGATGTTAATCGCAAATCATGTCCCCGCCACATTTCGTGCGGTTTAATGTGGCGCTTGTCATGGTGCGCTAGAAAATGTGACGGTTTTCCCGTGCACCTTTGTCTTTGTCAAGACGATTCATTGCTACTTAGCCTCGCTTTTTCATTTATCGTCGCAACAAGCTACGGGCAGTGTTTTTATTAATCGAGGTGAGAAGCTGATTTCAATTTTCAATTTCTCATTGATTGTTGTAAAATTCGATATTGTGTTTGATTGATATGCAAGTAATATTCGAAAACCAGTGTGTTTAGGAACATTCACGGAAGTATGTTAGCACAATATAATAAAATTATACTTCCTCTGTTAATTAAAATTTGACGTTTTACTATTTATGCACGTTTTTTAGGCGTTAAAAACTATATAAAATATTAATAATTTAATAATTTTTTTTAATAATTTCATACTTATTACTATCAAGTATGAATTTATAAAAACAAATGTAAAAAAATATTAATATTTTACATAGTTTTTAGCATTCTAAAAAAGCTTGTACGAATAGTAAACGACAAGTTTTAATTAACAGATGGAGTATTTATTATCTAAAAAAATAAATTTATTTAAAATATAACAAAAATAATAAATCTGAATTACATTGTGAGAATTAGACTAATAACGATTAAAGTGTGCGAGAATTATAAAATAAAAATTAGTCCATATATAAATAATTTATTTTATAAAAAAATGAGATGAATATAAATAAAACTGGGGTGACATTATGTTAGTGGATGACATTGTGTTAGTGGATAAGACGAGAGTTGGGGTGAGTAGGAAGTTAGATAGGTTTTTCACTAAACAATAATTTAGATATACATAAAAATATAAAATAACACTTATCAAATATTTACCTATCAAGGATGAGGTTCCATGGTGTATACTCTTTGTGGATGACATTGTGTTAGTGGATGAGACGAGAGCTGGGGTGAGTAGGAAGTTAGAGAGGTGAAGAAAGACGTTGGAAGGCAAGGGCTTCATACTGAGTAGATCAAAGACAGAATATGTGGAGTTCAGTTTGGGAAGAGAGGGAGACATAGAGCAAGATATGATTTTGGGTGAGGATGTTGCCCTGCGAATGGATAGCTTCAAATACTTAGGGTCGGTAATGTAGAGTGACGGAGGTGTAGATATAGATATCAGACATCAGATTCAAAGGAGATGACAGAAGTGGAGGGTTGTGTTAGGGGTCTTATGCGATAGAGCTCAAGGAAAAATTCTACAAAGTGGTAGTTTAGCCTACTATATTGTATGGGGCCGAGTGTTGAGCGACTACGAAGCCTACTATATTGTATGGGGATGATTGGATTTACTAGACTAGACAAGATCAGAAATGAAGTTATCCGCGATAAAGTAGGAGTATGCAGTATCCGAGATAAGTTACGGAAGTAAAGGCTTCATTGGTTTGGTCATGTGCAAAGGAGAGAGCTAATCACACCAGTTCGTAGGTGTGACAGTTTGGAGATTGATAGAGTACGATGGAGCAGATGGAGACCGAAGAAGAGTTGGAGGGAGGTGATTAGACAAGATTGTGCTCTTCTGAACCTTAATGAGAGTAGGGTTATCGATAGAACGCATTGGAGGAGAGTCATCCATCTCGGAGAGGGTTAGACTAGGCCTCATAGTAGGGGCAGAGATCGTATTCCCCCCCCCCCCCAAACACACACACATCATGTCATCATCTTCATTAGTTTATTTTGTACACTTGTCCTTTTGTTTTTCTTTGAGTTTATATATGTTGGTGTCTGAGCCACTAGGAAACACTCTCTCGATGATGTCAGGGAAAGAGTGTGTTCTAGAATTAATCACAATACGTTGTATAAGACGCTATACATATATGTAATGCAATATAGATGTTGCGACATCTCTGTCAGAGTGAATAATCCCTGTTAGGGTTGCCTTCGCTATCATAAGAATATATATATATATAGGAGTACAAGATATAGTTAACCCTAATTACAATTGGGTAATTGGACCTATACATATAATCTATCTAACATACCCCCTCAGTCGAAATAAGAGGGCAACGAATAGTGAGACTGGATCTAAAATCAAGAAATAATTGGTGAAGCAATCCCTTGGTGAATATGTCTGCATACTTGTACGGGAAAGGGACATGTAGGGCACACACATCTCCCATAGCTACCTTCTCAAGAACAAAGTGGATGTCAATCTCCACATGTTTGGTTCTCTGATGGTGAACCGGGTTGTGAGCAAGGTAAGTAGCACATAAATTGTCTGTATACACAATAGACGCCTGACTCGACAATGAAGGTCAAGCAATAGGTTGCGGAGCCAAGAACACTCAGCGACAACATTGGTAACACTGCGATATTCCGCTTCAGCACTAGAGCGAGAAACCACATGTTGGGGCTTAGAAGACCAAGATACTAGAGAGTCGTTGAGGAACACGTAGTATCCGGATGTAGACCGTCTGGTGTCTGGACACCCAACCCAATCGGCATCTGTATAAGTAACCAATGATGGAGGAGAAGCAGATGGGGTGATAGTGGTGCCAAGAGAAGTGGTACCCTGAATGTACCTGATGATGCGTTTAAGAGCTACAAAGTGAGACTCTCGAGGATTATGCATAAACAGACAGACCTGCTGAACAAGATAGCTAATATCCGGGCGGGTAAACGTCAAATATTGCAAAGCACCTGCAAGGCTGCGATACAATGTGGGATCGGACACAGGTGGACCTTCGGCTTGAGACAGTTTGACGGTGGTCTCAACAGGAGTCGCAACAGGCTTGCAGTTAGTCATATTCGCCTTAGCAACAATCTCCTTTGCATATTTTTCTTGGGAGAGAAATAAGCCGGACGCAGAACGAGATGCAGAGACGCCCAAAAAGAAACTAAGTGGCCCGAGATCAGCCATAGCAAACTCCTTACTGAGTTGTGTAATAATAGTAGATCGAAACGACTCTGAAGATGCAGTAAGGATGATATCATCAACATATAGAAGGAGATATGCATCAACCAACACAAGTGCATAGCGGAAACCATCATGACTGATAATGAGAGAAGTCCATAGATCACCATGAATGATGTCAAATGGAGCGTGCACCTGAGTATAAGACGTGACAAAAGGCAATCTAGTGTGTTTGCCAAGTTTTCACCAAAAAAAAAGTGTGTTTGCCAAGCTGGCACGCTGGGAAACTAGTGGAGGGATGGGCTTTATTGCAGGAAATAATCCTGGATCTGAGAGACTCGAAAGCCGGAGAGCCTGAGTGACCATGACGGGCATGCCAAAGAGATGCAGAGCGAGCAACTGCCGTTAGATTGGTTGCGGCAGGAGAGGTGACATGATATATGTTTTTGGTGACAAGATTTATATTGGAGGTGACAAGATAAAGGTCTCCAACGCTATTACATCTCATGAGCGAGGCCCCAGTTGTGAAATCTTTGACAGCAAACCCAAAGCGGTCAAACTCAATGGAGATGTTAGTGTCTGTGGTGAGGCGACGAATGGACACAAGGTTCTTTATTAAGCCGGGGGAGACGAGGATATTGTTAAGGCTTAGTTGGGTGGTAGGGGTCCGTAATGTGCGCAGTGGCTCCGCTATCCATGTACCAGTTCAGATCGGCAGGTGACACGCCTGGCGGTGTCATGATGGCTGGCTGCCTGTGTCGGGACGATGAAGATGATCCCGCTGCTAAGACCTGATCCAGATAGTGCGGAGAGGGCCCGAGGAGTCCCTGTTGGCTCAAGTATGGCCTCGTTGGAGATGTCGGGTAGCCTTGAGGATGGGCTCCAATGGGGGAATACCCCTCTGTAAATGACTTGGAGGGGCGATTATCCCGACGAGAGGTTGTTGGTGATCGTAGAAGGCCATGGTAAAGTTTTTTTTTCTTTCTCTTGTCCCCCCCCCCCCCCCAAGAACAAACAGGTGTTGGAACTGGTGAGTGGTGACCGACGGTGGGTAGAGGCGGTCAGATCTGGGGTCGGAACCCTAACATCAACGAGGAAAATCAAAAGGATAGAGGGATCGGAAGAGATATCCTAAACCGATAGAGAGATTGACGAGGATGAGGATCGAAATCCCGGAGAGATTGAAGAGGGGGAGAGGAGGGTGGCGAGGTCTGCGCGGCTCAGGGAGGACGGACAGGGTCGAGGGTGAAGGTTTCAGCGAGTGAGGGTGGAGAATAGCGAGGAGGGGTGCTCGGATCCGGACGGAGAGGCGAGGGTCTCGCAAATATGAAATTGAGAGATGGAGGCGACGGGGGGCGGGCTCGGATCTGAGAAGGGACGAGGGCCGGCGAGACTGGACAGGGAGAGGCGAGAGAGGCGGCTCTGGGACAAGGGCCGGTTGCTACGCGAGGGAGCGAGAGGGAGATAGAGGAAGGGGATGACTGACGGTAGGAGGGGACGGGGCTGCGGTAACCGGCGTTGTGTGACCGACGATGGTGAGCAGTTGGTGGTGGCGGCGGGATCTGGACAAAGAGAAGGAGGAAGACGGCGTGAGGCGGCGAAAAGTTTAGAGAAAAAAAATTAGGGTTGATTTTGATGAAGCCCTAAGGCTCGGATACCATGTTAGAGTGAATAATCCCCGTTGGGTTGTCTTCGCTATCATTGAATATATATATATATATATATATATATATATATATATATATATATATATATATATATATATATATATATATATATATATATATATAGAGAGAGAGAGAGAGAGAGAGAGAGAGAGAGAGAGAGAGAGAGAGAGAGAGAGAGAGAGAGAGAGAGAGAGAGAGAGAGAGAGAGAGAGAGAGAGAGAGAGAGAGAGAGAGAGAGAGAGAGAGAGAGAGAGAGAGAGAGAGAGAGAGAGAGAGAGAGAGAGAGAGAGAGAGAGAGAGAGAGAGAGAGAGAGAGAGGGTTGCGGTAACCGGCGCTGTGTGACCGGCGATGGTGAGCAGTTGGTGGTGGCGGCGTAAGGAAGACGGATCTGGACAAAGAGAAGGAGGAAGACGACGTGAGGCGGCGAAAAGTTTAGAGAAAAAAAATTAGGGTTGATTTTGATGAAGCCCTAACCCTATATATATATATGGTTGGGTTCGGGTACACACAACTCCAAAAGTGAGAAGGAAAGAAGTAATTTGATTGGCTTAGAATGATTAAAATAATATAAATTCGCATTTAAAAAAAGCGTCCGCGCAAACAAATTCTCACCTGCTCCCCAACTTTCCAGCGCGCTCCCAGCTCCCCAATTCGCACCGCCCGCGTGTGTGCACCACGCGCCCTCCACTCCCACGTTGTTCACATCACGCGGCCTCCACTCAGTCCATTGTTCACAAAATGGAAATTTAGCATTTAATATGGGGAAGTTGGGGATTGGACCAAACTCCAAAGTACTACATATAAAAACTCCGAACCACTTGGTATTATAATGCTGAACCACTTGGTGTAAAAACCCTGGACGACTTGATAATAAAAACCCTGAACCACTTGGTAATAAAACCCTGAAACACTTAGTAATAAAATCATGAACCATTTGTTTTAAAAACCCTGAATCACTTAGTAATAAAATCCTGAACCATTTGTTTTAAAACCCTGATTCACAATGGTTCAACAATTTTATTTGATGTTTCATGAACCACTACTCTTTATTTGATGAACCATTAGAATTTATTTAATGAACCACTACTATTTAACAATTATAAAATTTTCATTCTTCTTTTACTTTTTTATTTTTAATTAATTAATTAATTTTCTTTTAAAATAAAATGGTTCACTAAATCAATCTCTATTTAGTCACTGAACCTCACTCTATTTAGTCACTGAACCTCACTCTATTTAGTCACTGAACCACTGAACCAATCTCTATTTAATCAGTGAACCAACCTCTATTTAGTCACTGAACCAACCTTTATTTAATCACTGAACCAACCTCTACTTAGTCACTGAACCAACCTTTATTTAATCACTGAACCAACCTCTATTTAGTCACTGAACCAAACCTATATTTAGTCATTGAACCAAACCCAGTGAACCACAGTGAACCACACATAGTGAACTACACCCAGTGAACCAAACTCAGTGAACCAAATCTAGTGAACCACACCCAGTGAACCAAACTCAGTGAACCACACCCAGTGAACCAATCCCTATTTTCTTTTATTTTCTTTTAATGTTTATTTTTAATTAATTAATTAATTTTCTTTTAAAATAAAACCCTAAACACTTGGTATAAAAAAACCCTGAACACTTGGTATAAAATCTCTTAACCACTTAGTATAAAAAATCCTGAATCACTTGGTTTAAAACTCTAAACCACTTAGTATAAAAACTTTGAACCACATGGTATAAAATCCTGAACCACTCGATATTAAAACCCTAAACTACTTGGTTATTCATTTTCATGAGTCTAACTCATATGTTCAATAAAATTATTAAAACTTTATTATATTATACAGTAGTTTTTAGAATTGGAGTATGAATTTGTAATAATATCCATTATCGCACTAGGAATTGCACAATCAAGTCGAACGAAGTGCACAGATCAAGCAAAAATCAAAATTTATATAGCTCTGTACTATTTTCCAGAATAGATTGATAAGGATCGATTAGCTCATAGTTAATTTCACTAATCCTCCATCAGAATCTACAATTGAAAAAACCACTAATCTCCTCCAAATTACAATGGAGGCGGCGGTGGAGAGGACGCCCGACAACGATGAACAGAGGCGGCGGCCATGGGCAACCGGCAGCAGTAGATGGAGGCAGTGGTGTGAGTGTGGCAGGAGATGGAGGCGGCAGTGGAGAAGTGGCGCGCGATGGCGACGGTGAAGTCGGCCTCAAAGCCGATGGCGGCAGCGATATGATCGATCTGGAAAGGAAAATCAGAAGCCCAAATCGGGGAGCACAAAACAAAGGTGAGAGGGAGCTCGGCGGTGAGGACGGAGAGGAGGTCGCAAGCTCGGCGGCGATGATGGAGGTGGTTGAGGCAGATCGAACGGAGAGAAGATGAATGTTGAACAAGTGTATTGAAGATGGAGAGACAGAAAAGCCAGAGAGGGAAGGAGAGAAGGCGTTCAGATCTGAGCGGCGTTGCGTGAGCTTCTTTTTTATATTTTTTAATTTAGATATGTATCAACCAATCACATGGCTTCTTTTCTTATCACCGGATCAAATATTTCTCACTTGAACCCTCCCCTATATATATATATATATATAAAAGTACAAGGTATATTTAAACCTAATTACAATTGAGTAATTGGACCAATCTATCTAACAATCTCTCTGTTTTGGAGAACCAATTTTTCTCAATTAAAAATTTCCATTTGAATTTAGGACTATGATATTTCATTGAGGAATTCTAACGAAACAAAATTAGGTCTTACTAATAGATTTCTTCAAAAAAAATTATAAAATAATAAAGTCGTTGTTTATAACTTAACGACTTGTATATTGTTTTTACATTTCTGCTAGTTTTAACATTTTTGAAAATACAACAACAACAATACCACTAAATCCCACTGAAAGTAGGGTCTGAGAAGTCGAGTTGTACGCACCCTTTCCTCGACTAGATCGAGAGGGTGTTTCCTAGTGACACAAGACAAATCCATAAAGGTGAAGACATCGAAAAGAAACAAATTGGGGAATCTAAAAGGAAAGCACACACTCTATGTTCTAAAAAAAAACAAGATGCGCGTAAGCAAACAGTGGTAGTTGGTAAGCAAGATATGGGAATCACAACACACAACTAGTGTTCGTTGACTCGAATAGCACTCCTCCATTGTGCTTTGTCGCGTATAATCTCCTCATCGAGTCCCAAAATGGCTAGGTCTTGTCGAATCACCTCATCTCAACTCTTCTTCAGACTCTCTTTGCCCCTACGAACACTTCCAATAGCTAAGTTGTCACATTTACTCACCAGTGCACTTTGGTCTCTCCTCTGAACATGTCCATACAATCGGAGTCTTGATTCCCTTAACTTAGCTTGAATGTTTGTCACCCCTACCCTTCCTCGAATAGTCTCGTTTCTGATTTTGCCATGCATGGTACGTAAAACACACCTCCACCTGAGCATCCTCCTCCTAGTCACCACAAGTTTATGTTCTTGAGATTTTTTTGTCGCCCAACACTCTGCCCCATACAATAAAGCTGGTCTTATCACCACTCTGTAGAACTTGCCCTTAAGCTTAAGTGGAACCTTTTTGTCACATAAGACTCCTGACACAGACCTCTATTTTTTCCAACCTACTCGAATCCAGTGCTTGGCATCCATATCTACACCTCCATCGCCCTGTATCATAGACCCCAAATACTTAAAATTGTCTTTCTTCGGTACAATGTCCTCACCCATCATGACAATATTGTCCCCCCTTCCTCCTCACCTAATCTGAATTCTACATATTCACGTCTTCGTCCTGCTCAATCGAAATCCCTTCTGCTCAAGCTTATCCCTCCATAGATTTAACTTGCTACTAATCCCTTCTCTCGTCTCATCTACCTGGACGAAATCATCCGCAAAAAACATGCACCATGGGATCCCACCCTGGATACTTCCCGACACTACATCCATTACTACGGTAAAGAGGAACGGGCTCAAAGCTGAGCCTTTGTGAAGGTCTACCCGTACCGCAAAGTACTCAGAGTCCCCACCTGGTGAGAAGACACTAGACGCCTCATCAAATGGATAGCCTCTGTAGTTGGCATTCTTGGCTTAAAACTGAATTGATTCTCAGATATGCTAACCAACCTTCTCATTCGTCGTTCAATAACTCTCTCCTATATTTTCATCGTATGGCTAAGGAGTTTCATACCTCTATAGTTGTTGCATTGTTGTACATCACCCTTATTTTTGTATAGTGGTATTAACTTACCGAGTCTCCATTCTTTTGTAATTCTCGCAGTTTTGAGAATAATGTTAAAAAGTCGAGTCAACCATTCCATTCCCTTTACGCCCATGCATTTCTATAATTCAACCGGAATCTCATGAGGCCCCACTTCCCACTCTTCATTCTACTTACCACCCCCTTCATTTCCTCACATGACAAGCGTCTACAATAGGTGAAATCCTCGCGGGTACTACTAATGATTGGGGTTCATTTGGTGCTCTAAAACCCTCGTTAAGTAACTCAGAAAATATCTCTTCCATCGCTATTGGATCTGAGAGTCGTCCACAAGAATCTACCCATCTCGTCCTTAATGCATCTTGCTTTGTCCAAATCCTTACTCTGACGTTCCCTAGCTCGAGCCAAGGAGAAAAGAAAACACTCCCCCCCCCCCCCCTCATCCAAAGCCTTGTATATATGGCCGAAGGCCTTTTCTTTAGCTTTTTCCACAACAACTTAATTTGGATTCTTTATTTGCTTGTTTGTACTCTGCTAGACGACTCTCTTTTTCATCATCGCTAATGCTACTCACCACTCTCCTGTATGCCGTCCGTTTCTCCTTAATCGTCTCCCTCACTTCTTCATTCCACTAAGCCTTATTGTCTCTGTGCCAGCCACTCCCCCGTGAAATGTCCAAGATTTCCGCAGCTGCTTTCCTGATGCAATTCGCTACAGATCCCCACATCACGTCTGCATTGTCCCTAACTATCCAAGAGCCTCCCCTCTCCACCTCTACAAGGATTCTCTACCTCAAGAGTGCCCCATTCTCCTCATTCAAACACCACCATCTGATTTTAGGACCGCTCTTGCTCCTCTTCCTTCTTATGCAACCCTTGAACTCGAATTCAAACACTAGTAAATGGCGTGGGGTGGTCAAACTCCCAAACGGGATAGCTTTGTAGTCATGACACATACTTCTGTCACTTCACCTGACCATGAAGTAATTAATTTGTGAGCACCCATTCCCACTCTCGTAAGTAATTAGGTGGTTATCTCTCTTAGGGAAAAAAGAATTGACAATGATGCAATCGACAACCACGGCAAACTCCAAGAGAGCGAGCTCACTATATTTAATTACAAACAATGTATTTAAAAATAATGACTCTCTCCTTAATATTTTTAATAATGGAGTCATTGTTTTTTAAATAAATTTTCAAAAATGTTAAAATGGACGGAAATGTAAAAAAAACATGTAAGTCGATGTTATAAACAATGACTTAATTATTTTATTATTTTTTGGATAAATCTGTTGGTAGACTCATCGATATACCCCGGACCTAGGACTGTTATATGAGCTGAATATCTCGAGCTCGGCTCGAAAAAGCTCGACTCAAGCTCGTTCACTTACCTAAACAAGTCGAGCCTGAACATGATTTTAAGCTCGGCTGAAAGCTGGGCTCGTTCGATTTAGGCTCGAATAGCTCGAATAATATGGAATTTCTAAAATTTTCTTTAAGTTAATTGGTTATGACCAAGTAAAACTACTTAAAGCTCGAAAAAAGCTCGACTCGAGCTTGTTCATTTACTAAAACAAGCCGAGCTTGAACAAAAAAGAAAGCTCGTTTAAAAATTGGGCTCGGCTCGGCTCGAGCTCGTTTAAGAAATGAACAAGCTTGAACATGCCAAGCTCGGCTCGTTTGGCTCGAATAACACCCCTACCCAGACCATTGTATTCACTATATTTCAAAATAGTTTCTTACATTGCCTATTTCACTTAATTTTTTTTATTTTTTTCCGGCTATTTTGAAAAAAAATTTAAAATATTTGTGCTAACCGATACTGATTGGGTCAGTTGATAAGGACGAGTCACTTCCTATCAAAATATTGAGGGTTGTAAGCATGGCTAGTGTGGTTAGTTTGGTGGGTTGTATGTGTGGTTAGATTTAGCTTGGTAGCTCAGTGTAGTTAGAAGGTTGAGCAAGCCCAACAACTTCTCTAAAATAGAGAAAATGGGAGATTGTAGAGAAAAAAGTATTTTTTTTCCACAACAACTTCTCTAAACTCATCTCTAAAATAGAGAAATTGATGGAGAGAGGGAAAAAATCTCTAAATTTAGAGAAAGGGTTAGAATCTGTAAAATTTAATGCGTTCACCCTTTTCAATGTCTACCTATTTGTTCAATTGTTGTTGCCTATTGATTTAATGAAGTTATTGGAATTTTATTTATTAAATTATGAATTTATGCATCTATTATAGTGTATAATAAATATAGCAATTTGTATAATAGAGAATCTGTTGGAGTTGTGGTGTAATTTTTTTAGAGATTTTGTTATTTTGTTCTCTATTTTAGAGATTTTTTAGAGAAGCTGTTGGAGATGCTCTTAGAACCTTAGTTAGCCGGTTTTGCTCTCTATAAATAGCTTAGTTGTCATCTTCATTTGTAAGATTTTACACATACAGAAATACAAAGGAAAATTTCCAAACTCTTCCCTCTCCGTTCACCGTTAGAGTAAGGTGAGATTGAGCACACCTTGTGCTTGATCTTTGATAGTGAAATCTCCAGATCTAGGAGATTTCATATGGTATCAGTGCTTTTCTTGCTCAATTTCTGCAAACGGAGAGTCTGATCATGGCAGATGGCCAGGAAGAAACAAGCGCTCAGAATGGCAGCACAAGAGATCAGAATGTTGGCGCCAATCAACGAGATCAGTTGTTCTTAGCCAATTCCGATCATCTAGGTATGCAACTCGTTTCTGCACAATTTATTGGACGAAATTTTCATAGTTGGAAAAGAGGAATTCGAATGACATTAGGTGCAAAGATGAAATTAGGATTTATTAATGGACAGTGTGAGAAACCGCTTGAAATTGATGATGATTATGATCGCTGGTTGCAATGTGACTTCATGGTGATGAGTTGGATCATCAACTCCATGAAACCTGAATTGGCCGAGAATTTCCTTTATGTGAATTCTGCGCACGAGCTGTTGGATGAAATTCAAGAGCGATTCGCTGAGTCGAATGCACCTCTAGTTTATCAGTTGAAGAAAGAGTTAAGTGAGATCAAACAAGAGAATCTAAGTGCAGCTGACTACTTTGGAAAGAGGAAACGAGCTTCAGGAGATTGAGTCTTTTCCGATCTGTGGATGTGGTGGCTTTAAAACTTGTTCGTGTGCTATTATGAAGAAATTGCTTGACAGGGAAGCTACGACAAAGATGATGCAGTTTTTAATGGGTTTATTTGATGTATATGAAGATGTTAGGAGCCATATTTTGTCCATGTATCCATTACCTTCACACGGACAGGTTAGTCATGATTTGTTTGACCTGAGTGCTAAGGTTTCCTCTTGTGTTTGATTGTGATGTTTTACTTTTTGTTGTTTGTTCATTCCATCTGGACCCCTTTCTCTTTTGATTATCTTTTACTTTGTATGGTTGTGGATTAAGTTACATATATGATATATGATGGCCTCTTTATTCTTTATGATATGCCATATATCAATTGGAGAGGGAGAAAGATTAAAAATTAATCAGTACTTTGTTTACATACTCAAGTTCGAAGGTGTGCTTCTTGAATGAAGTTCTTCCTTCTTATATTAAAAATCAGTACCTTGCATTGTCCAGTGCTAAGGTTTGCTTCTTTCTTTGGTATGCAATAGAAAGTCAGATATCTCGTTTGTGCAGCTGATATCTCATTTGTTTTTTTCTATATTGTAGATAAGTGTTCATCAGACAAATCAAAGGGAGTCAATCGGAGACGGAGCTCTTGTTCTATCCACCAACGAGCAACCTCTTAACACATCAAATCAACAATCTGCCCCCAGACTGAATAAACGAGCCGCTGAGGATCAGTCACTTGAAGAAGAAGAAGACGAAGTCTAGCACACTTGGAGACGAGCTGCTGAGGATGAGACAAATCAAAGGTTTCTCTAAGTATGTTTTCATTATCTTGCACTTGTGACTATGGACACTAGATGTTAGGCAATATGTAGGTTTAAGACTTTTGTTGGCTTGACGTAAACTTCGGACGTCAAATACTTTTGTTTGCTTAAAGTACTCGTTGCACGTCAAATGTGTATGCAAGGGACCTTTTGCTGAATTCACTTGTGATGAATGCACGTGCATTTCATTTGTTGGCTTCAATTGCTTTTGCAGATTGTATGAATGCACTTTTATATAATTTATACAGGGTGCAATTATATATATAGAATAAACAATTTAGGGTAGCATTAACCGTAGCAAAGGCTATGAGCCGTGGCAACTATTACAAAACGTCCAGGGAAAACCAGTTATGAGTGTAGCTACGACAAATTAACGTCGCCAACGTTCCCTCCCAAATTTCACGCGCCATAAAAAATCTTAGCTACGGCAGTGGCCGTAGCAACCAAGGGAATTTGGTGCCATAAAATTGGCGCCTTCACTACACTATCGACGGCTCCCTACCGTAGCAAAGTGGATGTTTTTTCCTGCCATAGCGATGCCGTAGCAAATATCTTTGCTACGGCTACTTGCCGACGCTACCACCTTTTGCGACCCCATAGTTCGCCACCCCCCATTTCCCGTAGCAATGCCGAAGCTAATGGCCTTTCACTACCAAAAACACAGGAAATAGCCACGGGTTTTTAGCCACGTCGTACAGTCGTTGCTAAATCCGTAGCTGATAGCCACGCCTATAGCTACGGCCTGACATGCCGTAGCTATAATAGCGTCGACTGAAAATATTCGTGGCAAACCCCGTGGCTAGAGATGAATGAATAATTTCGTGTCCAAAATGTCATGGTTTTTAGCCACGAATATAAGTGCCGTGGCTGGTGTCATGGCTGTTAGCCACGACGTTGGCCACAATCACATGTTCCGTGGCCGAATTCGATGCCATTTTTGGCGAGTCTTACCTGACGTGTCAACATAGCCACGACTTCAGCCACGAATCATATCCGTTGCTGTACTCGTGGCTATATAATGTGAAGCAATTAGCAATATATGACCAGAGTTGGAGGTGAACAGCCACGAATTTAGCCACTATTGGAATATCCGTGGCTGTATTCGACGCTAACAAAGACGCCCATTATCTTTTTTGGTGTATTCGAATTGAGGAAATTCACAAAAAGGGTCAAAGGATATATATTAACTCAATCTGAATGGTCAAGCCCAAATTAAATATCAATTTGTAAGCCCAAAATCTCACAAAAAAAGGTAGGGCCAAAAGATATGGTCAAGCCCAATTTTAGAGAGTCAAAGCCCAAAAAGAGTCAAGCCCATTAGTATTAGTCAAAGCCCATATGGAAGCCCCAATTAATAGCCCTCGACGTATAAAGGAGCTAGCCCATTCTTAGTAGCCACGGAAACGGTCGTGGCTAATTCCGTGGCTATTTTCAGTTGAGGTCATTCAATGCGAATTGTACTTTCTACTTCAATTCGGTCACTTTTACTGGAGGGTGAAAGCACACTGCTCGCACAGAGCAATTGTCGTCTTCTCTCCACAGTGCAATGGAGGATTGGTGGGTTTGAAGAGCCATTTTTTAAGAGAGGTACGTGTCACACATACATATAAATTATATTATATATTTAATATATTATGAATGTATATACATATATATTATGTGGGTGCTATGTGAGAAATATAATTATACATAGGTATTTAAATGGAATTTGAAGAGTGTATAGATCTACATCTTACTTAGTTGTATTTTGATTTTTGGAATTTTTAATTAGACTTTTAATAGTATATATATAATTTAACACTTAAATGGTTAATTAGTTGTATAGATCTACATCATATTACTTAGTTGTATAGATCTAAATAATTTGAAAATTTGGAGAGTGTAAAAGTGTTTGTGTTATGGAATTTGTGTATATATAATTGATTTTTAAATAATATAGACTTTTAAGAGTAATGTAATTAACACTTAAAATTGTTACTATAGATCCACATAATTACTAGCTTATATAGTTGTATAGATCTAAGTAGTTGTGTATAGATCTACTTATTATTATATATAATGTACAATAATTTGTATAAAGTTGAATATAATTTTATTTATAGTACTTAGTTTATATATTTTACATATGTACAGAAATTGAATTGGGGAAGTGCAATATGGATGATCGAGCGTGGATGTATGAAGGATTAAACGATGAATACTTGAAAGGGGTGGATAAGTTTATTAAGTTTGCATTGGAGCATCCACTTTATGTCGATGAAGGCAAGATTAAATGTCCCTGTTGGCGATGCAATAATTGCAAATGGTACGGAGCAGATAAGGTTAAGAGGCATTTATATCATCGTGGGTTTATGAGTGATTATCATCGCTGGACAACACATGGTGAAACTATCGCGCCTTCAAACCCGCAATTGTCTATGTATGATCAGTTAACGGGAGAACAAAGGATGGTGTTTGACATTGCAGGTCCGAATTTTGTTGTATATATCATATATCTGTTTTAATGTTCGATGGAAATGATATCCAATTCAAGAATTTAAATCATGGGGTTTTCGAAATTGCAGGTCCGAGCTTTGTTCCTCCTCCTCGTTGGTTTAATGTTGACGGAAATGATGGTGAATTCCACGAAGCTAATCATGGTGAAGAGATGATGACAGACGAGGCTGATCTCTTAGCAACACAATTTGCAGAAGTGCTCAAAGCCGCCGATGCCCCGGTGTTTGAAGGTTGTACTTCACATACGCAATTATCCTTTGTGAGTCGACTTATGAGCTTGAAGTGTGAATATAATGTCTCCCAACCACTCTTCAATGGATTCATGCAATTGTTTGATGAAGTGTTGCCTTCTAACCATAAGATTCCCACTAGTTACTATGAAACTGAGAAGGTGGTTCGAAGTTTGGGTCTGCCAGTGGAAAGAATAGCCATGTGCCCTAATGGTTGTATGTTGTATTGGAAGAATGATGCCAATGAAGAATCGTGTAGGTTTTGTGGGCATGCAAGATATAAAGTTGCGAGTAACGGAAGACGCACTCCACACCAAGTGTTATTCTACTTACCTCTAACTCCGAGACTTCAGAGATTATATGCTTCTGAGGTGACAGCTAGCCACATGACTTGGCATGCAGAACATGTAACAGAAGAGGGAATGATGTCTCATCCTTTAGATGGAGATGCTTGGAAAAGGTTAGACACAAAGCATCCTGATTTTGCTTTAGAAGCTCGTAATATTTGTTTGGGTTTATGCACTGATGGGTTTGCTACCTTCAACAAAAGTGGACAGATTTATTCTTCTTGGCCGGTTATTGTTACTCCTTACAATCTTCCACCTCATATGTGCATGAAAACGGAGCATATGTTTATGTCATTGATAGTGCCAGGACCGAAAAACCCGAAGAAGTTGATTGATGTTTGCCTCCAACCTCTCATTGATGAGTTGATGCACTTGTGGGAGGTCGGTGTACCTACTTATGATGTCTCGAGGAGAGAGAACTTCATTATGCGTGCAGCTCTACTTTGGACAATAAGTGATTTCCCTGCATATGCTATTTTGTCGGGATGGAGCACTGCTGGTTTGATGGCTTGTCCGATTTGTATGGAATCAGGATCTGATTGTTTTCGGCTGAAAAATGGAAGGAAGGCTACCTGGTTTGATTGCCATAGAAATTTTTTAGACATTGACCATCCCTTTCGTAGAAATAAGAAGGACTTCTATCGAGGGCATGCAGAGACAGCGTTGCCACCGCCAATGCTAACGGGGGAGCAGATGTTGGAGCGGGTATGTCAGTTGCCTATGGTCATTGATGATCATTTTCACACGTCACCAGACTATAGGATTTCGCATAAGTGGACTAAGCAGAGTATTTTCTGGAGACTTCCGTATTGGAAGGACCTTCTCATCCGTCACAATCTCGATGTTATGCACATTGAGAAAAAATGTGTTTGACAATGTCTATAACACCGTGATGGATATCCCTGGTAAGACGAAGGACAAATTGAATGCACGGAAGGATCTTCGCCAGTATTTTCATCGACCTGAGCTGGAGGTAGCTGATGACCACAGAGGAGCAAAACCTAAAGCAATTTATACCTTATCACGAGAGGCGAAGAAAAAGGTGGGTCAATGGTTGAGATCTGTGAAGTTTCCGGATGGCTATGCTTCTAATATGGGAAGATGTGTTATGAGTGATGATTTCACTCTCACTGGGATGAAGAGCCATGACTGTCACGTGTTTATGGAGAGACTCTTGCCGATTGCTTTCAAAGAGTTGTTGCCACCAACCGTTTGGGGTCCTTTAACTGAGTTGAGCATCTTCTTCCAGACTATTTGTTCATCGAGCTTGTCCGTTACTGGGATGGAACAGTTGAAGCGCATGATTCCTATATTGGCATGTAAGTTAGAGCGTATCTTTCCTCCATCATTTTTTGACTCCATGGAGCACCTCATTGTTCATTTACCGTATGAGGCACAAATAGGCGGCCCAGTGCAGTATCGATGTATGTACCCTTTCGAGCGGTTTTTATATCATCTAAAACAGAAGATCGTCCAAAAGAGTAATGTTGAAGCGTCAATCGTGATGGCATATTTAAGGGAGGAAATAGCATATTTCTCGGTTCACTACTTTCCTTCGCATGTTCCTTCGAAACTGAGGAGAGTCGCGAGAAATGATGTCTCCGAAGGTGAGTATTATGCCTTCTCCATTTTCAATCACCCTGGTGCGGGTCGTGGCAAGGAGAGAACAAGGTGGTTGAATGAAGATAATGAGTGGAAGGCCGCACACACGTACTGTTGTTGCAGGAGGATGGTCAAGTATGAAATAAATATAAAATAAAGATCAGACTGACTTCCCTGTCTCAGCAAATAAATACAAGACTTCCTCCCATTGTAGTAGAAGGTTGTCAGGATCGAATCCACGAGGAAGCACGTCAGCAGTTCTTAGGTAGCAACAGATTCTCACAGACAAGCAGCAGAAAAGACAGAAATAAAAGCAGAAAGTAACAAAGCAAAACAGAAATAAAAGCAAACGAAAGTAAAGAACAAAGCAAGGCAGGAGCTTACTCGATCTCGACAAGCAGTAACTCGAGATCGACAATGAACAGTAAAAACAGAAACTTTCAACTCGACGACAGAAACTCGACTCAGACAACACAGTACTCGATCTCGACAAGATGCTACTCGAGATCGACAAGAAACAGTAAAAACAGAAATTGCAGAATCGAAAACAGAAACAGAAACTCAACTCGACATAGACCAAAACCGTACTCGATATCGACTAAGGTCCTACTCGATATCGACGAGACTCTCCTCTGTATCAACAAGAAAGACAGAAACTTTAAATTGCAAATTTCGAACCAAAACTCAACTTTTCGACAGAAATAAATCAATATAATAAAAGACTTCCAAGGCCAGGGTATCAACACCACAACGATAACCATGCAAAGTAACACATAAAGGCATAAAAGATCATGCTTTCCATCAAACAACTTTCATTGTTAACAAATAGGCATATAGAGGCTTTCGCATAAACCCTAATTGTTACTAACCCTTTTCACATAATTAATCCAAGTTGCATTAAGATCACTTTCGCTTCAATAATACAAACAAGGATCACCTTCAACTCTCGCAAAAGAATCATGCTCATAGGGATAGAAGACGAATTCCATAAAAAGATCTGACCTTTACTGCATCATCTCACATGGCCACCGTCGGGCTCACCCCAGCCCCAGAAGTGGGTGGACTACTCACGCCTCATCGCAATCGCAGACATTGATTGATGAAAAGAAACTTGCATTAAACTATATTCAAAGCCTTTACAATCCCGGCAATCAACTTTCGCAGAAAGCCAAAACCCTAAAAACTTTAGAACTCCTAAAATTTCTCTGTGGAACTACTTCTCTCTCCCTACTCCTCCTTACTTCTCTCTGAAATTGAATTGTGTGATGGAATGAATGAAAAACCAGCCCCTAGGGCTTTATTTATAGCCTTCTAATCCTTGCTACTCAAGGATAGAATATCTATATCTATATCTAAAACTATATCTAAAATGTTTAAGGATAAATAAAAGCAATAAGGAAATTAAATCTAAAATGGAAAAGATAAATCTAAACTAGGTAAGTCTCTTCATGTTGATAGATTCCCCTTCCATGGATAGAACTTGATGTATCTCGGCAATCTCGGATTTCTTCGGCTCCAAGTAACTCTAGCTCGACTCGGACTGCTCACGGCGACGCGTTTCCAGAAGCTGGTCTACTCGACATCGACAAGGGCTCGTCGACATCGACTAGGATTCGTCGTCGACTGGTGTTCTCGGGTGACTGGTGCTCGACAAGGCTCGGACATGGCTCGGAGGTCTAGTCGATCTCGAGTAGCCCTACTCTGTATCGAGTAGGATTCTTCGTCTGGCTGGCTTGGTCGGGTGGATCTACTCGACATGCTCGGACCTTGGCTCCGGGCTCCTCGATCTCGACTAAGCCTCCTCGATCTCGAGTAGAGTTGGTCTGCGTCTTCGTCCTCGGCTTCTCGATCAGCTCTTTCTCGACCAGGCTCTCCTCGATCTCGAGTAGAGATTTCTCAGCTTTCTGCTCTGTTCTTAAAACGCACTTTCCCGAGTCCTCGTTCGTCGGATTGACGCATATGACCGTGCGTTGGAAAGCTCTTTTTGAGGGCTACAACTCTCATGAAGACATCAAAGCTTGATTCAGAACGAAGAATGGTGAAAAATGGCATTTTCTCCAGCTGCACCATTCTTAGCTTCTCCATGAGTTTCCTTTAAGCTCCAAAGTGCGTCCGATTTCTGCCAAATATAACAAAAACTTGTGTAGACCTCCATATATTGCAAATAAGTTTAAACTACACAGATTCTGTATTATTCTAACCCAAATGTATGCAATGTATGCAGAAATCGATATAAAAGTTACTGTTAAACATGGCAAATTAGGCTCACAACACGTACGTGTTGGTCAATTGTCCGGAAGTACAACCATACCTAGAGTGAGTAACATTTCTTATCAACTAGTTAATTATATATTTTCGATTTTATATATGTCATCATGCATCTTATATACGTATATATGGAAATTCAAACATGTAGGCTATTCGTGGCTACAATGGGGGGAGATGCATGCGGAGATGACACCATTGAACAACTATTTGCGGATTGGTTTAAACAATATGTGAGGATAAATATACTTTGCATATAAATATATATTATATATAACTCAATCGTTTCTAATTACCGTATTAATTGTATTTTGTTTTGAAGGTCATGGATAGAAACAATGGAATTGTTCCAAATACTCTCTTGTGGAGTTTGGCATGGGGTCCAAATGTGGAAGCAAAAAGTTGGGGTCAATACGTTATCAACGGCTACAAGTTCGAGACTCTACAACAAGGTGTTGGAAATATGACAATGAATAGTGGGGTATGTGTTCGAGGCTCAAACTATGCGAATGCGGAGTCAGATTTCTTTGGTCTCCTTGAAGAAATCATCGGGCTGGAGTACCTAAGTACAAATGATTACCCGCTTAAGGTAGTCCTTTTCAAGTGCAAATGGTTCGATCCAACGACACGCGGAACACAAGTTCATCCGGTCTATCAATTTGTTGAAGTCAATCAGAAATTTTTTTATCAGCGGTACGAGCCTTTTGTACTCGCACAACAAGCTGTGCAGGTTTACTACCTTCAATATCCAGGAGCCCCACGTGAACGAATGGATTGGTATCATGTCTGCAAGACAAGGGCTCGACACAAGATAGAAGAGAGATGGGTATCCACGACCCCAACAGATGCAGCTACTGCATACCAGTCAGACAAAGTGAACCACGTTCAATACTCCATTGACATCGAATTAGAAGACTCACCCAATTCCTTGCGAGATCCCTCCGGTGCATATGATGTCTGTGATGACTACAATGGAGATGCCTATGAGGATGAGGTTCCTGCTGATGGAGATGCCTTTGATGAGGGTGAGGATCCTGCTAATGGAGATGCCTCGATCTCCGGTGAGGATGAAGTTCCTGCTGATGGAGATGCCTCCGATGAGGATGAGATTTCTGTTGATGATGAAGACTCCGAATAGACACACACTGCTTATGAAGAGAGACATGGACATCAAATAGGCCTAACAACGCAGATTTTCCATTATGTATGCACCATCAATATTTTTTTTGTCATGTATATGGACCTGTGAGGGAATCGAACCCACATCACTGTGCATGCACAGTGCTCTTCCAAATTGAGCTAACAGGCCGAACAACGCAGATTTGCAATTATGCATTTGTATGCCTATCTTCTTTTTCAAAATGCCAAGCTTTCACAGGCTGACAATATTCACCAACCTATACATTATATATATTCCTTTAACAGCAGCTACTGGACAGAATATTAACACCACTCCTTAAAATGAATTCCATAGAAAAATTTAACAACACTTGAAAAACACTGGTACATTTGACAGCAGCCAATGGAAGCATATCAACACTGACTTTTACAACCCCACAACATCAAATTCGAGTTCAACAACACTTAGGTTGAAGCATCAACAGGCTGACAATATTCACCAACCTATACCAAAACCACACCTAAACTAGTTATCCCTAAAGTCACACAGCACACACACAAATGGAATTTAGACACAAAGCAATTACTTGATCAATCAGGTAAGCATTTTCCAACGACTGCCCGATTATCACATAATTATATATTCAACAAAAAGAATTTGATGTACTCTACAACTCAATTGAAAATAAATAACCACGAATGCAAAATAGGAGCAAATTACCTAAACCAAGCACAATGTACAAATTACACTCTAATCCAAGCTTTAAACCGAAACCCTATGTCAATCTAAAACTGAATTCCACTTAGCAGTGCAACAACAATTCAAAAAACATGCAGAAGTGAGACAAAATTTTCAATTTCATAAATCACTTAACCTATTAGACACGAAATTTCGCATTGCAGTGCATCTACACCGTAAATCAGAGTTGGGCAACACAATAAATTGCATAAAGAAAGATGCAAATGAAACAGAAGAAGGAACCCTAACTCATCAACACCAAAGCCCGAATTCCGTAAATTTCATATCAAATAATCCACTAATGCAGAGACAATGGTGCATGACAAGCGGACTGTACTCGCACAACACCAAAGCCCCAATTTGAATAATTTCAATCTCAATCTCAGACAGTGAATGAGTAGATCGAAATAAATAAGAAAGAAGTACACTTGTTGTAGTAAATCAAAATCTTATCAACCTGAAATCCCCAATTTCAATAACATTGGAGGGATCTGAAAATGGACAAACCCTAAAAACAAATTTAGAGGGGAGTAAAAATGAACATATCGTGAGAGAGTAAGAGAGGAAGGGGTTGGTTCAGCGAGCGCGGGAGAGAGCGAGAACTGAAAATGGAAGAGCACGGAAGAGAGCGAGAACAGAGATGAAAGGTTTGAGGAACCCTAACTCATCGATTCTCCTTCGTCTCCGGAGATTCGAATGTGCTTACCTTCGCCGGCGATTTGAGGAACCCTAACTCATCTCCTCGCGCGCCATGACACAAACCGATTGGAGATGGGCCTTTTTTTTACCCGAATTATGATGGGCCTTTTTTTAACCCGTCCCACACCCTAATTCAGAAACCCTCCCTCTCAATTTCCTGGACGCGGGCGAGGGAAATCCAAAATTTTCAATTACCCGGCAATTGAAAGGTTTTGACTATTCCGAAACCCTAACTCTCTCATTCTATAGCCTCCTCTCTCGCTCAAACTCTCTCATTCTCTCTCATTTCGAAACCCTAACTCTGTAAATCTCTCAATCTCTGATTCTCTCATCTCTAGCCTCCTCTCTCACTCTATGCCCATGAAACCCTAATTGAATCTCTCAATCTCTCATTCTCTCAATCTCCAGCTCTCATCTCTCCGGAAACCCTCTCTCAATATCTCAATCTCACAAATTGCAAAGATGAGGGGAGGCTTAAGGAGATCTTCTCGCCATGACACAAGCGGACCACCACTAGCTCGGGACACGGCACGGACAAGACCACCAGCAGCCGCCGCCACTGGCTCTACTCCGGCGCCCCCTCCGTCCAATGCCTCCCAACCCGTTATTTCACCTGGTACATCTCCGGTGCCCTCATCGGCTAGATCCCCGGCCAGGGTAAAGGCAAGGGCCACCACTCGAGTGACCTCTCCTACTAGGGGCTCCAAACGTGCAAGCGCAGCGACCTCCTCCTCCTAAGATGTTGAACCCAACCAAGCTCCTGCAACATCCCGTCCCTCTGGCAGGCCCTCCAAACGGGCGAACGTAGCATCCACAACCCACAACCCCCCCTCCCGAGCCTCCCAACCCTCTGCCTCCCAAGGGACTGAAATCTCCCAACCCTCCGCCTCCCAATGTACTGAAACCACCCAAGCGCTTGCTACCTCCCAGCCCTCTGCCTCTCAAGCTCCTGGAACCTCTCGTGGTTTGCCGGATTCTCCATCTCCATCGCCGGTTTGTGAAGGGGGCTCGTCATCTGAGACAGAAGACCACGCCAGAGAAAATGAGGATGCCCCAGAGATTGTCGAAGGACACGAAGACGAGGAAGACGCCAGAGAAAATGAGGAAGAAGCCCAAGAAAATGAGGAAGAAGCCCAAGAAAATGAGGAAGAAGCCCCACGATGGAACAGACCAGTCTCCTTTTCACTGGTCAATGGATCGTAAGTCAACTTCGTATATATTTTGTTTTGCCTAATTATGTTTGATTTAGTTTTGCTAGCTAAGATTTGGTTTAATTGCTAGATAAGAGAGATTATGCAATTATGTGTATAATATACATGTTTTAACGGAACATTGAATGCATGTTTTAAATAAATTGAACATCTGCAATTGCTTGGTAAAAGAGATTATGTACTTCTGTCATCTGTTGGTTAGAAGTAGTTTGTGAAATTATTGAAATACATGCCTTGATCTATGTTCTGCATTATGAAATTACAGAACATAGATTGGATTTATAATTGCTTTCATCTGTTTTGTATGCCTTGCTGGAACGTTGAATACCTGGTTTGAACTTCTGTCTATGTTGAAGGAGTAAGAACTGAAATTTCTTGCTCCATTAAAGAACTTAGGGTGCATTATGAAATTATTTAATCTATGGTCATGGAACTTAGAGTGCTTCTGTTAATTATATGTTTGTGTCTTTGCCGAGTTTCATGGGTAAGCATGATTACATTTCTCAAGATTTAAGCATGGTGAATTATTATTTCATTTCTCAATCCAATTCTGTCTGTTTATGCATGCTAATTTTTGTTACCAGTTTAATGGTTAACCATGGTTAAGTATGAGTTCAATTATGAAGCCAACTGTGTATATTTTTTCATGCTAATTCTTGTTACCAGTTTCATGGTCAAGCCAACTCTGTATATTTTTCTCAAGCCAACTATATTGATAACATTTGTTTTTTTTATGTTTTTGGGTTTTTTGTGAAGCTTTGATTCCACAAATCCTGCGTATGGTGTCATGCTCCAAGTTATTCATTCACATTTCGATGGACCCTACATAAGGTGGGGTGATGTTCCTGAAACAACAATAGAGTTATGGTGGGGAATGTTCAAGGTAAAAAAAAATTCTTTACTTGTGCTAACATTCAGTGCTTAAGTGTGAATTGTTTACAATTTCACTTCTTTGTTCCATATGTGCAGAAGCGAACACGATGGGATGAAAACCTTTTCTCAGAAGCAGTTGTGTACAAGGCTTTCAAAACAAAGGGAGGGGACCACCTTAGGAACGTATTTGGGAAGGCTCGCAATGGAAAAACAAAGAAGCCTACATGGGTGAAGCAAGTGATATGGGCCCAAATGGTGGAGAAATGGGCAAAAGAGGATAAATTTCGCCGTCAATCTGAAGTTAACAAGAAAAATAGAGCCATTGCAACAGAGAAAGGGACTCCAATTTTCAGTGGTGGATCAGTTTCGACAACTGTAATCAAGGATCGACTGGTATGTTAAAATTAAATAAGTTGCTGTTGTTTTCCCATTGCATATAGTTTTAATCACTCTTACAGTCATTATTTACCATCTATTTGGTTTGCACATGTGCACTAATTAAATGTATATATTTACTTACAGAGGCTGGAGCTTGGAAAAGATCCAACCCCAAAGGAAACATTTGAAAAGTGCCATAGGAAAAAAGATGGATCTTGGGCCGGTGCTCAATACCAAGAAACGGTGGTAAGTAACAACTTCAATCGTCTCTTTATGTTATGTACTTGTTATGTGAATAGTCTTTATGGCTTTGTTTGGTATCTTGCTATACTTGGGTATTTTTTATGCTGTTGTATGGGTTCTGAGTGCATCAGCTTCCAATATGTGATTATCATGTGTAGGTACTCGTATATATTTTGTGTGTTGGTGATTGGGTTGTGTTGTATATGTTATTGAGCATGTATGTTTTATGAAATTGGTTAGTATATGTCTGTTTTTTTAAGGGTCAGTTTGCAGGAAATTGGTTGTGATTATTATGTGTAGGTACGTACTGATACATATTTTGTGTCTTGGTGATTGGGTTATGTTTTCTATGTTATTCAACGTGTATGTTTTATGAAATTGGTTAGTATATATGTGTTTTTTAAGGGTTAGTTTGCAGGAAGTTTGTGATTGGGTTGGGTTGTCGACGTTATTGAGCATGTATATTGTCTCCTGTTGTGAATGTCTGATAAATTGGTTTTCTTGGGTTGCATTAAACATTTTACACCTTAATATGATGATGTGATCTAATTTTAATGTTGTTGCTGCTGCTTTCTTTACATTGTTTTCCTGTTGTGCTCTTCTAATGTCTGATAAATTGGTTCTGTTGTGCTCTTCTAATGTCTGATAAATTACGTGTAACACCATCGAACCTGCTGCTGCTTTGTTTACATTGCTTCGGGTTTTATTATATTGCATTTAACATCTTTGTCATGTTCTTTGGCTAGGAAAAGTTCGACCATTTGGTAGAAGAAGAGGTTGATGATGCTGTCTTTGAGAATGCATCCCACTCGGTTGACATGAATGTTTTGTGGCTCAAGGCGACAGGTGGTGCGAAGAAAGGTCGCGTTGTGGGCATGGGATCGGAGGCGCCAGCCATGTTGCTCTCAAAGCCGAATCCAGAATCTGTTGCACCAGCTGTTGCATCTGCTGGTGATGCCCCTTTGAAGGAATATGTCATCTCTGAACTTTCAAGCATGAAGCAAGACTTGAGGAATGAAATGGTGGAGTTAGGGGATCAAGTGTAGAGCCAGGTGACCACAAACCTGAGGGAAGAAATGTCATCATTTGGAGATCGAGTGCAGGAACAAGTCAGCTCAAGTGTCCGACAAGACATGGTAGCTATTGGGGAGCAACTAATGGACGAGACTAGGAAGGCCAATGAAGCTTGGCAGGAGAAGCTCCTCATCACCATGATGCAATTCTGTAAGGGCAAAGGCAAATCAAAGTAAGTTGTGTGTTTCTGTTTTGGGTTCCCACGTATTGTCTTCAGACTTAGTCGTATTTGCACTTGTCGTGCTGTTGATCGAACTTGTGGGTTGGTTGTGTTGTGGATGGTTAAACTTCTGGTTGTGTTTTGGATTTGGTTTGTATGTGTTGGATGGTTTTGGATTTGTTTTGTATGTATTTTGGATGAACAAATGATGGAAGTGGTATGTGTTAATTTTGTATGTGTTTGTGCCCAGCTATAATAAATAATTATATTATATTTATTACCGAGCTCACAAATACAATAAAAAATATATAGCCACAAATGTAGCCACAGATGTAGCCACGGGCATAGCCACGGACATAGCCACGGGCATAGCCACGGACATAGCAACGGCTATTGTGGCACATGGCCACGACCATAGCCACGGCAATATGGCCATGTCTGTAGCCACGGACATAGCCTCGTCTGTGGCCACGAAAATAGCCACAACACTAGCAACGACCCCCTAAAGAGGTGTCCCCTGGGTGGCCACGGATATAGCCACGACACTATTCGTTGCTGTATTCGTGGCTACAGCCACGGATGGCACCTTTCCGAACCGGCCACGGGCGTAGCCACGGGCTTGTCAGATCGTGGCTATTAGCCACGGATATTGTGGTGGTGGCTGTTAGCGTTGAGGCATATAGCCTCGAATGGCGACGAACGTCAAATTCATGGCTATGCCCGTGGCTAAACCGTTTAGCCACGGAAGTTTGTGGCCAATTCGTGGCTATTTAACCGTGGCTATTTCCTGTGTTTTTGGTAGTGTTTTGCCACGCGTGGACAGCCTTTTGCCACGGCTTTTTGCCGAAGCTAAATTAATTATTTTTTGTAGTGTAGTCCAGATGATAAGCGATACATCACTTGACCCGGCACCCATTTCGAATGGATCGAGTGAGTCCATCATCCAAACACCTGATTTTCAACCTTAATGAATAAGAATTAGTTCGACTTACTGGAATAATGTATGTTTCATTAATATGTAGGTCCAACGTTGATAAGAAATTTTTTTACATTAAAATATTTTAATATACATTTGAACCAAAACTATAGATTTATTGCTTTTTTTTAACAAGATTTTATATGATATGATAGCTATATAGATTTTAAACACAACACTTTTAAAGAAATAAAAGATATAATAAACCTAAGTTAAAAATAATATATTTACTTGATTAATGATTGTAATTATAATCATCATAAACTATTATAATATTATCCTAACAGAAATAACCTCATTACATGACAATTCGAATCTCTCTCTCTAAATGTTCTATCACTTTCGTTTGATTGCTAAATTTTTAAGCAAGCAATATTATATACTATTCTTGAATAAAAAATATTATACTGTACTATTCTTTCCACAGATATAGCAAAAAGGTATATACTGTCTTTTTTCGTTTTTCTTTGGGTGATAATTTTTACACCCATAAAATTTAATGTATACACCACATACTGCCCCTCTCAAGTCACATACGTGTGACTCAAGAGGCGCAGAGTGCTTTATATAAAGCACTCTGAGGAGCCAGTGTGGGTACAAGCCAACCGATTGAAGAACGTGAACCATATGAAGGATGTGTCGAAGCGTCTCATGAGGAGCATCTCTTGCAAAGAACTCGGGACAGAAACATAGCAAGCATGTAATGCAATCTCTGCTCTCGCATATATTATACGCGTGTGCATTGAAGTTCAGAGGAAGAGGCTCTTTTTTTTTGAAAGTGTAGAAAGTTCACTGTAAATTTGGTGCATAGTAAACTTTCCTTTTGGAAAGATTTTAGCCTTTTTGCGGTAAGGGCGAGAGGGGTGTATCCGTCTATCGCCCCAGCTGCTGGTCAGGGCGCGAGAGCAGTCTGGATAGGAGCAACTTTAGCCATAGCCAACGAGAATCACGCTCAAAATGAGTGTTATCAAGGCAATGCCCTCACCCTTGTTGGCTAAATTTTGGTCTCGTAGGACGAATTGCGATGTGGAAATTATCGTATAGTGATTCTTTGCTATATAGCCTCGATTGAATAGGTCAGTCTTGTGTTTGATAACTCACAATTTCCGCCATAAGACCTTTGAATCATCGTATCGAGATGGGAAATTTTATAGGCACAAATCAGACCGATGCAAGTCTTTGATTGCTTGTCCAAATGCACTCGAATTAAAACGGGGATGTTAATCGCAAATCATGTCCCCGCCACATTTCGTGCGGTTTAATGTGGCGCTTGTCATGGTGCGCTAGAAAATGTGACGGTTTTCCCGTGCACCTTTGTCTTTGTCAAGACGATTCATTGCTACTTAGCCTCGCTTTTTCATTTATCGTCGCAACAAGCTACGGGCAGTGTTTTTATTAATCGAGGTGAGAAGCTGATTTCAATTTTCAATTTCTCATTGATTGTTGTAAAATTCGATATTGTGTTTGATTGATATGCAAGTAATATTCGAAAACCAGTGTGTTTAGGAACATTCACGGAAGTATGTTAGCACAATATAATAAAATTATACTTCCTCTGTTAATTAAAATTTGACGTTTTACTATTTATGCACGTTTTTTAGGCGTTAAAAACTATATAAAATATTAATAATTTAATAATTTTTTTTAATAATTTCATACTTATTACTATCAAGTATGAATTTATAAAAACAAATGTAAAAAAATATTAATATTTTACATAGTTTTTAGCATTCTAAAAAAGCTTGTACGAATAGTAAACGACAAGTTTTAATTAACAGATGGAGTATTTATTATCTAAAAAAATAAATTTATTTAAAATATAACAAAAATAATAAATCTGAATTACATTGTGAGAATTAGACTAATAACGATTAAAGTGTGCGAGAATTATAAAATAAAAATTAGTCCATATATAAATAATTTATTTTATAAAAAAATGAGATGAATATAAATAAAACTGGGGTGACATTATGTTAGTGGATGACATTGTGTTAGTGGATAAGACGAGAGTTGGGGTGAGTAGGAAGTTAGATAGGTTTTTCACTAAACAATAATTTAGATATACATAAAAATATAAAATAACACTTATCAAATATTTACCTATCAAGGATGAGGTTCCATGGTGTATACTCTTTGTGGATGACATTGTGTTAGTGGATGAGACGAGAGCTGGGGTGAGTAGGAAGTTAGAGAGGTGAAGAAAGACGTTGGAAGGCAAGGGCTTCATACTGAGTAGATCAAAGACAGAATATGTGGAGTTCAGTTTGGGAAGAGAGGGAGACATAGAGCAAGACATGATTTTGGGTGAGGATGTTGCCCTGCGAATGGATAGCTTCAAATACTTAGGGTCGGTAATGTAGAGTGACGGAGGTGTAGATATAGATATCAGACATCAGATTCAAAGGAGATGACAGAAGTGGAGGGTTGTGTTAGGGGTCTTATGCGATAGAGCTCAAGGAAAAATTCTACAAAGTGGTAGTTTAGCCTACTATATTGTATGGGGCCGAGTGTTGAGCGACTACGAAGCCTACTATATTGTATGGGGATGATTGGATTTACTAGACTAGACAAGATCAGAAATGAAGTTATCCGCGATAAAGTAGGAGTATGCAGTATCCGAGATAAGTTACGGAAGTAAAGGCTTCATTGGTTTGGTCATGTGCAAAGGAGAGAGCTAATCACACCAGTTCGTAGGTGTGACAGTTTGGAGATTGATAGAGTACGATGGAGCAGATGGAGACCGAAGAAGAGTTGGAGGGAGGTGATTAGACAAGATTGTGCTCTTCTGAACCTTAATGAGAGTAGGGTTATCGATAGAACGCATTGGAGGAGAGTCATCCATCTCGGAGAGGGTTAGACTAGGCCTCATAGTAGGGGCAGAGATCGTATTCCCCCCCCCCCCCCAAACACACACACATCATGTCATCATCTTCATTAGTTTATTTTGTACACTTGTCCTTTTGTTTTTCTTTGAGTTTATATATGTTGGTGTCTGAGCCACTAGGAAACACTCTCTCGATGATGTCAGGGAAAGAGTGTGTTCTAGAATTAATCACAATACGTTGTATAAGACGCTATACATATATGTAATGCAATATAGATGTTGCGACATCTCTGTCAGAGTGAATAATCCCTGTTAGGGTTGCCTTCGCTATCATAAGAATATATATATATATATAGGAGTACAAGATATAGTTAACCCTAATTACAATTGGGTAATTGGACCTATACATATAATCTATCTAACATACCCCCTCAGTCGAAATAAGAGGGCAACGAATAGTGAGACTGGATCTAAAATCAAGAAATAATTGGTGAAGCAATCCCTTGGTGAATATGTCTGCATACTTGTACGGGAAAGGGACATGTAGGGCACACACATCTCCCATAGCTACCTTCTCAAGAACAAAGTGGATGTCAATCTCCACATGTTTGGTTCTCTGATGGTGAACCGGGTTGTGAGCAAGGTAAGTAGCACATAAATTGTCTGTATACACAATAGACGCCTGACTCGACAATGAAGGTCAAGCAATAGGTTGCGGAGCCAAGAACACTCAGCGACAACATTGGTAACACTGCGATATTCCGCTTCAGCACTAGAGCGAGAAACCACATGTTGGGGCTTAGAAGACCAAGATACTAGAGAGTCGTTGAGGAACACGTAGTATCCGGATGTAGACCGTCTGGTGTCTGGACACCCAACCCAATCGGCATCTGTATAAGTAACCAATGATGGAGGAGAAGCAGATGGGGTGATAGTGGTGCCAAGAGAAGTGGTACCCTGAATGTACCTGATGATGCGTTTAAGAGCTACAAAGTGAGACTCTCGAGGATTATGCATAAACAGACAGACCTGCTGAACAACATAGCTAATATCCGGGCGGGTAAACGTCAAATATTGCAAAGCACCTGCAAGGCTGCGATACAATGTGGGATCGGACAAAGGTGGACCTTCGGCTTGAGACAGTTTGACGGTGGTCTCAACAGGAGTCGCAACAGGCTTGCAGTTAGTCATATTCGCCTTAGCAACAATCTCCTTTGCATATTTTTCTTGGGAGAGAAATAAGCCGGACGCAGAACGAGATGCAGAGACGCCCAAAAAGAAACTAAGTGGCCCGAGATCAGCCATAGCAAACTCCTTACTGAGTTGTGTAATAATAGTAGATCGAAACGACTCTGAAGATGCAGTAAGGATGATATCATCAACATATAGAAGGAGATATGCATCAACCAACACAAGTGCATAGCGGAAACCATCATGACTGATAATGGGAGAAGTCCATAGATCACCATGAATGATGTCAAATGGAGCGTGCACCTGAGTATAAGACGTGACAAAAGGCAATCTAGTGTGTTTGCCAAGTTTTCACCAAAAAAAAAGTGTGTTTGCCAAGCTGGCACGCTGGGAAACTAGTGGAGGGATGGGCTTTATTGCAGGAAATAATCCTGGATCTGAGAGACTCGAAAGCCGGAGAGCCTGAGTGACCATGACGGGCATGCCAAAGAGATGCAGAGCGAGCAACTGCCGTTAGATTGGTTGCGGCAGGAGAGGTGACATGATATATGTTTTTGGTGACAAGATTTATATTGGAGGTGACAAGATAAAGGTCTCCAACGCTATTACATCTCATGAGCGAGGCCCCAGTTGTGAAATCTTTGACAGCAAACCCAAAGCGGTCAAACTCAATGGAGATGTTAGTGTCTGTGGTGAGGCGACGAATGGACACAAGGTTCTTTATTAAGCCGGGGGAGACGAGGATATTGTTAAGGCTTAGTTGGGTGGTAGGGGTCCGTAATGTGCGCAGTGGCTCCGCTATCCATGTACCAGTTCGGATCGGCAGGTGACACGCCTGGCGGTGTCATGATGGCTGGCTGCCTGTGTCGGGACGATGAAGATGATCCCGCTGCTAAGACCTGATCCAGATAGTGCGGAGAGGGCCCGAGGAGTCCCTGTTGGCTCAAGTATGGCCTCGTTGGAGATGTCGGGTAGCCTTGAGGATGGGCTCCAATGGGGGAATACCCCTCTGTAAATGACTTGGAGGGGCGATTATCCCGACGAGAGGTTGTTGGTGATCGTAGAAGGCCATGGTAAAGTTTTTTTTTCTTTCTCTTGTCCCCCCCCCCCCAAGAACAAACAGGTGTTGGAACTGGTGAGTGGTGACCGACGGTGGGTAGAGGCGGTCAGATCTGGGGTCGGAACCCTAACATCAACGAGGAAAATCAAAAGGATAGAGGGATCGGAAGAGATATCCTAAACCGATAGAGAGATTGACGAGGATGAGGATCGAAATCCCGGAGAGATTGAAGAGGGGGAGAGGAGGGTGGCGAGGTCTGCGCGGCTCAGGGAGGACGGACAGGGTCGAGGGTGAAGGTTTCAGCGAGTGAGGGTGGAGAATAGCGAGGAGGGGTGCTCGGATCCGGACGGAGAGGCGAGGGTCTCGCAAATATGAAATTGAGAGATGGAGGCGACGGGGGGCGGGCTCGGATCTGAGAAGGGACGAGGGCCGGCGAGACTGGACAGGGAGAGGCGAGAGAGGCGGCTCTGGGACAAGGGCCGGTTGCTACGCGAGGGAGCGAGAGGGAGATAGAGGAAGGGGATGACTGACGGTAGGAGGGGACGGGGCTGCGGTAACCGGCGTTGTGTGACCGACGATGGTGAGCAGTTGGTGGTGGCGGCGGGATCTGGACAAAGAGAAGGAGGAAGACGGCGTGAGGCGGCGAAAAGTTTAGAGAAAAAAAATTAGGGTTGATTTTGATGAAGCCCTAAGGCTCGGATACCATGTTAGAGTGAATAATCCCCGTTGGGTTGTCTTCGCTATCATTGAATATATATATATATATATATATATATATATATATATAGAGAGAGAGAGAGAGAGAGAGAGAGAGAGAGAGAGAGAGAGAGAGAGAGAGAGAGAGAGAGAGAGAGAGAGAGAGAGAGAGAGAGAGAGAGAGAGAGAGAGAGAGAGAGAGAGAGAGAGAGAGAGAGAGAGAGAGAGAGAGAGAGAGAGAGAGAGGGTTGCGGTAACCGGCGCTGTGTGACCGGCGATGGTGAGCAGTTGGTGGTGGCGGCGTAAGGAAGACGGATCTGGACAAAGAGAAGGAGGAAGACGACGTGAGGCGGCGAAAAGTTTAGAGAAAAAAAATTAGGGTTGATTTTGATGAAGCCCTAACCCTATATATATATATGGTTGGGTTCGGGTACACACAACTCCAAAAGTGAGAAGGAAAGAAGTAATTTGATTGGCTTAGAATGATTAAAATAATATAAATTCGCATTTAAAACAAGCGTCCGCGCAAACAAATTCTCACCTGCTCCCCAACTTTCCAGCGCGCTCCCAGCTCCCCAATTCGCACCGCCCGCGTGTGTGCACCACGCGCCCTCCACTCCCACGTTGTTCACATCACGCGGCCTCCACTCAGTCCATTGTTCACAAAATGGAAATTTAGCATTTAATATGGGGAAGTTGGGGATTGGACCAAACTCCAAAGTACTACATATAAAAACTCCGAACCACTTGGTATTAAAATGCTGAACCACTTGGTGTAAAAACCCTAGACGACTTGATAATAAAAACCCTGAACCACTTGGTAATAAAACCCTGAAACACTTAGTAATAAAATCTTGAACCATTTGTTTTAAAAACCCTGAATCACTTAGTAATAAAATCCTGAACCATTTGTTTTAAAACCCTGATTCACAATGGTTCAACAATTTTATTTGATGTTTCATGAACCACTACTCTTTATTTGATGAACCATTAGAATTTATTTCATGAACCACTACTATTTAACAATTATAAAATTTTCATTCTTCTTTTACTTTTTTATTTTTAATTAATTAATTAATTTTCTTTTAAAATAAAATGGTTCACTAAATCAATCTCTATTTAGTCACTGAACCTCACTCTATTTAGTCACTGAACCTCACTCTATTTAGTCACTGAACCACTGAACCAATCTCTATTTAATCAGTGAACCAACCTCTATTTAGTCACTGAACCAACCTTTATTTAATCACTGAACCAACCTCTACTTAGTCACTGAACCAACCTTTATTTAATCACTGAACCAACCTCTATTTAGTCACTGAACCAAACCTATATTTAGTCATTGAACCAAACCCAGTGAACCACAGTGAACCACACATAGTGAACTACACCCAGTGAACCAAACTCAGTGAACCAAATCTAGTGAACCACACCCAATGAACCAAACTCAGTGAACCACACCCAGTGAACCAATCCCTATTTTCTTTTATTTTCTTTTAATGTTTATTTTTAATTAATTAATTAATTTTCTTTTAAAATAAAACCCTAAACACTTGGTATAAAAAAACCCTGAACACTTGGTATAAAATCTCTTAACCACTTAGTATAAAAAATCCTGAATCACTTGGTTTAAAACTCTAAACCACTTAGTATAAAAACTTTGAACCACATGGTATAAAATCCTGAACCACTCGATATTAAAACCCTAAACTACTTGGTTATTCATTTTCATGAGTCTAACTCATATGTTCAATAAAATTATTAAAACTTTATTATATTATACAGTAGTTTTTAGAATTGGAGTATGAATTTGTAATAATATCCATTATCGCACTAGGAATTGCACAATCAAGTCGAACGAAGTGCACAGATCAAGCAAAAATCAAAATTTATATGGCTCTGTACTATTTTCCAGAATAGATTGATAAGGATCGATTAGCTCATAGTTAATTTCACTAATCCTCCATCAGAATCTACAATTGAAAAAACCACTAATCTCCTCCAAATTACAATGGAGGCGGCGGTGGAGAGGACGCCCGACAACGATGAACAGAGGCGGCGGCCATGGGCAACCGGCAGCAGTAGATGGAGGCAGTGGTGTGAGTGTGGCAGGAGATGGAGGCGGCAGTGGAGAAGTGGCGCGCGATGGCGACGGTGAAGTCGGCCTCAAAGCCGATGGCGGCAGCGATATGATCGATCTGGAAAGGAAAATCAGAAGCCCAAATCGGGGAGCACAAAACAAAGGTGAGAGGGAGCTCGGCGGTGAGGACGGAGAGGAGGTCGCAAGCTCGGCGGCGATGATGGAGGTGGTTGAGGCAGATCGAACGGAGAGAAGATGAAGGTTGAACAAGTGTATTGAAGATGGAGAGACAGAAAAGCCAGAGAGGGAAGGAGAGAAGGCGTTCAGATCTGAGCGGCGTTGCGTGAGCTTCTTTTTTATATTTTTTAATTTAGATATGTATCAACCAATCACATGGCTTCTTTTCTTATCACCGGATCAAATATTTCTCACTTGAACCCTCCCCTATATATATATATATATAAAAGTACAAGGTATATTTAAACCTAATTACAATTGAGTAATTGGACCAATCTATCTAACAATCTCTCTGTTTTGGAGAACCAATTTTTCTCAATTAAAAATTTCCATTTGAATTTAGGACTATGATATTTCATTGAGGAATTCTAACGAAACAAAATTAGGTCTTACTAATAGATTTCTTCAAAAAAAATTATAAAATAATAAAGTCGTTGTTTATAACTTAACGACTTGTATATTGTTTTTACATTTCTGCTAGTTTTAACATTTTTGAAAATACAACAACAACAATACCACTAAATCCCACTGAAAGTAGGGTCTGAGAAGTCGAGTTGTACGCACCCTTTCCTCGACTAGATCGAGAGGGTGTTTCCTAGTGACACAAGACAAATCCATAAAGGTGAAGACATCGAAAAGAAACAAATTGGGGAATCTAAAAGGAAAGCACACACTCTATGTTCTAAAAAAAAAACAAGATGCGCGTAAGCAAACAGTGGTAGTTGGTAAGCAAGATATGGGAATCACAACACACAACTAGTGTTCGTTGACTCGAATAGCACTCCTCCATTGTGCTTTGTCGCGTATAATCTCCTCATCGAGTCCCAAAATGGCTAGGTCTTGTCGAATCACCTCATCTCAACTCTTCTTCAGACTCTCTTTGCCCCTACGAACACTTCCAATAGCTAAGTTGTCACATTTACTCACCAGTGCACTTTGGTCTCTCCTCTGAACATGTCCATACAATCGGAGTCTTGATTCCCTTAACTTAGCTTGAATGTTTGTCACCCCTACCCTTCCTCGAATAGTCTCGTTTCTGATTTTGCCATGCATGGTACGTAAAACACACCTCCACCTGAGCATCCTCCTCCTAGTCACCACAAGTTTATGTTCTTGAGATTTTTTTGTCGCCCAACACTCTGCCCCATACAATAAAGCTGGTCTTATCACCACTCTGTAGAACTTGCCCTTAAGCTTAAGTGGAACCTTTTTGTCACATAAGACTCCTGACACAGACCTCTATTTTTTCCAACCTACTCGAATCCAGTGCTTGGCATCCATATCTACACCTCCATCGCCCTGTATCATAGACCCCAAATACTTAAAATTGTCTTTCTTCGGTACAATGTCCTCACCCATCATGACAATATTGTCCCCCCTTCCTCCTCACCTAATCTGAATTCTACATATTCACGTCTTCGTCCTGCTCAATCGAAATCCCTTCTGCTCAAGCTTATCCCTCCATAGATTTAACTTGCTACTAATCCCTTCTCTCGTCTCATCTACCTGGACGAAATCATCCGCAAAAAACATGCACCATGGGATCCCAACCTGGATACTTCCCGACACTACATCCATTACTACGGTAAAGAGGAACGGGCTCAAAGCTGAGCCTTTGTGAAGGTCTACCCGTACCGCAAAGTACTCAGAGTCCCCACCTGGTGAGAAGACACTAGACGCCTCATCAAATGGATAGCCTCTGTAGTTGGCATTCTTGGCTTAAAACTGAATTGATTCTCAGATATGCTAACCAACCTTCTCATTCGTCGTTCAATAACTCTCTCCTATATTTTCATCGTATGGCTAAGGAGTTTCATACCTCTATAGTTGTTGCATTGTTGTACATCACCCTTATTTTTGTATAGTGGTATTAACTTACCGAGTCTCCATTCTTTTGTAATTCTCGCAGTTTTGAGAATAATGTTAAAAAGTCGAGTCAACCATTCCATTCCCTTTACGCCCATGCACTTCTATAATTCAACCGGAATCTCATGAGGCCCCACTTCCCACTCTTCATTCTACTTACCACCCCCTTCATTTCCTCACATGACAAGCGTCTACAATAGGTGAAATCCTCGCGGGTACTACTAATGATTGGGGTTCATTTGGTGCTCTAAAACCCTCGTTAAGTAACTCAGAAAATATCTCTTCCATCGCTATTGGATCTGAGAGTCGTCCACAAGAATCTACCCATCTCGTCCTTAATGCATCTTGCTTTGTCCAAATCCTTACTCTGACGTTCCCTAGCTCGAGCCAAGGAGAAAAGAAAACACTCCCCCCCCCCCCCCCTCATCCAAAGCCTTGTATATATGGCCGAAGGCCTTTTCTTTAGCTTTTTCCACAACAACTTAATTTGGATTCTTTATTTGCTTGTTTGTACTCTGCTAGACGACTCTCTTTTTCATCATCGCTAATGCTACTCACCACTCTCCTGTATGCCGTCCGTTTCTCCTTAATCGTCTCCCTCACTTCTTCATTCCACTAAGCCTTATTGTCTCTGTGCCAGCCACTCCCCCGTGAAATGTCCAAGATTTCCGCAGCTGCTTTCCTGATGCAATTCGCTACAGATCCCCACATCACGTCTGCATTGTCCCTAACTATCCAAGAGCCTCCCCTCTCCACCTCTACAAGGATTCTCTACCTCAAGAGTGCCCCATTCTCCTCATTCAAACACCACCATCTGATTTTAGGACCGCTCTTGCTCCTCTTCCTTCTTATGCAACCCTTGAACTCGAATTCAAACACTAGTAAATGGCGTGGGGTGGTCAAACTCCCAAACGGGATAGCTTTGTAGTCATGACACATACTTCTGTCACTTCACCTGACCATGAAGTAATTAATTTGTGAGCACCCATTCCCACTCTCGTAAGTAATTAGGTGGTTATCTCTCTTAGGGAAAAAAGAATTGACAATGATGCAATCGACAACCACTGCAAACTCCAAGAGAGCGAGCTCACTATATTTAATTACAAACAATGTATTTAAAAATAATGACTCTCTCCTTAATATTTTTAATAATGGAGTCATTGTTTTTTAAATAAATTTTCAAAAATGTTAAAATGGACGGAAATGTAAAAAAAACATGTAAGTCGATGTTATAAACAATGACTTAATTATTTTATTATTTTTTGGATAAATCTGTTGGTAGACTCATCGATATACCCCGGACCTAGGACTGTTATATGAGCTGAATATCTCGAGCTCGGCTCGAAAAAGCTCGACTCAAGCTCGTTCACTTACCTAAACAAGTCGAGCCTGAACATGATTTTAAGCTCGGCTGAAAGCTGGGCTCGTTCGATTTAGGCTCGAATAGCTCGAATAATATGGAATTTCTAAAATTTTCTTTAAGTTAATTGGTTATGACCAAGTAAAACTACTTAAAGCTCGAAAAAAGCTCGACTCGAGCTTGTTCATTTACTAAAACAAGCCGAGCTTGAACAAAAAAGAAAGCTCGTTTAAAAATTGGGCTCGGCTCGGCTCGAGCTCGTTTAAGAAATGAACAAGCTTGAACATGCCAAGCTCGGCTCGTTTGGCTCGAATAACACCCCTACCCAGACCATTGTATTCACTATATTTCAAAATAGTTTCTTACATTGCCTATTTCACTTATTTTTTTTTATTTTTTTCCGGCTATTTTGAAAAAAAATTTAAAATATTTGTGCTAACCGATACTGATTGGGTCAGTTGATAAGGACGAGTCACTTCCTATCAAAATATTGAGGGTTGTAAGCATGGCTAGTGTGGTTAGTTTGGTGGGTTGTATGTGTGGTTAGATTTAGCTTGGTAGCTCAGTGTAGTTAGAAGGTTGAGCAAGCCCAACAGCTTCTCTAAAATAGAGAAAATGGGAGATTGTAGAGAAAAAAGTATTTTTTTTCCACAACAACTTCTCTAAACTCATCTCTAAAATAGAGAAATTGATGGAGAGAGGGAAAAAATCTCTAAATTTAGAGAAAGGGTTAGAATCTGTAAAATTTAATGCGTTCACCCTTTTCAATGTCTACCTATTTGTTCAATTGTTGTTGCCTATTGATTTAATGAAGTTATTGGAATTTTATTTATTAAATTATGAATTTATGCATCTATTATAGTGTATAATAAATATAGCAATTTGTATAATAGAGAATCTGTTGGAGTTGTGGTGTAATTTTTTTAGAGATTTTGTTATTTTGTTCTCTATTTTAGAGATTTTTTAGAGAAGCTGTTGGAGATGCTCTTAGAACCTTAGTTAGCCGGTTTTGCTCTCTATAAATAGCTTAGTTGTCATCTTCATTTGTAAGATTTTACACATACAGAAATACAAAGGAAAATTTCCAAACTCTTCCCTCTCCGTTCACCGTTAGAGTAAGGTGAGATTGAGCACACCTTGTGCTTGATCTTTGATAGTGAAATCTCCAGATCTAGGAGATTTCATATGGTATCAGTGCTTTTCTTGCTCAATTTCTGCAAACGGAGAGTCTGATCATGGCAGATGGCCAGGAAGAAACAAGCGCTCAGAATGGCAGCACAAGAGATCAGAATGTTGGCGCCAATCAACGAGATCAGTTGTTCTTAGCCAATTCCGATCATCTAGGTATGCAACTCGTTTCTGCACAATTTATTGGACGAAATTTTCATAGTTGGAAAAGAGGAATTCGAATGACATTAGGTGCAAAGATGAAATTAGGATTTATTAATGGACAGTGTGAGAAACCGCTTGAAATTGATGATGATTATGATCGCTGGTTGCAATGTGACTTCATGGTGATGAGTTGGATCATCAACTCCATGAAACCTGAATTGGCCGAGAATTTCCTTTATGTGAATTCTGCGCACGAGCTGTTGGATGAAATTCAAGAGCGATTCGCTGAGTCGAATGCACCTCTAGTTTATCAGTTGAAGAAAGAGTTAAGTGAGATCAAACAAGAGAATCTAAGTGCAGCTGACTACTTTGGAAAGAGGAAACGAGCTTCAGGAGATTGAGTCTTTTCCGATCTGTGGATGTGGTGGCTTTAAAACTTGTTCGTGTGCTATTATGAAGAAATTGCTTGACAGGGAAGCTACGACAAAGATGATGCAGTTTTTAATGGGTTTATTTGATGTATATGAAGATGTTAGGAGCCATATTTTGTCCATGTATCCATTACATTATGTGAATCGAGCCTTTCACATGGTGATGCAAATTGAAAGGGAGAAAGGGATTACAGGGGGAATGCATGCCAGTCATGAAGTTCTTGCTACCAAAAGCTTTGGGGCAAGGACCTCGTCTACCAAAGGAGGTGCAAATTCTAGATTCTCAGGCTCTGCTAGTGGATCATGCAAGCAAAATGTCTCCAGGAAGGATCTCAGGAAACAGGAGCTCAAGAAGGCAAAGATGGAGATGGTGTGCTCTTATTGTATGGAGCGTGGGCACCTCAAGGAGACTTGCTTCCAACTTGTAGGCTTCCCTGAATGGTATACTGGTCCGAAGTTGAAATAAAGCAATCGCATGGTGGCTAATGTGAAGGATATGATGCAAGTGGACACTCCTTTGACAATTAACTCTCAATCAGACAGTGGTGAAGGGCATGGTGGTGAAAAAACTGCAGATATCAAGCTCATTAATGTAGTTTTGGCAGAGGTTATGTGAGCTGTGAAGGGAAAGGCTCCAATGGACTCTGATCCAGGAATTGGAGCTATCAACTTCGCAGGCATACTTTCTTTATCTGCTAGCAGTGGTGACGCACTTGACAATTGCAGGGTCACCAACTGGATTGTCGATTCCGGGGCCTCAGATCATATAACTTGTGACAAAGAGTTGTTTGTCGAAACTAATCGTCTGTCTAAGCCTATCATGATCAGGTTTCCTAATGGAGTCACTCAGTTGGTGTCTTACTTTGGAACTGTCAAGCTGAATGAGCAAATCACTTTGCAAGGGGTATTCTACATGCCAAGTTTCAAGTACAATCTCCTATCAATGTCAAATTAAGTTGCTTGATGATGATGATTATCTGTTTGTTTTCTCTAAGAATAGTGGCTGGTTACATGCCATTTCAACTGACGAAATAATTGCTTTGGGTGCTCGCTGTGGAGGTTTGTACAAGTTTGCTGGCTTCAGTTGTCTTCCTTCTCATACAGGTGTTAAATGATTATCATTGTCATCAGATCATGCTCACAGGTTTACACTTGTGGCTTCCTCTTTCAATAATTCCCAATTACTGTTAAACCATGCCAGATTGGGGCACGTTTCTTTGTCTAAGATGAGACAATCTGATTGGGGTAAGGGAGCAGATGCTCAAACCTTTGATTTTGATTCTTGCTTATTGGCTAAACTGCATCGATTTCCATTTAAAACCAGTGTATCTCATGCTTCTTGTATGTTTGAATTGCTGCACATGGATATGTGGGGACCGTATGGTGTTCCCTCATTATGTGGTGCTAAATTCTTCTTGACGATTGTTGATGATCATTCTCGATCAACTTGGACATTCCTCATGAAGGACAAAGGCCGAGTTGGAACTATAATCACAGGGTTTCTTAACCCGCTTGAAACACAGTTTGACAAGAGAGCCAAAATTGTCAAAACCGATAATGGAACCGAGTTTGTGACCTCGCAATTGAGAGAGCGGTTTGCAAAAAGAGAGATACTTCATCAAAGTTCAGTGATCGGGTGGAGATGAAGCATCGCCACCTGATCGAAACTGCTCGAGCTATGCGTGTTCATGCAGGCCTCCCTAATCGGTTTTGGGGAGAGTGCATGCTTGCAGCCACGTATGTCATTAACCTTCTCCCATCCAAGGTCCTTCATGGCAAGACGCCTTATGAGGTGTTGATGGGGAAGGAACCTGATTACTCACATTTGCGAGTAATAGGTTGCCTGTGCTACATACATGTACCAAAGGTGCACAAAGTCAAAATGGATCCTTCGACTCATCGTTGTGTGGTCATTGGGTACTCTACTGGGCAGAAGGCATACAAACTGTATGACCTTGTTACTCACAAGGTTTTAGTGAGAAGAGATGTTATCTTCAGGGAAACAATTTTCCCTTTTAAGTCAGATAAAGAGGATGGCACCAACTGTTCAGATGTACCTCATCATCTGCCAATGGTGTCCTTTGGAGATGAAACCATGAAGATTTTGCCTCAACCTCGAGCTCGGACCAGGACACCTCCTCTTAGTTCTCCTGAAGGAATTGAAAGAGTGGAGATGGACAAGCCAAATGTTGAGATTGATGACCATATTTTTTATCAGCTAGTTCCTGACAGCGGTGGTCATAATACAGAAGATGCCAATCCTACTCACAATAGTGGTGATAGTGGTGCATCTCAACAAATTGTTCAACCTCTCCCTCAACGGCAAGATCGTCGGATTCTCAAACCAGATCGCCTTCAAGATTTCGTTTGTAAAGATCTTCCGAACATAAAGGTGGCTTCAACCACAAAGAGCTCAGTTTCCCTAGTCTTCTCGATCATTAATCCACATGATCTGGGTATGTATTCTCAAGATTACATATCATCTCTGTTCAATGTGTTATCTGAGGTGGAGCCAGCTACCTTTGCTCAGGCTCAGAAAGAAGAAAAATGGAGAATTGTCATGGAGGCAGAAATTGATGCACTGGAGAAAAGCCATACTTGGTCTTTAACCAATTTGCCTCCTGGAAAACAACCAATTGGTTGTAAGTGGATTTTCCGTATTAAGTTTAGACCAAATGGTGAGGTGGAACGGTATAAAGCCCAATTAGTTGCCAAGGGGTTCAATCAAGTTAAGAATCGAGATTACAAGGAGACATTCTCTCCGGTTGCAAAGATCTCTACTGTACGAATTTTGCTTGCACTGGCGTCAATTAGGAACTGGAATTTACAACAATTAGATGTAAACAACGCATTCCTTCATGGCTATATTGATGAAGAAGTATGCATGAGTCCACCTCCAGGTTATGAGAAAGCATTACCGGGTCAGGTTTGTAGGTTACACAAGTCCTTTTATGGCCTCAACAAGCCAGCCGACAATGGAACTTGGAATTCACTCGACATCTGACTAACCTAGGTTTCATCCAGTCGAAACATGATTACTTTCTGTTCATCCATTCAAAAGGATCACACATTACTGTTGCTTTGGTGTATGTGAACGGCATGTTACCTACTGGCAGTAATGAAGAGCACATCATGTTGGTTAAGAGGTCTCTAGATTCAGCATTGACTATCAAAGATCTCATATTTGCTCGATACTTTATGGGGATGGAAATCTCTCGATCAGATTCAGGGATCATGCTTAACCAACGGAAGTATGTGGTTGATATGCTATCCAATGCCGCATGGCCAACTGTAAAATCGCTAAGTTTACAATGCAAATAAAACTGATTTGAGCATTCATGATGGTGATATTCTTGAGGACCCGGAAGTCTACAGGAGATTGGTAGGTAGGATGCTTTACTTGACTATTACACGCCCTGACATTGCCTGTACAGTTCAACGATTAACTCACTTCATGGCAACTCCTCGTGCTCCTCATCTCAGAGCTGCTATGTTCTTGTTACGGTATTTGAAGGGCACTGTCAATTGCTCATTATTCTATCCAAGCTCAAGCTCTGTCCATGTCCGGGAGTATTCAGATGCGGACTGGGGATCTTGCAGAGATTCCAGCAGATCGTTGACAGGATATTGCGTCTTCCTAGGTGATTGTCTTGTATCCTGGAAGACAAAGAAGCAGAAAACAGTGTTGAAATCGTCAGCGAAAAGGGAATACAGGAGCATGTCTTCAACACGGAGTGAGGTGGTTTGGGTTATTGGTGTTTTACATGCAGGGACGGAACCAGGAATAAAAGTCTGGGTGTGCTAGATTTCCTTATGCCATAAAGAAAAATTATTGTTGAAAAAATTGAATGAAAATAGAGAAATATATATAGTAATGAAATTGATAGAATTAGATTTAGTATCTCTCATATAATTTATTGGGTACATAGTAAAAAAATTACTGTGAAAATTTTTGAAGGAAAATAGAGATATATAGTCACAAAATAGATAAAATTAGATGTAGATATTATTGATAAAAGAAAATAAAGCCAACTGATTGTTTGTTGTTAAAAGTGGAATTCAAACCTAACACTTGGGGGAGCTAATAAAAACACTAAGTACTATCAAGCTATGGCCAAGATCAGAAGCAATAAGAATACTACAGTAAGCTTCGTATCCATGAGGGGGGAGCTAATAACATATAAAGAAAAAATTAGAGAACAAATCACGATGGAATTGTGTGAGAGATTCGTTGCTCTAAACACTTTTAACATCGACCCTCGAGAAATCAAACACATAACAAATGAAATCTCGAATGTGCAAAATGAAAGTCTAATTAAAGAACCGACAGTAACCGAAATAAAGAATATTGTCTTCAGCATGGCGGAAGATAAGTCCCCAGAACCGGATGGCTTTCCTCCTGAATTTTACTCCAAGTATTGGGATATCGTGGGAAATTATGTCTGTAAAACAATCAAAGCGTTCTTCCACTCCGGAACGTTCCTCTCGGAAATAAATCAAACCTTTATAGCATTAGTACCAAAAGCAGAGAACCCACCAATATTCACCACTTTAGACCAATTAGCCTTTGTAACACTATTTATAAAATTATTACCAAACTGCTAGCTAATAGACTAAAACCAATACTCCCTAACATCATAAATCCTTTCCAAGGAGCTTTTGTAGAAGGAAGATCAATCCAAGACAACACGCTCATAGCCCACGAGGTTTTCCACTCCTTTCATAAGCGGAGGGGTAGTAAGGTGATGTGATTTAGACTTATAGATTTTTCTTATATTTTTCTATTTAAAAAGTGTCCCACATCGCTTGTAAACACATAGGAGGCTAGAGTTTCTCCTATATATTGTGTATGGTTTCCTATTTTTAATACAAGTTGAATTTTTGAGTTAAAAGTTGAGCACATTTGCTTCCATTGATTCCGGGTTAAGGATCATGTTTTTGGTGAGATGCTAAAAACAAAACCCTTTGGTGAGATGCCGAGGGAGACACCCTAGTGAGAGGCGAAGGTGTCGAAGGGTCGAGATCCTCAGAGTGCGATTCCGAGAGGAATGAGATCGATTGTGGGAGGTTCAAGGGTGAGAGGTCTGCGAATTTTGCCATACATATCCGGTTACTAGTAGAAAGTTCATCTCTTCAAATAAAGGAGGAGCCTCATTGTCGATCATGGCGGCTCGGAGAGTTCCCGAGCACGTCAAGTGGTATCAGAGCAACAACAAGGGTTCCTCAAGCTTTCGGGTCAAAATGTTGAAGAAAAAGTGTTCCAAGACTTTATCCGAAGAGTACATCCGATGGGCTATTCGAGCCTATGATGATGGGTATCTTCGTTGGAGTGACATGGGTGGGGCTACATATGATGTAGTTGATCAATTGCTCTGTAGGAGATATCGAAGGAGAAAGGCTCTAGAGGATGAGGCCTGGCATAAGAAGAAGGTTGAAACACCTTGGGAAGAGATCCGCAAGCTCGGGGAAGATTCAATGAAACAAGTAAAGGAAATTCGAAATCTTGTCACCTCATTGGGGTCAACGCAATCAAAGTCCACAACAGCCCCACCTCCCTCTTCAAAGATGACATCCTCTACGGCCATGGGTGTGACACTTGCGATCAAAGAAGCCAAGTTCAAGGATGTCCCGATTGAGATTTTGAAGGTCAACCCAAAGCTTAAGAAGGATGAAGAAATCATCCAAGTTCCCAAGGTTGCGCTTTCCTTAAAGGAGAAACGAATGCCAACCGACATGCCTAGCTTTCTGAATTCCATGTCAAGTAAGTGGTTAGATTCAACTTCTTTCATTATGTCTTGCTTGCCTTTCACGATTGAAGAAGAAGAAGGGATTCAAGATTCGTTGAAGGAAGAAGACGCATGTTCGAAGAAGTCTCTCGTTTCCATCACGGATTTGAGGACGAATCCTTTTCAAGGGGAGGAGGATGATGTGATCGTAGTTGCCCATGAGCTTGCATCTTTTTTTTATGTGTTTACAAGCGATGTGGGACACTTTTTAAATAGAAAAATATAAGAAAAATCTATAAGTCTAAATCACATCATCCTCCCCTCCTTTGAAAAAGATTCGTCCTCGAATCTTGCGTTGCCCTTCCGAAAAATACGATACGCCCCTGTACGTTGTATCTGCGTAAGGTATCGATGGTCGGTCCCGCAAAAGCTCTCGAATCCATAAGGCCCTTCCAAATGGTACATTACGCCCCTGTACGTTGGATCTGCGTAATTGTTGTAGGAGGAAAATCGAGTATGCAAATAAAATATAAAGTAAAGTACAGCAAACCAGATTCCGTCCCTTGCAAATAATTACAAGACCTCCTCCTGATGCAGCAGCGGAAAGTCAGGATCGATCCACGAGGAAGCGTGCCAGCGGATCCTAGGCAGCGGAAAAATCTCACAAAAGTCGACAACAGGGTCCTCGATCTCGACTAGGTTAGTCGATAGAAGATCGGACAGTCGAACAAAGCGCAGCAGAAAGCACAGGGGCTCGTCGATATCGACCAGAGGGTACTCGATATCGAGTAGGCTTCGTCGACGTCGAGTTGGGCTTTGTCGAGTACCTGCACACAGAAGCTACAGCGATGCTAGATCGAAGATCAGTAACTCGAGGTCGACCAGGCTTGGTCGAGATCGAGTAAGGGCAGAAAACTTAAAACGAAACGAAAGAAAATAAAGACAAGTGCTTTGGGATTTCGAACTAAACTTTAATGTAAAAGACTTCCAAGATTGGGGTTTGCAACAACGATAACCAAGCATGCATAAGGCAGAGATAAACAGATAATCATGTAAATTGCATCAAAGGACAAGCTTTCGCCTTTTCCAACAATTAGACAACTCTTTCAAGAAACCCTAATTGTCTCTACTAATTTTATGTTTACAATCCAAGTTGTTAACATGGATCTCCATTAGATGGGTAATAAACATATAAACAAGTAGTAGATGCTCAAAACACGATAAAAGTCGGGTCTTTACCTCAAACACGCATGGCTATCGTCGGGCTCGCCCCGATCCTAGAAGTGGGTGGACTACTCGCGCTTCATCGCAACCTCAGACATTGATTGATGAAAAGAAACTTGCATTAAACCAAACTCAAGAAAGTACAACCGAACAAAGACAACTTGCTCTCGCTCCTTTGCTCCACTCGGCCTCACTTTCTCTCTCTACTACTACTTCTCCTACTTGTGAATTGAATGACTAGAAATCAGCCCCATGGGCTTTATTTATAGGCTTCTAAACCTTGCTATTCAAGGATAGAAATCTCTATCTATATCTAAAATTATATCTAAAAGCTTTAAAGATAAATAAAAGCAATAACATAATTAAATCTAAATAAGGGAAATATGTCTAAAAGGTCTTCAAGTGGATAGATCTCTCTCTTCATGATGTATCTTGATAAAATCGGATAGAATCGGCAACCTTCGGCTCCAAGGAATCCCAATCTGAGTAGGATAGATCAAAACGCGTTACGCGGCTTCTGGAAGCTTCCTCGATCTCGAGTAAGGCTACTCGATCTCGAGTAGGATTGTCGGTCGACTGGTTTGTCTCGGCTAGCTGGTCCTCGACATGCTCGGGTGTGGTCTTCAGCTACTTCGTCGATCTTGAGGACCCCTCGTCGACATCGAGTAGAGAGGTTCGTCGACTAGGTTTGGCTTGGCTGATCGGGCAAGTCTTCTCGATGTGCTCGGTCCTGGCTCCACGTCTTTGTCGACCTCAAGTACCCGTACTCGATATCGAGTGGGGTGTGGAGTCGGGTTCTTCGTCTTCAGTTTCTCGAAATAGGCTCCTCGATGTTGGCAGGTGCCTAGGCATATCTTGTCGAGATCGACTAGGGTTAGTCGATGTCGAGTAGCTTTGTGCTCCAGTTCTCGCTTCTTGGTTTTCTCCCGAAATGTTTCCATATTCTGCAATATTAAACAGAAACTTATGTAGATCTCCATTTCTGACAAATAAGCATATACTACATAATTCCGACATATTCTCAACCCGAAATATGCAAAATGTAAAGAATATGGAACTAAAATATGCATAAAGACATGGCTACTTTGGAGACATCAAATCACCCCATACTTAGACTTGCTTGTCATCAAGCAATAACCAAACAATAACCAAGACCTACAACACATCCTTCAAGTCTTCGCCTTTGTCAAAAGCAACATCTCAAGTAGTAGCAATGTAAGACAAGTGAATTTAACGTCATCACACATAAATGAGCGATGCATAGGCTTAGGCAATATAAATCCAACCTCATAGGGATAATGTGTTTACACTCAGCTCTTAATGTGTTTAGGCTATGTATATCAACTCTCAACTCAATTCCATACACAATCTCATAAATATTGCAATTTAAACATGAATCCACTTCGCAACCAATTATGAAAATGCAACAAGAAATATCAGGAGGACTTCGCTCAATAGAAGTCTTCAAAGAAGATTCCATTCGGCGGGGTTGTAATGGGGCTTGGTAAGAAATAATAAGGAATTGAATTATTTGTCCATGTAGTGCTTAATAAAATTTCGGGAATCAAGACTCCTAAATCTCCAACACAACCAGACCATAACTTCTCAATCATATGCATCAACCAAACTCTCCAATGAAGTATGTAACCTTTCAAACTTTCTCAACCTCTCCAAAGTGTGTATCTTGTAAATAATGAAAGAAATAAGGTAAATTTGGCTCATTCACTTTATTCACAAATATATATACTTTTTTCTTCTTCATCTTTTTTGGATTTTTTTTTTCGAAAGAAAACTAAATAAAATAATACTAGTGCATTTATAATGTGAGCCAAAAATCCTTTTACATAATATGCATAGCAAGATAAAAATTTAAAACCATCCCATATCTCAATAATTTCAACAATCCTTCCTTCTTGAAATGCAACATAAGCTCATTCTTTCCACAAACCATTCTTTCAACCAACTCTAAGTCTTAATTCCCAAATGGGAGTTGGGCTCAATTCGACTAAGGAAAATTTTGTGGAGTTTGCAATAAAAGTCTCAGGCTAATGTTTTGGCTTCAAGCAAGGATAATGCAGGGTAGGTAAAGAGATGATAAAATTGGCTTAAAAGGTGCCTCCATCACTTAATTCTCATTAACATTAACATAAACATATATATGCATTGGCTTTGAATAACTATCACAACATTTAGAGATGCATAGGAAGAGTAAATACACTCAAGAAGGCAGAGGGATTTTTAATGTTCTCCCTATAAGGCCAAAATTCTCACTAGGACAATTTTTGTTGGATTTTAACCTTTAGCTTAGGATCATATGTGCTCAATTTCATCACAAGTTCACAATCCACATAAAAATCATTTTCGAGGACTTAGGCTAAACCTTCCAAACATGCCATAGGATTTACATGATCAAGTCAATTATTATTTATCATCATAGGACATCTAAGTTAGGGTATAAAAACTAAAGCAATGCAAAAATTTAAACATGCATATTTTTTTTATTTTTTTGACATTTTCTATTTTTTTTTTCTATGCAACTAAAAATAAGAATAAAGTATTGCAAAAGACTCAAATGCATAAAATTTAAACATGAATGCATAAAAATTTAAATTTCACCATGTAAAACCAAAAGCAAGACTAACACATATGATAATGATGATGATCCCTTCCCCCACCCCATACTTAAAATATACAGTGTCCTCACTGTATAAAATCAAATAAAAACAAGAGTAAAGGAAGGAACTCACAGAATAACACATCGAGGAAGGCGAATCAGTGCAGGTCGAGTAACTGGTTGGTCGATCTCGAGTACAGGTTACTCGATCTCGAGGAGCTTTTCTGCGTCCAGTGGAATCTGAAGTCGAGGAGCTTCTGGTGGCTTGTCGATGTCGAGTACGTCTACTCGAGGTCGAGTAACTTCTGGGCTTCTCCTCCTTGTCGTAATCGACTTGGCTTTTGTTGATTCCGACTGTTTTCAAGGGCTTCTTTATTCCACTTTTCGCAATCCTTATATGCTTGCCGACCTAAAAGTGTTAGATTGCACAAGAAACAAGACTATCCACATGAAATATTCTAAAAGACATAAAACCAAAACCAAAAACAAAAACCACAAAGTTCAAAAAGTCCCAAAATTCATAAAGTTTTATATACATGCTCTAGATTTTAGAGTCGCTAGGCCGACTTCTCCGTTTGCGCTCAAGGACCATTATTGTGGGGCCCGCTCATGCTTGACCCTTCTCCTGGATCATCTAGGTCCTGATGGTAGTATGTAAGCTCAACTAACAGGTGGTTGCTTGCATCATCTCCCTTCTCTTTCTTCTACTTCGTTCCAGCTCTTAGTTTTCGCAGATTCTCTCGCCATGGTGTCTTATCTCCCCTTAAATCATTGATAATTTTCTTTATGGACTGAGGGGGAGTAGAATTCATACCTGAACTTACCTTTTTGGACCCAAAACAGAAATCTTTGGGCTTGGGGCTAGTCGAGATCGAGTACTGTTGGTCGACCTCGAGTACAGGGACCCCATACTTAGGCTCTTGGCAAGTCAGTGGCTTAGCAGAGGTAGTCGACATCGACAAGTCTTGGTCGAGGTCGAGTAGCACCTTTGTCGAGATCGAGAAGCTCTTATCGACCTCGAGGACAGTGCTGACGCTTCCCTCCGTTGTTTGCTTGGTCCCGTGGTTGTTGATGCTTTTCACCTCCAGCCATGAAATTTCCTCTTTTGCAGGGCCAAAAGAGAAATCCAAAACCTCATCGCCTATGGTGAAGGTGAGCGATCTATTCTTGACACTTATTCTGGCATTTGCAGTAGCTAAGAATGGTCTACCAAGAATAATAGGGCTAGTAGGATCTTCAGCACAGTCAATGATAAGGAAATCTGCTGGAATAAAGAATTTACCAACCTGGACAGGGACGTTCTTAACTATACCTGTAGGGATGACTATTGTATTGTTCGCCATGTATAGTTTGGCATCCACAGGTTCTATGCATCATATCTTTACCTTCCGCCAGATTGATAAAGGCATGATGCTCACACTTGCTCCTAAATCGCACAGAGAATCAAATTTATATTGTCCAAAACCCACAGTAACAGAGAACTTACCAGGGTCAGGTCTCTTTTCAGGGAAGTGGAGTACTTTGCATTCACTTGCGATCTCTGAAATGGATCGCTTCTTGCTCAGAATTTCCTTCAGAAATTTGACATATCCAAGCATCTCTTGCAGGGCTTCTGTAAAAGGAATAGAAACATTCAGTTCTTGCAGCATATTAACAAATCTGGTAAACCTACCTGCAGTGGGATCTTTCTGTGCTTTTGAAGGGAAAGGCAGTGGCTTTTTCTGTTTCAGAGCCAGATCAGTTGTCGGAGGTGTTGCAGAGTCGTCGACGTCGGGCATATGCTGCTCCTCGATCTCGACCACGGGCTCCTCGACATCGAGTAGGGTGATCGACCTGGAGTTGCTGGTCTGCGCAGTGGAGTCCGAGCTCAGCTTTTGGTCTGTGTCGAGTAGCGGCTTGTCGATATCGAGTACACCCTCCTCGAGATCGAGTTGGTTTTGCTTTGTCTCGAGTTGCTTCTCTGCCTTGCTTTGCTGTTTCCCGACCTCTGGCTCGTGTAATTGATGCCCACTCCTGAGTTTGATAGCTGCGACGTGTCCGATCTTCCCTTTAGGATTTGATTCTGTTTGCCCAGGGAGCTGTTCGGATGGTCGAGGGATCTGTGCAGTGATTTGACCCATCTGCGTCTCTATTCCTCTTTTCCAGATGTCCAGTTCCCCAAATTTTGTAGTGATGTTCTGGAACTGGTTGTTGATGGTGCCCTGATTCCGACGCATCTCCTCAACGATCAGCTGCAGATCATCCTTCTTTTGATCCCTTTCTGGATGTCCTGGAGCTCTGTAGGATGGGGGATTCCTAGGAGGGCCTTGGTTCCACTGTGGTTGATAGAACCTTTGATCTCCCATATAGCGATTGGGACCCCCCGCGTAAGCTGCCTCTTCATGTGTCTCTGCCATTCTGACTTGCTCCGTGTGTGGGCACTCAGTAGTGGTGTGCCTATGTGATCCGCATTCGATGCAAGGCTGATTGATAGATAGATATTTGACTTGCTTGAGGAGCTTGCGATTCTGATCTCTATAGAACTGCTCTCTAACATCTGGGTCGATCTTCTTTGCTGGCTCATAGAGTGGCATAGATGGTGCTGGCCTAGCGTAGGAGTTCTCCTCATAGTTTGCAGTAGACCCATATTTGTTGTCATAATTAGTGAGCTTGTCTAGCACTCCCCATGCGTTAATTGGCGGCATCGTCAGATACTCATAGCGAGTATAATGGTTGATTCTGTCCTTAGTGATTTGATCAAAGGAGTTGAAGAAGATCTCCTTAATGATGTAGGGTGGTTGTCCATGAGTAGGGCAAGATCGCAGCAGTTCTTTGTAGCGTTCCCATGCCTTTGCCAGCGGTTCCCCTTGCTTCTGTTTGAAAGCGGTGATTTTCTGGCGGAGAAGTGCTGTCTTGGCAGGTGGGAAGAATTTATTCAGAAACTCTTGCTCTACATGGGCCCATGTGGTGAGTGATCTTGGTTTCAGACCTTCAAGCCACTTCAGTGCAGGCCCAGCGAGAGACCAGCGAAAAGCTTTCATCTTGACATATTCCAGAGTTGTACCTTCAGCAAGAGTACGACACATGTCAGAAAAATTGGTAATATGTTCAAGAGGACACTCATTAAATTTGCCATAAAAAGCATTATTTTTAAGCTCTATCAGAAATTGAGTGCGAATTTCAAAGGAGTTATCTGGGATTAGAATCGCCGATTCAGGCACGATGAGAGTTGGATGCATAATATCCTCAGCAGTAGTTGGATATTAGGCAAGCTCAGCTTCTGCTTGCCTTGCGCGCTCAGCTTCTTGTTCCCTCACCGCCCTTTTATTGGCGACAATGGTATCTTTTGCGGCTAGCTCCCTTGTAAACCTTGCAATCAGTTGTTCTTGTGTTTCAGCGGCCGCCATGATCCTTTTGAGTTTAGAGTGGATGTGTAGGTAACGCTCTGGTTCGTCTAAGCTGTCAAACTCAGGTTGTAGACCAGAACGGCGCATACACCTATATAGTAACTCAAAGCAGATGTGAGATTTAACTACCTAAGGCGCGAATGATAACCTCCCCGGCAACGGCGCCAATTTGTTGGAGGAAAATCGAGTATGCAAATAAAATATAAAGTAAAGTACAACAAACCAGATTCCGTCCCTTGCAAATAATTACAAGACCTTCTCCTGATGCAGCAGCGGAAAGTCAGGATCGATCCACGAGGAAGCGTGTCAGCGGATCCTAGGCAGCGGAAAAATCTCACAGAAGTCGACAACATGGTCCTCGATCTCGACTAGGTTAGTCGACAGAAGATCGGACAGTCGAACACAGCGCAGCAGCAAGCACAGGGGCTCGTTGATATCGACCAGAGGGTACTCGATATCGAGTAGGCTTCATCGGCGTCGAGGTGGGCTTTGTCGAGTACCTGCACACAGAAGCTACAACGATGCTAGATCGAAGATCAGTAACTCGAGGTCGACCAGGCTTGGTCGAGATCGAGTAAGGGCAGAAAACTTAAAACGAAACGAAAGAAAATAAAGACAAGTGATTTGGGATGTCGAACTAAACTTTAATGTAAAAGACTTCCAAGATTGGGGTTTGCAACAACGATAACCAAGCATGCATAAGGCAGAGATAAACAAGTAATCATGTAAATTGCATCTAAGGACAAGCTTTTGCCTTTTCCAACAATTAGACAACTCTTTCAAGAATCCCTAATTGTCTCTACTAATTTTATGTTTACAATCCAAGTTGTTAACATGGATCTCCATTAGATGGGTAATAAACACAAAAACAAGTAGTAGATGCTCAAAACACGATAAAAGTTGGGTCTTTACCTCAAACACGCATGGCTATCGTCGGGCTCGCCCCAACCCTAGAAGTGGGTGGACTACTCGCGCTTCATCGCAACCTCAGACATTGATTGATGAAAAGAAACTTGCATTAAACCAAACTCAAGAAAGTACAACCGAACAAAGCCAACTTGCTCTCGCTCCTTTGCTCCACTCGGCCTCACTTTCTCTCTCTACTACTACTTCTCCTACTTGTGAATTGAATGACTAGAAATCAGCCCCATGGGCTTTATTTATAGGCTTCTAAACCTTGCTATTTAAGGATAGAAATCTCTATCTATATCTAAAATTATATCTAAAAGCTTTAAAGATAAATAAAAGCAATAACATAATTAAATCTAAATAAGGGAAATATATCTAAAAGGTCTTCAAGTGGATAGATCTCTCTCTTCATGATGTATCTTGATAAAATCGGATAGAATCGGCAACCTTCGGCTCCAAGGAATCCCAATCCGAGTAGGATAGATCAAAACGCGTTATGCGGCTTCTGGAAGCTTCCTCGATCTCGAGGAAGATAAATCTATAAGTCTAAATCACATCATCCTAGCCTCCTATGGGTTTACAAGCGACATGGGACACTTTTTAAATAGAAAAATATAAGATAAATCTATAAGTCTAAATCACATCATCCTCCCCTCATTTGAAAAAGATTCGTCCTCGAATCTTGCGTTGCCCTTCCGAAAAATATGATACGCCCCTGTACGTTGGATCTGCGTAAGGTATCGATGGTCGGTCCCGCAAAAGCTCTCGAATCCATATGGCCCTTCCAAATGGTACATTACGCCCCTGTACGTTGGATCTGCGTAATGCACTTCAATGGTTGGTCCTGCACAAAACTCCAACGGATGGTTGTGGATGCTTGTGACAACAACACAAAAAGATTGAGGAACCCTAGCCGGAAGCTCTGATACCACTTGATGTGCTCGGGAACACTCCGAGCCTCCAGGATCGACGACGAGGTTCCTCCTTTATTTGAATAGATGAACTTTCTACTTGTAACCGAATATGTATGGCAAGATCCGCATGCCTCTCACCCTTGAATCTCCCACACTCGATCTCAATCCTCTCGAAATCACACTCTGAGGATCTCGACCCTTCGACACCTTCGCCTCTCACTAGGATGTCTCCCTCGGCCTCTCACCAAAGGGTTTTGTTTTTAGCATCTCACCAAAAACATGATCCTTAACCCGGAATCAATGGAAGCAAATGTGCTCAACTTTTAACTCAAAAATTCAACTTGTATTAAAAATAGGAAACCTTACACAATATATAGGAGAAACTCTAACCTCCTATGTGTTTACAAGCGATGTGGGACACTTTTTAAATAGAAAAATATAAGAAAAATCTATAAGTCTAAATCACATCATAAGGGATGGATGTCACTAAAATTGGATATGGAGAAAGCATACGATAAAATCAACTGGAAATATATTGAGGCATCCCTAAAGAAATTTGACTTCCATCCCCAATGGATCCAATGGGTGATGAAATGTATAACCACCCCTACTCTATCGGTCTTGGTCAATAACATACCAAGTAAACCGTTCAAACCTCAAAGAGGCATAAGACAGGGAGATCCACTTGCTCCCTACTTATTTGTCATAGTCATGGAAAGCTTAGCCAGAGAGCTCCTATTAGAATCTGCTCATGAGGATGCTCTTGTTGGAATCAAACTCACCCCTAATGGACACTCTATACCTTTCCTAACATTCGCGGATGATACGCTCATATTCGCTGAAGCATCTCATAAAAGTCTTGATACCATCAAAAACATAATTAACGACTTCTCCAACAAGTCGGGTTTAACCATTAACTACTAAAAGAGCACAATCCAATTCTCAAAAAATGTTGAGCCGAGTAAAGCTAGAAGCCTGACTCATCAGATGAACATCCCAGTTGCTAGGAGTATGGAAAAATATCTAGGGATTCCAATAATAAATGGCAGGGTCAAAAACTGTGTTTTTGATGAGGCCATACAGAACCTAAAAAAAACAGCTTCCTAAATGGAAGGCTCGTCTCTATCTCAAGCGGGAAGAACAACCCTGATAAAAGCTAATCTCAGCTCAAAAACCAACTAACTGATGCAAAGCTTTCTCCTCCCTAAGACGGTCCTCAGAAAGATTGATCAGGTAAATAAAAACTTTTTCTGGAACAAAACTCACAATGAACGATACAACCCTCTGATTAGTTGGGATAAAATCTGCTCTCCCAAATCCTCAGGTGGATTAGGTATCCGTACAGCTGAAGAGCAGAACATCTCTCTTCAGATGAAACTTCTATAGAAAATCTACACTCTGTAACACCCCTTCTTAGAACACCAAAGAGATGTTGCAGCGCCAGCAATTACGCAGACTTTAATGTCTTTGTAACCGCCTTAGGCTTATAGGGACATGCAACCATACTCCCATAAACAAGATGATAGTAAGCAAACATTAAATAAGCGGAAGACTTAAATATAAAATAACATTCTAAAATAAATTAAGTTACCCAAAACAAAGGGGTCCAAAACAATACCCAAATTGATGAAATAGTAGCAGCGGAAACAATAAAATAAATCTTATAATTTCTGAAGTTTGTACCTTAAGTCAAAAACACAATAAATTGAAAACAATGAAATCCTTTATTCTTCAGCGCCTCAAGACCATTTACCTAAACCTGCTGATTAGTGGCTGAGGTGTAGTATGCAAACCAGGGACCCCAGCCGTCCAAAGAAAAAAATAGGACGGTTAGTCTTTTTACGACTAGCAAGCAGCAGAAAGTAAAATGTTCAAGACTCCGTCTACCACCTATTGACCATAAAAGGGTATTGGTGATTGTAGACTAAAATATAAATTAGGAGTAAATATTTATGTGGGACCTGACTCGTTTGATCAAAATAAAATAAAATAACAGGATGATCCAAAAGGACCGAGTGTTTGAATGGGATGCGGATCCGGAGATCCTAGAGAATCATATTCTGAGTACGGAAAGAATATGATATAACGTCACTGAAAGTGGATCACCTATTAGTAAGTAATGTACAACACAATAATAGTAATAACACAATATACACAACATTATCGTTTACTTAGGACAAGTGATACCGGCCTCGGCCGCATATACTGGGCGGATGACCTACTACCCTTAGGTAGATGTACCCATTCGAGAGATTTGCAATTTCGAAGGGGCATCTCATGAGACGTTTATAGAGCAAGGTATAACCGAACCTTGACCTGACTTTACCCTTTTTCCATTATTTAAGACACATCATAATATCAATAACAACAACAACAACAACACTAATAATAACACAACTCGTATAAGTACCAATCCACAAATACATGCTAGGTGACCACAAAAGCATGATGTACACTTTAGATCTATAAAGTGCACGAAATAATATAACTGACAAGTATGGATATTCAAAACCAATAATATACCATACTTAACTAGCATGAAGGAACAAAATGGACAAATCATGCTTTTTAGGAAGTTCGGGCATTTAATGTAATTTTCTCAAACAATAGGATCAAATTATAATTACCCGAGTTGACATGCTATGTAAGATTAAGGAATTGATAAATAGCAACAAACTGAACTAACTTGCATATTTACCACAAACTCATAGCATGGAACTTATAAAGGACACAAAAAGCAATAATTGCGTAAAAGGCACGAAATTTGCAGAAATGCACTGATTGAACCAAACTACTTGCCTTAATCCGACGAAATGCTGATTCGTGGTTGAGCAAAATAATCTGATAAAGGACCTGAGATTTTTACAGAATTAAATAGGGTATTAGTAACTTTTTAGAATTTACGGAAACGGCAACGTAACTTTTAAAAAGTACAAAACTTACCCTTGCTTTTCCCAAAAGCCAACCCGATTCTGTCTCACAATCTCAGGAGCTGTAAAGGTTGTAAACTGTTCCAAAACAGTAGGTAGGTTAGATTAAACATCGCATACTTGTTCGAACTCGACAACTTGCGATGAATAGAGCGGATCTTACCCAAACGAGACTCGAAAACGTCCAAGTTTCGAGCTTATGAACCCTTGGATATTGTATGAATCTGAAAGGAATAATTTTGGTCAGATAACAGCCCTTGGATTGAAGGAAAGAAAGAAAAACGAACATAAATCACGTTTTTCTGAACTATAGAAACACTGCTCACCAGTCAAGTTCAAGGCTGTGTTGCGATCGCCTCGAAGAAGGTATGAAGTAACGGACAAATGGGTTCAATACAGGGTGTTGCAATCTTTCTGATGCAGTCCGATTCGTTGGCGTCGGACAACGGTGCTGGTGGTGGCGGAGCCAGAAAGTAGGCTTGTCGAACACTGTTCTGCAGAAACTTCCGATCGCGTTTTCGCATACCTCCCGGTGATCCGCTGCTATGGCGCCTTCACGGTGGTTGCCTGGGTGTTGGAGGAGACCAGTGGTGGCGGCCTTCAGCCCTGGTGTCGCCGGAATCGCGGTCGAGGGTGATCGGAGATAGTTGGTGATTTGTGATCTTCGGTCGCTGTTGATGGGTTTGTAGAGAATGAATGGGAAAGGTTTATGGCGAGAGGGTTAACTGGAATAGAAGAATGCAGCGTTCTCTTCAGGTTGACCTAATTTGAATCCCCTAAAGATAGAGATCTGGGGTTGAAAGATTTGGCCAAAGATCAATAGTTATCACTCGGTTAAAGATAGAATTTGTTTTAAAAAAATCTGATCTCTGCTTCTCCCGTGTGCTGTTTCTGGGCTCGTCTCGGAATGGGCCGGCTTATAACTGAAGCCGAAGTGTATATCCTATACACTTATATACACATTTTTGGTGTTTACACTATATCACATATATATATACACTATTTACGTATGTACATAAATAATATATACACATATATAACCTAGTTACTCACTAATTTACCCATAAATTAATATATAAATAATATTTGTATATTCTTTAATTTATTTAAATAAGTTAAATAAATTAATTTCCCACATTTCACATTATAAAAGGTGAAGTAACTATCTTACGAACTTGACACATTAGGAAAAAGGAAACAATTCCGACTTTTATTTAATTAAATTCTAAAATTAAATAAACGGAAATACGAGGGTATTTCATATCTCCCCACAAAAAAGAAGTTTCGTCCCGAAACTTAAGCACGAAAAAAAAAAGAAAGGTCGGATGTAGAGAGAAACTTTATATTTTTGGAATGCTTTGATGTTTAATCAGGTGAGAGAGAAAATGAGTTCTCGACTTTGTTTAGAGGGATCGACATCTTTAACTCGGGTCATTTTTTTTTAAAAATTTTATGTTGACTATAATTGTGCTAGGATGGGTACTGGTTGCAGAAGCACCCAATACTTAATGGACTTCAGAAATTGTGTTAAGGATTTGGAATCCTCCTTTTTGGATTTTCTCCTTTATATCATAGGACCCATTGCAGGGTTATGACATTTATATTTGGATTGTTGAGATCAGGAAGAGGGGTAAGTCGCCCAACTACCGTAACTCGAATACATTCCTAGCTTGTTTTCCTTACTAGAATCAGATGGAGGGCAAGTGTAGGGAAAGAGGGAAAAGAGAAAATATATGGACCATTACATGAAACACATATGAGTAGATAGAGGATGAGATTTGAAATCTGATGGGGACATATAGAGTAATATGATCTTAACTCATTGTTGCAAGAGCAAAACAACTTAATTACATCCAACGCAATTAGTTGTGCACCGAACTCATCATGATCAAAGTCTGAGAATTATTTCACAAGCAATAACTAAAATCCTTTTAATGTACGCCTAAGCACATATAATTGATGCAATGCTAATACTGTGAGTTGAAAAGCGATCGTAGTTAAGTTGTCGTTGTTAGGGGTTAGTAACTCATACCACACAACGAATATGGTTTTCCAGTTTACCATTGGCTTTCATCTCAACCTCATTTGGTTCCCTTTTCCAGGTTACCAAATGATCCGGATAGGTTTTGAAGGCAACCACTATAGGTAAAACTAGCCAACCCATTTCGTATGTGTTGAGTGCTCAATAATGGACGATTCTTCTATTGGTCTTCTTTGTCTTCGATGATTGATGCGTTGTTCGGTGTGTTATATAATCCATGATCTTCTTTGTCTTCTTTTGATCTTCTTCTATCAGACGGATGCACGATATATTTTATGAAAATAAAAGAAAGGAAAAACATTGGGGATCTCTTCCTCAGACATTAACCAGAGAGTTCGGAACATGATCACAATAATGTCATCAAGACATTACCCCTAGATCGGTTGGGGGAATATCGAATCATAGATAAGATACGGATGAAAAAACACATCGAAGGATTAGAGCTTTACCTCAACAATCAAGTAAAACACGAGATAACTAATCGATCCCTAACTCAACAACCTATGTGTGCATTAATGTATAACAGAAATAGGGATAATCCCTAGAATAGGAGATGGTTTTCGATCCCTAACTTTAAGAAATTCTTTTGCAGGATAAGTCTCTTTGTCCAACTTGCAATCGTAATTTCTTGCTGGGGCGTTCGAATCAAGACATCTGCTACAACATTGGTCTTCCATCCACTCACGTTGAGATTCTTTCGAGTAACAATGTACTCCAGCTCTTATGATATGTGAAGATTTGGCACCGACCATCGTAAAGATTTTTTTATCGAGATTTTCAAAGCAGGTACAACAACAGCTAGATCCAACCCTTGCACTAGCTAACTCTTTTCATACTGCTTGAGTTGCTTGGAAGCAAATGTGATCACCCTATCATCTTACGGCATCACCCATTTAGATCTTTCTTATAAACATCATTATACACCAGGTATTCTTCCCCGTCTCTCATCAATGTTATAATCGGCACAATGATCAACCTTTTCTTCATATATATATATATATATATATATATATATATATATATATATATATATATATATATATATATATATATATATATATATATATATATATATATATATATATATATATATATATATATATATATATATATATATATATATTTTGCCTTGCTCGCACTTCTTCTTTCAAACAATCTTCTCCCTTTACCAACAAAGAGGTAAGCGGCGGGACCAATTTTAGAGAATCATTCCAAAAACCTCCAATAGTATCCCTTAAGTCTTGGAAAACTTTACCTTAACATTCTTTTGCCGAACCCAGTGTTTTATCGCTTACATTTTCTAAGGATTTATCATCACTCTCTCATCAGATATGATGAGACCTAGAAAAGTCACCTGCCTGATCCAAACGTCCCGTTCAACAAATTTAGCATAAGCTGATGTTGCCGAAACACTGACAGTGCCATTTGAAGATACTTCTTGTAGTCTCTCTACTTGAAGAATAAATCAATGTCTTTGATAAACACCATGCACTACGAACTTGCCCTTGTACTTATGAAATCACTTGCTCATTATCTCCATAAACATATTTGAGACTTGATCAAACCAAACAACCTCACTACAACCTTAACATCCCCGTGTTTGGTCCTAAATGAAATCTTTAAAATGTTCTTCTCATGAATCTGTAGTTGATTAAATCTTGATTGAAGACCGATCTTGTAGTACACTGTATCGGAATGTATCTAGTCTAGCGATTCATCAATCCACGACCACATACACCTATTCTTTATCATCACATAGTTTGACACCGAATAACTGATGCATAGCTAGAACGATGTATCTTTCTTCTTCATGAACAACAATATTGGACTACCTCAGGCGACGCACGTGGCATGGTATAACCCTTCTCCAATAGATTCTCTAATTGAGACTTCAGCTCCTTCATCTCAAGGGGTGAGATACGATATGGAGCTTTGGAGAGTGGATACGTCCCTGGTTCTAGACCAATAGTAAACTCAACAAAGCGGTTCGGTGGTAACTCGGTAATGTCATCAGAAAATACGTCGGGAAATTCCCGAATCACTGGAATATCGGAGATTGTGACCGTCTCGGACTTAGAGTCCGGTAAATAGCATAATAGGCCCACACAGCCTTGTCGCAGTAGCCTCGCTGCCTGCATCATGTTAATAATATGGCCGTTCTCAACGGAAACGCGCCCGCGGAATTGCACACGCATGTGCCATCCGGTGATAAGGTCACAATCATCCGCTCGGAGTCATACACCGCACACGCCATGTTGCACTCACCAATCCATTCCTAAGATGACATCCAGCGGCATAAGCGGAATCACCACTAACCCAGAGTCGAAGTCTTGACATTCACTCGTGATAGGAAATTGGTTCAACATCTTCGTTCCTATCATTGTCCCCTCTTTTAGAGAGTTCAACCCTAAACGGTTTGTCTAAAGGCACACTACCTAACTGAAATCTATGGACAACACTCTAAGCCACAATAGAATGAGTAGCTCTCAAATCGAGGGAATATAGATTAACTCAATTTGGTAGTACATAGTACATTGAGTTATTGGTGCGTTGGCATTGACCTCATGCCTCATCACATATAACCTCTTGTATAGGTTAAATGGTCCAATTATGTTGTGTCCGCCCTCAATGTCCATATAGATGTCTAGGGAAGGGTAATCTATTTGCAACCTTTGTTGTCTTGGAGGCTAGTGAGGGCTTCGTAGCATCTCGTTTCTTTCTCAACTGCTTTCATCCATATAGGCGTATGAGTAAAAACTCTCCTTTCTTCTCCTTCCTTAGAGAAGTTGTACTGCAATTGCTAGTGATGGGCCGATTGAAGGTTTGAATCCAACCGGTTTCTACCACAAACCAACTTCATTCTCTTGGCAGAAAACATTAATGTGCAACCTTTCCTAATTGGTGCACATAATACTCAAAAGACCTCACCATAGAGATAGCATTTGATGTCATTTATACCTTGTTCACTTATATGACATCCAAAATTTCACCCAATTATAATTACTCTCAAAACCAATGTAAAACCAATTCATACTTATATCGTGTCATAACTTCAAACAACATTACGAGGAGTCTCAAAGTTTTCAAATGCGGAGAATACTATGTCTTAGAAATGGCTACTGGGCATCTAGGGACACGCAGGTCCTTCACCCATTATTGAATTGAAATATTGCCTTAAGTCCCTCTAGCTTTTCTTTAATAATGAGGGTTTCCATAAACAGGAAAGTAGTATCCACGACGTATGCCCGACAATGGATTCAAATACTTAAATATGACACCTCGGTTGATGTCATACTCCAAATCTTCCTCCATTTTCTTGTCGAGTGCTTGTAGCTCTACAACCCTTTGTAGCTTCTCTGTCTGCCACTTCATTTGCCATGGGGTTGTTACATCACTTGTTGAAGGTAGGCCATGGATCATTCGATACCTCCACTCTCGTATACGCTCATTCACTTCACTAAGATGATCCAATGTCTCACAAATGAGGTGTTCTAGTCGGAGATATCTCTTTTCTCCGGCCTCCATGCGACCAACACAATGCTTCTCATAAGTATAGATCGGTGACATTTCAATCATGGTTTTCCTTACCAAATTGTAAGGTTGCGGCTCCATCTTGTAGCAAATGACATTCATTGGTGGAAGCACATCATCAGATAGGACCATTGTTCCTTCCAACTTGTAGTCCGGACCAAAGCGTATCATACGGCGCCAATAGTTGATGGCATCAACCGTAGGGCGCATGAGTAGCATAAGTCGATGAGTGTCCGTCCGAAGAGTATTCGCCAAGTCCTCCCACTTCCTCAACTCCATATCACAAAACCTCTTATAAGGGTGAATCCATTCTGCAGAATCTGGAAGATAGACTCGTGGTTCCATATTGCGCGATTGAATTGCGAGGCGAGTCATGGAAAAGTTGATCGAGCTGTAGTATGGCCTCGGTGCAGCTAAGGGGACGATTTCTCCCCCATTGGTTGCACTCTCTCCAGGCAGGATTGCAGACATCTAAAAAATGCATTATGAGAGTGTCAATACCCAAGTTGACATAACTTAAGGTCGAACTACTAACGACTCTAAGATTACAGGTTAGGTACTTGAGGGCTAGAATGTTTTAAAATTTAAAACACTTAAATCACCATGATATGAAATGCACACATTTTTTTTTAAATAAAATTTTAAATACCTTTATCATTATTTATGAAATACATTTATTAATATTAATATTTTTATTTATTACTATCATTATTATAAAGTTTCAAACACCTCCAAGTTTTTTTTTAATACCTTTTTTTTTTAAAAAAAACAAAATTTTATTTAAATACTCGTGATCATAAAGAAAACATTCCTACATTTAAAATAGTTTTGAAATATATTTTCTTTTACAAAGTTTAATTTAAATTTAAATTCTTGTAAAAAAAAATATTTATACATTTAAATTAGGTTTATAATAACTCTTTTTTTTTTTAACACAAACCTTTTTAAATACATTTTTAAATACATTTGAATCCCTTTTAAAGTTATAAAACACATATTTTTACTTTATTAAAAACCATAAGCTCTGATACCACCTTCTGTAACACCCCTTCTTAGAACACCGAATTAAGAGATGTTGCAGCGCCAGCAATTACGCAGACTTTAATGTCTTTATAACCGCCTTAGGCTTATAGGGACATGCAACCATGCTCCCATAAACAAGATGATAGTAAGCAAACATTAAATAAGCGGAAGACTTAAATATAAAATAACATTCTAAAATAAATTAAGTTACCCAAAACAAAGGGGTCCAAAACAATACCCAAATTGATGAAATAGTAGCAGCGGAAACAATAAAATAAATCTTATAATTTCTGAAGTTTGTACCTTAAGTCAAAAACACAATAAATTGAAAACAATGAAATCCTTTATTCTTCAGCGCCTCAAGACCATTTACCTAAACCTGCTGATTAGTGGCTGAGGTGTAGTATGCAAACCAGGGACCCCAGCCGTCCAAAGAAAAAAATAGGACGGTTAGTCTTTTTACGACTAGCAAGCAGCAGAAAGTAAAATGTTCAAGACTCCGTCTACCACCTATTGACCATAAAAGGGTATTGGTGATTGTAGACTAAAATATAAATTAGGAGTAAATATTTATGTGGGACCTGACTCGTTTGATCAAAATAAAATAAAATAACAGGATGATCCAAAAGGACCGAGTGTTTGAATGGGATGCGGATCCGGAGATCCTAGAGAATCATATTCTGAGTACGGAAAGAATATGATATAACGTCACTGAAAGTGGATCACCTATTAGTAAGTAATGTACAACACAATAATAGTAATAACACAATATACACAACATTATCGTTTACTTAGGACAAGTGATACCGGCCTCGGCCGCATATACTGGGCGGATGACCTACTACCCTTAGGTAGATGTACCCATTCGAGAGATTTGCAATTTCGAAGGGGCATCTCATGAGACGTTTATAGAGCAAGGTATAACCGAACCTTGACCTGACTTTACCCTTTTTCCATTATTTAAGACACATCATAATATCAATAACAACAACAACAACAACACTAATAATAACACAACTCGTATAAGTACCAATCCACAAATACATGCTAGGTGACCACAAAAGCATGATGTACACTTTAGATCTATAAAGTGCACGAAATAATATAACTGGCAAGTATGGATATTCAAAACCAATAATATACCATACTTAACTAGCATGAAGGAACAAAATGGACAAATCATGCTTTTTAGGAAGTTCGGGCATTTAATGTAATTTTCTCAAACAATAGGATCAAATTATAATTACCCGAGTTGACATGCTATGTAAGATTAAGGAATTGATAAATAGCAACAAACTGAACTAACTTGCATATTTACCACAAACTCATAGCATGGAACTTATAAAGGACACAAAAAGCAATAATTGCGTAAAAGGCACGAAATTTGCAGAAATGCACTGATTGAACCAAACTACTTGCCTTAATCCGACGAAATGCTGATTCGTGGTTGAGCAAAATAATCTGATAAAGGACCTGAGATTTTTACAGAATTAAATAGGGTATTAGTAACTTTTTAGAATTTACGGAAACGGCAACGTAACTTTTAAAAAGTACAAAACTTACCCTTGCTTTTCCCAAAAGCCAACCCGATTCTGTCTCACAATCTCAGGAGCTGTAAAGGTTGTAAACTGTTCCAAAACAGTAGGTAGGTTAGATTAAACATCGCATACTTGTTCGAACTCGACAACTTGCGATGAATAGAGCGGATCTTACCCAAACGAGACTCGAAAACGTCCAAGTTTCGAGCTTATGAACCCTTGGATATTGTATGAATCTGAAAGGAATAATTTTGGTCAGATAACAGCCCTTGGATTGAAGGAAAGAAAGAAAAACGAACATAAATCACGTTTTTCTGAACTATAGAAACACTGCTCACCAGTCAAGTTCAAGGCTGTGTTGCGATCGCCTCGAAGAAGGTATGAAGTAACGGACAAATGGGTTCAATACAGGGTGTTGCAATCTTTCTGATGCAGTCCGATTCGTTGGCGTCGGACAACGGTGCTGGTGGTGGCGGAGCCAGAAAGTAGGCTTGTCGAACACTGTTCTGCAGAAACTTCCGATCGCGTTTTCGCATACCTCCCGGTGATCCGCTGCTATGGCGCCTTCACGGTGGTTGCCTGGGTGTTGGAGGAGACCAGTGGTGGCGGCCTTCAGCCCTGGTGTCGCCGGAATCGCGGTCGAGGGTGATCGGAGATAGTTGGTGATTTGTGATCTTCGGTCGCTGTTGATGGGTTTGTAGAGAATGAATGGGAAAGGTTTATGGCGAGAGGGTTAACTGGAATAGAAGAATGCAGCGTTCTCTTCAGGTTGACCTAATTCGAATCCCCTAAAGATAGAGATCTGGGGTTGAAAGATTTGGCCAAAGATCAATAGTTATCACTCGGTTAAAGATAGAATTTGTTTAAAAAAAATCTGATCTCTGCTTCTCCCGTGTGCTGTTTCTGGGCTCGTCTCGGAATGGGCCGGCTTATAACTGAAGCCGAAGTGTATATCCTATACACTTATATACACATTTTTGGTGTTTACACTATATCACATATATATATACACTATTTACGTATGTACATAAATAATATATACACATATATAACCTAGTTACTCACTAATTTACCCATAAATTAATATATAAATAATATTTGTATATTCTTTAATTTATTTAAATAAGTTAAATAAATTAATTTTCCACATTTCACATTATAAAAGGTGAAGTAACTATCTTACGAACTTGACACATTAGGAAAAAGGAAATAATTCCGACTTTTATTTAATTAAATTCTAAAATTAAATAAACGGAAATACGAGGGTATTTCACACTCAACCAAACAACATATGGGTAAAAGTAATCAACGAAAAATACCTCCGAAATAAAAATATCAATGACCTCACCATCCACAATACATCTTGGCAATTTGGCCGTCTTCTGAAACTTAAAGATCAGTTCCAAGAAGGCCTTCTATGGATCATTGGGAATGGTGAAAAGGTCAATATTTGGTCGGATCCATGGGTACAGGAGGGCACCTTAGATAGATATAGAGGTGACCATGGTTCTGACATGACGGTGTCCCAATTACTAACACAAGATCATAAATGGAATACAAATCTCCTACACCAATTATTTCCAGCCCAGCTTGTTCACCAAATCGAACAAATACAGCTTCCGGATTGGAACACCCCAGATAGATTAATTTGGAAATATAGTAGAGATGGAACCTTTACTACTAAACGCTCTGCTAAACCCATAACCCCCCACAACCCAGCTACTGACAGTAACTCATGGATCTGGAAGCTTCATGTCCCTCCACGAATCCAGTAATTCATCTGGAAAATTTCTATAGATGGATTAGCTACAAAAGAAAGATTAAATAGATTTTTCAATAGAGTCCCCTCTAGTTGTTGTTTATGTGGCACGAGAGAAGAAGACAATGATCATTTGTTCCTCTTCTGCTCATATACAAAAGCAATTATAAATAAATATGAAGTAGAAACGAGGAACTCTTTCATTGGCATCGGGTTCCCCCGAGATCCACCAAGAACATGGAAGCTATCTATAAAAGCAATATACATTTTGAAAAATTATGCATCATTTGGCATACCATTTGGGAAGCCAGAAACAACAGTATCTTTAGAAATAAAAATATAGAAAGCATAGAGACTACTGATATTAAGGCAAACAAAGCCATAAAAGAATGGATGGAGTCACAAGTAAAGGATAAGACAGAACAAAAGAAAAGAAGAAATAAACATTCAAAATGGATTAAGCCTCCGATGAACACATACAAAATAAACGTAGATGGATCGGTCCGAAAATCTGGGGAATGCCATGTTGGGGTTATTGTGCGAAACTGGCATGGCCAGGTTATTGATATCTGTCATACTGAAGTTTCCAGGAGAACTGTCTTCTTAATAAAATCCCTTGTTGTATGTAAAGGGCTAGACTTAGCCCGAAGTAGAGGATGGACTAATATTATTGTGGAATGTGGTAACTTGGAGGTAGTTACAACAACTTAAGGATTACAAGCTCCCCCGTGGGAGGGAATTAGAGTCATAGAGAGAATCAAGAGGTTAAAGATGGAGATCACAACAACTCAAATTCAGCATTGCTTCAGAGAAGCTAACTATGCAGCTGATTATATAGCTAAATGTAGTAGTGAATGTAATACCTCTACTCTCCTTTTGAATAGGGATCTTTGTAACATCATCCGTCAAGATGATCAAGAATGATCTTGTCTAAAAACATTCTAATGTTTGCCTACTATAAAAAAAAAACCCTAACACTTGGGGGAAAAAGTGTAAGGTATATACCACTAGGACAATTCTCACCTTGTGATCCATATTACACCTATATACTACATATTCTGTCAGAAAATGGGGTGGGCTGCAGCAAAGCTCAGCCCACCCCTCCTTCCGGGCCTGTCTACAGGACCTTTTTGTCTCTCCTTCATTGCCAATTCCAATGTGTTGTGACAACAAGTCTGCTCATCAGCTTGCTGCAAACCCAGTTTATCATGAAAGGACAAAATATCTCATAATTAATTGTCACTACATTCGTGATTTAGTTGATGAAGGCCTCATCTCCATTGTGTTTGTGCCTACCCATCTACAAATAGCTGGCATTTTCACCAAACCGCTTGGTGTTCGACAACATTTTGAGTTATCTGCCTAGCTTGCCCTGGTCTTTCATCCGACAGTCCATCTTGAGGAGGGGATATTGAGGGTTGTAAGTATGGTTGGTGTGGTTAGTTTGGTGGGTTGTAAGTGTGGTTAGATTTAGCTTGGTAGCTCAGTGTAGTTAGAAGATTGTTAGAACCTTAGTTAGTCGATTTTGCTCTCTATAAATAGCTTAGTTTGTCATCTTCATTTGTAAGATTTTACACATACAGAAATACAAAGGAAAATTTCCAAACTCTTCCCTCTCTGTTCACAGTTAGAGTAAGGTGAGATTGAACACACCTTGTGCTTGATCTTTGACAGTGAAATCTCCAGATCTAGGAGATTTTATACAAAAGATTGTGGGTTTGATTCTAGCTCACTGTTAATAAATAAGACATGGTTGGTAAGAGTCAGGTAAAACATACTAAGACAAACTAACTTAATGATTTAATTTCCATAAATTATAGTTATATGTATCATTCTAATAATTTTTTTGACCTGAGAATTTTTTCTAGGATCAATTATAGGACACTATTTTGGGTTTTACGTATCGATTTTAGTATTCTATATATATAGAATAGAATATAGATATATAGATAGATAGATTTGTAACAAGGTAGTATTTGTGGTTGTGTACGTAGTTTATGTCGATATATTGTTGCGTGCCGGAATGATTAATTGGTTCGTTTTTGTATGTTATGTTCACCGTTTGCGAGCTAGGTTAGTATTGGGTAGGTTTATTGGTTGATTTACTGTAATGCAATTGGTTTGGTTATACTAATTATGACTAAGGTACATTCTAATAAAACAAATATATAGATATATTGTTTTAATACTATTTGAGTTGCACCAACGCACCTCTTCAAAGTCCAATAACATTTACAAGTTTCTATATTAAACTCGATCTAGTTATACAAAAAATCCTTTATTTAATTTAAAAATTGATAACTGAGGGGATAAGGTTACAAATTTAACACTTCAATTCGATGTTCGATCCCTCCAACTTAAAATAATTGATACATTATATTAGCAATAAATATGAAATTAAAACAACTTTATATTTAATAGATTAATAATTTTTAAAAGAGAAAACAAAGCTCTCGATCTGTTCTCTTCACCGTTATACTTTCGATCCTCGATGTTCTCAATTCTCATCATCGTATAAATCACAAATAAGGCCAAATTTGCATCAAACTAGACATGTCAATCGGGTCGGATCATTTCGGGTTCCTGGTAAAACGGATCCCGGGTAGATTCGGATTGACTTGAACTCGGATTTGGCTCAATTATAGGTCAAATCGAGTCGATTTCAGGTTTGACAATTTTTTATTTTTTAAATTAAAACAAATTAATATTTGATTTTTAAAGACATGGTTCATAGGTTCTAGTGCTTGTAGTCATATATTATATCTGATCTAAAATATTTGATTAATATTTGATTTTTATTATTTCTCTTAATTTTTAATAAATTTAAAAAATATATAAAATATCAATTTTTTAAATAATTTTTTAAAAATAATTTCATTCAATTAGTAATAAGTATAGAAGTATTTTATTATTTTAATAAATTTTTTTAGTGTTTTTATCTTCTTAAAAAATGTGATGAAAAATCAAAACTAAAATACTATTGATCGAAGAGAGTATTACACAACACAAATAAATATGGAGTATAAAAGTTGATTTGAAAATAAAGTGATTGTAATTATAAAATATAATAAATTGTAATTTCTATAAAAAAAAATATAATCATATATAATTATAAATCAATCGGAATTTGCCTTATGAATTGAATATGATAAGGTCACATAGAATATCTTTTCTCTATCCATCCTGAGCACGTACGTACCTAGTAACGTAGATGCTTTGAGTATAAAACGATTAAAGAACAACTTGAAACAATTAAAAGAACAACTTGTACTGCAATAAAGTGAAAAGACAGTATTTCTACCAAAAGAAAAACGAAAAAATGACAGTATATACCTTTTTGCTATATCTGTGGAAAGAATATAATATCGGTACTATTTTATGGTGGTGCTTGACTTCGTTCTTAATTTACGTCATCAACTTTCTAGTTTTAGTTTTGCTTAGACTCGTCCTTTTGTTGAGTGCATGTTGCCTTTTTTATTGCGCTTTTTTTTCTGTTATATATTTTGACGGTTTTCCATCTTTCGATTTGTCGACCTATCAAGATTCAAGCATGTTTAATTTTGAATTCATACTTTATAAGAAGGGGTATAATGATGATGATACAATAACAAACAAGAAAATAGCGAATCATACAAACACACTTGCATGCATATATAATTCATGAACGTGGTATATATTGGGATAATAACAATAATTAATAAATAATACTCCTGCTCTTAATTAATTAAAATATGTCATTTAATATTTATATATGCTTTTTTTAAATGATAAAATATATATAAAATATTAATATTTTTTACATTTGTTTCTATAAATTCGTACCTAATAGTAATAAGTATAAAATTATTTAAAAAATTAATATTTTAAATAATTTTGAACACCTAAAAAAACAAACGTACACAATATATTTCAAGTGACTAATACATCCGTCGCGCGCTTGGATCCCCTTCAACACGGTTCAAGTAATTAATACATGTTGCTTGGATGATTTAGTTCGTCACTCTATATTTCAAGCGACGAACCAAAATGGTCGCCTCAATCATCTTGGCCATCGGTGGCCTTGTTAATACGACAGTCATAGTTACATTCGTCGCATGCATGAAGTGACTAGCGAGCAATTAATGTCACATCCTTCCTCGCCTAATATATACCTTGGGGACAACATCCATATGACGACCTCTCGGATGACGATTTGCCGTCGTCTGAAATTTCAGGCGACTCAGTATACAGTCAGGCGGCCATATAAAATTCTGCACCTAAATACATTGAGACGGTGTCCATGCAACGACCTCTCAAGCGACAACATTGACGTTGCCTTAAATTTCAGACGACCCAATACACACTCAAGCGACCATAAAAAGTCTGTCGTCTAAGATACAATATATCTAGCATAGTAAATGTAAACAACCACCCTTTATATATATAGATTCAAACAGTTTCAAGCTAGTAATTAATCGCTCTTATTCTACAATAACATAAGGTTTTAAATAATTAATTATCCGGGCAAAAACAACATTCCCTTCACCACACGGTTACACAGAAGACAACAACATGAATATCAAACTCATAAATATTGAATAATTTATGCAAACGTACCAAAAAAAAAAAGGTGAATCATACAAATTAACACAGTTGGATTATTTGATGAAGGTGGTAGTGGGATAATATATGAAAGAAGTACATAAAATGAATCATGGTTTCTGGGCTTGGATTATTTCAGCTGATTTGGGGTCTGGCCCTTGTTTTTATCTGGTAAGGGTATGGCCCTTCTGCCTTCTGGGAGTATGGTAATCTTTTTGTTGACTAACTCAGAGTTAGGGTAGATGACGGTTTCATAACTACTTTCATCCCCATCTTCTCCATTACCCTTATTTGGCTCTTGGATAGGCTTTTGGATGAATATAGTTGACATGACATCAATTCTTTTCACCTCCAACTCAAAACAAATTAATTTGGTAGTCGTATAAGATCACGTATAAGATGTCCTTCAATTTTTGCGCTTCATAGAGTTTGTTTGTCAACGGCAGGCTTCTCTTGTACCGCTCGTTCTGCATCTTTTTCTATATAGTAAAAACAACTTACCATTAACTATCACATCACGTACATGTGTGTATAAGCTAGATTTGTAAATTACTATATATGAATAAATTTGAAGAGTCAGATTAATAGAATCACTAGCCGATTGAGATTTAAAATAAAATTTGAAGAACAAAATTATTCATATTTCAATACAATTTTTATTTTTTTTGAGTGTGTGTGTCTTGTGCTCACCATTGCATCGAGATTGTCATTGTCCGTATCTAGTTGAAGCTTATCTCTTAAGAAATTGAATTTTTTTGAGTGTCGTCTGGTAGCTTGTCCTAAATTTCCTTGTATTGAAATTAATGGGTAATAGGCAAATGAAGAGTTCAAGACTCCCAGTTCGAAAATCCATAATATCCGGTAGCAGTTACTATGCATTGGCCAATGAAACTTTTGGTCATTACATTTGAGCTTTGATGCTAATCACACCAAGAATTTTTACTCTTGCAGTTGAATGTTCCCTTCAAGCAGATCGGAAAGTTTTCACACTTATGCTCGCGGCAACTATGATCTGTCCTTTTCATTAATATCAAAGATTATGGTCAGAGCAGTCTCTGGAATGGTCATTTTGGACGTGCTTTTTCCTTCCTTCGGAGAAAGAAGGAAGATCTCGCTGATTCTACTCCAAGAGATCCAAATTCAAGTGAGTAATCTGGCAACCTGAATGTTGAGATATATTTATTCCTATATACCTTGTGTGTAGATAAATAGCAGCATGACTACTGAGATGTATCAGTCTTATAACTTCGCAATTGCATTGTAATGAACCAAAAATTTCCCATTTATATAATTTTTGTACTGTAACATTTCCTATAGAATTTAGATTGTTTATTGTTACATCTGGATTATTTCTAATTACTTCATTTCTTTCTTATAATGTTTGAGTTTCTGCAAGTAAATAGGTAAGAATTTTTACTTGAGATCTTATTCATCACTTGGAATGTAGATGACTCGGGCTCTTTAGAAGTGAATTCAATTCATGAAACAGTTCCAAGCAGTCCAATGAGACACGTACCCGAAAGTCCGATGAGACACCCGCCTCAAAGTCCAACGAGTCACCCTCCTCAAAGTCGAAGGATGCAAACCTCCACCAAGTCAGTACAACAAGGGAAAAGAAACAAAACAATGAAGTTACTTGACAGAGAAAATGGCTCATGTTATACATTCTTGCTACATTAGCTTCTCTTTTGAGTGAATTCCTGCACTCAACTGAGTTCAACAATGAAGTTGAGGTTCCGATGAAAATTAATCAAACGTCTTTATTTGTTTCTTTAATTTTTTACCATCCGATTTATGGAGAGTATAGGTTGCCATGAGTTAAATTATGGCATTAAAATAGGGATGTTGAATACAGGATTCAAGACAGTACTACCAGGGAAATGAAACAAAACAAACCATGACCGTGCAAAGCACGGTTTCATACCTAGTATATTCAAACAAGCTAGTAATCACTTATTATACAATAACATAAGCTTTTAAATAATTAATTATCCGGGGAAAAGCAACATTCCCTTCACCACACACGGTCACACTCACACACGTACAACAACATGAATATCAAACTCATGAATAATTTATGCAAACGTACCCAAAAAAAAAAAAAAAGTGAATCATACAAACACACTTGGATTATTTGGATTATTTGATGAAGGTGGTACGTCGTGGGATAATATATGAAAGAAGTACATAAAATGATCGAATCATGGTTTCTGGACTTGGATTATTTCAGCTGATTTGGTGTCTGGCCCTTCTTCTTTTTTGTCTGGCCCTTCTGGGAGTATGGTAATCTTTTTGTTGGCTAACTCAGAGTTAGGGTAGATGACGGTTTTATAACTACTTTCATCCCCATCTTCTCCATTTGGCTTTTCGATGAATATAGTTGCCATCACATTAATTCTTTTCACCACCAACTGAAAACAAAGTAACAAACAAATTAATTTGTTAGTTGTTTATATATATAGGCATTTAATTAGGGCAGATCATATATATTTGAAACTTAATTAACCTTCTGGGTCGAATCGGAATCAATCTCAACCTTGTCGCCAACATCCAAAGGGCGGGTAACGAATGAGAAAACGCAGCCTTGGAAGAAAAATTTGCAAGTGTCGGCAAACACGAATGTAAGCCCCAAAAACAGAGATCCCAGTGTAACAATAACATTTGTTGTAGCGAGCCCCGTGATAAACAGCCAGACGAGAAATGCAAAGACGATTTGAACCACAGTTAAGATCACGTATAAGATTTCCTTCAATTTTAGCTCTTCATAGAGTTTGTTTGTCAACGGCATGCTTCTCTTGTACCGCTCGTTCTGCATCTTTTTCTATATAGTACACACAACTTACCATTAATAATTATCACATCACATATGCGTGTATATTTAAGAGGTGTAAATTACTATATATATGAATAAATTTGAAGAGTCAGATTAAGAGATTTAAAATAAAATTTGAAGAACAAAATTATTCATGTATAACAAAACAAATTTTATTAATTTTTTTTTGGTGTGTGTTTTGTGCTCACCACCATTGCATCGACATTGTCATTGTTCGTATCTAGTTGAAGCTCTTCTCTTAAGAAATTGAATTTTTGTTGCAGGGGGTCGGTCGACGACTGAAGATGATCAGTGAATACATCCCCAGTTTCATCCTTCATTTGTCTGCATACACACAAATCGAATATATGGGCACGGATACTGTTCTTATATACTCCGTATTAATTAATTACGTGTATATATATATATACATACCTATATCTGCTTCGTTGGCCATGTGAATGGCGATCAGCAGGCATATCAATCCACTTTGTGAGCCAATGTGCAACGACGTCGATATCCTGCAAGCTCCACACACAACTCACGTCAATCTTTGAGTCAGGATTTCGAACCGAAGAAGTCCCTGGCATCGCCACAGCCTGCTTTAGTTTCTCCTTGAAAACGTTGTCGTCTGGTAGCTTGTCCTCCCAAAAAGGCTTGAACAGTATCCATAACAGTTCATGTTCGTCTGGGCGGAGGAGGAAGTAGAGCTGATACGCGCACACCATAATCCTAGCATCGTTGTCGTCTTGGTTGTAGATGATCTTCGACTTCCAGCAGAGCACCAAAATGTCGTTGAGGAGGCCTAGCACCACCCCTACTAAAAGTGCCACTATGGTCAAGATGATGTACTTGTGGACTGGCCTGTAGGGTTTGTCGATGTCGTTGTAGTCTGCCGCGAAATAGATGCCCCACACAAGGAGAATGGCGGTGAAATACAGCACCCGTCTCGCGTTGTTCTCGACACCCTGAACCCAATAGATAATCTTCGTGTCGCGGAGATCGTAGCGGATGAATGTTGTAAGGATGCCAGCAATGAGAAGAATGGCTGGGGTGACGAGCAAGACGACTGCTGCAAGCACCGACCATTTCCAGAGCGGCGAGCCGAGAAGCTTAGCATCTCTGCAGGCTGGGACGCTAAGGTTGATGGGCAGCCACAGCAGGACCAGCAACCCGATTCGGGTTGCGGTCACCAACCCGAAGTGTAGGAGTTTTCGACCAGCGGTGCGCAGCTCCAATAATGACTCCGGATCCGCTGACGCCGACGACAACACTCGCTTTTTTCCACGTCGCTCCTCGTGGGTGGAAAGAAAGTCGAGCGTACCGTTCCAGACTATAGTAAGGATGAAAATGGGGACGAGAGCGAATACCACGAAAATGAAAAGGAAGATGGCACAGAGCACGGCAGCTGCCCTTTCCCAACAGTGCTGCGACTCGTTCGCTCTCACCAGCTTATCCTGGATATTGTTCGTCGTCCTATCCTTGAATTCCCAAATCGTCTTCCACATAGCATGAATGCAATTCGTCTCCATTGATGAAATTAGAGAGAGCAAAGAGAGATTGAAGAAGCTGAATTTCTATTCTGATTGATTCAAAACGATTACAGACAAACCCGGCCCTTTATATAGACACGGTGGATCCACTTTGTTACAACTTACAACCGAAAGGGAAATTACATAACTCAACCTATTATTTTTCTAATTACAAAAATTAACCCCAACATGTTATAACTCCTACACACCTACGCTCTGTATATTTTCAAATTAACTCTGGAGACTGGAGTTGAAGTTTATTATATGAGGAGTGATGTGGTTTGGGATCGGTTACGTAGAGCCGGCAAAATCCGACTCGGTCGACCTGGAACCGATTGTTCTAAACACCGACCAGCCCGACCCATTTTGGACCCGAAATTCGAATAACCGATAACCGAAACTCACCCAAATCCGAATGAACCGAACCAGATTCAACTGTAATCCATCAAGACCCGAACCCGTTATAACTAAAACCCGAAATAAACCGAACTTTAAGATACATTCTAGTAAATTTTTAAAAATGAATATTGAAATAATGAAAACTTGAGACATTCCAAACTCGATATAACTGAAACTCGAACCTGACCCAACTAAATGACCAAATTATTAGACATTACCCGAAACCATAATGACTCGAAACCCGACTAATCGAACCCAAACCTAACCCGACCCGCCCGATTGACACCTCTACGGGTACCTACGTGCAGTGTGTATATATATATATATATATATATATATATATATATATATATATATAATGAAATTTGATTGTTTGATCAATTGTTTCGGTCAGGCTCGTGCTAGCCACCCATTCAGGTGGTTCTTTCGAATAGTCAGGTAGGTATAATAGTATGGAATAAAAGTTCATAGGTCCACACTTCACACTTGACGAGCTAGCCACCCGTCCATATATATATATATATATATATATATATATATATATATATATATAGCTCGGTTCAGCCTAAAAACCGTGCTAAAAACTCAAGTGTTTAAAATTACACGAGTGACTTTATATCTCGGTTAAGAACTGGGCTAAAAAACTATGACTTTATAGTTCGCCTTGTGTGTGTATAGGGTAAGGTAAGATTAGGATTCTAGTGAAACAAAAATTATGGTGTAACAGTGAAATGAATTAATATTATGTCATATTCAGTGGCGGATCCTGAAACTATTGATTGAGGGGGCAGAAAATTACGAAAAAAAATTTGTGTGTAAAATTAAACCCTAATTTTTCTTTTCCGAAAAATCGTCAATATTATGGATTTGTAATTAGAATAAAAATATAAATCGTATATGCTTTATTTCATGATTTTCAAATATTTCAATATAACCTCATAATTTGAAGTTCTCGGATATAATTATATTATTAAGGCATGAAGATTAACAAATGATAATTACGATAAAAGTATATATGTTTGATAAATGATGTAGGAAATAATTTACATATGTTCAGTCCTGAAAATCGAAACACTTACAACTTTTTGTCCAGATATCAGATTAATTGAGCTTATAATATATCAAATCGAAACTATCGATGAGAGGAATATATATATATGTTAAATTTTATTTTCGATTGGGGGAGCGCCTGCCACCACTGGCCCTCAAGAGGATCCGCCTCTGGTCATATCCATATTCATATTATATTATATGAATATGAGCCTATGAATATTATGTTGTGTGAATATAAATATGATGTAAATATTGGCATATAATTATATGATATTATTTAATAACATAAAATGAATAACACTTTATTCATATTGATATGCCATAATATTCAAATATGCATATTCACATAACCCAATATTCATATAAATATTACACCTTGAATTTGGTAAATGAAGAACGGTTATTCGGAGTTCCAACCGGTGACCTATGGGTATTACCCAGAAGTCTTTTCCGGTTGAGCCATTATATAATGATTATATAAATATTACACCGTTATACCGTATTTTCCGTATTTCAAGACAAGCTTCAAAAGGTTGATTTTGCAATATGCACGTAATTTGGAAAGGGGCCTACTATTTACACAATCTATTTTTTGCCAAATACACGGCGCGACCGCGCATCCGCACTCCACGGTTGCATTTTCTTTTAAATCCTCTTCTTGTAGCTCGCAAATCCCTAGCGTGGATCTCCTGAACATGCCGTCGGCGAGGCTCCGTCATCGTGCTTCTTCCGAAGGATGTCCTTAACTCTGACTCAGACCACCACTGCGCCCTCATTCGATTCGCCGCCTTTTTCTTCTTGTTACGAGGATATGGCGGAGCCGGAAGAGGGTGAAGGGAGCGATGAGACCTGACGGCATTGAGAAGCTTCAATAGGGCTGAGACGGTGGCCTTGAGTGCCGCCCTGGACCTGGAGCGGCTCCTCTGCAGACGGTGACCTGAAGCTTAGGAGGAATTGGGGGATGAGTGGACGAGGAAGGAATTGAAGTTGGAGGAGGAATCGGGGGATAAATTAAAATCAGGGGAGTGAGTTGGGGACATAAAAGGAGAAAGGAGTACACAGGAAGAACGAGGAAAAGAGAATTTCATTCAATTTCAGATCAATTTTGGAAGCATTTGCCTAGGAGGAAGAAGAAGGCATCAGATCAATTTCGGAAGCACCTGCGCACTCAAAGTCCATGTGTGCATTTGATTTTTTTTAATTTTTAAAAGGCATGATTTTGAAGTGGGCCCACATCCGCGCATTCGCACTGCGCAATTGCACCGGTAAACCGTGTAACTTGCGATAAATTGATTGTGCAATTAGCAATCCCGTTTGGAAAACAACCTTTTGTTGATACTTTACTCCCTTACCAGATGAAAGAATATAGGGAAAAAAAATAAAGAGAATATTTTACAAACTTGGTTAATAATCATCAATTTGATCGATATCTATATATGGATGGAGATGTCCTTTTTCCGATCCTCTTGTCTTCACCATTACATCAAGCACATATAAAAGCCACAAACGATTAAAAGAATAACTTCTAGTACAATAAAGTAAAAAAGATATATATACACCCAGTCACCCACACCCCTTTTTGGTATGATTAGGGAAGAATATAATATTGCTTGTTTGCAAATTTAACAATAAAGTAATAAAATAACTTTTTTTTTTTGCCTCATGTCAAATTCTTACGTAATACTACCTCCGTTCCATAATACATGGGCTTTTCTTTTTTGACACGTTTTTTAAGGAGCGAAAAACTCTATGAAATATTACTTTTTTAATCAAATTTTTTATATCATTTGATACTTATTACTAATAAGTATCGAATTATATAAAAATTTTAATTAAAAAAATAATATTTCATAGAGTTTTTCGCTCCTTAAAAAACGTGCCGAAAACTAAAAACCCATGTATTTTGGAACGGAGGGAGTATTTTCTATCCAATTATTTTAATAATTATATTTTGCCACATCAACACCTAATGGCTAATCTGCTAATGCCACATATCAATCATTTTTTTTTTTTGGTTTTTATATACATGTCCATATTTTTTTTTCCAATTTGGTAATAATCTCTACTTGAAATTTTAGTGTTTTTTCCATCCATTATTTTTCAATAATTTATAATGTATCCATTTTCACACTAGATTTTTGAAAAATAAAATAAATAATGAGCTGATAATTTATAATGCATATGGGAATTTTTTTTAAAAAATTAAAATTGGTATAGATATCAATATAGTAGGTTTGCTTCTGGTATAATTTATTTTTAGTGATTTAGTAGGTTTTTTTGTGTTTGTAGACTTTGTAGTTATGATTTTTGTTGTTCATTTGGTTATTATTCTTTTTTTTTTCTTTTTAAAGCAAATTATTATGTCCACCTTTCACATTCATAACATATCTAATTTGTATTGATGGGATCTTAAAATGCTATTGAATTTAGTTTTTTTTTTTTGTAATTATATAAAACCATAAGTATATATGTCTACAAAAATGTTGAAGTTAATACTTTATACATTCTTAAATATTTTGGTAAATTTATGCGATAGCAAGGTTAAATTTGAAAGGTTATAATAGAAAACCTTTAAATGTTTTTTCATACATAAAACGAGTCTTAGGTCATTCTTTGAAAGAAAACTAAATCTATGAGAATAGAGAAAAAAATTAAAACAAAGTTGGTTTTTATAATTGATGCCATTTGTGTTGTTTTCTTTACTTCTTAGATTGCAGGTTAAACCATTAAGAACAAACTTAATTTTCAAAAACTGATATATAGCAAGGTTAAATTTATTCAAATGTGCACTTTTAAGTTTCATTCAGTTTTCAGTTTGATTAACAAAGTGATAATATAAAGCCTTTAAATGTTCTCATTTCAGTTTTCAGTTTTTAGTCTTTGAGTGTTGTTGCTTTCTTCTGTTTTCATTTTTTATTGTTGTTGCTCTTATCTAGGTTTTTATTTTTATATATTTTTGATTCAATTCAGAACTTAGTTTTGCTTCTTTCAGTATTCAATTTTTGTTCGAATTTTTAATTTCAAAACTGGCAGCAAGTTTTCAGTTTTGCTTCTTTCAGTACTTTTCAGTTTGTTGTTTGTGGTAGGGTTGGGTGCAGCTTCAAGAAGGCCTGCAAAGAAGCGAGGCGGTGCCACGCGCTGGTTGGAACATGGAAGACACAGAGGAGACGAGAGCCGGAGGACAAAGCCAAGAAAGCTTGTGCAACTGTTGTAATCTGCAGGTTGTTAATTAAAGCTTAATTGGAGTTTGAAACTCTACAGGTGTGGGATGAGATATATATCTTTGTTTTTTGATGAGAAAAGATTGTTCATGAATGGGTATGTTTTGAATCGGTGAACTTTGAATGTGAATGGGAATGTGTCAAATTGGTCTGCAGGGTGGGTGACAACTTCTTCTTCTTCTTCTTTTATTCTTTTTATACGGGCGAGATTTTGGGGTGTCAACCACGGTTGTACCATCACTCAAAAGTGTTCCTGCAGACGACAGTTTGAAACTCTAAATCAGAACTCCAAGACGATGAGTCGGACTTCAAGGCCATATGAGTGAGTCAATCAGCCGCCCTGTTTGCCCCCTGAAAATGTGGGACACGAAAGCCATCTCGAAAAAGCGAAGCAGACATAGAGCATCCAAAATAAGAATCTCGATTTCTCTGAGAGTCGACCAAACACCGTTTATCGCATCACGTCGCGAGGCAATCTCCTTTCATATCAACTCTTCGGATCCCCAACCTCCGAGTTTCTAGCAACCCGAGCTGCAAAGCAACTGCTTCGGCCTGGACTCCTGACACCCACCCACACCTACTAGCATTGCAAGTGATCATCCTACCGTCGTCATCTCTGATTACAAACCCTGCAGAAGAAAACTCAGACAGAGATTTAGCGCCATCAAAATTTAGTTCAATGACGCCAGTCTCGGGTTTATGTCATCTTATGATATTCTTTTTGCGCGAGCTGTTTCTGGGTTTTATTGTCATAGTTTTTCCCTCTTCTTCGTCTGAGTCGTCTTGTTTTAGTTGTTTTCCAATTTTTCATGTGGTTTTTTTTATTATAGCTATTAGTGCGTTCATCTACTGTTTGTAAATTCTGGTTTTCAAATATAATCTTGTTTCTTTTAATTCAAATGCACTTAGGCGACGTACAAAGATAGCATTCTCTTCGATCAATGAAACAATAGTCGATCTTCACCAACATAACTCAAGTGACGAGATATTAGCTCATACCATGAACACAAGTTGTTTTCTAAAACTGAAGCCACAAACCTAATAAACTAAACACGTGTGTTTGGCAAAATGAGGTTTTTTTAGGAGTTGAATATTTTTGAGGAGGAGTTTATTTTTGTGTATTATGGAGGTGTGGGAGATGGAGATTTTTTTTAAAAAATAACCTTAAAATTAATGATGTTTAGTGGTTATAAGGTTTGAAAGTTGTATTTATGGAAAAATGTCTAAAATATCCAAAGCTTGGGGGAGCAGGGGCGGATTCTGGACCGACATTCCGGGGATACTTGAAGGTAAATTTTTCATCATTCCGAGAATGTTTAAAGGTAAAACAAATTTCTTTTGTAATTTTTTTCCCCAGATTAGGGATGCTTGATGTAAAATATTAGGAAATTAATACTAAATTTTTTATTTTTTTGGATGCTTGAGCATCCCCATCCATACAAGAGGATCCGCCTCTATGAGGGAGGAAGGTGTGAAAAAAGGAGGGCAAGAGGGTAACAAATTGGAGCATCTACTAAATAAACTCTCCAAAGCTACCCTCTCCGAGCTTCCAAAATGAGAGAAATTGAACTCCACATCCAACTCCATAACCTCCGGCCAAAGATGCATCCAAACATGGAAGAGAAAAACTTTCATTTTTTTTTTCCACCTCCGAAACCTTTTGAAAGACGCTTTCTTAAATAAAGTGGTAGATTACATGGGCTTTATATTGTATAGTGGGCAAAAAGGCCCATATCCATTGTAACCTATATATATGTTTAATCAATGAATGAAACCCTCAAGGAGGACTTTACAATCAATCTCATGATCTTACATGGTATCACAGTCTATGATCCCAAAAACCCTACTTTTCTTTTCTTTCCAACCCTAGTCCACCCCTTGCCGCCGCCACCTCCCTCTCGGTCACCCAGGGCCGCCGCCACCCCCCTCCTCTCTCGGCCTACCCTTGCCGCCGACCCCCCTCTCCACTCTCCTCTCTCTCTCTTCCTCTCATCCCAATGGCCGAACCCACCACCACCAAGCCGCCCTTCCACTCCGCTCTCACGATCTCCAACATCAAAAACTGCATCCCCATCATCCTTGATCATGAATCCAGTTTCTACACCATATGGTCTCTGACGAATCTCGAACTAAAAAGGTCTCCTTTTTTAGTGGGACCCGGGAATAAACCCAGTGGGGCCTTCAATATTCCCAACGGGCTTACCTGACCCATACCGAAATAATCGATACAGCCTAACCTGTGTCGCGGGAATAATCTTATTGGCATTTAGAGAAGTTATCCCCTCATCGAGGTTTCCTCAGACGAAGTGGGAATCAATCACTTACTTGTCGTCGTTAGCTAGCTTAGGGTTTGACAGTTACAAATTCTTTATCCTCACTTCGGACTCTCAAAAAGCAAAGATGAGTCCAAAACGGCTGTCCGTGGATGGATTTGATACTTGTCTGCGGAGCGGTTCCTTCTCCTGATAAAGAGTCTTGGGCGTATTCGACTTTCTCTCCTTCTATATCTGTTCCTCTCTTAATTTTACTCTTCTCAGAATATTTGTGTCAGGTCCGCTTATTTTTTCACCTTCCTTGCCGTCCAAAAGTCCCTCCTTTGTATTTCTTTCTTCCCTTTTATAGGTGATGAGCGATCTTCAGATAGTCGCCACGTGGGGTTTGCTGTTCGACATGTGTCCAACTCGTGGGATGAGGGCATGCCTGACACGTACCCCTTTCTTCCGTCCGCGGATGGTTTGACTTATGCGGATGAAGGTTTTTGTTGGATGGCTATCCGCGGACGGTTTCGATACCATCTGGGGTTGCTTCTGTGATGACTTTATTTTTTTGCCTTTTGTTTCAACTTTTTTTTATACTTATCCAGATGTTTTTATTGTTGGTTTCGTCACAGCTCCTCGGGCTGGGTTGATTCCCTCCGGGATTGACGCGGGCCGATAACCTTAGCATAGAAAACATCTGATTATTTGTGGACGTCTTATCTTTGTGTCGGCCTGTCGGTAATGGGCTTTTTTTTTTCTCGTGTCAGCCCATTAAGGGCCCGTCAGGCCCATTTTATCTTTGGAAGTTCAAAAGTCGGTAACTTTTCTATAAGTTACCCCGTTCCATTCTTTTTTACTTCACATTTGTCCTCTTCTGATTTCCAAAGATTCTTGTTGTTATCTGCAACTTGGTTTTCCGGTGGTGGTCTCAAGTTTCCGATCACTGCTCGGTTGAAGTTTCCGACAAAGTTCCTCCTGGCATTCAATGTATTTCTTCTCGTTTTGAGTTGTTTTTTAGGTTCTTCTTCTTTTCAATTTTTCTGATGGGTAGATCGAGAATTAGAGCGGAATTTTGTTTCTGAATCTGTTTTTCTTTTGATCGAGATTTTGTTCCGCGTGTGTAAATCTTCATACGATTTTCTTTAGTTTCCTTGGGAATGGCTAACCTCAGCGGAGAGCACGACGTATTGGATGATTTTGAAAGAGGAGAAGGGTGGAGGGGTGATGTCGCTTCGTCTTCTCAACCGCCTCAATCTCAGGAGATTCTTTCCTCTTCCCCTGAGAGTTCCTCTTCTACTTCCAGTGGTACCTTATCAGGATCTTCCTCTTCCACATCTACGTCAACTCCAAATCGGGTTGGTCCTACGGGCAGCCCTATTAAGGTGAGAAGGCACCGGAAGCGTACTGACCCTGATTACTATTCTTCTCCTTACACATGATGTGGTCTAAACCAACACAAGAATAGTGTAGCCTGAACCAACCTCGCAAGAATACGAGATCAATTGCAGTATACGGATATCGATCACGGGGATTGTATATGTACCAATTGTTATCTTGAACTAATAAGCTAAGCCAATAAAGACATATTTGATTTTCAACTAAACCTAGAAAAACAAGCAAAGATTATGAATAAAATATATATGAGAAATGATTCCAGGGTTAAGGATTCCGACGACAATGCCACAAAGAATTCAACCCGATGTTCACTCAAACTTCATCTTCTTAATATGTCAAATTGAAGGTAAATTATCTAAAGTCATAACTACTCAACTGTCGCATGTTGTAGTGATTGTGTCTAAATTAACAAAATCTAGACCCTTTAAGTTCTTTATAGACCTTAGGAGAAAATCAATTAAACTTTCGTTGTCGCGTTCCGCCTAACCGATTCAAACATAAGAATCTACGATAATTTATTAGTCCTCAAGAGTCCTCAACAATCGTTTAAATGTCACAATAACAATTGTCGATTCCTCAAGTTCAATCCTAGGGTTCCAATAGACACAATTCCCCTTTCGGGTTCATGAAGTCCATCCAAATATCCAATTTCAATTCTCAGCGGTAGCATCTCGAATCTAAAAAGGATTCTAATCGATTGACATCAATTAGGTAAAGCAACTGGGATCAAATCAATTCATAGAATTCAGATAAAGTTCAAGCGACCATCGAAATCAAACAAATTGCGACATTGTCGGGTTCACCCTAACCCTAGAACGGAGAATTTAGCCAAGCATGGAAGAATTCATCATCAAATCACTAAATTGAAATATGGAAATAGATAGAAAAGCAAAGACTAAAGGGGAAATACCAATCTTGAATTGAAGCAATGCAATCTCCAAGCAAATCTGTCTCAATTTATCCAAATCTAACTCAACAAAAGTCTTCTAAAAAGGGCCTCCAAACAAGGGTTTCGAGAGAGCTTCTGCGCGCCCGGGTTCAAATACGAAATTTCTGTCCGAACTGAACAGTGCACGCCCGCACGCCTAGGGTGCACGCCCGCGCACCTATCATCTGATGGCTTTCTTCTCTGGTCGAGCTTCTGCGCGCCCGTGCGGATATGGTGCACGCCCGTGCACTTCTGTTTTGCCGTGAATCCCATGATGTACGACCGCCTTGCTCCTTATGCTTTTGCTTCTTCGCCTTTTGTCCTCGTTCCTCCTATATGATTTCTGCTCGGCTCTTCTTAGCTTCTGTACCCATCTCACATTTCCTCTAGCAATCTCCGCTTAGCTCCCGAAAACTCCTGAAAACACCACCATAAAGACAGTAGATCTCTATCCTAGAAACTAAACGAAAAACCTCTAAAAACACTTAAAACACATGAGAAATGACACAAATCTATGCTAAATGCATGTCCTAAATAATGCAAACTATGATGACATCAAAATACCCCATACTTGAATCTTGCTTGTACCCAAGCAAGACTAACTAAGTAATAAACCACAAGTGTAAGATAGGATCATTGTGTCAACTTATTCAAGCCCCTTTTGAAATGATATTTTGTCATCAGAATCTTAAGACAATTGCCATCATCACATGTTTGCTCATTATCATTAATACACATAAATCAAAAGCCCCAAAACCTCACAAGAATTTTTTTTTTCTTTTAATGACACACTCACTCAAATGTGTTTAAGGTTTAACATTACGCTCGGTCTCAACCATTTCACTTAATCTACCATATGCTTGCAATTAGGGTTGTGCATTACCGGGTACCCGACACAACACGGTTAACCGTGTCGGGTACCCGAAACCGTTAACGTCAAAAACATCGATCCGAACACGATCCGATTAATACCGAGTATCCGACACGAAATATGAAACGGTTCCGTGTAATCCGACACGAACCGTTTGTTGAATTTTTTATTTAATTTTTTTTCTGAATTTATTGAACACGAAAGCCCTCGGCGACCTGGAATGGTATGGCTGGAGGCGGAGGGAGAGGGAGTTGTCAAATCGAATCCGCGGAGGTCTGGACAGTGGTGGAGTAGCTGGCGGAGGAGACTTCAAACATCTGAATCTCGTCGAAGACGGAGAGATCCGACCAGATCTGAATTTCAGAGAGGTTGAAGAAGACGGTTGCCTAATAATGAGAGGGACTGCCTGTAGGAGAAACTGAGCATTGGAGATGCTGAAGATGGAGAGGTCATTCCACCGTCCCAAAGTATTCGTCGCGGGAGAAGATGGAGAGGGATGAGGCTCAAATGATTTGGACTTGAGATGAATTTGGGCTTGAAAGAGAGGCAGGAGATTGCTTTGAATCTTTGAGTTGAGGGAGAAAGGACTAGAGGAGAGAGGAGACTGGAGAGGGGCGGCGGAGGCGTGAAGAAATTGAATTGAATGAAAGATTGATGTGGACTGTGGTGTGGAGAGGGGAGTCTTTAGGGTTAATTTTTTTAAAAAAAAAACAAAAAAGAAAGGCAAAGGGCGGAGAATCGAACTCCCGTCCTCCTGTATACAACGCGTTTGCAAAAGGACCCAACTGCCATTTGAGCTATTTCAACATTATGTCTTTTTATCAAACCATAATACTAATATTACTTTTTTTTTCTGTTTAAAAATAAAAAAAAATTAAACGGTTCGTGTCGGGTATCCGATAAGGGGATATGCCCGATCCGAACACGAACCATTTAATGTCGTGTTTTAGCGGTTCGTGTCATTTTCGTGTCGTGTCTTTTCAGTTTCGTGTTTTTTCGTGTCGTGTTGTCGTGTTTTCATGTCGTATCAGTCGTGTCGGGTTTTTCTGCACACCCCTACTTGCAATAGCGTTCTAAATCTCCACCGTTGAGGATCATGCACATAACAGAAATCATGAGGGCCTTCTATAAAGTTGTGATGGGGCCAAGGTGGAAAAAAGACAAGGTATGGAAAATTTTGAGCTTGTGGTGCTAAAATCCGGGAAAAAGGGTTAGGAACCAACCAGAAAAACAACCACTTCACAGAAACTCATACCAAACCACCATACAACTCCATCACAATAATGTTTTCATTCTCAACTTTTGTGAACCACATTCGATCTCCCTAACTTTTCTTTTCTCTAGCTTCAACACCGTTTTGCGCGAATACAAACATTTGTGATGAATGCACCCGGTTACTAACTGTCTCAGCCTCCTTACATGCATATCTTCCTCTTTGTGTGAATTTTATTCTCCAAAAGGAGGATCGGTTACTAACCGTATTTTTTCTTTTTCTTTTTCTTGACTTTTGCCCCTGAGTGAATTTTATCCTCCCCAGGTCTCAAGATCTCATAGAGCATGCCAAACCAAACATTACCAGACACTCAAAGCATCTCCACTGATAAAAATAAGCAACATTATTTCTTAATTCCCGGATGGGTCAAAGGCTAATAATTGTCTGTGAAGATTTTGTGGAGTTTATCAAATGAATAGGCTAATAAATCTCAGATTTGCTTCAAGCATAGGATCATATACAAGGATAGGCATTGAGAGACATGGTTAACAAAAAGTGTTGCCTCAATCATCTTTAAGCTATGTGCACAGATCAAGTAATACGGCCTCAATAAAGAGTCTAAAGCAAGTTCTAGAGATCAAGCACAAAGTGAGTGTCACACACTATATGAAATGAAAGGATTCATCAAGATTTTTCCATAAGGCTCAGAATCTCACAAAGATTTTTGTCTAGGGACTTAATCATGCAAACTCATTCAAGAACTTCATGCTAGGCAATTTGTCTCAAGACATGACACATACAGATTAGGGCGAATATTAGTATCTTAGACAATTATCCCATCATTGTAGCCTACATAACAAGTTCAGGGGACACCTGTCATCAACCTAGACTACCAAAATACATCAAAAAGCCAAAAGAAAGACTCAAGACACTAATGACAAATGCAGACATACAAGAATAACATCCCACCCCATACTTAACCCCTACATTGTCCCCAATGTAGAAAATGAATAAAAGATGAGAAGGTACTCACAAAGACACTACTACTGTGGAGGTGGTGGGGGAGGATACGGGGCGCAAGGATCGAAATGATGTCCATGGAGATGATAATAGTTGCGCTGGGACATCACCAAAATCTGCTGGAGCTGTAGACGATCTTGTTGCTGCTGAGTATCCCAAGATGAGAAGCGTTGAGACACACTAGAGATATGCTCCGCAATCTGAGTCTGCAGAGCGTCTTGTCGAGTAGAGAGGGTAGATAACTGAGATGCCAAACTGTCAAACTGGCTCTGAAAGTAAGCTCTGTCATCAGTAGAATAGGCTCCGCCAGAAGAGTCCCCCTGTTCATAGTTATGGGTAGGCGACGCATCGGAAAGAGTCTCATCCTCTTCCACATTCTCAGCAGTGGGGGGTGGTGGACGAGGAGCACCAATCCAAGCCTCATACCAGTTGGCTTCCTCATCTGTGCTTATATACGGTGAATCAAAGAGCGGACGAGTGGTGGAGATCTGAGAGAGATAATAGCAAAAGCTTCCTTTCTCCTTCTTAAGAGTGTGACCAGTAAGGAGATGCTTCACATCAATTTCTCTTGCCATCTCAATTGGCGTGTACCTCTCCAAGTCAACCCCAAAATGATGTGCTAGCGAGGTGATCATTCCTCCAATGCAAATTACGCCAGATGTACTTTTAGCTACTCCCTCCAACTTGCGAGCTAACTCATAGCCAAGGTCAAAAGGACGATCATAGGCTATGGCATAGAGCATCTCGAGCTCTCCCTTTTTCACCTTAGAAAGGTTCATCCCGAGCAAAGATAGTATTTCCCATGATGCGATGGAGGACCCGGAAGCAAGGATGAACTATAGAGCTAGCGGTTGCATTCTGCGATCGATAAGGCCAATAACCCGTGAGCCTGTACCAGAAGGCATTATGGGTCTCACTGAAGAGCGTTACTCTCCCTTTATGAGCCGGGAAACCAAGTGACTCATTGAGTTCTGCTACAGTCATTTCCCGAGCTTGGTTCCCTATCCGGAATATAAGCGTCCCTGAACCTTCATCAGCACCTCTCTCAAATTTATAAGAACTCAGAAACTCAGAAGTGATGGCCGGATAAGAATGCAAACCTAATTGGAACAAAGATTTAACACCAATCCTCGAGCACAGTTTCAAGATTTCATCTTTTAGATCCAATTGGGATAGAGAAACCACACTAGGCCATCGAGTACTAAGATGTGTCCGAGCCATGAAGTTTGTAAAGAGATCCTGCTGACCTCCTTCACATACTACCTTGTCCATACTTTGAGTTATCCGCCGCTTTCGGGATGCACTACCCTTAGCCATAGTAGCTCTACCTTGCACAATGAAACCACAAACCCACAAAAGAACAAAAACCGAACACAAGCAAGCACAAGAGTTAATTGTGAATTCCAAGAACCTTCAAATCCAAACAACACACATATCAAGTAAGAAATCTCCTAACACAAGCCTCCAACACAACCGCCCCTTACTTATAAATTCATCAAGTCCACAAGTTTATCAAAATCTCACCAATATGCAAAACTCATAGACATGGCATATAAAACCAACCCATCTCATCACACAAACAAAAGCAATATGCTCAATTCAAATACCATCATGAATTCAACCCCAAATAACCCCATACTTGAAATTTGAAACAAGTTATAAATATCAAAGTTTCAAGCTTCACTTGCAAAATTTTCAAGTGGATATCACCACCACAAAGCCAAGCAATCACCCAAATAGAATAAATTATTTAGGAATTATGCATATCTTCCATGAGAACATACACAAAAATTCCCAAAAAATCAATTTCACTTCATAAATCACAACCAAACCATCAACTACATTTCATGATCATCAATAATCATTAACTTGACACAATGTGATGCAAGGGAACCCCCAATTTATACAACTCAAGATTTCCCCAAATCATGTCCATCAACCTAAACCCTAGAATTTCAAAATCTCTAAATCAACCAACAAAATTATCAATTGATAAAGAAACTTGAAGTAAAAGAGATAAGAGGTGAAGAAACATACCAATTTTCTTTAAGTTCAAGGGGGAGAATGAGGATTAAGACAAAGGAAAGCAAACGGGGAGCGAGAAGCGGGCTGCAGCGCTGCTGGCTGTTGGGTGGCGCTGGCGGTGGGTCCGACGGCGTGGTGGTGCAGCGGCCGGCCGGTGGTGGTGCGCCAGTGGTGGGCTCGGCGCGAGGGAGGAGCGGCGGGGCTGGTGTGCGCGAGAGGTTAGGGTGAAGGCTCGTGAATGTGTCGTGTGTGTGGTGAAGGGGAAAGGAAGCGTGAAACCAACAAACCCAATTCAACAAAAGAGCTTTAATTAATTTTTTTTTTAGAGACGGGTCTGCGCGGCCGCGCGCCTATGGTGCACGCCCGCGCAGGAGCCCACTGATTTTCACGGCAGAATTTTGTTGTTGTTTTTTTTAAGTAAAAGAAGAAATATAGAAGAAAAATAACAAAAATATTTACAAGTCTATTCTATTAAGCATGAAAAGAAAACATACCTCGGGTTGCCTCCCGAGAAGCGCTTCTTTAGAGTCTTGAGCCGGACTTTCACTTCTTCTTAAGCACTTGGATCCTTGAGATGAGTAGGACTCACCTTCTCAATCGGGTTTCCACTATAGTACCTCTTCAAACGATGCCCATTCACCTTGAATTCACCCCACTTTTCATTCCAGATTGTAATTGCACCGTGAGGATGAACCTTTCGGACTTCAAAAGGACCACTCCATCGAGACTTCAACTTACCCGGAAATAGCTTTAGGCGAGAATTATAGAGCAAAACCAAATCACCTTAAAAAAGGTCTTTAGGGACAATTCTCTTGTCATGCCATCGCTGTGTTCTCTCCTTGTAAATCCGGGCATTCTCATATGCCTCAAGTCTCAACTCCTCAAGCTCATGAAGTTGTAGCATTCTTTTCTCACCGGCTTCTTTCAAGTCATAATTCAGCGCCTTGATAGCCCAAAATGCCTTATGCTCCAACTCGACCGGCAAATGACAAGATTTTCCATATACAAGCCGGTATGGTGTAGTGCCCAATGGAGTCTTGTACGCTGTCCTATATGCCCACAAAGCATCATCAAGCTTTTGTGCCCAATCTTTCCTTGTTCGAGAAACCGTTTTCTCCAAAATACTCTTGATTTCTCTATTGGAGACCTCGACCTGACCACTTGTTTGGGGGTGGTATGGAGTAGCAATGCGGTGGTTCACCCCATACTTCTTCAAAAGTGCTTCAAACTTCCGCTCTATAAAGTGTGATCCTCCATCACTAATAAGCACTCGTGGAACCCCAAACCTTGGAAAGATGGTAGACTTCAAGAACTTTGCTACCACTTTAGAGTCATTAGTAGGTGTGGCGATTGCTTCCACCCACTTCGACACATAATCTACAGCAACCAAGATGTACTTGTAGACTCCAGAACTCGGGAAAGGACCCATGAAATCAATTCCCCACATATCAAAAAGTTCCACCTCTTGGAATTTGGTGAGTGGCATTTCATTCCTCCAAGATATGTTCCCTGAACGTTGACATTCATCACAAGAAGTTACATACATCTGCACATCCTTAAACATGGTCGGCCAAAAGAAACCGGATTGGAAGATCTTGGCAGTAGTCTTGAAAGCTTTAGCATGTCGTCCAACAGGCAAATTATGACAATGCTTAATCACACCTTCAATCTCATCATCCGGGACACACCGTCTATAAATCCCATCATTGCCTAGCTTGAAGAGCAGCGGTTCATCCCAATAATATTGTTGAACATCATGAAGGAATTTCTTCCTCTGGTGGAATGACAGTCCAGGTGGCAACTCTTTGCAAGCCAAGTAGTTCACAAAATCAGCATACCAAGGAAGCCCCTCAATGGAGAAGTTTAGGAGCTCTTCGGTGACATTAGAGATGGCAGAGGTTGTGGCATGGAACAAGTGGTCATCTGGAAAAGAATCGTCAACATGCAATCCTTCTTGTCCCTTCTCAATCTGCTCGGGAGGAAGCCTAGAAAGGTGATCAGCAACAACATTCTCAGCCCCTTTCTTGTCCTTAATTTCCAAGTCAAACTCTTGTAGCAACAGAATCCAGCGGATGAGGCGTGGTTTCGCATCCTTTTTCTGCATCAAGTATCGCACATCAGCATGGTCAGTAAAGACAATTACCTTAGAACCCACAAGGTATGACCGAAACTTCTCAAAGGAAAACACCACTGCAAGCAACTCCTTTTCTGTTGTGGTGTAGTTCATCTGAGCCTCATCAAGTGTCTTGCTGGCATAGTAAATAGCATGAAGCTTCTTGTCCCTTCTTTGCCCAAGTACAGCACCCACGGCAAAATCAATTGCATCACACATAATTTCGAAAGGGAGATCCCAATCTGGTGATTGCATGATGGGGATGACACTAATGCTTGTTTTAGCCTGCAAAAAGACTCAAGACAATCTGTGGAAAAATCGAAGGCTACATCCTTCAGCAACAGGTCAGTCAAAGGCTTGGTGATTTTAGAAAAATCCTTGATGAATCTTCTATAAAAACCGGCATGTCGTAGAAAACTTCTAATCCCTTTTATAGTGGTAGGAGGTGGCATCTTCTGAATTATCTCAATTTTAGCTTTATCCACCTCAATTCCTCTATTAGAGACTAGATGTCCTAGCACAATGCCTTCATTAACCATGAAATGACATTTTTCCCAATTCAACACAAGGTTAGTCTCTTCACATCTCATTAAAACTCTTTCAAGATTAGACAAACAAGCATCAAAAGTAGTGCCATAGACGGAGAAATCGTCCATAAACACCTCCACAATCTCCTCAATCATATCAGAAAATATAGCCATCATGCATCGTTGAAAAGTTGCAGGAGCATTACATAGGCCAAAAGGCATCCTTTTGTATGCAAAGGTGCCATAAGGGCAAGTGAATGTAGTCTTTTCCTGGTCATCGGGATAAATGGGAATTTGCCAAAACCCACTATACCCATCTAGATAGCAAAAGTATGAATGCTTAGCCAACCTTTCTAGCACTTGATCAATAAATGGAAGAGGGAAGTGGTCTTTCCTAGTAGCGGTGTTCAATTTTCTATAGTCTATGCACATTCTCCACCCGGTGACCGTTCTAGTGGGAATTAATTCATTATTTTCATTTCTTACAACCGTTAACCCACCCTTCTTAGGCACAACGTGAACCGGACTTACCCACTTACTATCAGAAATAGGAAAAATAATCCCTGCATCTAACAATTTCAGGACTTCTTTTTTTCAGTACCTCTTTCATGTTCGGGTTAAGTCTCCTTTGGTGTTCTATGGTGGGTTTGTGGTCATCTTCCATGAAAATATGATGCATGCACAAAGAAGGTGAAATCCCTTTCAAATCATCTATTGAATACCCTATGGCCTTTTTATGTTTTCGAATGACAATTAAAAGCTTCTCAACTTGATCATCACTCAAATTAGCATTCACAATCACATGCCATGTAGAGTTGGGTCCAAGGAATTCATACCTCAAAGAAGATGGGAGTGGCTTCATCTCTAGCTTAGGCGCTTCAGGAACGTCATTCGTGGTTAGAAGTTCGACCTTGGACTTAGGGAAGGTAGGAGCTTCCGGCAACAACTCCAAATCAGCAACAACTTCAGCAAGTGGCGGACATTCTCCCCTCGTCATCACACTAGTAGTCAAGCAAAACTCCAAGGGGTCCCTAATGACAATAGACATCATTTGCTCTTGGGTTGTCCTTTCCATCACATCTTCCCTGAAATAATCATTCTCAAAAGAAGGGGTTTTCATAGCTTTAGGAAGGTTAAATTCTATTTTCTCATCCCCAATGTCGAAGGAGAGAGTCCCCTTTCTCACATCAATCACAGTACCTGCAGTGGCCAAGAAAGGCTTTCCAAGAATAATAGGGATAGACATATTCGCATCCATATCTAACACTACAAAGTCCACTGGCACAAAAAAATTTCCCACCCTAATAGGGATATCCTCTAAAATACCAGCTGGGTGGGCAATGGACCTGTTAGCCATGAATAGCTGCATCCTCACTGGCCTAAGCTCTCCTAAATCAAGCTTATTGCAAATTGAGAGAGGAAGCAAACTTACACTAGCTCCCAAATCACAAAGAGCATTATAATCATGTTGATTGCCAAAGTTAATAGGGACACAGAAACTATCTGGATCCTCGAGCTTACGTGGTAGCTTGTTTTGGATCAAAGCGCTGCACTCCTTACTAAGAACTATTGTCTGGCATTCATCAAGCTTCCTCTTGTTGGAGAGGATCTCCTTCAAGAACTTGACATATGCCGGCATCTCCTTGAGAGCTTCGGTGAATGGGATGTTTATGTGCAGCTTCTTCAAGATCTCTACAAAATTCCCAAACTTCTTCTCCAACATAGCCTGATTCTTCTTTTGTCGGAACGAAAGAGGAGGCTGATATGGCGGTGGGGGGACATATATCATGTCGTTCTCAGGCTCATCTGTTGCCTCAGTCTCAACATCTGGTGGAGCAGCTTCCCCTTTAGCCTTAGGAGGTTCATGCTTCTTTACCTCCTCTAACTGTTTACCATTCCTCAAAGACACAACAGAAATATGTCCTTTTGCATTGACAGCCTGTTGAGCCAACTGATTAGCTTGAATCTTTTGTTCTTGCTCAATCATTTGTATCTTGGTACCCATAGCCTTGAATTCATAAACCAGATTCTCAATAGCAATAAGTTCAGGTGATTTCTTAGGAGCCACGGGCGGAGGCTGATTCGCCCTATTCTGGTATCCCTGATTTGGTGCATTCTGAAATCCAGGTGGGACTCCATTTCCATATGATGCTTGGTTCTGGAATGACTGTGGATTTTGCACATTAGAATTGTTCCCATACCTGAAGTTCGGGTGATTCCTCCAACCAGGATTGTAAGTGGAGGAGAATGGGTCATTCCTGGGGTTTCTGTAGTTGTCTCTAGTGAAGTTTACCTCCCCTTGAGCCGTGCCCGGTTGTATTTCTAGAAAAGCAGGGCAACTGGATAATGTGTGGTTCAGCATACCACAATATTGACATTCAACAACGGGGGGAGGCACCCCTGCCGCACTAGATGAGTTTGGCTTAGCAAGAAACTCCTTCTTTAATAATGCAATGTCACGATGTAGAGCTTCCAACTGGGCTGACTTGTGAGTTTCAACATCAACCTCATAAAGACCTGTAGACCTCTTAGTAGCAGAAATAGAAGAGCGATGATTAGAGTACCTCGCAGCATGAAGAGCAGTCTTCTCAATTAAAGCTCAAGCATCATCTAAACTCATCTCCATAAATCCTCCATTAGAAGATGTGTCTATAAGCAGTCTAGTATCATCAACTCCTTGATAGAAGATTTGAAGGAGAACATACTTGGTTTGCCCGTGATGTGGGCACTGAATCAACAAATCCTTGAACCTCTCCCAAGCTTCATGATAGGTCTCTCCATGTTGCATAGCGAAGGCATTGATCTTCTCCCTTATCTCAGATATCTTCTTAGGTGGGAAGTATTTGCTCATGAATGCCTCATATAGTTGGTTCCATGTTGTAATGGAGTTCTCAGGTAAGGATCTATACCAAGCTTTAGCCTTCTCGTGAAGAGAGAAATGGAAGGCATATAGACGGATGGCCTCCTGAGAAACGTTCTCCATATGCACCGTGCTCATTAGATCGAGGAACGTCTCCATGTGTTGGTGAGGATCTTCTGATGGCGATCCACCAAACTGATTAGACTGGATCAAATTCACCAGTCCAGACTTTAGCTCGAAGTTACGAGCTTGCAACTCAGGGAGGACCACACCAGAAAGTGGACCAGATCATGGCGGCATCATATAGTCCCCTAGAGTTTGGGGAGCATACTCAAGCGCATGGACACCTTGCCCTTGATTATCACGTTCACCTTGGAGTTGAGCGGTAAGATCATCCAATTGTTGGCGCAGCTGAGCAACATCATCATTATCATCCGCCATTTCTTGTCTAGCAATCACAAGATTTTCTCTTAGTCTCCTATGAAAAGTACGTTCAGGCTCGGGATCGTAATCGTTGAGTTTGCTAGAACGTAATCCTCTTTGCATAGGCTTCAAGAGTCACCTGAAATCACCAACAAGCAAGAAACAAATCAAAACAAATAAAAAGGCCTAGCAGAACTAGTCCGTAGAAACAATCAATACTATCAACAATCCCCGGCAACGGCGCCAAAACTTGATGTGGTCTAAACCAACACAAGAATAGTGTAGCCTGAACCAACCTCGCAAGAATACGAGATCAATTGCAGTATACGGATATCGATCACGGGGATTGTATATGTACCAATTGTTATCTTGAACTAATAAGCTAAGCCAATAAAGAGAGATTTGATTTTCAACTAAACCTAGAAAAACAAGCAAAGATTATGAATAAAATATATATGAGAAATGATTCCAGGGTTAAGGATTCCGACGACAATGCCACAAAGAATTCTACCCGATGTTCACTCAAACTTCATCTTCTTAATATGTCAAATTGAAGGTAAATTATCTAAAGTCATCACTACTCAGCTGTCGCATGTTGTAGTGATTGTGTCTAAATTAACAAAATCTAGACCCTTTAAGTTCTTTATAGACCTTAGGAGAAAATCAATTAAACTTTCGCTGTCGCGTTCCGCCTAACCGATTCAAACCTAAGAATCTACGATAATTTATTAGTCCTTAAGAGTCCTCAACAATCGTTTAAATGTCACAATAACAATTGTCGATTCCTCAAGTTAATTCCTAGGGTTCCAACAGACACAATTCCCCTTTCGGGTTCATGAAGTCCATCCAAATATCCAATTTCAATTCTCAGCGGTAGCATCTCGAATCTAAAAAGGATTCTAATCGATTGACATCAATTAGGTAAAGCAACTAGGATCAAATCAATTCATAGAATTCAGATAAAGTTCAATCGACCATCGAAATCAAACAAATTGCGACATTGTCGGGTTCACCCTAACCCTAGAACGGAGAATTTAGCCAAGCATGGAAGAATTCATCATCAAATCACTAAATTGAAATATGGAAATAGATAGAAAAGCAAAGACTAAAGGGGAAATACCAATCTTGAATTGAAGCAATGCAATCTCCAAGCAAATCTGTCTCAATTTATCCAAATCTAACTCAACAAAAGTCTTCTAAAAAGGGCCTCCAAACAAGGGTTTCGAGAGAGCTTCAAAGATGTGTTTCCGCCTCTTAAAATAGTCCGGGACATCCGCTAATATAATATTATTAAACCCCTAAAATAATAATAAACTAATGTCAAAAGAAACCGGGTTCAAATACGAAATTTCTGTCCGAACTGAACAGTGCACGCCCGCACGCCTAGGGTGCACGCCCGCGCACCTATCATCTGATGGCTTTCTTCTCTGGTCGAGCTTCTGCGCGCCCGTGCGGATATGGTGCACGCCCGTGCACTTCTGTTTTGCCGTGAATCCCATGATGTACGACCGCCTTGCTCCTTATGCTTTTGCTTCTTCGCCTTTTGTCCTCGTTCCTCCTATATGATTTCTGCTCGGCTCTTCTTAGCTTCTGTACCCATTTCACATTTCCTCTAGCAATCTCCGCTTAGCTCCCGAAAACTCCTGAAAACACCACCATAAAGACAGTAGATCTCTATCCTAGAAACTAAACGAAAAACCTCTAAAAACACTTAAAACACATGAGAAATGACACAAACCTATGCTAAATGCATGTCCTAAATAATGCAAACTATGATGACATCAAAATACCCCATACTTGAATCTTGCTTGTACCCAAGCAAGACTAACTAAGTAATAAACCACAAGTGTAAGATAGGATCATTGTGTCAACTTATTCAAGCCCCTTTTGAAATGATATTTTGTCATCAGAATCTTAAGACAATTGCCATCATCACATGTTTGCTCATTATCATTAATACACATAAATCAAAAGCCCCTAAACCTCACAAGAATTTTTTTTTTCTTTTAATGACACACTCACTCAAATGTGTTTAAGGTTTAACATTACGCTCGGTCTCAACCATTTCACTTAATCTACCATATGCTTGCAATTAGGGTTGTGCATTACCGGGTACCCGACACATCACGGTTAACCGTGTCGGGTACCCGAAACCGTTAACGTCAAAAACATCGATCCGAACACGATCCGATTAATACCGATTATCCGACACGAAATATGAAACGGTTCCGTGTAATCCGACACGAACCGTTTGTTGAATTTTTTATTTAATTTTTTTTCTGAATTTATTGAACACGAAAGCCCTCGGCGACCTGGAATGGTATGGCTGGAGGCGGAGGGAGAGGGAGTTGTCGAATCGAATCCGCGGAGGTCTGGACAGTGGTGGAGTAGCTGGCGGAGGAGACTTCAAACATCTGAATCTCGTCGAAGACGGAGAGATCCGACCAGATCTGAATTTCAGAGAGGTTGAAGAAGACGGTTGCCTAATAATGAGAGGGACTGCCTGTAGGAGAAACTGAGCATTGGAGATGCTGGAGATGGAGAGGTCATTCCACCGTCCCAAAGTATTCGTCGCAGGAGAAGATGGAGAGGGATGAGGCTCAAATGATTTGGACTTGAGATGAATTTGGGTTTGAAAGAGAGGCAGGAGATTGCTTTGAATCTTTGAGTTGAGGGAGAAAGGACTAGAGGAGAGAGGAGACTGGAGAGGGGCGGCGGAGGCGTGAAGAAATTGAATTGAATGAAAGATTGATGTGGACTGTGGTGTGGAGAGGGGAGTCTTTAGGGTTAATTTTTTTTTAAAAAAAAACAAAAAAGAAAGGCAAAGGGCGGAGAATCGAACTCCCGTCCTCCTGTATACAACGCGTTTGCAAAAGGACCCAACTGCCATTTGAGCTATTTCAACATTATGTCTTTTTATCAAACCATAATACTAATATTACTTTTTTTTTCTGTTTAAAAATAAAAAAAAATTAAACGGTTCGTGTCGGGTATCCGATAAGGGGATATGCCCGATCCGAACACGAACCATTTAATGTCGTGTTTTAGTGGTTCGTGTTATTTTCGTGTCGTGTCTTTTCGGTTTCGTGTTTTTTCGTGTCGTGTTGTCGTGTTTTCATGTCGTATCAGTCGTGTCGGGTTTTTCTGCACACCCCTACTTGCAATAGCGTTCTAAATCTCCACCGTTGAGGATTATGCACATAACAGAAATCATGAGGGCCTTCTATAAAGTTGTGATGGGGCCAAGGTGGAAAAAAGACAAGGTATGGAAAATTTTGAGCTTGTGGTGCTAAAATCCGGGAAAAAGGGTTAGGAACCAACCAGAAAAACAACCACTTCACAGAAACTCATACCAAACCACCATACAACTCCATCACAATAATGTTTTCATTCTCAACTTTTGTGAACCACATTCGATCTCCCTAACTTTTCTTTTCTCTAGCTTCAACACCGTTTTGCGCGAATACAAACATTTGTGATGAATGCACCCGGTTACTAAGTGTCTCAGCCTCCTTACATGCATATCTTCCTCCTTGTGTGAATTTTATTCTCCAAAAGGAGGATCGGTTACTAACCGTATTTTTTCTTTTTCTTTTTCTTGACTTTTGCCCCTGAGTGAATTTTATCCTCCCCAGGTCTCAAGATCTCATAGAGCATGCCAAACCAAACATTACCAGACACTCAAAGCATCTCCACTCATAAAAATAAGCAACATTATTTCTTAATTCCCGGATGGGTCAAAGGCTAATAATTGTCTGTGAAGATTTTGTGGAGTTTATCAAATGAATAGGCTAATAAATCTCAGATTTGCTTCAAGCATAGGATCATATACTAGGATAGGCATTGAGAGACATGGTTAACAAAAAGTGTTGCCTCAATCATCTTTAAGCTATGTGCACAGATCAAGTAATACGGCCTCAATAAAGAGTCTAAAGCAAGTTCTAGAGATCAAGCATAAAGTGAGTGTCACACACTATATGAAATGAAAGGATTTATCAAGATTTTTCCATAAGGCTCAGAATCTCACAAAGATTTTTGTCTAGGGACTTAATCATGCAAACTCATTCAAGAACTTCATGCTAGGCAATTTGTCTCAAGACATGACACATACAGATTAGGGCGAATATTAGTATCTTAGACAATTATCCCATCATTGTAGCCTACATAACAAGTTCAGGGGACACCTGTCATCAACCTAGACTACCAAAATACATCAAAAAGCCAAAAGAAAGACTCAAGACACTAATGACAAATGCAGACATACAAGAATAACATCCCACCCCATACTTAACCCCTACATTGTCCCCAATGTAGAAAATGAATAAAAGATGAGAAGGTACTCACAAAGACACTACTACTGTGGAGGTGGTGGGGGAGGATACGGGGCGCAAGGATCGAAATGATGTCCATGGAGATGATAATAGTTGCGCTGGGACATCACCAAAATCTGCTGGAGCTGTAGACGATCTTGTTGTTGCTGAGTATCCCAAGATGAGAAGCGTTGAGACACACTAGAGATATGCTCCGCAATCTGAGTCTGCAGAGCGTCTTGTCGAGTAGAGAGGGTAGATAACTGAGATGCCAAACTGTCAAACTGGCTCTGAAAGTAAGCTCTGTCATCAGTAGAATAGGCTCCGCCAGAAGAGTCCCCCTGTTCATAGTTATGGGTAGGCGACGCATCGGAAAGAGTCTCATCCTCTTCCACATTCTAAGCAGTGGGGGGTGGTGGACGAGGAGCACCAATCCAAGCCTCATACCAGTTGGCTTCCTCATATGTGCTTATATACGGTGAATCAAAGAGCGGACGAGTGGTGGAGATCTGAGAGAGATAATAGCAAAAGCTTCCTTTCTCCTTCTTAAGAGTGTGACCAGTAAGGAGATGCTTCACATCAATTTCTCTTGCCATCTCAATTGGCGTGTACCTCTCCAAGTCAACCCCAAAATGATGTGCTAGCGAGGTGATCATTCCTCCAATGCAAATTACGCCAGATGTACTTTTAGCTACTCCCTCCAACTTGCGAGCTAACTCATAGCCAAAGTCAAAAGGACGATCATAGGCTATGGCATAGAGCATCTCGAGCTCTCCCTTTTTCACCTTAGAAAGGTTCATCCCGAGCAAAGATAGTATTTCCCATGATGCGATGGAGGACCCGGAAGCAAGGATGAACTATAGAGCTAGCGGTTGCATTCTGCGATCGATAAGGCCAATAACCCGTGAGCCTGTACCAGAAGGCATTATGGGTCTCACTGAAGAGCGTTACTCTCCCTTTATGAGCCGGGAAACCAAGTGACTCATTGAGTTCTGCTACAGTCATTTCCCGAGCTTGGTTCCCTATCCGGAATATAAGCGTCCCTGAACCTTCATCAGCACCTCTCTCAAATTTATAAGAACTCAGAAACTCAGAAGTGATGGCCGGATAAGAATGCAAACCTAATTGGAACAAAGATTTAACACCAATCCTCGAGCACAGTTTCAAGATTTCATCTTTTAGATCCAATTGGGATAGAGAAACCACACTAGGCCATCGAGTACTAAGATGTGTCCGAGCCATGAAGTTTGTAAAGAGATCCTGCTGACCTCCTTCACATACTACCTTGTCCATACTTTGAGTTATCCGCCGCTTTCGGGATGCACTACCCTTAGCCATAGTAGCTCTACCTTGCACAATGAAACCACAAACCCACAAAAGAACAAAAACCGAACACAAGCAAGCACAAGAGTTAATTGTGAATTCCAAGAACCTTCAAATCCAAACAACACACATATCAAGTAAGAAATCTCCTAACACAAGCCTCCAACACAACCGCCCCTTACTTATAAATTCATCAAGTCCACAAGTTTATCAAAATCTCACCAATATGCAAAACTCATAGACATGGCATATAAAACCAACCCATCTCATCACACAAACAAAAGCAATATGCTCAATTCAAATACCATCATGAATTCAACCCCAAATAACCCCATACTTGAAATTTGAAACAAGTTATAAATATCAAAGTTTCAAGCTTCACTTGCAAAATTTTCAAGTGGATATCACCACCACAAAGCCAAGCAATCACCCAAATAGAATAAATTATTTAGGAATTATGCATATCTTCCATGAGAACATACACAAAAATTCCCAAAAAATCAATTTCACTTCATAAATCACAACCAAACCATCAACTACATTTCATGATCATCAATAATCATTAACTTGACACAATGTGATGCAAGGGAACCCCCAATTTATACAACTCAAGATTTCCCCAAATCATGTCCATCAACCTAAACCCTAGAATTTCAAAATCTCTAAATCAACCAACAAAATTATCAATTGATAAAGAAACTTGAAGTAAAAGAGATAAGAGGTGAAGAAACATACCAATTTTCTTTAAGTTCAAGGGGGAGAATGAGGATTAAGACAAAGGAAAGCAAACGGGGAGCGAGAAGCGGGCTGCAGCGCTGCTGGCTGTTGGGTGGCGCTGGCGGTGGGTCCGACGGCGTGGTGGTGCAGCGGCCGGCCGGTGGTGGTGCGCCAGTGGTGGGCTCGGCGCGAGGGAGGAGCGGCGGGGCTGGTGTGCGCGAGAGGTTAGGGTGAAGGCTCGTGAATGTGTCGTGTGTGTGGTGAAGGGGAAAGGAAGCGTGAAACCAACAAACCCAATTCAACAAAAGAGCTTTAATTAATTTTTTTTTTAGAGACGGGTCTGCGCGGCCGCGCGCCTATGGTGCACGCCCGCGCAGGAGCCCACTGATTTTCACGGCAGAATTTTGTTGTTGTTTTTTTTAAGTAAAAGAAGAAATATAGAAGAAAAATAACAAAAATATTTACAAGTCTATTCTATTAAGCATGAAAAGAAAACATACCTCGGGTTGCCTCCCGAGAAGCGCTTCTTTAGAGTCTTGAGCCGGACTTTCACTTCTTCTTAAGCACTTGGATCCTTGAGATGAGTAGGACTCACCTTCTCAATCGGGTTTCCACTATAGTACCTCTTCAAACGATGCCCATTCACCTTGAATTCACCCCACTTTTCATTCCAGATTGTAATTGCACCGTGAGGATGAACCTTTCGGACTTCAAAAGGACCACTCCATCGAGACTTCAACTTACCCGGAAATAGCTTTAGGCGAGAATTATAGAGCAAAACCAAATCACCTTAAAAAAGGTCTTTAGGGACAATTCTCTTGTCATGCCATCGCTGTGTTCTCTCCTTGTAAATCCGGGCATTCTCATATGCCTCAAGTCTCAACTCCTCAAGCTCATGAAGTTGTAGCATTCTTTTCTCACCGGCTTCTTTCAAGTCATAATTCAGCGCCTTGATAGCCCAAAATGCCTTATGCTCCAACTCGACCGGCAAATGACAAGATTTTCCATATACAAGCCGGTATGGTGTAGTGCCCAAGGGAGTCTTGTACGCTGTCCTATATGCCCACAAAGCATCATCAAGCTTTTGTGCCCAATCTTTCCTTGTTCGAGAAACCGTTTTCTCCAAAATACTCTTGATTTCTCTATTGGAGACCTCGACCTGACCACTTGTTTGGGGGTGGTATGGAGTAGCAATGCGGTGGTTCACCCCATACTTCTTCAAAAGTGCTTCAAACTTCCGCTCTATAAAGTGTGATCCTCCATCACTAATAAGCACTCGTGGAACCCCAAACCTTGGAAAGATGGTAGACTTCAAGAACTTTGCTACCACTTTAGAGTCATTAGTAGGTGTGGCGATTGCTTCCACCCACTTCGACACATAATCTACAGCAACCAAGATGTACTTGTAGACTCCAGAACTCGGGAAAGGACCCATGAAATCAATTCCCCACATATCAAAAAGTTCCACCTCTTGGAATTTGGTGAGTGGCATTTCATTCCTCCAAGATATGTTCCCTGAACGTTGACATTCATCACAAGAAGTTACATACATCTGCACATCCTTAAACATGGTGGGCCAAAAGAAACCGGATTGGAAGATCTTGGCAGTAGTCTTGAAAGCTTTAGCATGTCCTCCAGCAGGCAAATTATGACAATGCTTAATCACACCTTCAATCTCATCATCCGGGACACACCGTCTATAAATCCCATCATTGCCTAGCTTGAAGAGCAGCGGTTCATCCCAATAATATTGTTGAACATCATGAAGGAATTTCTTCCTCTGGTGGAATGACAGTCCAGGTGGCAACTCTTTGCAAGCCAAGTAGTTCACAAAATCAGCATACCAAGGAAGCCCCTCAATGGAGAAGTTTAGGAGCTCTTCGGTGACATGAGAGATGGCAGAGGTTGTGGCATGGAACAAGTGGTCATCTGGAAAAGAATCGTCAACATGCAATCCTTCTTGTCCCTTCTCAATCTGCTCGGGAGGAAGCCTAGAAAGGTGATCAGCAACAACATTCTCAGCCCCTTTCTTGTCCTTAATTTCCAAGTCAAACTCTTGTAGCAACAGAATCCAGCGGATGAGGCGTGGTTTCGCATCCTTTTTCTGCATCAAGTATCGCACATCAGCATGGTCAGTAAAGACAATTACCTTAGAACCCACAAGGTATGACCGAAACTTCTCAAAGGAAAACACCACTGCAAGCAACTCCTTTTCTGTTGTGGTGTAGTTCATCTGAGCCTCATCAAGTGTCTTGCTGGCATAGTAAATAGCATGAAGCTTCTTGTCCCTTCTTTGCCCAAGTACAGCACCCACGGCAAAATCAATTGCATCACACATAATTTCGAAAGGGAGATCCCAATCTGGTGATTGCATGATGGGGATGACACTAATGCTTGTTTTAGCCTGCAAAAAGACTCAAGACAATCTGTGGAAAAATCGAAGGCTACATCCTTCAGCAACAGGTCAGTCAAAGGCTTGGTGATTTTAGAAAAATCCTTGATGAATCTTCTATAAAAACCGGCATGTCCTAGAAAACTTCTAATCCCTTTTATAGTGGTAAGAGGTGGCATCTTCTGAATTATCTCAATTTTAGCTTTATCCACCTCAATTCCTCTATTAGAGACTAGATGTCCTAGCACAATGCCTTCATTAACCATGAAATGACATTTTTCCCAATTCAACACAAGTCTAGTCTCTTCACATCTCATTAAAACTCTTTCAAGATTAGACAAACAAGCATCAAAAGTAGTGCCATAGACGGAGAAATCGTCCATAAACACCTCCACAATCTCCTCAATCATATCAGAAAATATAGCCATCATGCATCGTTGAAAAGTTGCAGGAGCATTACATAGGCCAAAAGGCATCCTTTTGTATGCAAAGGTGCCATAAGGGCAAGTGAATGTAGTCTTTTCCTGGTCATCGGGATGAATGGGAATTTGCCAAAACCCACTATACCCATCTAGATAGCAAAAGTATGAATGCTTAGCCAACCTTTCTAGCACTTGATCAATAAATGGAAGAGGGAAGTGGTCTTTCCTAGTAGCGGTGTTCAATTTTCTATAGTCTATGCACATTCTTCACCCGGTGACCGTTCTAGTGGGAATTAATTCATTATTTTCATTTCTTACGACCGTTAACCCACCCTTCTTAGGCACAACGTGAACCGGACTTACCCACTTACTATCAGAAATAGGAAAAATAATCCCTGCATCTAACAATTTCAGGACTTCTTTTTTTCAGTACCTCTTTCATGTTCGGGTTAAGTCTCCTTTGGTGTTCTATGGTGGGTTTGTGGTCATCTTCCATGAAAATACGATGCATGCACAAAGAAGGTGAAATCCCTTTCAAATCATCTATTGAATACCCTATGGCCTTTTTATGTTTTCGAATGACAATTAAAAGCTTCTCAACTTGATCATCACTCAAATTAGCATTCACAATCACATGCCATGTAGAGTTGGGTCCAAGGAATTCATACCTCAAAGAAGATGGGAGTGGCTTCATCTCTAGCTTAGGCGCTTCAGGAACGTCATTCGTGGTTAGAAGTTCGACCTTGGACTTAGGGAAGGTAGGAGCTTCTGGCAACAACTCCAAATCAGCAACAACTTCAGCAAGTGGCGGACATTCTCCCCTTGTCATCACACTAGTAGTCAAGCAAAACTCCAAGGGGTCCCTAATGACAATAGACATCATTTGCTCTTGGGTTGTCCTTTCAATCACATCTTCCCTGAAATAATCATTCTCAAAAGAAGGGGTTTTCATAGCTTTAGGAAGGTTAAATTCTATTTTCTCATCCCCAATGTCGAAGGAGAGAGTCCCCTTTCTCACATCAATCACAGTACCTGCAGTGGCCAAGAAAGGCTTTCCAAGAATAATAGGGATAGACATATTCGCATCCATATCTAACACTACAAAGTCCACTAGCACAAAAAAATTTCCCACCCTAATAGGGATATCCTCTAAAATACCAGCTGGGTGGGCAATGGACCTGTTAGCCATGAATAGCTGCATCCTCACTGGCCTAAGCTCTCCTAAATCAAGCTTATTGCAAATTGAGAGAGGAAGCAAACTTACACTAGCTCCCAAAGTTAATAGGGACACAGAAACTATCTGGATCCTCGAGCTTACGTGGTAGCTTGTTTTGGATCAAAGCGCTGCACTCCTTACTAAGAACTATTGTCTGGCATTCATCAAGCTTCCTCTTGTTGGAGAGGATCTCCTTCAAGAACTTGACATATGCCGGCATCTCCTTGAGAGCTTCGGTGAATGGGATGTTTATGTGCAGCTTCTTCAAGATCTCTACAAAATTCCCAAACTTCTTCTCCAACATAGCCTGATTCTTCTTTTGTGGGAACGAAAGAGGAGGCTGATATGGCGGTGGGGGGACATATATCATGTCGTTCTCAGGCTCATCTGTTGCCTCAGTCTCAACATCTGGTGGAGCAGCTTCCCCTTTAGCCTTAGGAGGTTCATGCTTCTTTACCTCCTCTAACTGTTTACCATTCCTCAAAGACACAACAGAAATATGTCCTTTTGCATTGACAGCCTGTTGAGCCAACTGATTAGCTTGAATCTTTTGTTCTTGCTCAATCATTTGTATCTTGGTACCCATAGCCTTGAATTCATAAACCAGATTCTCAATAGCAATAAGTTCAGGTGATTTCTTAGGAGCCACGGGCGGAGGCTGATTCGCCCTATTCTGGTATCCCTGATTTGGTGCATTCTGAAATCCAGGTGGGACTCCATTTCCATATGATGCTTGGTTCTGGAATGACTGTGGATTTTGCACATTAGAATTGTTCCCATACCTGAAGTTCGGGTGATTCCTCCAACCAGGATTGTAAGTGGAGGAGAATGGATCATTCCTGGGGTTTCTGTAGTTGTCTCTAGTGAAGTTTACCTCCCCTTGAGCCGTGCCCGGTTGTATTTCTAGAAAAGCAGGGCAACTGGATAATGTGTGGTTCAGCATACCACAATATTGACATTCAACAACGGGGGGAGGCACCCCTGCCGCACTAGATGAGTTTGGCTTAGCAAGAAACTCCTTCTTTAATAATGCAATGTCACGATGTAGAGCTTCCAACTGGGCTGACTTGTGAGTTTCAACATCAACCTCATAAAGACCTGTAGACCTCTTAGTAGCAGAAATAGAAGAGCGATGATTAGAGTACCTCGCAGCATGAAGAGCAGTCTTCTCAATTAAAGCTCAAGCATCATCTAAACTCATCTCCATAAATCCTCCATTAGAAGAGGTGTCTATAAGCAGTCTAGTAGCATCATCAACTTCTTGATAGAAGATTTGAAGGAGAACATACTTGGTTTGCCCGTGATGTGGGCACTGAATCAACAAATCCTTGAACCTCTCCCAAGCTTCATGATAGGTCTCTCCATGTTGCATAGCGAAGGCATTGATCTTCGCCCTTATCTCAGATATCTTCTTAGGTGGGAAGTATTTGCTCATGAATGCCTCATATAGTTGGTTCCATGTTGTAATGGAGTTCTCAGGTAAGGATCTATACCAAGCTTTAGCCTTCCCGTGAAGAGAGAAATGGAAGGCATATAGACGGACGGCCTCCTGAGAAACGTTCTCCATATGCACCGTGCTCATTAGATCGAGGAACGTCTCCATGTGTTGGTGAGGATCTTCTGATGGCGATCCACCAAACTGATTAGACTGGATCAAATTCACCAGTCCAGACATTAGCTCGAAGTTACGAGCTTGCAACTCAGGGAGGACCATGTTGTTGCAGCAGTAAGTCAAGTATAGAATAAGAATATGGATTAGAACGACTCCCCTGTCTCAGCAAATAATTACAAGACTTCCTCCCGTTGTAGTAAGAGAAAAGTCAGGATCGAATCCACGAGGAAGCACGTCAGCAGTTCTTAGGTAGCTATCAGATTCTCACAACAGCAGCAGAGCAGCACAGACAGAAGCAGAAATAACACAGAAACAGTAATAAAACCAGCAAGGGCAACTAAAATAAAACCAAAGAAAAGACAGAAAGTAAAGACAAAGCAAAGACGAAAGCAAACAGGAACTAAAAGCAAAGCAACAGTCTCCTCGATCTCGACAAACTCCTACTCGAGATAGACCACGGCAATCGACAACAGCAAGTCGACAATCACAGCAGACAAGAAATCCCGGCAAGTGCAACTCGACCTCGACAAGAGGTACTCGACTTCGACAAAGGAAATAAAGACAGAAACTTGAAATCGACCAAAACAGAAGAAAGCTAACTCGACACAGACTAAGACAACTCGAGATCGACAAAGGTGGTACTCGATCTCGACGAAGCCTTCCTCTATCTCGACAAGAAACAGTAAAAGAACAGAAATTTAAATTGCAATTGCTCGAAACCCAAACTCAGCTTTCCGACAGAAAATTAACTCAATATAATAAAAGACCTCCAAGGCTAGGGTTTCAACACCACAACGATAACCATGCAAAACAACACATAAAGGCATAAAAGATCATGCTTTCCATCAAATAACTTTCGTTATTAACAACTAGGCATATAGAGGCTTTCGCATAAACCCTAATTGTTACTAACCCTTTTCACATAATTAATCCAAGTTGCATTAAGATCACTTTCGCTTCAATAACACAAACAAGGATCACTTTCAACTCTCGCAAAAGAATCATGCTCATAGGGATAGAAGACAAATCGCATGAAAAGATCTGACCTTTTATCGCATCGCCTCACATGGCCACCGTCGGGCTCACCCCAGCCCCAGAAGTGGGTGGACTACTCACGCCTCATCGCAATAACAGACATTGAATTGATGAAAGAAACTTGCATTAAAAACTAAATTCAAAGCCTTTACAATCCTGGCAATCAACTTTCGTAAACCGCCAAAACCTTAAAAACCTCAAAACTCCTAACTGTATCTGAATGGAACTAACTACTTCTCTTCGAAATTGAATTGTGTTATGATATATCTCAAAACTGAGCCCCCTAGGGCCTTATTTATAGCTATCCTTCCCTAGCTAATCTAGGAAAAGATCTTTTATCTATATCTAATTTCTATCTAAAAAGCCTAAATGATAAATAAATGTTTAAATGGAATTAAATCCATAAGGAAAGAGATAAAACTAAAGTAGGAAAGTCTTCATGATGATGGATTTCGTCTTCCATGGATAGACTTTGATAGATCGGGATAGAATCTTCCGCCTTCGACACCAAGGAATCCCAACTCTACTCGGACAGGCCACGTCGAGAAGTTTCTGGAACTGGGCTCTTGTCGACCTCGAGTAGGGCTCGTCGAGGTCGAGTAAGGTGGCTCGGCTTGACTTGTCGTCTCGGCTAGATCTGCTCGATGTGGCGCATCTTGGCTCCTGGGTGTTCGTCGATCTCGACCACGCCTAGTCGATCTCGAGTAGGGTGGGTCATCGACTAGGGTTTCTCGAGTGGATCTCCTCGAAGGGCTCGGACATGGCTTCAGGGTCTTTGTCGATCTCGAGTAAGACTCGACGAGATCGAGTTGGGTGCTCGGGTTGGCTCTCTCCGCTGGCAGCGACTGGTCTGGTCCGCGGTAGCGACTCTCCTCTTCCGCGGCAGCGACTTTCCTTTTCCGCTGCAGCGAGTGCTCCTGGTCATCCTCGGCTCCGTGGACAGCTCTTCCTCGAGGACTCTGGGTGGTCTGTCCGGGCTTCGTCGACCTAGACTAGTGCTTGTCTAGGTCGAGTAGGGTTCCGGAGTTCGGGGAGCTTGGTTTCTCGAGCAAGCTTGCTCGACTATGGCCGCTCGGTCATGGCTCGTCTAGGTCGAGTAGGGCCCACTCGATGTCGACTAGACTTGCTCTCCGATTCGTTCCGCTGCTTTGACCTTGGACTTCTGTAATGGTTTTCCGAGCTTTTCCGACCTTCTGTAGAATTGCTGTAAACGCCTTGATTTCTGCGAATTAAACAGAAACTGGTGTAGATTCCCTAATTGTGACAAATAAGCATAAACTACACAGATCCTGCCCTATCTTAGCCCAAATGTATGAAATGTATACAGAAATCAATATAAAAGTTACTGTAAAACATGGCAGATTCTTCTCACAACAAACACCCCATACTTAAGCTTGCTTGTCCTCAAGCAATACTTTTACTTGTCATTCAGGGGAAGAAATTAAAACTCTCAACATCTTAGCTTCATTCTCATATAACCCTGCAATCAATTACCATCCTCGAAAAGGTACTAGTGTCACAGATTCATGCACGTGCAAATATGTAAAAGCAACATCTACTCACAAAAGGAGGGTTATGCACAAATATTCATTCGTGACAAAGCATTAATAATCAAGAGGACTTTTAATTTAAGCTCATGAAGGAGTAGATTGGTAAAAGGCTAAAAGGTGGGCAATTTCTGGCAATGTGGTGCTTTTGATCCGGGGAAATGGAGTACTTTCCAAACTTTGAATTTCATTCCACATTCCTTTTCCATTTGATTCATCACCTTTCATATTGCTTTTTTTTCAATAATAATGCTTTTACCTCTCTAACCTCAGCACTGCCTTCTCGCGAGTCGCAAACATGGGTGTCATGAATGGCCCCGGATACTTAGTGCTTCGGACTCCTCACAATGTGTCCCATCTCTCCAAACTATTATCTTAGAGAGCAGGGTCAATCTACCTTTATCTCCTGAGGTGATTGGATTTTCTTTCACTCATTAAATTTTCCATATATTTCAAACACTTTCCAGCCAAACTCCAAAAATGATAATCTCAACACAACAACCATATAACATCTCCATAATGTAACATCATTCTCAACATAATCCCCGGATAAGGTAAAGAATGGCAAATATTTAGATCATGTGGAGCAATATTTGAAATAAGGCATATTATGGTTTTTGTGATGCATAAGCATAGGTAAGGCTAGGAACTTCAAATAATGAGCATTATATGGAAATATAAAGTCCTCCATCATCTTATCATGCAACATGTCAAAAGCAACTTCAAATTTTACCTCCTTTCATGGTTTTCATAAAAATGTGCATTTCATTGTGACTTCCCTTTACTAGGCAATTTCATGCTATATCTCTTAATGAATCCAATTTTGCATCGTTGAGTTCAATAAAGCTTCCATGACATTATTCAAAAATTTCAAAAATTTCAATGGGGGTCATTTTTCTAAAACTTTTGGAAAACATGCATATAAAATATGTAAAATATGCATAAAGTAAGCCCTTCCCCCACCCCATACTTAAACATTACAGTGTCCTCACTGTATAAAAACAAGGTAAAGGGTAAAGAAAGAAACTCACAAGACATGTGTGCAGAGCTGCAAAATTTTGGATGGAGCACCTCCTAGTCCGAGTATGACTATAGCTTGATTCTATCCATGGACCTGAAATTTATATACCAACAAAACAAAAACAAAAGCCAAAAACAATGTTCAAAAACCAAAAACCAAAAACAAAGTCTCAAAATGTCCTAAAAAGTCTATGTACATGCTCTAGATTTTATAGTCGCTAGGCCGACTTTCATTAATGCTCAAGGTGGCATCTGCAGGGCCCATGTAGCTTGGGCCTCAAATAAGACTCCATTCTTGTCCATCAGCTGTAATCCTCCAGAATGGATCTTGTTCACCACGAACGGTCCCATCCGCTTCTTGTTGAATTTGTTGGGAAACCAATGATCTTTTGATTTAGAGACATAGAGCCTGTCTCCAACTTCATACTCCTTAGGCTCATCATTGGAAATCCTGCACAATCGCACATACCAAGGCAGACCTCTTCCATGTATAGATAAATCTTTAATGGAAATAGGAGAAGAAAGATCCATACCTTAGCTCACCTTCGCGGAAACGGAATCGGGCACCACGGTGTTTGGTCGATCTCGACTAGGGCTCCTCGAGATCGACGAGTCTGCTGGTCCTGGTGGTGGTCTGGTCGAAGAATCAGAAGTCGAGGAAGAACTGATTTTGTCGACCTCGACAAGCGTACTCGACCTCGACGAGGACTCTGGCTCTGGTGGTGATCTGGTCGAGGAAGACGGATCTGGTGAAGTCTGGCGGTGGTCGACCTCGACAAGGCTACTCGAGGTCGACGAGGGTTCTCCTCCTGGTTTCTGCGTAGTCGAAGAAGGCGGCGTCGAGGAAGATTTGGTCTTGTCGATCTCGACTAGGCTATTCGAGGTCGAGTAGCCTTCTCCTTCCTGTGGCTTGCTCATCGAGGAGGGAGGCGCTGGGCTCTCCGAGGGGTGGTCGACCTCGACAAGCTTAGTCGAGATCGACGAAGGTTGTCCGTCTAGTGGAGTCTGTGTCGAGGGAGCAGGCTCTGAGCTCCCCGAGTTTTGGTCGACCTCGATGAGGATGTGGTCGACCTCGAGTAGACCTGGCTTGACCCCATACTTGGCTCCTTTGTTCTCCTTAAGGATTGCCATGATCTCCTCCACCTGGGCCTCCATGTCCCTCTTTTCCAGTTCCTCAGGGGTCATATTCCTGATCGTTGGTTCCCCGCAGGTGATGTAGCCAGCTGAGATAGATTTGACCTCTTCCATGGGACCCGTATGCTGTTAAGTTTTGTTGAAGGAATACTCAATCACCTCATCGCTGATGTTGAAAGTGAGTACCCCTTTCCGTACGCTTATATTGGCATCCACCGTCGCCAAGAATGGTCTCCCTAGAATAATTGGACAAGCAGGATCTTCTTGCATATCAATAATTAAAAAATCAACAGGAACGAAGAATTTACCTACTTGTACTGGGACATTTTCCACCATGCCTGTTGGAATGACCACCGTGTTGTTGGCCATATGCAGTCTAGCATCCACAGGCTCCAGTGCACCTATCTTAATCTTGGACCAAATCGTTAAAGGCATAATACTGACACTAGCTCCAAGATCACATAGGGCATTAATTTTGTATGGGCCAAATCCAATAGTTATAGCAAACTTACCTGGATCCGGCCTCTTTTCCAATATGTCCAGATGGCTGCACTCCTCTGTGATTTCTGCCATCGATCGCTTTTTGCTCAGAATCTCCTTCAGGAATTTGACATAGGACGGCATTTCATTGAGAGCTTCTGTGAAGGGTATGGTGACATTCAGCTTTTGAAGCATCTTGATGAAGCGCTGAAACTTTTTCTCCGCTGGATCCTTTAGAGATTTCGTGGGGAAAGGCAGCTTCTTTTTCGGAGCCAGAACAGATGTCGGAGTTGCTGCAGATTTTTCGACCTGAGGCTCCTCGACATCGACTACCCTCTTGTCGAGATCGACCAGTTTTGGTGACGTCGAGTTGCTGGGCTGTGCAGACAAAGGTTTCTGAAGATTCTCCTCGAGGTCGACAAGTCCTTTGTCGAGGTCGACCACGGCTTTGTCGAGATCGACTACTGTCTTGTCGAGGTTGACTTGCTGTTCCTCATCCTGCTGCTCCCCGACCTCTGGCTCTCGAAGTTGATGGCCGCTCCTTAGCTTTACGGCAGCGATGTGTCCAGTCTTTCCTTTAGGATTTGGTTCTGAAGATCCAGGGAGAGCGCCTGACTGTTTGGGGATTGCTGCTGCTAGCTGACCAATCTGTGTATCAACTGATTTCCGCCAGATATCAATTTCCCCAAGCCTAGAGTTGACACCTTGCATCTGAGTATAGACGGAGTTGAAAGATTGCCTAGTTTCAGCATGATTCCTCCGCATCTCTTCCAGGACTGTCTGTATATCATCCTTTTTCTGGTCCCTTTCAGGATGTCCTGGAGCTCTGTAGGGCGGGGGGTTCCTAGGGATTCCCTGGTTCCATTGTGGTTGCTGAAACCGTTGGTCCCCCATGTAGCGATTTGGACCCCCTGCGTAGGCTGCCTCCTCATGATGCTCTGCCATTTTGACTTGTTCTGTGTGTGGGCACTCAGGAGTGGTGTGCCTTTGCGATCCGCATTCTATGCAAGGCTGGTTGACAGAGAGATATTTGACTTGCTTGATGAGCTTCCTATTCTGGTCTCTGTAGTATTGCTCCCTGACATCTGGATCGATCTCCTTTGATGGCTCATAGAGGGGCATGGATGATGCTGGCTTGGCGTATGGGTTCTCTTCATAAGTTACAGTAGACCCATACTTGTTGTCGTAGGTAGTAAGCTTCTCCAGTACTCCCCATGCGTCACTTGGCGGCATTGTCAAATACTCATAGCGAGTATAATTGTTGATTCTGTCCTTAGTGACTTGATCCAGAGAGTTGAAGAAGATCTCCTGAATGATGTAGGGCGGCTGTCCATGAGTAGGGCAAGATCGCAGAAGTTCCTTGTAGCGCTCCCATGCCTTTGCCAGTGGTTCCCCTTTTTGCTGTTTAAAGGCGGTGATTTTCGGGCGGGGATGTGCTGTTTTGGCAGGTGGGAAGAATTTGTTCAGAAACTCTTGCTCTACTTGGGCCCAGGTTGTGAGTGATCTTGCTTTCAGCCCTTCCAGCCATTTCAGTGCAGGTCCAGCGAGCGACCAGCGAAAAGATTTCATCTTGACATATTCCAGAGTTGTGCCTTCTGCAAGTGTACGACACATATCATGAAAGTTAGTAATATGTTCAAGAGGACACTCATTAAATCTGCCGTAAAAGGCATTATTTTTAAGCTCTATAAGAAATTGAGTGCGAATTTCAAAAGAGTTTTCAGGGATTAGAATCGCCGATTCAGGCACGACGAGTGTTGGATGCATGTAATCCTATGCAGTGGTTGGGTACTGGGCAAGCTCAGCTTGTGCTTGTTCCCTTGCTGCTCTCTCAGCGGCGAGGGCAGCATTGTTGGTGGCTAGAGCAGCATCTCTGGCGGCTAGATCCCTGGTAAGCCTCTGTATCAGCTGCTCCTGTGTTTCAGCGGCCGACATGGCTCTTTGTAGTTTAGCTCGGATGTGGAATAGGCGTTCCGGTTCGTCTAAAGCGTTAAACTCAGGTGTTTGACCAGAACGACGCATACACCTGCAAACTAACTCAAAGAAACAGTGAGAACTGACTACCTAAGGCGCGATTGATTGACTCCCCGGCAACGGCGCCAATTTGTTGTTGCAGGAGTAAGTCAAGTATAGAATAAGAATATGGATTAGAACGACCCCCCTGTCTCAGCAAATAATTACAAGACTTCCTCCCGTTGTAGTAAGAGAAAAGTCAGGATCGAATCCATGAGGAAGCACGTCAGCAGTTCTTAGGTAGCTATCAGATTCTCACAACAGCAGCAGAGCAGCACAGACAGAAGTAGAAATAACTCAGAAACAGTAATAAAACCAGCAAGGGCAACTAAAATAAAACCAAAGAAAAGACAGAAAGTAAAGACAAAGCAAAGACGAAAGCAAACAGGAACTAAAAGCAAAGCAACAGTCTCGTCGATCTCGACAAACTCCTACTCGAGATAGACCACGGCAATCGACAACAGCAAGTCGACAATCACAGCAGACAAGAAATCCCGGCAAGGGAAACTCGACCTCGACAAGAGGTACTCGACTTCGACAAAGGAAATAAAGACAGAAACTTGAAATCGACGAAAACAGAAGAAAGCTAACTCGACACAAACTAAGACAACTCGAGATCGACAAAGGTGGTACTCGATCTCGACGAAGCCTTCCTCTATCTCGACAAGAAACAGTAAAAGAACAGAAATTTAAATTGCAATTGCTCGAAACCCAAACTCAGCTTTCCGACAGAAAATTAACTCAATATAATAAAAGACCTCCAAGGCTAGGGTTTCAACACCACAACGATAACCATGCAAAACAACACATAAAGGCATAAAAGATCATGCTTTCCATCAAATAACTTTCGTTATTAACAACTAGGCACATAGAGGCTTTCGCATAAACCCTAATTGTTACTAACCCTTTTCACATAATTAATCCAAGTTGCATTAAGATCACTTTCGCTTCAATAACACAAACAAGGATCACTTTCAACTCTCGCAAAAGAATCATGCTCACAGGGATAGAAGACAAATCGCATGAAAAGATCTGACCTTTTATCGCATCGCCTCACATGGCCACCGTCGGGCTCACCCCAGCCCCAGAAGTGGGTGGACTACTCACGCCTCATCGCAATAACAGACATTGAATTGATGAAAGAAACTTGCATTAAAAACTAAATTCAAAGCCTTTACAATCCTGGCAATCAACTTTCGTAAACCGCCAAAACCTTAAAAACCTCAAAACTCCTAACTGTATCTGAATGGAACTAACTACTTCTCTTCGAAATTGAATTGTGTTATGATATATCTCAAAACTGAGCCCCCTAGGGCCTTATTTATAGCTATCCTTCCCTAGCTAATCTAGGAAAAGATCTTTTATCTATATCTAATTTCTATCTAAAAAGCCTAAATGATAAATAAATGTTTAAATGGAATTAAATCCATAAGGAAAGAGATAAAACTAAAGTAGGAAAGTCTTCATGATGATGGATTTCGTCTTCCATGGATAGACTTTGATAGATCGGGATAGAATCTTCCGCCTTCGACACCAAGGAATCCCAACTCTACTCGGACAGGCCACGTCGAGAAGTTTCTGGAACTGGGCTCTTGTCGACCTCGAGTAGGGCTCGTCGAGGTCGAGTAAGGTGGCTCGGCTTGACTTGTCGTCTCGGCTAGATCTGCTCGATGTGGCTCATCTTGGCTCCTGAGTGTTCGTCGATCTCGACCACGCCTAGTCGATCTCGAGTAGGGTGGGTCATCGACTAGGGTTTCTCGAGTGGATCTCCTCGAAGGGCTCGGACATGGCTTCAGGGTCTTTGTCGATCTCGAGTAAGACTCGACGAGATCGAGTTGGGTGCTCGGGTTGGCTCTCTCCGCTGGCAGCGACTGGTCTGGTCCGCGGCAGCGACTCTCCTCTTCCGCGGCAGCGACTTTCCTTTTCCGCTGCAGCGAGTGCTCCTGGTCATCCTCGGCTCCATGGACAGCTCTTTCTCGAGGACTCTGGGTGGTCTGTCCGGGCTTCGTCGACCTAGACTAGTGCTTGTCTAGGTCGAGTAGGGTTCCGGAGTTCGGGGAGCTTGGTTTCTCGAGCAAGCTTGCTCGACTATGGCCGCTCGGTCATGGCTCGTCTAGGTCGAGTAGGGCCCACTCGATGTCGACTAGACTTGCTCTCCGATTCGTTCCGCTGCTTTGACCTTGGACTTCTGTAATGGTTTTCCGAGCTTTTCCGACCTTCTGTAGAATTGCTGTAAACGCCTTGATTTCTGCGAATTAAACAGAAACTGGTGTAGATTCCCTAATTGTGACAAATAAGCATAAACTACACAGATCATGCCCTATCTTAGCCCAAATGTATGAAATGTATACAGAAATCAATATAAAAGTTACTGTAAAACATGGCAGATTCTTCTCACAACAGACCACACCAGAAAGTGGACCAGAGCATGGCGGCATCATATAGTCCCCTAGAGTTTGGGGAGCATACTCAAGCGCATGGACACCTTGCCCTTGATTATCACGTTCACCTTGGAGTTGAGCGGTAAGATCATCCAATTGTTGGCGCAGCTGAGCAACATCATCATTATCATCCGCCATTTCTTGTCTAGCAATCACAAGATTTTCTCTTACTCTCCTATGAAAAGTACGTTCAGGCTCGGGATCATAATCGTTGAGTTTGCTAGAACGTAATCATCTTTGCATAGGCTTCAAGAGTCACCTGAAATCACCAACAAGCAAGAAACAAATCAAAACAAATAAAAAGGCCTAGCAGAACTAGTCCGTAGAAACAATCAATACTATCAACAATCCCCGGCAACGGCGCCAAAACTTGATGTGGTCTAAACCAACACAAGAATAGTGTAGCCTGAACCAACCTCGCAAGAATACGAGATCAATTGCAGTATACGGATATCGATCACGGGGATTGTATATGTACCAATTGTTATCTTGAACTAATAAGCTAAGCCAATAAAGAGAGATTTGATTTTCAACTAAACCTAGAAAAACAAGCAAAGATTATGAATAAAATATATATGAGAAATGATTCCAGGGTTAAGGATTCCGACGACAATGCCACAAAGAATTCAACCCGATGTTCACTCAAACTTCATCTTCTTAATATGTCAAATTGAAGGTAAATTATCTAAAGTCATCACTACTCAGCTGTCGCATGTTGTAGTGATTGTGTCTAAATTAACAAAATCTAGACCCTTTAAGTTCTTTATAGACCTTAGGAGAAAATCAATTAAACTTTCGCTGTCGCGTTCCGCCTAACCGATTCAAACCTAAGAATCTACGATAATTTATTAGTCCTCAAGAGTCCTCAACAATCGTTTAAATGCCACAATAACAATTGTCGATTCCTCAAGTTCAATCCTAGGGTTCCAATAGACACAATTCCCCTTTCAGGTTCATGAAGTCCATCCAAATATCCAATTTTAATTCTCATCGGTAGCATCTCGAATCTAAAAAGGATTCTAGTTGATTGACATCAATTAGGTAAAGCGACTAGGATCAAATCAATTCATAGAATTCAGATAAAGTTCAAGCGACCATCGAAATCAAACAAATTGCGACATTGTCGGGTTCACCCTAACCCTAGAACGGAGAATTTAGCCAAGCATGGAAGAATTCATCATCAAATCACTAAATTGAAACATGGAAATAGATAGAAAAGCAAAGACTAAAGGGGAAATACCAATCTTGAACTGAAGCAATGCAATCTCCAAGCAAATCTGTCTCAATTTATCCAAATCTAACTCAACAAAAGTCTTCTAAAAAGGGCCTCCAAACAAGGGTTTCGAGAGAGCTTCAAAGATGTGTTTCCGCCTCTTAAAATAGTCCGGGACATCCGCTAATATAATATTATTAAACCCCTAAAATAATAATAAACTAATGTCAAAAGAAACCGGGTTCAAATACGAAATTTCTGTCCGAACTGAACAGTGCACGCCCGCACGCCTAGGGTGCAGGCCCGGGCACCAATCCTCTGATGGCTTTCTTCTCTGGTTGAGCTTCTGCGTGCCCGTGCGGATATGGTGCACGCCCGTGCACTTCTGTTTTGCCGTGAAGCCCATGATGTACGACCGCCTTGCTCCTTATGCTTTTGCTTCTTCGCCTTTTGTCCTCGTTCCTCCTATATGATTTCTGCTCGGCTCTCCTTAGCTTTTGTACCCATCTCACATTTCCTCTAGCAATCTCCGCTTAGCTCCCGAAAACTCCTGAAAACACCACCATAAAGACAGTAGATCTCTATCCTAGAAACTAAACGAAAAACCTCTAAAAACACTTAAAACACATGAGAAATGACACAAACCTATGCTAAATGCATGTCCTAAATAATGCAAACTATGATGACATCAACACAGTTTCTTCTTCTTCGAAGGGATGCGCGGGAGATGAAAATTCTGAAGATGGGGGTGAATCGGGTGTCCGTTCTTCTGAGGACGTGGGTCTCTCTTCTACTTCTCATCTTGTGGACGCTGATCAAGAGGTTGAAACTATTTGGATTCCTTATGAGGCTTCTCCCATTGGTGTGGCGAAAACCCCGAAAAGAAGCGTTGCTTACAGTTCCGGGTTTTCAGGATGGTTGATCTGCGAGGCCTCGCCTTCCCCATCAAGAAGCGTTGCTTTAACGAGCAGGGGTATATTAAGCGGTTGGATGATGTCAACCTTTCAACTAACTTTGACCGTCTTAACCAGTGGGTATGTTGCTTTTATTTCTTACGTAACCTTTTGTCTTGTTAATTCTTAGAAAAAATCCTAGCGGTTTGACTCAGGCCTCTTTTTCTTTATCTGTTTGATTGTTTTTGGTTTCAGCTGAGGGTGATTCAACATGACGTCGAAAGACGTCTGGTGTGTGGTGAAGAGGACCTTGTGAAGAAGGATGAGGAGATTAAGAGATTGTCACACCAGCTGCGGATCCTTGGGAACACAGTTGGTGACCCAGCTTCAGTTGAGAAGTTTAAAAAGAGATCCGCAGAACTTCATGAAGAATTGCAGGTAGAAAAAGAGGCTATGGAGGTTTTGAAGAAAGAGCGTGACGAACTGAAAGCTTCATTGGATGTTGTCAGCTCGCGTGTCAAGGAACTTGAGGTCACGAAAAGGCGTTCACGAGAGCTTCTTCAAACAAAGCAGGCTAGTATTGATAAGCTGGAGGAAGATTTTTTGATTCTTGCTGAGGAGCAATCTATTACTAAGCAAGAGCTTGACAATATCAAAGCATGTTCAGATCAAGACGTGGCTCTTCAATGGCTTCAACGCCCAGAGGGTTTAGCTTATTTGTCTTCCAAGTGGGTAAAAACTAAAGTTGGCGCATCTTTTTTGTCTTCTGTAGCCAAAGCTTGTCTCCAAACTCCAAAAGGCGCGAGCATTTTAAAGGACAAGTGCTTTAGCTACTTTCGGAAGGGGATGGTCGCGGGGATTAACCAAAGCGTATCACGTTCGGCAGCTCATCCTGGAGTTCCCTTAGAGAAATTTGAGCCAAGCATGACCAGTGCAGATTGGGGGCTTTCAAAGGAAGAGATGGCAGCGGAAGAGCCGTATTCCGAGGATGAAGATGCCGAGGACGCTGGCAATGAAATTGAAACAACGACCACCACTATTTGATTCTCGACGTTTTAGCTTTAGTTGGTAACTTGGAAATGAAACTTTTCTTGACTTGGGCACCTGCGATGGTTCTTTTTTGGCGCTTCTATGTGACGTTCATTTTTTGTGAAGTTGGGCTTGGGATTTTTTAGATGAAACACTGTATTCTTGTATATTTTTTGCTTGTTAATTCCTTGACATCTCTCCAAGTGTTGAGAAGGTTAGCCCGAATGTACAAAGCCTTCTCTCCACTTGTCTTTAATCTATAAGATGGGATTTTCTCTTTTTAAGGACCCAGTCCTTCTGTGGTGTTTATTTCTTTTCATGTGTTGACGATTAATCACATTTTCATACGCATCATGTCTTCGGGAGGTTTTAATCCTTGGGCCTTTTTTCAAAAGATCGAAAATGTGGATCAACTTTCTCGACTCGTGAGCCTTCTTTTCACTTTTTATTAGAAAGTTTAGGCTAGTTTTCCAAATTATATTTTTTTATTGTGCGAAGGTTTTACCCCCTCAATTTGAGGCTGAATATGGGCCGCTACCGCCCAGATGGGCTTTTCTTTCGTCGTATCTGGTTCGTGACTTCCCAGTGGCTGTGTCTTGGAGTGAGAACGGCCTTTTTCAGATCGACCATGGATGGGATGAGTTCCTTGCCCTTCATCATCTCGGGACAGGTAGTGCTATGATGTTTTTTCATAGGGGCAAAGTTTCTTTTAAAGTTTTTCCGCGTCGCAAGATTGGGAACGACAATGAGGCTAACCATAGCCTTGCTTCCTCTTCATGTTGTTCAAGTTGAACCTTTCTAATAATATGTTTTGAGAGATTGTAATTTGTTCATGGATTACACTCCGCGAGTGACTCGGAGGGGGATCATGACTTTCTTTCATTATCTATCATATTTCGCGATTTTTATTAGGCTTAAAGGGGGATCTCTTATTATTCATAATAAAAGGTAACTTGAAGAAACTTTAAGGGGTTTGATCCTTTTAAACCTAATACACCATACTAGGGACGGTAATGCGGTACATGGAATAGAAACTCAAGGACGTCCTACCTCTCCATTTTCCTCGCTATCAGGACTGATGACATCGACTTCAAAGATGGAATCTCCCATGTAGGTGAAAATCAGAGCTGATCCTACATTGACTCGATTTGCTTGTGTGAAGTCGTGCCACCCCTGTGTTAACCAAAAGAGGCCGTCTCCATCTCTTTCCACCTTTACTTCGTGTTCCCGGTTGTAGCGAGACTAGAGCCTGGCTTGAGTGTGTGCGTCTTCATCAATTAGGACATACATTAACGGGAGTCGAAGTGTTTGAAGTTGTTCCTCTCTCATGATGACCCTATAGAAAGCTCTTGGTGGTAACCCTGGATCCATTTTTTTTTTTAGGGTGTTTATCACCTTGGTCATTCTTGTGTGTTTTATACTTGCTGAGTGAGGTTCTTTGTCCTCGTTTTCATCGCCTTTTGCCGAAGGGTAATCTATTTAGTTTTTCTTTTTCGAATTACTCTTGGTCACTTTAAGGGCCTTTTTGGGAAGTTTGTTGGGTTCCAGCGAGATGGTCAATCATTTAGTAATAAAATAAATCTTCATTTCAGAAAAAAAGAACGCGTGCCTTGTGTTACTGTGTCACTTGTTGCGCGTCATGCATGCACCTCTTCCCCTCTTATTTGACTGTTCCCTCGTGAGCGATGCGACAAGAAGGAAAAGACTATTGTTTTCCCCTTGCTTTTCTCGAGATGCGAGGATCCATCATAGTCCCTCCTTTAGCATTTAGGGCTGACGTGGCCTCTGAGCGAGGATCTCGATGGGCTTTCTTCCAGGCGATTGATTATCCTGAGCAGTTTTCGCGTTTGGTGAGGTTTCCATGTCTAATTTCCCATATCTTCTTCGCGAATTCTTTCCTTATCTTTACTTTCTTCTATTTTTTAGCTGCTGCCACTCAGATTTGAGGAAGTGTATGATGACGCTGTTCCTGGTCGAGTCTTACTTTCTTCTTATCAGATACGAAATTTCCCTGTTTTCATAGAACGTCAGGACTGCGGTCTTCTCTACCTTGGCCGCGGATGGAAAGATTTTGTAGATTCGCACGGTTTTGAGAGGGGGGCTTCCATGATCTTTACTCATATGGGTGAGGCGCGTTTTGAAGTCCAGGTGGTGGACTCTCGTGGAGGAGAGCGCGAGATCAATCATAACGATCCTCCCTTCCATGGCTCAGCCTCAAATGGTTTTTGAGCTTGGTATCTTATGTCCGTGCTAATAAAGCAGAGTTTAGAACTTGTTTAGTGACTTTATTGAGTCAGCGGACATGTCTGCGGTGATGTTTGATATTACATGTTTTAACCACCAAACTGGTTTATTTTCTGGGACGTTTTTTGGACGCGAGTTCTTTATTTCTAAGAGGGAGCAATCGGGATGCTGGCCATAACCCCCGTTAATTACAAACTTTTGATTTTTATTTTGGGGGATTTTCAAGATCGTGCATGCCAGCCACGTGAATTAATTTTATGGTTTAATTTCTCGATACTATCTTGTCATGATATGCTATTCACGGGTCTCCCAAATTTATCTTCAGCAATAGTGTTTTCTGTTGTCTCGTGCATGGCATGCCAGTTGTTAGGTTTAGTGAGCGACCTTTCAAACCCACTGAGCTGCTGTCTCTGCCTGTGCAGAGTGTTAGCATAGTCAGAGTGTCCTATATAAAGAGAAAGCATGGGGGTGTGTTAAACTTGATTTTTCCTTTCAGCATGCCTTCTCCTATTCAAACGACTTGGTCATTTTTTGAGCGTATCAGTTTTCCAGAGCAACTCCGCTGCCTGGTTAGATTCTTGTTCACTGAGTTTCTCTTCTTTTAAATTTATCTTTTCTCACTATTCTCACTTTTTCGTATTTTGCTAGTCTTTGCCGTTATGCTTTGAGGATGAGCTAGGCCCGGATCTCCCTAGGAACATTCTCTTGTCAACTAGGATCCTTCGTGACTTCTCGGTGGAAGTTATACACGGTGATTATGGGGTCCCCTTTTTGAGAGGCGGTTGGAACGATTTTGCTGAGTCGCACAATATTAATGTTGGTTCTTCTGTGACTTTTATTTATAAAGGAGGAAACCGTTTTGAGGTTCATGTTTTGGATGCTGTGGGAGATGAGGTGGATGCTGAATGGGCTTCTCCCCAATCAGGGGGTCCACCTTCAAATGGATTTCGCTTGAGTCAAGGTAGAACTCGTCTAATCCCAGCTAGGCCCAGGTGGGCATGAGCTAGTATTTGTATGTTTTTTAAGCGGACAACTTCTTGAATGTGCTGACGTACTTTTGTCATCTGTTGCTTATCTTATGTTAGTTGTTAGATCATGGTTGCAACTTTTATGATAATAAAGAGTCCGGGTGTTTTAAAGGCTTATGCAAACTTATTTTCAAAATTTTGAAATATTTTGATCAGAGACCTGACGCGGAGCCAAGCTCCAGTGTTCTTGGGTCTTATTAAAAAACTCATCCCCGAGAATTGCTTCGATTGGAGGCCCGACGCGGAGCCAAGCTCCAGCGTCCTTGGATCTTATTCAAGAACTCATCTCCGAGAATTGCTTCGATCGGAGGCCCGACGCGGAGCCAAGCTCCAGTGTTCTTGGATCTTTTTCAACAACTCATCTCCGAGAATTGCTTCGATCGGAGGCCTGACGCGGAGCCAAGCTCCAGCGTTCTTGGGTCTTATTCAAGAACTAATCTCCGAGAATTGCTTCGATCGGAGGCCCGACGCGGATCCAAGCTCCAGCGTTCTTGGGTTTTATTCAAGAACTCATCCCCGAGAATTGCTTCGATCAGAGGCCCGGTGCGGGGCCAAGCTCCAGCGTTCTTGGGTCTTATTCAAGAACTCATCTCCGAGAATTGCTTCGATCGGAGGCCCGACGCGGAGCCAAGTTCTAGCGTTCTTGGGTCGTATTTAAGAACTCATCCCCGAGAATCGCTTCGATCGGAGGCCCATCGCGGAGCCAAGCTCCAGCGTTCTTGGGTTTTATTCAACAACTCAATCTCCGAGAATTGCTTCGATCGGAGGCCCGACGCGGACCCAAGCTCCAACGTTCTTGGGTCTTATTCAAGAACTCAATCTCCGAGAATTGCTTCGATCGGAGGCCCGACACGGAGCCAAGCTCCAACGTTCTTGGGTCTTATTCAAGAACTCATCTCCGAGAATTGCTTCGATCGGAGGCCCGACGCGGAGCCAAGCTCCAACGTTCTTGGGTCTTATTCAAGAACTCATCTCCGAGAATTGCTTCGATCGGAGGCCCGACACGGAGCCAAGCTCCAACGTTCTTGGGTCTTATTCAAGAACTTATCTAAAGGAAAATAATAAAAACGCCCTCTAACCGCTTTATTTAACTTTTGCGGGGGCGACTAAGATTTCCGTTCTTTACAAGCCTGGGCTTTTACACATAATATTTCTTTAAATTATCTGTATTCCGGGTTTTATTTAAAACTGTGCCTTCAGGGGTGCTGAGCTTGTATGCTTCTTCTTGGATTACCTTCACAATTACATACGAACCCTCCTAGTTTGGGTCTAGTTTTCCTCTAGTGGTGGCTTGACGGAGCACCAAATCTCATTTCTTGAAGTGTCGCGGACGAACTCGCCTATCACGGTATCCGGATAGACGCCTCTTATACTCTTGTTCTCTTAGGGTTGCCTCCATCCTGCGTTCTTCTATAAGATGGAGTTCGAGTTCCAGTGCTTCATCAATTGTTTCCTGGTTGTACGCCAGGATTCGCGCCGAGGGGACCAACATTTCTACTGGAATGACTGCGTTCATTCCATAAACTAGTGTAAATGGGGTTTCTTCGGTTGGGGTTTTCACTGATGTGCGGTAGGACCATAGAACTAATGGTAGAAGTTCAGCACGTCGTCCTTTTGCCGTGCTTCCAAGTTTCTTCTGTATTCCATGTAACAACTGTCGATTGGTTGTTTCCGCCTGTCCATTCGTCTGTGGATGGGCCACAAACGAGAACTTAAGGTTTATGCCCAATCCTGTGCAAAAATCTCTGGTTGATTCACTATCAAACTGAGGATCATGGTCTGTGATTATCGAGTCAGGCACCCCAAATCGGCAAATGATGTTCTTCCACAAGTACCTTCTCACTTTTTCCGCGGTGATCAGTCCCATCGCTTCGGCTTTTACCCATTTCGTGAAATAGTCTACCAAGACAAGCACATACTTTAATTGTCCTGGGGCAGTTGGAAATTGACCAAGGATATCCATTCCCCAAACGGAAAACGGGCAAGCTCCAGATATGCTTTTCATTAGTTCTGTAGGGCGATGCATCAGATTTCCAAACCTCTGGCACGCGTCATATTTCTGAATATAGTTTTGGACATCCCGCCTCAAAGTAGGCCAGTAATACCCAAGTCTGGTTGCCTTTGCCACCAAGGCTCTCCACCCTTGGTGATGCGCGCAAACCCCATCATGTAGTTCCTTCATGATAAGACCTCCTTCTTCAATTGGTATGCAAAGCAAGTCCGGGAGGCAGTAGCCCCTTTTGTAGAGTTTTCCCTCTCTGATGGTGAAACGAGCTAATTTTGCGATCACTCTCCTGGCCGCGTCTTATTCTTTTGGTAACAGGCCCTTACCTAGATAGTTCGCGAGTGGTGTCCTCCAGTCTCCTTCCTTGATTCCTTGGACTTGATTGACTTCTTGGATAAGCCTGCGACTGTTCATTCTTTCGAGGACAACCTCCTTCTCTACTTCTTTGGGCATGACTGCTCCCATTCGAGCCAACGCATCTGCCTGCTGGTTGTCATTTCTGGAAATCACCGTCAAGCACAAACTCAAAAACGCTTTTGACAATGCCTGTACCTTTCTCTGATAGTCGGGCATTAATCCGGTTCTGGCCTCGTACTCCTCTGTTATCTATCGTGCCATCACCTCTGAGTCGGTGTAAATGGATACTTTTCTGGCTCCTTTGATCAAAGCTATCTCTAGGCCCGCGAGCAGGACCTCATACTCAGCTTCATTGTTCGTGGCTTGAAAATTAAGTTTGTAAGCGTAGTTGTACTGTTGCTCATCAGGTGCAGTGAGAGTAACTCCAGCTCTGCATCCATCTTTGTTGGCCGCGCCATCTACTTTGAGCGTCCACTCGCTTTTTTCTGTTTGAGCGCTTAGCTCAAAACTTGTTTCACTGATGAAATCGGCTAGTGTCTGAGCCAGTACCGCCCGCCATGGGGTGTATTCAATTTCAAATTCTGTCAACTCAACCGCCCACTTCATCATCCTTCCTGACAAGCACGGGGAGTGGAGAATCTGTCGCAAAGGTAGGTCGGTCATTACCCGGATGACGTGATCCTGGAAGTAGGGTCTTAATCTTCTTGCCGCGAATATCAGACATAAAATCATCTTCTCCACCGGTTCATACCGCGTCTCAGCATCTTGCAGCACACGACTGATGTAGTATACGGGATACTTCTCTTCTCGTGTTAAGACCGCGCTGATGGTAATGTTTTTGACTGATAGGTACAGGTGTAAAGCCTCCTGTTTCTCGGGTTGTTGCAGAGTGGGGAGTGCTGATAAGAAAACTTTTAACTCCCCGAAAGCTTTCTGTAATTCTGGGGTCCAGTGTATCGGCCCATTTTTCTTGAGTAAAGCAAAGAAAGGTAACGATTTGTCCGCTATGCATGAACAAAATCGGCTTAGGTAGTTTACTGCTCCATTTAAATACTGTATTTCTTTGATCGTCCACGGTGGTTGAAGATTCTGGACCGCCGCGACCTTTTCAGGGTTTACATCAATTCCCCGATGACTGACCATAAAACCAAGGAACTTTCCAGAATCAACCCCGAAGACACATTTTTCCGCGTTCAGGTTCAATCCTCCTCTGTGAAGGGAATCAAATGTCTCTTGCAGGTCTGTTGCATGATCTTCTGCTCTTTTCCTCTTAACCACGATATCATCCACATATATCGACACATTCCTCCCAATCTGTTTCTGAAAAATTCGGACAACAGTTCTCTGAAATGTAGCTCCAGCATTTCTGAGTCCAAAATGCATGACGCGGTAGCAAAATATTCCCTGGTTGGTGATGAAAGTAGTTGCTTTTTTGTCTTGCGGGTCCAGGCATATTTGATTGTACCCAGAATAAGCATCAAGAAAGATGAGGACTTTGTTACCCGCGGTTCCGTCGACGAGTTCGTCTATGGATGGCAATGGGTAACTGTCTATGGGGCATGACTTATTAAGATCGGTGAAATCAATGCACATCCTCCATTTTCCATTAGACTTTTTCACTAAAACCACATTTGAGAGCCAATATGAATCTTCTACTTCTTCTATGAATCCCGCTTCTAACAGTTTATCAGTTTCTTCTTTTTCCGCATTTGCCTTTTCGGGGGCCATTTTTCTCTTTTTTTTGCACTATGGGTTTCGTTCCTGGACGGATCCTCAAAGTGTGCAAAGCTGTCGTGGACGGGACTCCTAAAAGGTCTTGCGAAGTCCATGCAAAAACATCTCTTGACCTTGCTATGATCTCCAAGACCCGATCTTTTTCTTCTGACTCTAACGCTTGCCCCATATAAATCTTCTCTTCGGGGTTCGGAAAAGGTGTGTAGATAATCCTTTCGTCCGCTGTTGGTATCCTTGCCTCTGACAGTCTAACTTCAAGCTCAGCTTTTGAAAGTTCTGACGGGTTGCTGTCTCCCACCATGGACTCACATTTTTCGCTGATACACATTACCTCTTTCTTTTTCTTGATGGAAGTTAAATAACAGCTTTTGCTTTCATGTTGTTGGCCGCGAACCTCACATATTCCTCCTCCTGGTAAAGGGAATTTTCTGACGAAGTGATAGATTGATACTATCATCTGAAATTAATAGAGCAAGACGCGTCCCAACAAAGCGTTGTACACGGTTGGCAATTTTACTACTGTGAACACAATATTCTCCATTCGTCTTTTTGGGGCTGTGAGGGAGGGAAAACCTGTCGTTGATCCGCCAAAGAAAACTCAAACCTATAGCAAGTATAGCAATAAGCAAGAGGTCGATCCACAGGGAAAGTTATAATTCTAGTTTGATTCAAGTGTTAATCAAAGTAACCAATTTGGGGGGTTTTGTGTGTGAAAGTTTCGCCTTTTATCAAAGCGAAGTAAAGAAATCAAAGTAAATGAATTTGTTTTAGACAATTTGGAGAAGCAATTCTACCTACAATTTTCCACTTTATTGGATTGAAGCGATCCTTGTAACTTCTTCTCATCCTATTAAGTTTCCTATGAATGCCCTTGTCCCGACCTAATATAGTTACTAGTCCAACCAGTCCTAGCAACTCTTATCAATCGAACAGTCCCTAAAGAAGGATTTAACCCAATTGATAGCTTTAAGTTCAGAGATTAGCCAAGGTATTTGCAGTCCCTAAAGAGGGATTTAACAACACATTCAACTTCCTACTCATTCAATTAGTTCAACCAGCCCTTAAGGAACAAGTTTGCCACTTAGGTTAAGGTTCACAACCAGGAATCTATAAAACCTTAGCGATTGAATTGATCTAACAAGTTGGCCAGACAAGATAGAACAAAACAATAAACAATCAAGCATAAAGAAGTTGAAGCATTCAAATATAGGAAACAAGGAACGAGAATTAGAAACTCACAATCAATCCAAATAAAGCTTCAAATTGCAAGCAGAATAGATGAGTTTAGGTCCTCATGGAAGACATCGCTCAAAATCTCTAAAGCGTCTAATGAATAGAATAGAATAGAAGTAATCAAAATAACATAAAACTTGTCCTTTTAAAACATCCAAAGTCGTCCATGAAAGAAATCAATAGGTTCTAGGGTTTTCATTAATCAAAACGACGCGCACAGGCGTTGACGACCAATGATGCGGGCGCAGCATATGCTGCGGCCGCAACATGTGTTTCTTCCTTCCGCCCGCTGCAGCGGGTCCTGCTGCGGCCGCGACATCTCTTTTGTCGTGTCCTTTCAGCATTTTTCGAGAGTAGCTCCACTTGTTTGCTTTTATTCTTTCATTGCTCCTTTCCAATGTTCCTTGTATTCCTCTTTAAGGTATTGCATCTCCCAATTGTGTTCCGATTCAATCTGCACGATAAACAAAAATTTGCGCAGAATCCGAACTCTTCCAAAATAATCACAAGATGCAATTTAGCAACAAAGTATGAAAGAAATGCAACCTAACTAAACTAAAAATGCCTATAATGCCTATCTAAGATATGCATTATCAGGCTGCTCCTAAGACTACTGTTAATTCGATCGTTCCTGCCACCTACACTTCTCCTCCTGAGAACGTAATCAAGGTGCCTGAGTAAGGTTTCAATGATGCCGCGGAGATCCCCATCTGAGAAAAAGCATCTCATGATAGAATATCAACGGACGAACCAGTATCAATAAAGACCCTTTGGACTGTCTGTGCAGCTATCTGAGCATGGATGACCAAAGGGTCAGAGTGCGGCATTCTAACTTCCTCAGCGTCCTTTGGCGAAAAAGTTATATCTTCATGTTGTGAGAGAGATATTTTTTTGCTTGATGCGGACGGAGGTTGCTTTCCTTCTCGCTCGTAGTTCCTCTTTTCTTGTCTACTTGATCCTACCATGGAGTACCCTCTAGCAAGGGTATTTATAAAACCCTCAGGCTCTGGTATGTGGCCCTCTCCTGGTCTTTGGGCTCCTTCTTGATTAACAGATCTTTGCATAGTGGGAGCGTGGTTGTGTCTTCCTCCGCGCCATCTTCGTCCCCTGCCTCTTCTTCGATTGAAAAATGGGGCATCTCTGCGCTGATCTTGTTGTCCTTGGTAACGGTTCTGTCGATGGTGCGGGCCATCAGGTCTAGGGTCACGAACTTCCCAATCTGGTCTCTGATTGCGTCGATCTTCTCTCTGCGGCGGAAATCTCAGTTCTTGATTCCTGTAAAGGTTTTCTCTCGGACGATAAGACCGCGGATAGTCTTCCCTTTGATGGGACCGTTGGCCTCTTTCGGAATTCATGTGTATTTCGTCACGGTGGGGACGAAAAGCTCCCTCTTCTGACTGATGTCTGGGCAACTTAACTTTCTCTTTTTTGAATTTTCTGGCGAGTTTCCCAAAAAAGCCCTGATTGCCTGTGTTTGCTCTTGAGCTGGACGCGGCCGCCTCCTCAGCTTCGATTTGTCTTGACACTCGATCCCTCAAATCATCGCAACTGGCTGGCTTCTTTCGAAACAAATATGTCTTGAAATCTCCTTCTGCCAAATTCCCCATGAGAATGATGATTGCTGACTCGTGATAAAAGTTGGGTATTTGAATTATCACGCTTGTGAATCGAGTAAAAAAGTTTCCTAGAGTTTCCCAAGCTCCTTGCCTGATCGAGTTTAGATCAAGCATCGTCTTCTTCTGCGATCGTGCACTTCCAAAATGGGACGTGAAGATATGGGCCAGTTGGGTGAAACTGGTCACAGAGTTTTTTGGCAGGTTAGTGAACCATGTGAGGGTGATTTTTGTCAGGGTTGAGGGGAAAGTTCGGCATAACATGGCATCGTTGTATTCATTTATTCCCATTGCGGTTGTAAAATGGCAGAGATGATCCTCAGGAGTAGATTTCTCCGGTTAAGACATATGGGAGGACTGTCGGCCCCTCTGTTCTTTTATCTGCTGAATCAGACTTTGTGGAGGTGGATACATCCGTGGATCGCTCTCCGCATCTGTGTTTGTTCTCATGTTGCCGCTGATCATTCTACCATGTTTGGTGTGGCATTGCGTGACCTGGGAAGCCGTAGTTCATGTTGCTGAAAGGATCACTTGGGTTGTTGTACGCAGTATAACATCTATCAAAATTTCCACGCTGCTCACCATGATGGGCATTCTCTTGTTGACGCGGGTTTTTTCCCCAGTGATCATAATAGTAATATTGCGCTTGTTCTCGCTGTAGAGGATTAGACTGCTAATGATGAACTTCATAATACCAGAAATTATGAGGTATGTGTTCTCCTTCGGCTCTATGCTGATTGTAATTGTGATGTAGAGGGGTATCGTGGTGCTGATCTCCTATTTCACCATCTGGATTAGGTTGAGGTGTCAACGGGACATACATACTTGAGGCCTCTTGATCTTGGTGGATCCCTTGGCTCATGTCCTGTGTCGCGTTGTTTTTATTATCACTCATTCTGTCACACTCATAACTTTGGTAAGTCAAAGACTCATATACATTTTTTATATATAGATGCGGACCCCCCATCTCTTTTAGGATCTGAGGGTCCTCGCTTGATTTTTCAGAATAAAAGTTTTACATAGGAATCCCTTAGTGTGAGGGGGTTCCCACAGACGGCGCCAGTGACGAACCTCGAACTAAAAAGGTCTCCTTTTTCAGTGGGACCCGGGAATAAACCCAGTGGGGCCTTCGATATTCCCAATGAGATTACCTGACCCATACCGAAATAATCGATACAGCCCAACCTGTGACGGCACAAAAATCTTATTGGCATTTAGAGAAGTTATCCCCTCATCGAGGTTTCCTTAGACGAAATGGGAATCAATCACTAACCTGTCGTCATTAGCTAGCTTAGGGTTTAACAGTTACAAATTCTTTATTCTCACTTCGGACTCTCAAAAAGCAAAGATGAGTCCAAAACGGCTGCCCGCGGATGGATTTGATACTTGTCCGCGGAGCGGTTCCTTCTCCTGATAAAGAGTTCAATGACGCCAGTCTCGGGTTTATGTCATCTTATGATATTCCTTTTGCGCGAGCTGTTTCTGGGTTTTATTGTCATAGTTTTTCCCTCTTCTTCGTCTGAATCGTCTTGTTTTAGTTGTTTTCCAATTTTTCATGTGGTTTTTTTTTATTATAGCTATCAGCGCGTTCATCTACTGTTTGTAAATTCTGGTTTTCAAATATAATCTTGTTTCTTTTAATCCAAATGCACTTAGGCGACGTACAAAGATAGCATTCTCTTCGATCAATGAAACAATAGTCGATCTTCACCAACATAACTCAAGTGACGAGATATTAGCTCATACCATGAACACAAGTTGTTTTCTAAAACTGAAGCCACAAACCTAATAAACTAAACACGTGTTTGGCAAAATGAGGTTTTTTTAGGAGTTGAATATTTTTTAGGAGGAGGAGTTTATTTTGTGTATTATGGAGGTGTGGGAGATGGAGATTTTTTTAAAAAAAATAACCTTAAAATGAATGATGTTTAGTGGTTATAAGGTTTGAAAGTTGTATTTATGGCAAAATGTCTAAAATATCCAAAGCTTGGGGGAGCAGGGGCGGATTCTGGACCGACATTCCGGGGATACTTGAAGGTAAATTTTTCATCATTCCGAGAATGTTTAAAGGTAAAAAAAAATTCTTTTGTAATTTTTTTTCCCGGATTGGGAATGCTTGACGTAAAATATTAGAAAATTAATACTAAATTTTTTATTTTTTTGGATGCTTGAGCATCCCCATCCATACAAGAGGATCCGCCACTATGGGGGAGGAAGGTGTGAAAAAAGGAGGGCAAGAGGGTAACAAATTGGAGCACCTACTAAATAAAATCTCCAAAGCTACCCTCTCCGAGCTTCCAAAATGAGAGAAATTAAACTCCACCTCCAACTCCATAACCTCCGGCCAAAGATGCATCCAAACATGGAAGAGAAAAACTTTCATTTTTTTTTCACACCCGAAACCTTTTGAAAGACGCTTTCATAAATAAAGTGATAGATTACATGGGCTTTATATTGTATAGTGGGCCAAAAGGACCATATCCATTGTAACCTATATATATGTTTAATCAATGAATGAAACCCTCAAGAAGGACTTTACAATCAATCTCATGATCTTACATGGTATCACATCCTATGATCCCAAAATCCCTACTTTTCTTTTCTTTCCAACCCTAGTCCACCCTTTGCCGCCGCCACCCCCCTCCTCTCTCAGCCACTCCCTCTCGGCCTACCCTTGCCGCCGACCCCCTCTCCACTCTCCTCTCTCTCTTCCTCTCGTCCCAATGGCCGAACCCACCACCACCAAGCCGCCCTTCCACTCCGCTCTCACGATCTCCAACATCAAAAACTGCATCTCCATCATCCTTGATCATGAATCCAGTTTCTACACCATGTGGTCTCTAACGAACCTCGAACTAAAAAGGTCTTCTTTTTTAGTGGGACCCGGAAATAAACCTAGTGGGGCCTTCAATATTCCCAACGGGCTTACCTGACCCGTACCGAAATAATTGATACGGCCCAACCTGTGCCGCGGGAATAATCTTATTGGCATTTAGAGAAGTTATCCCCTCATCGAGGTTTCCTCAGACGAAATGGGAATCAATCACTTACCTATTGTCGTTAGCTAGCTTAGGGTTTGACAGTTACAAATTCTTTATTCTCACTTCGGACTCTCAAAAGGCAAAGATGAGTCCAAAACGGCTGCCCGCGGATGGATTTGATACTTGTCCGCGGAGCGGTTCCTTCTCCTGATAAAGAGTCTTGGGCGTATTCGGCTTTCTCTCCTTCTATATCTTTTCCTCTCTTAATTTTACTCTTCTCAGGATATTTTTGCTAGGTCCGCTTGTTTTTTCACCTTCCTTGCCATCCAAAAGTCCCATCTTTGTATTTCTTTCTTCCCTTTTATAGGTGATAAGCGATCTTCGGATAGTCTCCGCGTGGGGTTTGCTGTTCAATAAGTGTCCAACTCGTGGGATGAGGGCATGCCTGACACGTACCCCCTTCTTCCGTCCGCTGATGGTTTGACTTATGCGGATGAAGGTTTTTGTTGGATGGCTATCCGCGGACGGTTTCGACACCATCTGGGGTTGCTTCTGTGATGACTTTATTTTTTGCCTTTTGTTTCAACTATTTTTATACTTATCCAGATGTTTTTTATTGTTGGTTTCGTCAGTCTCACCTCTTCAAGACCCATGCTAAGGCTCATAAGGTCCTCCACCACATCGATTCCTCTATCGATCGCCCCGCTAGTGAAGACAACGATCTCTTCACTCAACTCGACACCATTGTTCTTTAATGGATCTTCAACACCATCTCCAAAGATCTATTGACAACAATCCTCGACCCCAAAGACAGCGCCTTAGATGCCTGGAACAAGCTTCAGAATCTTTTTCAAGACAACAAGTTCATCCGTGCTGTCTACCTTTAGCAAGAATTCTCAAGTTGCAAGCTTGCATCTTTCCCGTCGATATCCGCTTACTGTCAGCATATCAAAAACTTGTCTGATCAATTAGGCTCCGTCGACTCCAAACCCAGCGCTACTCGTCTAGTCCTCCGGGTAATTTCGGGCCTTCCCTCTGAATACAATGCTGCTGCTACTCATATCCAACAGACGAAACCTCTCCCCACCTTCGAGAAGACCCGGTCTCAATTGATCCTGGAGGAGACTCGCTTTCACCGTCAGACCATCGACGCCGCCAAGGACAAAACGGCACTGGTCTCGTCAAGCAACATTGATGAGACCTATGCCCCGCAGCGCAGCCGCACCAATGATCCACCTGCGCAGAGAGGCCGCGGCCGCGGCCGCAGCAATGGTCGTCGACCATAGTACCCGTCGGACTCCCCTCGCTCCTCCAGGTATCCCTCCCCCGGCTATCCGCCTTGGATGCCCTTTGGCTACCCACCTGCGATATATCGTCCACCATCCCCGTATCCCAACAATAAGCAGGGAGCGGGCTTGTTGGGTCCAGCTCATCGACCCGCCAGTCACCATGCCTACCCGTCTTCGTTTGAGCAGGCCTACGCTCCAACTGATGTGCATCACGGCTTCTCCTCTATGCAGCTGGCACCTCCTGACTCCGCTTGGTACTTGGACACTGCCGTCACATCTCATATGACGAACTCCTCAGGTACTCTCTCTTCTCCTTCTTTTAAGGGTCCTGCACATTCTATTTTCGTCGGCAACGGTGGTCGCCTTGCTACTTCGGGCATTGGCCACGCCACATTACCAACCCTAACCAACCCTTTACACCTCAACAACGTCCTCATTGCCCCCAAACTTGTCAAAAACCTTATGTCTGTCCGTCGGTTCACCACTGAACAAATTATGTTTCTCTTGTGTTTGATCCGTTTGGTTTCTCTGTGAAGGATCTTACTACGGGGGTTACTCGCTTGAGATGTAATAGCACCGGGGAGCTCTATCCTCTGTCGTTCCCGCTCTAGCGCCGAGGCGGAGTACATAGGCGTTGCCAACGTTGTCTCTGAGTGCTCTTGGCTCCACAATCTCCTTCTTGAGCTCCGATGCCCTCTTTAGAAGGCCACCCTGGTGGTCTACACCGACAACGTCTCCGCCGTCTATCTGGCTAGCAACTCAGTCCAGCATCAGCGCACGAAGCACATTGAGCCCGATCTCCACTTCGTCCGGGACAAGGTTGCCATTGGACATGTCCGTGTTCTACATGTCCTGTCCTCCTATCAGTACGCTGATATATTCACCAAGGGTTTACCTCGCTAGTTGTTCCTTGATTTTCGGTCCAGTCTTACTGTACGGGACCCTCCACTTTCGATTGTGAGGGTTTGATAGATTACATGGGCTTTATATTGTATTATGGGCCAAAAGGCCCATATTCATTGTAACCTATAGATATGTTTAATAAATAAATGAAACCATCAAGGAGGACTTTACCATCAATCTCATTATCTTACATAAAGTAATAAATTTTTGTAACTCTGGCGATGGACCCATTACCGTCTCGTGAAAATTCCAACTACCAGCGAATAACCCCAAAGTGGTCTTACTATGTATTATGGAGCGACAACAACAACCTCGTCGCTTGAGATGATTTGGATTCAGGCGACCACCTTTGAATTGTTCGTGGCCTGAAGACTGTTCTTGCGACGATATTCAGGCGACGGACATTATTGCCAATCAAGCCACGACTTTGGTCTGTCGCTAGATCGAATGTATATCACCGGTGTAGTATATATGGTAGTGGAACAACATCAAATTGAATAGTTGGTACACAAACACAAACACAAACGCTGAATCATACAAACACACTTGCATATTATATTTATTCATGACGGCAGTATTGGAACAACAACGAATTGAATATATAATTCACACAAGCACAAGCACAAACACTGAATCATATATATACAACACACGCATTATTCATGAAAGTGGTAGTAGGATAATGACAGGAGTACATATAATCTCAACTGCCCTGTTCGATCAATCGACGAAGAGATCGATAGATGCATCATGGTTAATTTCTAGGTTTTCGATTCCGATTGCTGCTTGCTGCCGTCCGAAACTTGTATCATTTTATCCGTCACTTTGGTAATCTTTTTGGTGGCTAACTCAGAGTTAGGGTAGATGATGATATTTCCTGGATGATCCTTTTCGACAAATCTAGTTGCCATGACATTAATTCTTCGCACCTCCAACTGGAAAAAAAACAAACAAACACACAAACAAATTTGTCAGTTATATGTATATATAACATGCATATGTTATATTTTGAAACTTATATTTAGTTGAATTACCTTGGTTGAGTGTTCGGAATCAATTAAAACTACGTCGCCAACATCCAAAGGATGGGTAACGAATGAGAAAATGCAGCCTTGGAAGAAAGTTTTACAAGTGTCGCCAAACACGAATGCAAGGGCCACAACCAGATATCCGAGTGTAAGAACCACATCTTTTTGCGCCAGCCCCGTTATAAATAGCCACACAAGAAATGCAACCGCCACCTGAACTATAGTTAAGATGGTGAATAAGATGCGCTTCATTTTGAACTCTTCGCAGATTTTGCTTGCGAACGCCAAGCTTCTGTCAATCCTTTCCTGCATATATCATCATTCTATTTACATTAATATACCATGCACACACTCACACACATATATTGTATATACTACGCTGAGGAGACGGACAACAGTCGTCGCCTGAGAGCAGAAATCGCCGCTGGAACATTGAAGCGACGGAATTCCCTAGCCTGAAGGGTTCTCATGAACACCGTCGCTTCAGTTAAAGGGCAACGGAATGGCTAAATTCGTCGCTTCAGTTTCATCAAAGCGGTGAATTATTGTCTGTCTTTTGGACATAACAGTGACGTTTCGGGAGGCTCTCTCTCGTGACCAAGCGACAGCCTCCTCCGTCGCTTCAGTTCTAAAATTAGCAGGCGACAAACTGTTGGTTCGTCTCTTGGATGTGATCTTGATATATAATTGACGGCTTTACCTTGTGATCCTCATTCAAGCTATTTAGTTGTTGGATTTGTGTTTCGAAATTGAGAAGAAGAGGCCAGTGAGGTAGAACAACGCGTCGTCTGGCCTCCCATTCGCTACATTACAGATTACAATGGACAGTATAATCGAATGAATGTATATATATGGTATACATACGTATATAGTAAGAGCGAGCATACCTATTTTGAATGTATGGAATATCATCCGGAATGCAGATTGTGAGCCACCTTGCAACCTCATCGATGTCCTGCAAGGTGAACGCGTCCTCAATTTTCTTGGCGCCTGCAAGCTTCTTCGGATTGGAAGAGGAGGGGAAGAGCAACTCACACGCAGAGAAGATAATATCCTTTTTTTTAGGAGTGGTGTAGATGAAGTAGGACATCCAGGTGAGCACCGCAATGTCCTTGAGGAACCCTAGTATGGCCCATACTAAGAGAGCAACCAGGGTCAAGATGATGAACTCATGGACTCGCCTGTAGGCTTTCGTGATTTCGTGTTGGTCTACGGTGAAATAGGCGACCCAGATGAGGAGAATGAGGCCGAAATACAGCACCCGCCTCATGCTGTTCTCGGCACCTCTGATCCAGAACACATTCTTGTTGTGTTGTATATCTTTCCTTAGGATTTCAATGAGGAAGTAGGCGAAGAGGATAATGATTGGGGTGAAGAGCGAGATGGCGGCTACGAGCAACCACCAATGCCACAGCTGTGAGCCTAGGAGCCGCGCCTCCCTCAACCTATGGACACTAAGGGTGATAGGCAGCAACACCAGGGCTATGAAGACCCCGACTCGGGCAGCTTTCACCATGCCTGGCAGGAGGAGCCTTTTGCTGATGGTGTTCTCCAACTCCTCTTCATCGTCGTGTGTGCGTGGTTTCTTGTTAGGCTCCTCCATCCAGTCGACATTACCGACTAAGACGATGCTCAAGATGAAGACGGGGAAGCCCACCGCAGTTAGCAAGAGGGTGTAGGATATCACAAACACCATGAAAGATGCCTTTCCCAAGCCCCATACACTAGCTACCCCTGATGCATTCAACATATTTTCGCTGACCCTCGCTGGAATGCTGATGAGGTTGTCTATGATGATCATAGACCCGGTTTTTTGCGGGTATAATTGGCTCATCAGCTCATTATACCAGGTTTGGGAATTTTGAGGGGCCGCGGATTGGGGTGGTGCTGATTCAACATCATTCTCAGGTGGCATCTCCACCGTACCGATCGATCGAAGATCTCGGAAGATGGCCGGGGGGAAGGTTGTTTGAATATATTGGCAGTTGTATGGATCGGAATTTGCCCGTTTGGTTTGGTGTTTGTGGTTTGCCTCATTGGTTATATATGTCAGTACGTATATATATAGTACTGTACAGTGTTGTATAATCGTGAAAATGTGGAGGGCTTGGATGCATATGCAAGGCACGTGATTCCCAAAACAAGCTGGAAGATGCTGCAGATACTTTACTCCTTTAAAAGCACCTCTCTACTTATGTGGAAAGCCTCGTCTCTTTCACTCACAAGCAGGGTCGGTTTGTTCTCCTACAAGCAAACATAAATTCTAAAACTAACTATCTAATGCAAATCTTTTTACTTCCAAAAAGAAGTTGGGAATCAAATTGATAAAATAAATAAAAATTTCTTTTGGATAGAGCAAATTAGAAAGTGAAAGACAGAAAGGTATCACCCACTCATTAATTAGTTGGGATCGACTTTGCACCCCAAAACATGCCGATGGACTTGGCCTCAAGAAAGCAGAAGATATCAATACAACCCTTTAAATGAAATTTCTTTGGAAATTTTTTACTCAACCGAATAATATCTGGGTCAAAATGGTAACAGAAAAATATCTTAATTAAACAAGATACTATTATGACTAGCTAAGTAAATACTAAATACAATGTCTTGTGGCAATCCAGGCGGATACTTAATATTTAAGAGAAAGTTTAAATGGGACTTAGATGCCTTGTTGGAAATGGTACTTCAATTAATGGTTGGCACGATCCATGGGTAGGAAACTTCACCTTGGCACACCTACGTCATGGCAACAACGAAATACATGTGTCGCTGATCTAATTACGACATAACGGAAATGGGATTTACCCCAGCTCCGTAGATTATTTCCTACCCGATATTGTCAACGAAATAGTCAATATAAGCATACCCATAAATAATACGCCAAATAGGCTCATATGGACATTAAGCCCAGATGATTCCTTTTCAGTTAAATCAGTTTCCAATCTCTCTTCTACTTCCTAGCATGGATTAGTTATGATTATGGGTGGATTTGGAAATTGAACGCTCCACCTAAAATAAAAAAACTTTATTTGGAAAGCAATTGCAGATACCCTGCCAACTAAATGCAGAATGAACAGATATTATAATCATGTTCCCTCTTAATGATGTTTATGTTACGCGACAGATGAGGATGATAATTACCTATTCTTTGAATGCTCTTTAACAATATCTTTACTCAATGTACGTAGAAACCACTAGGTGGAAAAAACCACCTAGTGGTTTCTACGTACAAACTTAATGTTGATAGATCTGTCAAATCAACAAGAGAGTCCCAGATTGGATGTATTATCCGAGATGAGATGGGATAGATAGTCGATCTTTTCTGGCAGGCGGTTTCACTGAGCTCTGTCATGCGAATCAAAGCATTAGCCTTCAAGGTAGGAATCAAGCGAGCCAGCTCATTAGGCATCCAGAAACTCATTATCGAGGGTGACAATCAAATTGTAGTCAATGCAATTAGAGGTAAGGGCACCACACCTTGAGAGATTTTAATGGTTATAGAAGACATCAAGACTATCATCAATCAATTCGAGGTTGTCATTGATCAGCATTGCTATAGAGAAGCAAACTCAATTGTAGATTTTATCGATAGACATGATTATAGTTTTAGTCTTGTACGTCTCGATCTCTAGCATTAGGTAACTTTGTAAAATCATCAATTTGGATGATCAGGGATGAATCTTTGTTCTGAAGACAAACCTCTTCTTGTCTACTATAAAAAAAAAAAAAAAAGAATATACATTTATTGCCAAAAAGGGAACTTTGTAAAAGCATTAGAGAACTTTGTAAAATCATCAATTTGGATGATCAGGGATGAATTTTCACTTTCCCCCCCCCCGCAGACCACTCTTCCTCCATCTTTCAGTTTGAAGTTCCATTTTCTGTTGAAATGCATTCCAAACGTACAGATATATACTCCTTATCTAGGTGACTAGATGTACATTTCCTATCCTTTTCAGAAAGTCAAATCCTTATAAAAAAATCTTCATGTTTTTTAACAAAAAAAAAATGAAACCACAAACAGGTATTGTTAGATCCAATTCAAACCAGCACTTAATCTGTCCTTAATCCTAAATTCCTGATTCAACAGTAGACTAATTATAACCTAATACCCCATTGATGATTTATAGTTCGAACTATATTGGTATTTTGTTGAGTTGTTCGTAAAAAAATTACAAAGTCCCATGTTTTTTTTTGGAGAAATATAATACAAATAATATACTTGAGTCGGTTTTTTGGGGCTATGAACCGAAAAAACCGAGAGGTCGGTTTCGGTTCGGGCCTCGTTTCAACCCTCCAAAAAAATTGGACAGTCGGTTCTAGCCCGAACCGTTTGGGTTGGTTTGGTTCAGGCCGTTTGCGCCACTCTAATTAAAATAATAATGTGTAGCAATCAAACAGATGAGATTTTATAGATATATAGTGGCATTATTCATAGATACTAATGTAAAATATAATCACTCGTGTTCGTAAATACAAATAATTATACGACTATCTATCTATATTTATATATATGCATATTAAAAGAACAACTTCTAGTACAATAAAGTAAAATGAAATAATAAATATATATTTTATTTTGTCATGATTGGGAGGGAAGAATATATTATTGCTTGTTTACATATTTAACAATAAACTAATCAAGCATATGTAAAAGGATTAAAAGCCACAAACCGTACCCTACTAGATGCTTGAGTATACTACAATTAAAAGAACAATTAAAAGCCACACTCAAGGCCGGACCTGAGGGGAGTCAAGTGGTCTCCGCCTCGGGCCCAAAATTTAAAGGGGGTCCATTTATTTTTTAAACTATATGGATTTTTTATTAGTAAGTTTAATTAAAGCAATTATAGTGTATTGGAAAAAAATCTTATTATTTTCCATTAGTCAATGATTCAATTCTCTTTGTAACTCATTAATTTGGTTATATTTTTTTCACCAAAATTTTATTTAATAATCACTAAAAGCCACCAATAAAATAGAAATTATCCATTATATATAGTTGTGAAAAATAAAAAAAAAATTATTAATGTTTTATTTTGTTTTATCTTGTGCAACTTTATATTTTTAAAAAAATAGAGTTTCACAAATCCTTTCTAAAAGAATAATTGCCCAAAATCACGAATAAAAAAGTATTTAAAACCACCCATATTGAGCTTTTTTATATAAAAATAGCTAAATGAAATAAATGAATTGAACTTGATGATAAAGAAAATTCTCTAAAAAAAAATAGTAGAGGGCCCCATTTTATATCTGGCATCGGGCATTTCAAATCTCAGGTCCGGCTCTGGCCACACTAGCTCACAGTTATCAGAATAAGGTGTCAAATCTAGCAGATGCCAAGAGGTTGGGTCACTTACCTCTCCAAAAACTTCAAACTTTGAATTCTATTCGTGTGCAAGACTTGTGTAGTTCAAATTTACAGTCATGTTCTGTTTGTGCTCGGTCGAGATCGACAAACAAGTTGGCCATTTCCTTTGAGTTCTATCAAAACCAAATATGGGTTTGAGTTGTTACATGTGGATGTTAATTTGGGGTTTGTATCGTGTTCCCACACATGATAGTTGCAAGTATTTTCTGACTCTAGTAGATGATTTCACTCGCACAACTTGGATTCAGTTGCTCGCTGCCAAACAAAGCCTCATGTTTGAATTTGGGTTTCCAAAGAAATTTTGGTGGGAGAGTGTCCTCACGACAGTCCATATTATCAAAGGGGATTTGCAAAACTAACATGTTTTTTTTTTGTGACTTTGCAAAAATGTCACTTTTTGGGGAATTTGCAAAATTAGCTAGGTGTCATTTTGTGCAAAAAAAATTTGGAAGGGGTAGCCGGTTGAAGGTCATTTGAAAGGAGATAGAGAGAGAGAGAGAGAGAGAGAGAGAGAGAGAGAGAGAGAGAGGACTGACCAGGAGACAGACAGAGAGAGAGAGAGAGAGAGGGGTGAGGTTTTGGTAGGGAAATTTGGAGCCAAAACTAGGAGAGAGATGCGTTGATATGACTCTAATGATTACAATAGAAAAGGGTGACGTGATAGGGGCTTTTCCTCCAATTTGCAAAGTATAAAAAGAGATGAGGGGAGAGGACACTCAGTTTCTTCCTGCCCTGGAGAAAATGGCTGGAGAAGAAGGCCACCATTGAAGAAAATCCATCAGCCTTAAACTCAAGTTGCAGAGCACTTGTCGGCCTCATTCTTTGTCCGTGTCGGTGTTCATAAACTTTTGTGTCACCTCGGTTTCTGAGAAACCCTAATTCTCAGTTGCAATGGGTAGGCGTCTCTCCTGTTTCTCCTCATATATTGCGAAAAGTAGATACCCATTAACAATGGTGCTGATCCCACTTTTCATTTTCAGGGGAAAACGCCAAAGTATGCGTCGCTCTTAGGGTTGGGCGGTGGTAGGAAAATTACCATACCAACCGTACAACCCGTACATTGGTACCAAGAAGTCGGTAACCGACTGAATCGGTAATCAAAATCTCGGTACCAATGCTAGTCGGTACGGTACACGGTATGGGCAACCCAAATACCGTGGTACCGTCGGTACCGAATATATATTTATTTATTTTTTAAAAAAAAAAATATTGTGTAGGGATGTAGACTACATTCGGTACCGTCGGTACCGTGGTACCGAATATATATTTATTTTTAAAAAAAAAATTAAATATCGGTACCGATGGTACCACAGTGTATAAAACGAAAATTTAGGCATGAAAATAGTGTCTTCGGTTACCACGGTACCGACATTCGGTAACCGATAGTTTCGGTACCAATAGTTTCAGTAACCGAAACTAGTCGGTTGGTACGTGGTACAGAAAATCCCATACCAGTGGTATCGGTACGGTACGTGGTAATCGAAAATTTACCATGGTACCGTACCGTGCCAGCCCTAGTCACTCTCGTCTTCAACGGTCATTGGTTGTTAAAGGATGTCGGATGTGTGTTTTCTGGTGAGACTGGCGCGCAAAAATGTGATCATTGAAGAGGGCATCGACTTTACCTCTCTGAAAAAACTGATCAGGCTCAAGGTCGGACATGATTCTTCAAATGAAGATTGACGGTTGTCTTACATGCCAAAGGCAGAAGAAGCGGGTCATCCGATCACGATAGCTGATTATGACAACCTTAAGGCTTTTAAGTTTCTGAACTCGAAGTGTGGGGAACATCCATGGCCCATGGCGATATATGTTGGTCCATTGGTGAATGAGAGCGTTGAAGTACAGCAACCCGGCGTAGGGGAAGAATGCTTGAGTGGGCCACTTACCTCCCAAAAAGTGGACGACCTGGATGAGATTGTCACTAGCGAGGCAAAAGGTAAGGCACAACCAAACCCTGTGTTTGTAGATGTTGGGTTATATGGGGGAGGAGAGGTTAGCGAATCAATAGGGAAGAGCAAGGATATAGGTGTGATAGACATGGTTGACACAGGGTTTCAAAGGGGTGACACAGATATATGTTCAGGTGACAAGGGTAAAGGTCCGGAGGTGATCCTCTTGGGTGAGGTGATAGGGAAGAGTCAGGAGCACACTACTGACAGGGGGTTTGGAACTGGTGACAGACATATGTATGCAGATGACAAGGGTAAGGGTCCAGATGTGATCCTCTTAGGTGAGGTGATAGGGAAAAGCCATGAGCATACTACTGACAAGGGGTTTGGAAATGGTGACAGTCATATTTATGCAGGTGATAAGTGTAAGGGTCCGTAGGTGATCCTCTTGGGTGAGGTGATGGAGGCCACAGGGAAGAGCAATGAGCTAGGTGCGGTAGACACTACTGACAGGGGGTTTGGAACTGGTGACAGGCATATTTATGAAGGTGACAAGGGTAAGGGTCTGGATGTAATCTAATTGGGTGTCACAGACGACTCCTCAGATGACACGGTAAACTGTCAAGGTGATATGTATCAAGGGTTGGAGGTCATATCCATAAGCAGCCAGGAGGAGGATAAGGACTTCGATGTCGAAGTGAAGCAAGAAGAAGTCTGGGATGATTTTGACTGGCAGGGTGTCGAGAATGACCCGGGTATGAGGGTGTCAATGGAGGGGGACGAAGTTGAGGATGAGGTGATGAGGGAACTTGAAGATTGGGTTCCGAGATCTAGCATATCCCCACCTACGATGGAGAACATTGAAGCTATGGTGGACCGAGCAACACCTCGCACCCAAGATGCACGAAGAAACCTGACAGAACTTTTGGAGGGCCAATTATTCGCATCGAAGGCTGATGTGCAGACTCGTCTTAAGTGGAATGCGGTGGAGAAGTGCTTCGAGTTTTTTGTGAAGATGACGACGAAATCGGTGTATATCGTTGGGTGTGTGGACATCAAGTGAACATGGATATTAAGGGCGTCGACTTACCGGCACACCACTATGTGGTCCATCCGAAAGTAATCGAGGAGCATACATGTGACATGAACATGAAGCACAACCATAACTGACATGCTACGTTGAACATGATTGGACGGAACCTCGTGACAACGTAAGTGTTACTTTAGTTGCGAACACTGTTATTTATGTCACAATATAATATTCCACATGTCACATGATGTAACTCAACCTGTCACAATTAGGACCGGTCTGAAGAGGAGGATGAAGAAGAGATTGACCTCAAAAATAAGGACCGGTCTGAAGACATTGTGGGCGCTTCTTCACTTCCTTCCTCCAAACATTTTCAACTCTGGAAAATTTCGAAGATTGGTTTAATACTCCATTTGCGAACCGGTCTGATGTCTTAAGAATTGGTCATTCGTCAGATGCATCACGTAGTTGCTTCTCTACTTGTTCCCGACATGATTTTCGGTTCATTCTTAGCATGTTATAATAGAACATATCATCATATTCTTGACATGATTTGTAGTTCACTTTGCATGCATATGTTGAAGCACTTCACTGTTATTTACTCCACCTTTTCAGTTGCATACACCTGGGATACCCGGGGCTTCCCCGTATCATCACCTTCAGCTTGCTTGTCCTTGTCATCAACACCAAGCCCCTTGCCAACAGCATCTCCCAACTGCAAATCAAATCAAACTTCAAATTGGGTTGAAACTATCCTGTGTCACATAACATAAATATTCATGTCATACAACTACATTCTCCCTGTCACCATGAATTGATAAAAAAAAACTTACATCCTTGCTCTTTCCTGCCACCTCATCCCCTGCCTTGACGGATTCACCTTCAGCTTGCTTGTCTCCGTCATCGGCACCAGACCCCTTGCCAACAACATCTCCCAACTGCGAATCAAATCAAACTTCAAATTGGGCGTAAACTATCTCGTGTCACTTAACATAAAAATTCATGTCATACAACTAAATTCTCCCTGTTACCATGAATTGATAAAAAAAAAAAAAACTTACCTCCTTGCTCTTTCCTGCCCCCTGATAATGCATATTTAGATATGCATTATAGAGTAGTTTTAGGATCATTTAGATGTATATATTGCATTTTAAAGGGTTAGTTTACTTGTTTGCTCATTTGATACTTAAGTGCGGAATATACACAAGTTTAGCGAGTAATTACAGATTTCGGAGTCGAAGTAGCGAGGAGGTCATTCATGGGAGTCATATGAATCATATGGAGGAAAGAAACGAGATAGAGAAGCAAGTTGGAATGCACAAGGAAGAGGCAAAGTGCATACAAGAGAAAAAACGGCACCTGCGGCCAGAGTAACAAGGGAAACACATAAAACCGCACATGCGGCCACCCAGGCAGCACCTGCGGCCAGAATTCCAGGGTTCACTGCAGCATCCGCACCCGCGGTTGGGTCGCGGCCTGGTCGCGGTTTTCCTGGGCCGGTTCAGCGCCGATTTTTTATGCTTCTTAAGTTGGGCCTATCTTTGGGAAACACTTTCTAGGGTTATTTTGACGGTGTTCCTAGGTTTATAAAGACTTGTTTTAGATGGTTTTGATGAATCCTTTATCCTTTGAAGAATTGAGAGACGTCGTTTAGGAGCATGAGCAACTAAACTCATCTTGTTTAGCCTACGATCAAGACTTGGTTTTGTTGCATTGTGAGTTTGGAATTCTAGTTTTTTTCTATTAACTACTTCAATTTCTTTGTGTTTTAATTGCTTGTGGTGTTGATTCTATCTTGATTTGCGACCTCGTTAGAATTGCATCATTTCTAGGGTTTTGATTCATACGTTTGTGAAACCTAATCCAAAGTAGCAAATACAATTGGGTGGATCTCATAGAAAAGCTTGATTGTATAGGAAGTTGACTATATGTTAAATGTTAGTTCTTTAGGGAATTAATATTGCTTATAAGCTTAGTAGATCTTGAGAGTTAGTGCTATTCCTAGGATTAAATCTTAATCTGTGTCAAGATTACCTAGGAGTAAGGGATTATTAGGACTCATAGGACTAATAATCTATTTAAATCAAGATAAGAGTGGGTATAGAAAAGATACTGCTAGAAGGAAGAACTATGATCAAGGAGATGAACCAAAGTTGAGATTCGTAGGTGAAACATCTCATTCATCATTGTTTACAACCATCGTCATTATTTACTTCTTCAATTCTTTGCATTTTTTACATCTCTACAACCCCTTGTTTACTCTTGTTGGTGATTATAACGCATAAAATAACAGTAGTTCCCTGTGGATCGACTCCGGACTTACTAGCTATACTAGATGGTTAGTTTGGATATTCTTTTGATAGAAACCCGACGATGTTGTCCTGTCACCCCCCCCCCCCATCCCCTGCCTTGTCAGATTCACCTTCAGCGTGCTTGTCCCCATCATCATCACAAGACCCCATCCCAACAGCATCTCCCAACTGCAAATCAAATCAAACTTCAAATTGGGTTGAAACTATCTCGTGTCACTTAACATAATAAATCATGTCACACAACCAAATTCTCCCTATCACCCTGGATTGATAAAAAAAAACTTACCTCCTTGCTCTTTCCTGCCCCCCCCCCCCCCCCCCAATCCCCTGCCTTGTCAGATTTACCTTCAGTGTGCTTGTCCCCGTTATCATCACCAGACCCCTTCCCAACAGAATCTCCCAACTATAAATCAAATCAAACTTCAAATTGGGCTGAAACTATCTCGTGTCATTTAACATAATAAATCATGTCACACAACCAAATTCTCCCTATCACCCTAGATTGATAAATTCATGTGACGGTTACCAGCAGCTTACCCTACCACCTTGTCGACCAAGGGTCTTCTCACCGCCTTCAGGTGCAATTAACTTAACCAAATCGTCAAGTACGACTTGAAAAAAAAATTCACGTGTGAAACTGGATCCCCGATTTCCAATTGGCCTCAACATCGTAACGCATGTCACGCAAAAACAAACTTACATTGTCATAGCTTTCATCCAACTCATCCTGTTCATTCTGATCGGCAGCGTGTTCTTTCTGTACGTCGTCCTTTTCACCCAACCCATCCCCTTCCTTATTTGCAGGAATTTCAAATGAAGTGCTCACACCCTGGGTTGTTTCTTGTTCGGTCGTCCCCTTCCCTTTACCAACCCGCAGTTCAGTCACGCCCACCTCTAACAATTTCAGCTCCAGGTCAACAATAGCATTTTATTACGCGACACCTTTAAAATGTAATCAATATCCAACATGTGCAAATAAGATTCTTTCAAATTAAGTTCCACACCAACAACTTCATATCAGACTAAGGCCACCAAATTCACTTCACAACAAACACATTTAATTTATATCAGACTAGGCCCTACTCAAATTCATAGCAGATTCGTTCAATATCAAAAACTACGTGTCTCTTGTCAAATTTCACGTGTCAGAAGTCCATTTAACCTTGTCACCACAGTTCTCCAGACTCTCCACAAAACGAATATATGGGATTCAATTACATACCTTTCCCTCCATCTTCTCCATCGAGCTTGACATTGTCCTCAGCCTCTCCATAACTGCTTCAAGTGTCTTGGCCACGTGGTCCAGCCATCCATCCTTCTCATCGGCTCCTCTTCGCGTAGTTGACGAGCTTCCACCAGGGGCTTGAAAATGGCTCAGCAATGGTGCCACTACGTCGTCGAACAGGGGGTCGGACTCTTCATCCTGGTAGACACATCCATCCATCAACTCCAGCTCAGCCTCCTCCGGTATGAGTACTGGGTTCTCCTCAATCTCAATGGCCTCCTCTCCCTCAACTGCATTGCGACCGGATATCTCATCGTAAGAGATGTTCTCATCTTTGAGGGTCCATCTCAGGCAACGAGGGAAAGCCGTGTGCGACACCTTCGACGCAAACTGGAGCCCCCATCTCGACATGGATTCGAACAACCAAATCTACAAGGCATCCGCACTCAAATTATAAACTTTTCAGCATATGAATTACAAACTTATCGTTGTACAATAATATGGGTATGGTTGAGAAGGTTACCTGAAAGGAAATCGGTTAACCCATCAGCCCATAACCGTTGCGATTCTTGCGATCTTCCGGCTTCAAGTCAGCCTCCTGACTGTCAAGGAGCTTCTTCCAGTCAACGGGGTCGACATCGTCGTCGATGTTGGTTAGCATCGCCCACCTACGACATCCACATATCCCAATTTCCACATTTCGTCATTTCCCTTTTTCCAATTACTACCACAACAAAATTCGAAATCCTCCTCTCCGAATTGAAAACCCCTTTCACCCAATTCGAAACCCTTGTCACCCAATTTCAAACCCTAACCACCGATTTCCTCTTTCCATACTTCCCCGACCATTGCCCTAACCCCTTCTCTCCTAATTGGAAACCTCTATCACCCAATTCGAAACCCCTATTACACAATTCGAAACCCTAACCACCGATTGCCCTTTTCATACCCGAAAATCACCCATGCCACCACGACCCACTGTAGAATGATAGAATTGATGTAAAGTTCCCTTTAGGGTTTCCATTCATTGATATAACATATATATATAGGTTACAAAGGTATTGGGCCTTAATGGGCTTTTAGCCCACTATACAATATTAAGACCTATGTAATCTATCAAACCCCCGTAGTCGAAACGGGAGGGGTCCGTATAGTGAGACTGGAACGAAAATCAATGAACAACTGTCTAGGTAAACCCTTGGTGAATATATCAGCGTATTGATAAGAGGACGGGACATGTAGAACGCGGACATGTCCAATGGCAACCTTGTCCCTGACAAAGTGGAGATCAAGCTCAATGTGCTTCGTGCGTTGATGCTGGACTGGGTTGCTAGCCAGGTAGACGGCGGAGACGTTGTCAGTGTAGACCAGAGTGGCCTTCTGCAAGGGGCATCGTAGCTCAAGCAGGAGATTGCGGAGCCAAGAGCACTCGGAGACAACGTTGGCAACACCCCTGTATTCGGCTTCAGCGCTGGAGGGAGACACGACGGACTGACGCTTGGCTGACCAAGATACAAGAGTGTCATTGAGGAAGACACAGTAACCAGACGTGGAGCGACGTGTGTCTGGACAACCACCCCAATCCGCATCAGTGTAAGCCACAAGATCAAGCTTAGAGGAAGGAGTGATGGTGGTGCCGAGCTCGAGGGTGCCGCTGATGTACCGAATGATCCGCTTCAAAGCTTGAAAGTGAGGTTCCCTAGGGGCATACATGAACAAGCAGATCTGCTGAACGGTATAACTGATATCAGGCCTGGTGAAAGTGAGATACTGAAGAGCACCAGTGAGGCTCCTGTACAGTATGGGATCGTCAACCAAAGGACCAGAATGAGCACTGAGCTTGTTGGATGTATCGACTGGGGTCGCGACGGGATTACAGTTGACCATCTTAGCCCGAGCAACAATCTCTGCAGCATATTTACTTTGTGAGAGAAACAGACCAGACGCATGCCGCTGAACAGCAACTCCCAAGAAGTAAGACAGCTGACCCAGATCAGACATGGCGAATTCCGCACTCAACTGCGAGATTATCGACGTCCGAAGAGCATCAAAAGAGGCGGTGAGAATGATGTCGTCGACATATAGCAACAGGAATGCCAAGTCTGAGCCTCTACGATAGATAAACAGAGACGTATCCGAACGGCTGCTAGTGAAACCCAAACGGAGCAGATGAGAGGCAAAAACCCTGGAACCACGCCCGCGGAGCCTGTTTCAGACCATATAAAGAGCGCTTGAGGAGACAGACATGCTTTGGACGCTCAGCATCAGTAAATCCCGGCGGCTGAAACATGTAAACTGTCTCGTTCAGATGACCATGCAGAAAGGCGTTCTTGACATCTAACTGATGGATGGCCCAGTTGCGCGACAGAGCCAGACTCAGGACCACTCGGATAGTGGCAGGCTTGACCACAGGGCTGAAGTTCTCATCACAATCAATACCGACCTGCTGAGATCTACCGTTCACCACAAGACGGGCCTTGTAGCGCTCCAACGTCCCATCAGAGCGGAACTTGTGACGAAAAAGCCACATACAACGAATGACGTTCGCCTTAGGAGGGCGAGGAACAAGAACCCAAGTACCATTCTTCGTAAGGGCCCTGTATTCGTCGAGCATAGCCGCCTGCCAATTCGGGTCGAGGAGGGCTGTTTTGTGGGAGGTGGGAACGGGGGAGAGGGAGGTCTAGGTGGGGGCAGAGGGTGAATGGGAGTCGGGAAGGACGGGGGCAAGAGGGGCTAAGCAAGGGGAAGAGGCGGCGGGTGGGTCAAAGACGGCGAGGGTTGCGGCGGGCGCTACATGACTTGCGGCGGCCGCCGCCAGGGAGGGGTGTAAAGCTGCGGGCGCAGCATTTGTGCATGCGGCGGGCGTCGCCAGGAAAGGGTTTAAGGCTGCGGGCGCAGCATTTTTACATGCGGCGGGCGCCGCACGTAGGTGACAGGAGGCTGTTTGGCGGGGTGATGGGAGGTGGATAGCGGGGTGATGGGGGATGGTCATGGAGATGATCTGACGGGGTCGGAAGACACCGGAGACGCTGCGGGTGTGTGGTCTGGTGGTGGGGGGTGGTGGTGGCGGTAGTGTTGGGGGAGAAGCAGGAGCACCGGGAGAGCTCTGGGGAAAAAGGAAGTGAGGGAATGGTGACTCAGACTCTGACGGAGACACAGGGGGTGTGGGAGACGCAAAGGGAAATCGCGACTCATCAAAGGTGATATGACGTGAGAGAATGATCTTGTGGGTCTTGATATCGAGGCAAATGTAACCGCGATGATCATACGGATAGCCTAGGAAGACACATGGAGTGGAGCGCGGGTGAAGCTTGTGCGGGGCTGTGGAGGACTGGTTTGGGAAACACAAGCACCCGAAGGTGCGAAGGTGATCATACCTAGGCTCGGCGTAATAAAGTGTCTGAGTTGGCGAGCGATGGTGTAGGGTAGTGGAAGGGAGAATGTTTAGGAGATAACATGTGGTGGATAAGGCGTGAGGCCAATAGGGAAGGGGAATAGATGCGTGGAAGAGGAGAGAGCGCATCATGTTGGTAATGGTTCTGATGATTCTTTCTGCCTTGCCATTCTGCTGAGAAGTATAGGGGCAAGACAAGCGATAGGAGATCCCATTTGCGGCAAAGAAGGAGTGAAAGTCTTTGTTGTCAAATTCACGGCCATTGTGACATTGGAAACATTTGATGGACATGTGAAACTGTGTTTTGATGTAGGTATGGAATCTGGCAAAGACAGGAAACACTTGGGACTTGAAATGCAACGGGAAGACCCATAAGTAATGAGTGTAATCATCAAGAAACAAGAGGTAGTACTTGTGACCCTCCTTGTTAGGCACGGGAGAGGTCCAAATGTCGTTGTGAATGATATCAAAGGGAGCAAGGGTAGAGGTCAAAGACCGTTGGAACGGCAGTCTGGTATGTTTGCCTAGTTGGCAGGAAGAGCATAAACCAGAGCGTGGGTCTTTAGTACAGGTGACAAGGTTCTGGGAATGGAGGACATCTAGAACGGCAGCGCTGGGATGGCCCAGGCGTGCATGCCACAGGCTGGACGATGATGCCGAGAGGGCGACCGGACATGACTGACTGGACGCAGGAGGTGGTGTGACAGGGTAGAGCTCCCCATTGCTGTTACATCTCATGCGAGTAACCCCCGTAGTAAGATCGTTCACAGAGAAACCATAGGGATCAAACGTAAGGGAAACGTTGTTGTCAGTAGTGAACCGACGGATAGAGATAAGGTTTTTGACAATCTTTGGGGCAATAAGGACATTGTTGAGGTGTAGTGGGTGGGTTGGAGTCTGTAATGTGGCGTGGCCAATCCCCGAAGTGGCAAGACGACCACCATTTCCGACGATAATTGATGCGGGACCATCCAAGACACCTTCGGACACATCTATACTTGGCGATGGACCTATGATTCAATGTCGTGAAAATAATGTCATACTCAAGAGGAAGAAGAAAGCTCCACCATGGGAGAAGATCCAAAGTGCAAATGACGATTTACATTCGTTCAACAGTTTGACAGTTTTTCGACGTCTCAGTAAAATGGGTCGTACGGATTCTATATTTATCGGATTGAGGCGTGTCATACCTTGTCGGAACGAGCACGAAGAGATCTACAACTTTAATTTTGAAGGTTTTTCCAGATTCGACATGAAGCTTGGCTGAAAATCAACATCTTTGCAAGTTGTACTGTTTGGAACGAAAATCAGCACCTTATGATTCTATTTTTGGTATTCTTTTTACTTAAGTTATTTTAGGAAACTTTAGAGGTTATTTTATTTAATTCCTTTAAGTTTTTATTTATCTTAAATGGGCCCAATATCAGCCTTGTATGGCTATATATTGCCGACAACCCTATGTTAAACAGACACGTTGAATTATATGAGAAAAGCTCTCTTTTTGTGTGAAACACAATGAGTGTTTGTCGATTGAATAGAGTTGTGCTCTTCAATTGCAACTATTGGTATTGATCTAGCTTGGTTTGCTTTGCCGTTCATCAACTTCGCAAGACTTGGTGAATCTATTATCCACAAGCCCCCTCCTTGTGCCTTCAAGTTGTCCGCTTGATTGTGTAGGGTTGTAGAGGCGGGTTATATAGTCATTGATATTGGTTCCTACCTTCTACGGAAGCCTGGGGTCTCTATCTTGTTCTATATAGATCGTTTCAGTCCTTATCGGTCGCGTCTTCATATCAATTTCGACTCTTTATTACTGTTTTTGTCGAGTCTTGTTATTCTTGCTGCGTTTCTTTTGTTTCTTGGTCGAATCTTGATAGTTGTTTGCTGCGTTTTTTAGTCTTGTTGAGTCTTTCTTTAGTTTCTTGCTTGTTGTCGAAGATCGGACCATCACACGGCTAACCCCGTATCAAATTGGCATCAGAGTTTTGGTTTCCAACATCAAGATTGAGTCTTTTTCTTTTTCATAAACACAAAACCCCACAAAAAGAGTCCTTTTCTTGTTTTGGTCTTTTACTTCTTGCATTCTTTATTTGATTATTGCGCGCACTAATCTTGAGTTTGTGATTGTTTGTGGTTGCATAGCCTAAACACAAAGCCTAGCCGAGACCGTGGAGTCGACCAAAGGTGCACACAACCCCTTGTGAACACCCAAAGCCGGCGACATTCTTGTCCCCATAGTCAACAGCTTGGTCGACATTCACCTACCACACAAGATAAAACCCTAGTTTGTTGCTTTGTTCTATCTTTGGAACTTTTAATCTATCTATATCTACTTTTATTTATCCATTGCCTATTTAAATTCTGATTTTTGGTGGATTTAAATCATTATATCTATCAAATACCTATTAAGGCATAAGATAGATCTTGTTACCATATTTATCCAAAGGTTGTCTATATATTTATCTTTAGGGCTGAATTTTTTATCCTTTCACCATTAATTCTCAGAATTTTCGAGTCCTTTACTTTATTTTGAGTCTTTTCTTGCATTAGTTTCATATTTAAAAAAAAATCAGATTCAAAAAAAAAAAAAAAGATTGAACTTGGATCTAGGAGGATAAAATTCACTAGGGGCAAAAGTAAGTCAAAAAAAAAAAGGAAAGAGTTTGTTCGATCTAGTGCAAGAAAGCTCCAAGGACATCTTTTGGTGATTTCTACAGCCCTTAGTCGACAACCCTATCCCAAACACATACCTCCACAAAAAAAATTGAAACCCTACCCTGCAACTACAACATCCTAACTTAAAGGTTTTCAATCAAAAGAGGTAAATTTCCATACTTTCTTAGTTTTCTTTTGTTTACAGCTTCTTGTCGAGTTATTTGAGGCTGTGTCGAGCACTTTTCTCTTCTGGTCGAGTGCCTTTTGTGCTGGTCGAGTTCCGTTTGTTCTGGTCGAGTGCCACTCGAGTGCCAGGTTCTGTCGAGTTCTCTCCTTATTCCGTCGAGCACTTCTATCCAGTTTCGAGTGCTGTTGTGTGTAACTTGTTGGTGTCGAGTACTCTCCTCCCACTGTCGAGTATTCCTTTGCTTATTTCGAGTTGATTCTTGCTATATCAAGTGCTGTTTAGCTTGAATCGAGTAGCATTGCTTGTGTCGAGTTCTCTGCAGTCCTTTGCCGAGATCTCTTTGTGTTGTTTCTCCTTCATATTCTCTCATATATACTTTGATTGTTAGGTTTTTGCTTGAGTGTTGATTTGCCCAAAGAGGATTGCCCCAACAAGCGTGACATACCAATTAGAGAGGGAGTGTGTGCGAAACACTTGTGAGGTTGTTTATATTTTTCTAACTTTTACATAGTTCTTTGTTTGTTGCTTTGTGATGTCTAATAGCCAGGGCATTGACTGGTACAATACCTTCATGGAGAACATGGTTAAGATGAATGCAAGCATAGCTAAGATAAATGAAGGAATGAAGGCGACAGAGCTTCAGCATCTTCGCTCTCACACGGTGCTTCACAATGAAAGGGAAGTAACTAATCATAATCCCCTTCCTAATCCTAATGCAAATCAGCACCATGTTGTTAATTCTCATATAGCTAAACCTTTATTTGATAAGAACATCTCTCCACGAAGGGAGAGACACGGTAAGAATAATGTGTTTGCTAATATGCAGGGACTAAGGCAACAAGAAGAGTACTACTTCTCAGAGGACAACGACGACTTCCAAGAGGATGATTATTGGGAGCAACGTCCTAGGCGAAATAATAGACGAGGTTGATACCACTATCGAGCACCTAGAGAGCCTATGCAAGATGGCATGGGTAAGGTAAAGGTAAAGATCCCTCAATTTTATGGTACCACCGATCCAGATGCATATATTGATTGGGAAACTAAAATGGATCGAATATGGATTTGTCATAACTTCTCTGAACATAAAAAGGTGCAACTAGCTTCCCTAGAATTTCAAAGTTTTGCTTTAATTTGGTGGGATAATCTAGTTAAAGAAAGAAGAAGAAACCTTGATGCCCCTGTTGCTTCTTGGATTCAATTAAAAGCACTTATGAGAAGTAGGTTTGCTCCTCCACATTATGCTAGCGAGCTCAGACAACGATTAGAAAATCTTAAGCAAGGTAGCAAAACTGTTGAGGAAACCTTTTATGCAATGCAAGAAACCATGGCTAGAGCTAATGTAGTTGAACCCTATGAAGATACTAACGCTAGGTTTCTTAGAATATTGCACCCCGCCTTAGCTCATGAAATTGATTACTTTCCTTATTCTACGCCTACTGAAGTTTTACATTTAGCTATGAAAGTGGAAAGGAATGCTAGATACAGGAGCCAAGGTGGTAGAATGTCGAGTGGGCAACCCCAAAGGTGGCACCAAGGCCATGTGCAACAGCCCCAAAGGAGGTTTGATGGCGGCTCAAGGGAGAGAGTAAGCCAACCCCAAGGGAAGAGTAAAGGCTGAATGCCTCATGAGCCCATCGACAATGGCAGAGCGCCTTGGAACGGACAGGAATCGTCTATGGTATCTACTGGCCCTAAAGGGAGTAATCCTAACTCTTCTACTTTTAAACCTATGTACATTCCTTGCTCTATATGCCAAGGTAGTAGACATGTTATAAAGGATTGCCCAAATAAGAAGACTTTCATGATTAATCACCTAGGCGAAAATGAATCTGAAAATTCTAGTGGTGAAAATGTTAAGCTTGTTAATAATGATCAACATGTTAAGTTACTTGCCTGTGATGATAATGTTTGCATTGAATCTGAGCATGATGATTCTTTGATTGATAGTAAGGTTTTAAGTGTTCAACCTAAGCCTTGTGATGATAATCAAAGAGAAGATTTATGTCATACTACATGCTTAGAAAAAGGCAAAGTTAGTAATATGATCATTGATGAAGGAAATTGTTCTAATATTGCTAGCCTTGAATTAATTGAAAATTCAGCCTTGAAAAAGGATGAAAACTTGCTAGCTTTGGATGGAAACTTAGGGATCATTGACCAAACTCAAGTGCATATTAAATTAGAACATCATGACATTCATATGGAATATGAATTATGCACTCATAAAGTTTCTTTTCTTGATTTTGTAGATGAAGCTGAGACAAAAACCATCGAGGAATGGTCAATCCCTACACCAATCGTTCTTGAGATGGATTTCCATGGGCATATGGTGTTCAATCCAGGAGCTCGTGTGGATACAATTGCGGACTCATATGCGACCTTGGATTCGAGGTCGAATCCTTTTCAAGAAAGGGAGATTGATGCGGGACCATCCAAGACACATTCGGACACATCTATACTTGGCGATGGACCTATGATTCAATGTCGTGAAAATAATGTCATCCTCAAGAGGAAGAAGAAAGCTCCACCATGGGAGAAGATCCAAAGTGCAAATGACGATTTACATTCGTTCAACAGTTTGACAGCTTTTCGACATCTCAGTAAAATGGGTCGTACGGATTCTATATTTATCGGATTGAGGCGTGTCATACCTTGTCGGAACGAGCACGAAGAGATCTACAACTTTGATGTTGAAGGTTTTTCCAGATTCGACATGTAACTTGGCCGAAAATCAACATCTTTGCAAGCTCTGTTTGGAACGAAAATCAGCACCTTATGATTCTATTTTTAGTATTCTTTTTACTTAAGTTATTTTAGGAAACTTTAGAGGTTATTTTATTTAATTCCTTTAAGTTGTTATTTATCTTAAATCGGCCCAATATCAGCCTTGTATGGCTATATATTGCCGACAACCCTATGTTAAACAGACACGTTGAATTATATGAGAAAAACTCTCTTTTTGTGTGAAACACAATGAGTGTTTGTCGATTGAATAGAGTTGTGCTCTTCAATTGCAACTATTGGTACTGATCTAGCTTGGTTTGCTTTGCCGTTCATCAACTTCGCAAGACTTGGTGAATCTAGTATCCACAAGCCCCCTCCTTGTGCCTTCAAGTTGTCCGCTTGATTGTGTAGGGTTATAAAGGCAGGTTATATAGTCATTGATATTGGTTCCTACCTTCTACGGAAGCCTGGGGTCTCTATCTTGTTCTATATAGATTGTTTCAGTCCTTTTCGGTCGCGTCTTCATATCAATTTCGAGTCTTTATTACTATTTTTGTCGAGTCTTGTTATTCTTGTTGCGTTTCTTTTGTTTCTTGGTCATTCTTGATCGATCTTGCATGTTTCTTGGTCGAATGTTGATAGTTGCTTGCTGCGTTCTTGAGTCTTGTTGAGTCTTTATTTAGTTTCTTGCTTGTTGTCGAAGATCGGACTATCACACGGCTAACCCCGTATCAATAATAGAGTGGGCAGGGCCCTTAAAAGAAATAGATGAGAGGTTACCTGAGGAGTTCGTCATGTGGGAGGTGGCACCAGTGTCCATGTACCAAGAAGAATCTGAAGATGTCGGTTGCATAGAGTCTGAAGATGTCGGTTGCATAGAGGAGAAGGCGTGATGTTGGTGCGGAGACTTTGGAGGGGCGATGATCCCGACGAGAGGTCGTTGGCGATCGTTGAAGGGCATGGTAATTATTATTATTTTTTTTGGAAAAAGAAAAAAGAAAAGGCGAGAGAGAGGTTATGGGGGATGGCGGCCGCGGTGATTGTTGAAGCTAATTTGCTAACTAATTAACAAGAGGCGAGAGAGAGGGCTAATTGGCTAACTAATTAACTAATTAACAACGGTGGAGCGCCGGCAAGGCAGGACAGGGAGGAGGAGGGCGTCGCAGCCGGTGAGGCGAGGGGACGACGCCGGCGACGGAAAATGAGGGGTGGGATGGGAGGATCAAATTAGGGTTCCGTTATGAAGAAAAGGCTGTGATACCATGTAGAATGATAGAATTGATGTAAAGTCCCCTTTAGGGTTTCCATTCATTGATATAACATATATATAGGTTACAAAGGTATTGGGCCTTAATGGGGTTTTAGCCCACTATACAATATTAAGACCTATGTAATCTATCACCCACCACTCAGGCCACCATTGACAACATTTCCCTAACCCCTTACCAACTGCTTCCATGACCCACACCCGCGCATAGTACCAGCAAAGAGAGAAGATGAAGACCAAGTGGACGTACCTGTGTATATACTCTGTTGTCGGCGTTCGTGGGTGCTCAGTAATCTCTAACCTCTCCTCTTCCAAATCCGGAGATGGTGGACGTGGGTGCTCTCTCTCATTTTCTTTTCATCTCTATCGCTCGCTCGCTCTATAATTGCTCTCTCTCTCTCTCTCTGCTATTCCGATTTTGAAACCCCCAATATGGAGATAGAGGTGTATGATTGGATGGGCATTTAATAACTCCCTTTTTTTCTCCTTCCCGCCAATAGTTGAATGATGCCCCCTCACCCTCCTTTTATTTTCCTTTTTTTTTGTCAAAATAAGGGGATAGCCGGTTTTGGGGGGAATTTCAACCTGCACTTTTGTGCAATTTGGGCAAAAATGTGCTAGTTTTGCAATACTTCAAGGGGTAGTGCTAGATTTGCAAACTTTTTTTTGTGTGCTATCTACTACCATTTAGCTTCTGCAAGTGAAATCACCATTTGAAGTTTTATACAATAGAGTGCCTTCTTTTGATTATTTTCATTGCTTCGGTTGCTTGTGTTATGTCTTCAAATTACAACATGGTCGTGATAAGCTCGCAACTAGAGTTTCTCCTTGCGTTTTTCTTGGTTATCCTGGTGGGAAGAAGGTGTATAAGCTCTTTGATATTGAGTCTCAGTGTGTCCTTGTGTCCCGGGAAATGGTGTTTCATGAACAGATTTTTCCTTATAAATCTCATCATGCCTCACTCAGTGATGATTCACCTCGTTTTGGTTTCCCCACAGTTGATCCTTCTATTGTTGCAACTTATGATGATAACCCTGGTGATCAGTTGGTGCGCTCGTCACCTCTAATCACTTAGATTCCTAGACGTTCGATCTTCTAGGGATCACCATCCCCCAGCTTATCTTTTTTATTATGTGTTCCCAATGCATTGCTGTTGAGTTTTGTTTCCACACCATTACCTCTAATTGCTTCTTTCCTTTTGCTACACCTCCTGTTGTCACACGTCCTGATCATGAACCATTTACATTTAGGGAAGCTTGCGAATTTGAGGTATGGCCGACAACAATGCAAGAGGAGTTCAAAGCTTTTGATGCAAATGGCACCAGGGACATTGTTGAGCTCCCAAAAGGCAAACGTGATATCGGTTGCAAGTGGGTTTACAAAGTGAAACGCAAAGCAGATGGCAATATAAAGCGGTATAAGGTTCGACTTGTTGTCAAAAGCTTTACTCAAAAGGAAGGAGTTCATTACAATGAGACATTTTCCCCGGTCATCAAGATGACCATTGTTCGTGCGTTAGTTTCAATTGCTCTGCAGCGTGATGACAAGTAATGCAGCTCGATGTAAATAACGTGCTTTTGCACGGTCACCTTGATGAAGAGGTCTATATGAAGATCCCTCCTGGTCTTGTCGTTCACGGCACCAACCACGCATGTCGTCTCAAGAAATCACTTTACGGTTTGAAGCATGACTCACGACAGTGGTACTCTCTGCTCTCCTCTTCTCTGAGACGTTTTGGTTATACAAAATCACCCATTGATTACTCTTTTCTTTCACAAATATTTTGCCTTTGTTTGCTTTGTTATTGTGTACGTGAATGACATATTAGTCACTGGCAGCGACACCTCTGAGATGCTTCGCCTCAAGGCTTTCCTTGATGCAGAATTTTGCATTAAAGATCTCGGAAATTTGAGCTTCTTTTGGGGGAAATTTGAGCCCCTTGGAACCTCATTTGCAGCTCACCTTTGTTGACGGTGTACTGCTTGATGATCCTTCGGTGTATCGCCGACTTGTGGGCAAGCTTAATTTCTTAGTCCATACTTGCTCGGACATGGCTTCAGTTTCTAAGTCAATGCTTACAGGCTCCTCGAAGCGCTCACATGGATGCAACTCGTCATGTTCTTCGTTACTTGAAAGGGACTGCTTCCAAAGGTCTCTTGTTGTCCAAGTCCCCTAATTTTACTCTCTGAGCTTATTGTGATGCCGACTGGGCGAGTTGTCTATTCTTCTGCCGCTCCATTAGTGGATATGTTATATTCTTGGCCTCGTGCTTGTTGTCATGCCGACTGGGCGAGTATGTTGAGTTAGGATCCGGGTTAAGGGCCACAATCAAGTTGTTGTTATTCGGCCCATTTTGTAGGATTGGGCTTAGCCTATAAATACCAAATTATATCAATTGTAATTCACGATCATACAATCAAAAAATTCCAGAGAAAATTCTTTTTTCCCTCCAAGCTTGTCTTCGTTTCCATGCTTTAGTTCATCACAGAAATCTAACTCGAATCGCAGTTCAATTTCGAATCCAACAGAATAGTAGAATACAGTGAGAGACGAGAGAGAGGTGGGGGCTAGGGTTTGGAGGAATAAAAACATACGGAGTATCATGTTATAGAGTCACTAATAATACCGAGGTAATTTTGTTTGATAATTTACTGCGGTTCAAACTTCAAAATACAACCTTAGATCCACCATGTCCATATATAGTTTTACTTCAGTGTATGGTAATTTTTTAATACATAATTATTACGGTTTCCTTCAGAACCGAGGTAATTTTCCAAGTTTGCAAATTTACTAGAAACACGGAACCGTGTTAATTACACTGTCGTCAAAACCCATGTTTTCTACTATATATTATAAAGCTCAAACCCGACAGCTGAACAAAAAGTTATAAACGTTTCAAGACTGAACAAACATAAATTATTTCTAATGTCATTTTTCAAACTGGATTACTTCTATCTTAATTATGGTTTGTCAAACTTCATACCTTACTACTAAAAATTAAACTCGATAACTTCAAATTAGTAGGTTATATTGAAATATTTGAAAACTTTAAAATAAACTAGGCATGAATAAATGTTTTTATTCTAACAGTGCATTCATAATATTGATGATTTTTTAAAAGAAAATAGATATTTTACAAACAATATATTTTTCTATGGAAATTTTCCATCCCCTCAAATAGACGTTTCAGGATCCGGCACTGGAGCTTGCTAAATCGTGGGGGACTTGATATCGAGATCGTCAAGAAACTGCTTGATCTCGATGAAAAACGCAGAGCGTTGTTGGTTCTTTTTGTGGAAACACTGGGAATGGCTTATATCTTGAATCCCAAGAATGTGTGTGAAATGGACGCTCACCTTGATTGTGTTACCCATCTCCTTTACCATCATTTGGTACTTCTTTTGCAGTCCACCTTTTTCGCCCTTCTCTAAGAAACTGTACGTACGTGGGTATTAATTAAGCACTGTTAGTTAAGACTTAAGAGGGTAATATTATGTTTCAGCTAATTAGATTGATTTAACTTAATTAATTACCATTTGAGTTTATCCTGCAAATCTAACAACTGTTTCTTTGTGGTTGAAGTACTCAACACCAAATCTATCACATCCCTTGGGTCAGGCTCGGCCTCATGGTTTGTGATGCACTTGTTTGCCAAATCTGCATTCGGATACACCACTTTCTCTTTCGTTCCGATCATCTGGAACGTTGTCGTCATTATGCTGATGCGTTTCACCTCCAACTACAACGCACAAATCGCAACATAACCGAAATGACCCAAATTGCTTATTCACAAACAACATATAATATATTGGTTAAAGTGAGAACATATATACCTCCCTTTGGTCGATAATGCAGCGGTCACCGATGTCAAAAGGATGGGTGACGAAAGAAAAGACGACGCCTTGAAAGAAAGTTTTGCAAGTGTCGCCAAAAACGAAAGTGAAGGCTAAGACGGGGGATCCGATGAGAACGAGCACTTTGAGAGTGGCGATCCCCGTTACTATGAGCCACAGTAGAATGACAGCAACTACGATAAACAGAGTTAGCACTCTGTTTAAGCCTTTAATGACATCCATAGAGTCAATCAATGTGTAGCCAAGCAACACATAGTTGGTGTGGGCGTCTACCTGCAGCCCCCATCAAACAATTCACTACTTCAATAACTACTCATTATATATTTATATCCATTAATTAATTATGATTAGTGATTAATTACCATCCATTTTAGGAAGGCCTCGTAAGTAATTGGATCCGATGAATGGTCCGCTTTAAGTTCTTCCCACAATAAATATGCATCCTCTTCGGTTAGCTTCAAATTTTCAGTTAGGTTTTCCTTTGTAACGCCCATGTTTCTGGAAAAAAAAAAAAAATGATCACCTCTTTGAGTAGAGATGGCAAAATCTGACCTGATCCGAGAATCCGAACTGACTCACCTGAGCCCATGACCCAACCGAAACTTGAAAGTCTAGTATCATGCACAACCCGAAGTCAAACCCGCGCTCGACATATTTTGACCCGATACCCAAAATGAACCTGAACTTGACCTGACCCATACCCAATCCGTCCTTAACCCGACCCAAACAAGACTCATCTCATCCTTGTAATTACTTTAGTTGTCGTAGTTGTAAACATTTAAGCATTGTGATCGAATTACATATAATGAGACATAATATAACTAAATAAAAGATATATAATAGTCAATAATTAAGATTACCAAAAAATAATCATCATTTTATAATAAAACTCAATGTGACCCGACTTGAGCCAACCCGAAATCCATTTGACCCGAACTTACCCGACTCAAAAACCTACCCGACCCGACCGAACATACAATATACCCGATATATGACCCGACCCGACATATGATCGAACCCGAATGGGTATACCCAAACCCGACCCAAACAGTCTGATTGTCACCTCTATCTGTGAATAGAGTTGGCAAAATCTAATCCAACCCGAGAACCCAACCCAACCCACCGGAACCAAGACTCAATCAAAACCTGAAAATTTAGTGTAATACCCAACCCGATCCAGACTCACCCATCCTTGACCCGACCCGAACAAGACTCAACTCATTCTTATAATTACTTTTATTTTCTTATTTTTAAACACTCAAATAACGTGAATTACATATAATGAGACCTAATATGACTGAATAAATAAAGTTTAATTGTCAATAATTAAGATAAATAAAAAAATCATCTTTTTATAATAAAATTAAATATGACCCGACTTGACCTAACTCGAACTAGACTCAACCCGAAATCCATTTGATCCAAACTTACCCAATCATATATAAGGGACCCAAACAATGGACTCTTACATTAAAACTTTTTTTTCACAGTTTTTTTTCCTATGTGGCAATTATAAGAGCCCCAAAGACTCACTATTGCACATACTCTTATCACCGCAAGCTCAATAGCATTTTGTTTGAAAGAAATGGATCGGATTTGTGCACCTGATAGCATTGAGTTGGAACGGAATTTTCTCTTCAAAGATTTGCACGATTTCTGGATTGCCGACTTTTTCCCGCAACTCGGCGTGTGCAAAAGACATCAACGATTCCGACACACTATACATCTCAAACATGGAAACTTCAATCGACTGCATATACGCCGAATTGCTGGAAACTAATCTCCCATTGCCGTTCAAATTCTCCGCGAACAATCCTTCGTGGGCAAACACCTCTTCCTCATCAATGTCATCCCTATCTTCATTCTCCCTAGATGACGTCGACTTTTCATCTCCAGTAGAGAGAATCACCTGATCCCTCCACGGAATCAGAAACCCTAGCTGCTTCCACCCGCCAACAATAAACGCGAGGAAGTAGAGCTGCAACCCGGCCCTTAGGATCTTCGGCTTGAACCGCCTATGGACCGCTTTATCCCTCCACTTCAATAAAATCGCATTCTTCACAACCCAAAGGATCGATCCCACAAAGAGGGAGAGCAACGTCCATGTCCCGAGATCATTGATCACCTTGGAGTAGCGGTCCAGCCCATGACTTGTTCGGAAGTATACCAACCATATTACAAACACCAAGCCGAAGTAGAAAGATGTGGCAATGCTATCTTCGAGACGCATTATGAAGTACTCCATGGGTGTCTTTCGGATGATGTGGCCTCCTAAGGTGATGATGCCGATGATGGATGTCGAAATAAGGTATGCGATTGGGTAGCCTAACGTTACGGTGACGATGAGCAGGAAGAACTTCCACATAAGCAAGCCATGGATCAAGCTTACGTGTCTGAACCGCGGTACGAAAAGGTTCACCGTCAGGCATAATAGTGCGGTCATCCCTAGCCTCGTTATCCAAACCTTATGTTGCCAAAAATGTTCATTCGATTAAAATCATGATGAAGACACTTATAAATAAGCTAGCTACAAATTAATGATCACCCTGTCCAGGGCGGCCCTAGGGTATGGCGCGCGTAGGCGGCCGCCACACTCTTCGACCCACTCGCCCCTAGATCGGAGTTTGGAGGGAAAAAAATAGTTTATTGATATAGGGAAATTTATAGAAAACCACCCGCTAAATGTAGCCTCTTACACTTAACCACCCGTTAAACAAAAAATTATAGAAAATCACCCATTAAATAGGTTTTGTTTTCAAATCACCACCCGTTGTCTATTTTTATTAAGGTTTTGTCAAATATATATGATAATACATTATTTTAAGTTTTATATTTAACTTAAAATCTTAAATACATATCAAAATATATTTGATTAAATTTTTTAAAAAATATTTTTTTTAAACTTAATGTATATATGAACAAATTTGTTCTATTTTATTCCTAAAAATGGTTATAAATTTTATAGACTTCTTTTTAATCAAAATTAAAAATAAGTTTATAAGTCTTTAGCATTATTTAAATTTAATAATTATTTTGATACTAATAATTAATTTCTCATTTTCTTTCATATTTGTAAACACCTATACTAATATACTATATACTAAAAAGGAAAAAAAATCTAAATATTGTTTAAATAATATTTTTCCAGGCTTAAAAATATTTTTTATTAAATGTATCTTTATTAAAAAAAATTAACTTTTTAAATAAAATTAAATAATATTTTTCACGTTTAGAACTTCCGCGCTTCAAATAAATTTAAAATGTATACACGCTTTTTCCCACAATATATTAATATAAGTGTTTACCCCTATAATAAATATAATTTAAATATATTCAAGTTTAAACTTTAAATTTTAAGTATTAAATATTAAAATATACTATATTTAATGGAATTCTAACGGAATTATGTGGTGGGTGGTGATTTGAAAACAAAACCCATTTAATGGGTGGTTTTTTGTAATTTCATTTTTAGTGGGTGGTTAAGTGTAAAAGGTTATATATAATGGGTGGTTTTCTGTAAATTTCTCATTTATATATATGGTATTGTTGAAATAAGTAAAATTATGATCGATATTGAATCATTTAATCTACCCACCTCATTTGGTAAATGGGAAGGAGGGAAACGAAATGAGACCAAAAGGTTGAGAGTTCAATTCCTACCACCAGGCTATTTTTTTTTTAAAAAAAAAAATCTCATCTCCTTTTTTTCTCTTTAAAAAAAGTTTCTCTATTCTTTGTTAAACTTGAGTCCTCACTCTCTATGTTTCTACCTCGTATTTAATTATATTCTCACTTTCCGAACTCCCTATTATATACAAATCTAGCTAATAACTAATTAAACCCCGTAAAATTGGTGAAATTAGGCGACCTCTTGTTTTAAAGCTTCTCTATTCTTTGTTAGACGTACCACCCCCCCCCCCCGGCTCTCTATGTTTCTACCCCGTATTTAATTATATTCTCACTTTCCGAACTCCCTATTATATATAAATCTAGCTAGTAACTAAATAAACACTATAAACTTGGTGCAATTAGGCGGTGAAAATTGATGAAATTAGGGTTTGATAAGAATCAATTTTGTGAAATTTTGATTAGGGTTTGTGATTTTGGGAATAAATTTTGTGTTTTTATTTATTGTGTATATGTTATTTTGAGAATTATTGTGTATATGTGATTTTGAGAATGAAATTTATGAATTAAATTTGTGGTTTGTAAATTGAATTTGTGAGGCTTTATGTAATATTTGTGTTTTCCTACCCTACATATTCAAATCAGAATTTCTATAATATCTTTGAGAACCAAAAGAGATTACAAAGTTGATGGGTTGACAATCTTAATATGCAAAAGCCGTGAATTTAGCATGATTGGATTTTGATAAGTTTACAATCTTAGATATGGAAAAGACCTGAATTTTCAGTGAATGGCGAGAAATCTCTATCATAGCAACCAATCAAATGTAAGTCTACTTTTCTACAATCCACTACTAAGATGAAAGTCGTAACTTAGGTAAAGTACTTTGTTCAAAGCCAGTATCTCAGTACACACTAGAAACTAAAATCTTATATTTATTTCATTTAAAACTATATAATATCAAAATCACAAGCTCTGAAAAGCTATTTTGCGTGCCAAACAGAGCCGATTGATTTTATCTCGTGAGCTATTATCCGGGATCTTGTTTTTCCGAGGTGTAATGGCAGAATTGACAATTTATCCTTCTATTTTTTTTTGGGTCTTGTTATTCACACGACTATTTTTTCATCATTCGTATGGCGACGATGCCGAGTTCCCGAGTCGGCAGCCTTGCACTGGTCGGCAGCCCTTCACTGAGTGGGAGATCACCGTTGGATCAAGTCGGCTCCTCTGCCGATGCCGAATTCCTAGGTAGGTAGATCACCCGTACGGCACCCTACCGTGCAGATTGCGAAATTCCGCCGTACAAACAACAAGACCTTTTTTCTTTATGAAAACATATATAGCTCGGGTATATTGTTTTGGGTTATTAATTGATCCCCAATATATAGCCCGGGCATTTTTTAAACAAATGTCCGGGCTATATAAGTTTTTTACCCCATAAATAATAATTATATACCCCGGAGTGTTTATAATTGGGGTATATTAGTATTTTACCCCCAAAAAAAAATATAAACCATAATTAAGATAAGGAGACAAATTAATTAACCTGAAGGTGCTTTTGAAAAAGGAGTCCAACTGCATCGGTGGACTTGATGAACATTGTGGACGACGACGACGACGACGACGGGCGTGGCGATTGTGATTGCGCAGGGCGTTGGCGGCCTAGCATCCGTCGCCTGTACCCTCGTGTTCCATCGGCGGAGCCCGTAAGGCACAGGGAAAACAGCACGTACAGTATGAGTAAAGGAAGGAGGGCGACGAAGAAGGTGTGGGCAGCTATCCACTGCATGCTCGTGAAGAGTGGTTTTGGTGATGGTGGTGGATCTGCAGGGCCGGCTGTAGAGGTTGCTGCGAAGGTGACGTTCGCGGCCGATTCATTGCCGGATTTGATCACCTCCGTTCGATTGCTCCGATTGGTTGCGGTTGGGGAGGTGAATCCATGAGGATCAATGTCCACTACCTTATCATTTTTATCCATCTTAATAAGGGAGAATAAATGTTTATAAATGTGGACTCATGTATTTAAAATCGAATGAATATATAGCTATGCTGTTTACTATCGATATATATACATGTGTGTGTATGGAGAATTAATATTTTACTTAACTATAGGTGCAGGTATCTAAAAAAAAAAAAAAAAAAAAAAGGGTAGCTGCAAGTAAAGAATATGCACGTATTTGTTAAATGTAATATAATATATTCTCTCTTCTTTTTTCCGAGACAAGCTAGTTTCAATTCGAGTGTAACTTTGTCTTTAAATGAAGACTTATCTGTATCGGTTTGTCTATTGTGAGGTCCAATGGTATAGGATAATTATATTTTATTGGAAAGAAAACTATAAAAGAAAATGGATGAATTATTTTCCAATTTAAGAATGGATAAAATCGAGTGTATCAGAATTATTTTTCAATTTAACTTCTTATTCTATACTCTTGACACATAGGATTCTTTCTGTCGTGTTATTAATTACAATTAAATGACGAATCCGTGTGGGATAAATCTGGTGCATGTGTGGCGTCTACATAGTGCTCACTCACCGGATTGATTTTGACCCAACGAGTCACTGGGTTTTGATCCTAAAAGTCGCGGGTAATTCGGGTCCTGGGTCTAAAACATCGCGTTCAAACTTCAAACTCGTAAAATTATCGGGCTTACGGGTCCGGTTTTTCGGGTTGGGTCATGTTTTGACAGGTCTAGGTGTTGGTCTTTTATTGGAGCAAAATTAGGGCAAAATCCACTTTTTACCCTAATCATCCAAGCCATTTTTAAAACTTTGTTTCTTCCTCAATCTAGTCTGATGCGGCAAATTTTAAATTCTCAAGAACCCTAAAAAATCAATTTGATAGCATAGATGGCTTAACATTCTGGGGTGGTGGTGGTCTCCCGGCATTCCGCTGCCGACCATCCTCCTCCTCCTGGGAGACTTCCATCTTCACCGCCCTCTTTCATCCCCTCACCATCAAATTGCTTCCTTGCTGCGTTTTTAACAATTTCATCAATTTGTTTATCAAAAAAAACAACTTCATCAATTTGCTTAAAATAAATATTGATTGCAACATAAGCCCGTTGGGCCTATGATCCAAACAGTCCTCATGGTTGTTCTTTTTTGGGCCCAACCACATTATCAATCCACAACAAAATCGGTAATTTAGGGAATCTGATAAACCAAGGTGAAACTCTCTTTCCCGCGGATGATAGGGAGAGGAAGGAGCCTTAAACCGATAATTATATAATCCTCAATCATCACTGATTAGCATTAAGAATTTTATTCGATTTCGATCATGAAAATAAACAAAAACAGGATCTAGATTTCATACAATTCAAACCCTAATTCTATATTGAAAACTAATCTTGATCCATGAGCGTCTTCGCAGCGGAATAAGCGAACCGATGATCGATTTCTGCCACTTTCATCCTCATATGGCTCAAACCCAGACGGTTAGACCGCTCCCACGACTCATAAAATGACTTTTCTGCGTAGGAGTTGGCCTCTGTAATGGCAGCGGGCGATACTTCTGTAATGATTGCAAGGTCCAAGACCATGATGCCCAATGTGAATCGGATTTGTTCGGACCAATCATCATAGTTGAGCCCATTGAACTTCACGGCAAAGTTTGCACATGCAAAAAGATTTAATGAAGTTGCAAACAATTATACATGCTTACCTATTAGTGCTTTAAAATTTTAATACTGATTAAGACAATAAACCTTAACACGTGTATTCAAGCAGTCTTTGGGCAATACTCAAACACACATACAATCATCGATGTTAAAATATATAAACTTTAATAGACAATCACCACATACATTAGACAAATAAGGATGTTATCTTTAAATATACTCCGTTAACATTACCCATCCTAGGTGTGATATATCATCCCGTTAACATTATCAATTATAATCAATGGTCCATCTTTGGGTGATGGGTGATCTCCAAGAATTATAGTCAAAAAAATTAATTGTTCAATCAACCTTTTATGTCCTTTAGCATCATTTAATCATGAACAATTGACAACCATGAATCAAAGTCTAAATTTCATTTCAACCAGGTCACTTTGGTGACTAACAAGTTCCCGGACAATGGATCTGTCGTGGGTCTCGGCTTGTCGAGGGTCGTGGTTGTGTCTTCACGACAGATCCATTGTCCGGGAAGTACTTCCCTAAAGCTTTATCTTCACAACACAGAGGGATCGTGCCCTGTTGTACTTGCTTTCCAACGGTGCTACTCTAGCAGTATTTGACTTGCCTTCCACTAGTGTCTTCGACCGAAGTACTGACATCTGGCTTCCTATGCTTTCATTGACGACTCCTCCTTCTTCTTGCTTCAGTCAATTGTGGATCGTCGGATTTTATTGTCCTTTTTTGTGAGGGTTTTTCCGTCTGTCAGGTTACCGGCCTATCAAGAGTCGGGTTTGACTTATCTCGAATTTTTACTTTATTAAAAAAAATAAAAAAAAATACTCCTTAGAAAATAAAAGTAGTTGACGTCACCAACCACCGACAAATAGAAATTGAAAATCCCCTCCCTCGGTACAATATATTTACCTCTCCCGTCTCTCATATCGAAGTTGATATTCCTCTCTCCCCGGATTTCCTCCCCAAATCCGTCTTATAGGGTTCTGCGATCTCTGAGTAATCGACTCCCATCGGCTTTTAACTTGTCCGATTCCGCGACGATCTCTCCACAGGACCAAAACTATGAATCCCGAATAGTAAGCCTCCTATTTCAAGACTTCAATTTTGTGATTCTGATACTCCTATTGTTGGATCTCTCAATTGTAAACTGAATTCAGCTTTCAATTATCTTTCAAGCTTTTCTCATCCCGATTTCTAGCGAAATTAGTTGGATCTTTGTCGAATTACTGAGTTAGAACTAGGAAAAGTGGCGGTGGCTTCAGCCTTGCAGATCTCGCGTCCTTGTTGATTTTTTATCCTCTTAAATCCAGTCTTAGGAGATTAGATACCCTTCGATTGTACTTATCTGCTTGAAGTATTATTCTCCCTCTGATTTTTTGGCTGATGAAAGCATCAATATCTGGAACTAGATTTCAGATGAATCCAGATTTAGGTAGGTCCGATCACAGTACTTTTTAACTAATTTTTGAAGGTGGGTGGGGACTAAGATCAGCTTGTTATTTAGTCCTATTATCCTGTGAAAGTGTCAGATTACTTTTTTTTCCACTACACACGTAAAGAAGAAAAAGGAGGAAAAGGAAGGGGAAAAAAAAAGCAAATCCGAATGCAAAGGGAGTATAAAGAAAGCGGCTTTTGCCTTTCTAGTGAGCTTATGATTTATTATGCACCAGATTGTTGCTGGTTAAATGCTGTGCATTAATGGATTATCTGAGCATGGATATGCAAGAAAGCTTGTTGCATCTTAGTTCAAGAGCATTTAACATTGAACTTGCTTTGAACAAATACATAATTGTGATTACAACCTAATGAACCTATCGTGGTTTGATTTACATCATTGCCGTGAAATTTTTGGCGACAAGGTAAATTCATATGGAAAGTGTGACTTACTTTGTCAAACTTGCAGCGACTATCTCTTCAAGCTGCTGCTTATCGGTGATTCAGGAGTGGGAAAATCTTGCCTTCTGCTTAGATTTGCGGTATGCTGATTTTTTATGTGTTGGCAAAAATGCTCTGGCTCATGCCATGATGCATAGTATTGGAAATATTGAAAGGTTTTATCACTGATCAAAATATTTAAATTGAACTAAACTAAAATCATGCAATGGGTGGTAAACGTAGCATAGCGGGGTTCTTATTTGAAGGCTACATAAGTACATTGGCATACCTGATTTTCTCATATGAAACTGTGAATATTTCTGCATTTTTCTGATTCTGTATGGTCAGCTTTGACCATCTAAATATTTTTTAATGTTTGTTACTGAAATCCTGAATGTATGATCCAGGATGATTCTTACTTGGATAGCTACATAAGTACCATCGGTGTTGATTTTGTAAGTGTTTTTACTGCATTCAATGTTTAAATTGTGTTGGTGTCCCATGTTGATGCTCCTCTAATACTACATGTGCCCTCCAATAGAAAATCCGCACCATAGAGCAGGAAGGGAAGACCATAAAACTACAAATTGTAAGGTTTTTATTTTTTGTTTACCATCTTAATCTAGTAAATGATACTACGTATATAATTTCTGACATTTTGTTGATTTAGTGGGACACTGCAGGGCAAGAAAGATTTCGTACAATCACCAGCAGCTACTACCGAGGAGCACATGGCATCATTGTGAGCTTCAACACTGCTAGCTTTTCTTCTGTATATCCTGTATGGATTGGTTTCTTATCCAATATTTCTTTTTCAGATTGTATATGACATTACAGATGAAGAAAGCTTCAACAATGTGAAGCAATGGCTTAATGAAATTGATCGTTATGCCAACGACAATGTTAACAAGCTGTTGGTTGGAAACAAATGTGATTTGACAGCTAGCAGGGCTGTCCCATATGAAACAGCTAAGGTAAATCTGTTGCTCAACCATAATATCTATGTTTTTATGATCTTTGCTGTCTGCATTAAATTCTGGACGGTAGGGCAAAAGATTAAGCTTGCACTATGTGCTTGTTCTGTGCTTTTCTCCGCCCTCACCCATAATTCGGCTTTTTCTATTGAAGGCATTTGCTGATGAAATTGGGATACCTTTCCTTGAAACAAGCGCCAGAGATGCCACCAATGTCGAGCAAGCATTCATGACCATGACATCTGAGATTAAGAAGCGGTGCACCCCCAACAAACTGCAAAACCTGCTCGCCTTAGCTATTATGTCTTTGAATGTGTTTAAAACTCCATCAACAAAACTTTGATATTTTCTCATCTCCTGCAGGATGGCAAGTCAGCCAGGTGGAGCGAACAAGCCAAGCACGGTGCATATGCGTGGACAACCAATCAATCAGAAATCAAACTGCTGCACTTGAACTTCTACAAGTAACATATAATATGACTCTGGTTTTGGCAGCAAGGGAATGGAATGATCAAATCTGCAGATTGGAAGGGTTTTGGGATGGATTCTTCTAGTTAATGGCGCGCCCTCTTTTTTGCACATAATTGAAAACAAAATCATAAATTTAATTCCTTTGAAAATTGACTGGACCTCAGTATTATATTCTTGCCAAATTATAATGAATTTACAGTTTCATGTTGTTAATGTACTGTGACAACTTTTTAGGCAGCTGAACGTAGTCGTGATGGTTTTCGATCCAAATTCGGGTCGATTGAAGTTTCATTTATTGGTAATTCCAGGCTGCCTAGTTTTTTTTTTCTCGATGTTCTGTCTTTTCATGGCCTGTTTTACTTGGTAAAGGTCAACCTTTTTAAGCCTATTTGTTGTATGGCACCTGGTTAACAGCAGTTATTTTGCTTGCATGCCCATTCATTCCATTTGTTGTCAACAAAGGGAGAAGTAAATGGTGGGACAAAGAACTGTTATGAGATTGGATACCAGTCATGAATTCTCTAATACTCGCAGATCTCGTGAAGTAAACATAATAACCCTTACAGAATGATTTGTAGGAATGTTTTGAAGTGGCATCAACTCAAACGTCGAAACACCATGAAAAAAGGCCAAGTAAATATTTCAAAATTATCTACGCAAATTTTTTACTTGGGATTCATGTGATAGAATAGAACGAATAGATTGTTCCAATCAACTCAATTAATCCACAACCTGTATTAGATCAAGATAACCCGACAAGCCAAGGCAATGATTGCTCTCGTCTTAAACTGGAATGATGCAGCAAAGGAAACACCGTGCAAAAAAGGCATATAAAAACCCGGGGAAGAAGTAGAGCTAAGTAGAGCTCTGCTATTTTCACTTCCTGCCGGGAATCCTAGTTGCCTGCTTGGTCTTCTTCTTGACACCTGACTTCGCAACCTGAAGGCTCCTGTGCACTGCACTCAACCTAGCAAGAGCTGCCTTTTTCAAGTCAGGTCTGTAATATTGGTCACCAACCTGAATCATAAAACACACCAAGATAAGCTCCTTTCTTGTATAGAAGTTTACAATCATGAAGGATTCAAGAGAAAGAAAAGATTTGCATGCATGATTTGTTATGACACCCACGTCATGCAAATGAAATTACGTCAACTGCAATGAATCTGAGATTTTAGAACTAAAATGATGACTTTTTCAGCAGTGTGGGCTGCATGATCGCCAAATCGCCTCAGAAGTGTAGGATGCAAGAAACCAAGAACCATGTCTTACAAATTGGCATGCCACTTATAAGAGACTCCAATTACACTTCTATATCATCAAGGGTTGAAGTGCATTATCAATGAAATGGCATTCTACTATCCGGAATCAAATCTGTATACCTGATTGGTAACAGCCTTTGACATGCGATGAAACGCCTTTGTCATAACAGACTTGTTCTGCAAAGTTGCGGGTTTGTTCTGCTTTCTTGTCTTTGTTGTAGCGAGAAGCACCGCGCTGTCTTTACCTGCTGGCTGGATGGTGACAGTCTTGGTGTTTGCCAAACCTGCACTCAATACATAACCAAGTAAATCCAAATAGCATTCTGGTAAATCACTTGATCATTAGATACCATGGAGTGAGTGAAAAGCTATACCTACTACCTTATTCATGACTAAAGCTGAGTTAATAACTCATTCACCCATTCATCGTCACAAACAGAAAAAATTAGAAACCCTGTGACGATTATTAGGAATGTAAAATTCCTTACAAGCAATGAGAATCTGTCAGATGAAAGAGCTATAGCAATCATCAAATCCTCAAAATTTGTACTAATAGCACCAGTTCCATACTAGTAACCATCTATTCAGGAAGGTACAAGAGAGATATATGAATCGATTAACTCAAACTATTCCAAGTTTCCAACCATCACTGAAATGTATGAATCTCCATCTCATATAAAGGTCATTCTGAAACAAACCAAGCCTCATTGTGTGGAGGTTTCAATTGTCGGTGATGATCTTTACTGAGAGGCAAGGCTCATATAAATAGTTACAAGAGGAGAGTTTGTAAGGATACTAAAAACTAAATGAATCCCAACTTATCTATATCTTAACACATTGCACCACAATGCATAAGGCAAAGCGAGGCAAACTGTCACTAATATGCCTTGTCATCACACCTAGTCACCTACAATGAATAATCTAGAATGATTATTCAATCAAATTCAACTACCTGAATTCTCTCAAACTGAATTATCATTTATCATCCAAAATGAGAACCAGCACAACCAAAAAAGAGACTCTAGAACAAGCAGATCAAGCCAGGAACGTAGAACATTCATCAAAGAGAAAGAAATCAGCACAGACGGAGAGTTGATTGAGTAGAAAAGGTGCGGTACCGGAGTACTTGTAGGAGTGAGAGTTGTAGAGATTGTTGGTCTCCTTGCTGAACTGGACCTTGGCGGTGCCATTTCCGAACTGCTTGACAAGGAAGGAGTTGTTCTTCTTCACGATCTCCCAGATCAACGCTCCTGGAACCGTCGCCATCTCAACAGGAAACCTCCAAGCTTGAACGGGGAAGATAAAAATGCGGAAGAGGGGCTGAGAGAGACTGTTTTGTTACGAGTGTCTGAACCAAAACCCTAGCAGCTGAATTACAAATTAAATTAAATTAAACTTATTTCCATCTGGTAGCTCTTTTAATGTGACGTGGTCACTCTGAGCTCTTGGTCCTTAGTAATTAATGAACTCATGGGCCTGGCCCAAATATAATGGGCCGACCTTGGATCTTTTTACCTAATCAATTACCTCGCCTCCCAATATCGAGTTGGTTTTTTTAGAACGGAATTAATCTTTTTAGAGCGGTTGTGAGACTCACATTATTGTATGGGGCATAGTGTTTAGTGATCACTAAGACACAACAACATAGACTTATGGTGGGATAGATAAGGTTAATGAGATGGATGTGGGGATATACTAGACTTGTCAATATTAGAAATGAGGTAATCTATGAGAGGATACAGATAATCAATATCAAGCTTAAGATGTGTAAGTCGGTTTCGTTGGTCTATGCTATAGAGGGGGGACCCGAGTGCACTAATGTATAGATGCAACAACCGTGCAGTTGATGTTGTATGACGTAGTACTAGTAGAGGGTGACCCAAAAGAGTTGGAAAGAGGTGATAAAATAAGACCTTACCTTTTTTGACTTTACTGAGGATATGACGATCAAGGGCCAAAAGAGAGTGGAAGAGTACTATATATCAATGTAGAGGAGGGTATGTGTGGTGTAGGGGTGCCTTAGGGTGTTCTCATCATTTTCGTTTTCATCTTTGTTTATGTTTCTTGTTGCTCTATTAGGGCATCCGCATTAATGAATTTTTTCTCAAACTCATAACTTACTTTTTCAGTGTCGGATCAACTTAAGGGCCCCATTTCATATTTTTATTTTTTCACCCCTCCCCCCCTCCCAATTCATGAACCCCGACATCGAACTCAGACCATGTTTATTAAGTCCTGTCCTGGGCTCATAACTTATTTTTCAATTGCCACGTCAGCTTACGAGCCCCAATTCAGTTTTTTAATTTTTCAGTAAATTATCCGTGAGCTCAATCCCTGACTCATAACTTTATAAATGTGTGAAATTTGTTTAAAAAAAAACATATACAAAATGGGTGTCTATGGGTAGATAAAAATAAATTATATCCGAAAAAAAATTATTATTATTTTTGTTTGTTAAATAAGCCAAAAAAAAAATTTACACAAAAAAAAAATAAGAATGCAGGCTATGGCCCACATTCTACATTTTCTCTTTTCAAGGCTCATCCGCAAGATTAATTTTGGTTGGGCTCATTGTCACATCACTTTTCTCCTTCCTTTTGCTTTTTTTCTTCTAATGAGTTGGCATATTGGTGAGTCCTTAGACCATTCGCATTCATTAACCCCTTCTCAGACTCATAACCTACTTTTTCACTGCCACGTCAGCTTATGAACCCCACTTCAGATTATTATTTTTCCACCCCCATTAATGAATCCGACCTTGGACTCATAACTTACTTTTCTTTATTTACCTTTTTTTATTAAATCAAATTTCTATATATTAAACTCTTACTATAATCCACTCTCAATAAATTTATTAATAATACAATATATATTAAACTCCTACTATATATTATTCATGTATTTATTTCATAATAAAATAAGAGTTCAAATTTTAATATTTCAATATTTGACAAAGAACATATGAGTAGTATTTATTTTTTTAAAAAAAATTATTTCAAATATATACAATATGGGTGTCTATGAGTAGATAAAATTAAATTACATTCAAAAATATTTTTTGTTTATTTTTCCGATTTAAAAAATTGCTATAAAATCAAATTCAAAAAAAAAAAAAATGTGAGTCCACCTTCTCATTTGTACCATCCCCCTCTTACTTTTGTCTTCTTCTGGCCATGAACCCACCTTTTTCCGATTCAACCGCAAGCACCTTTGCACTTGGGTTCATGACTTTTCTTTTTTTTTAAGAAAAAAATGTGAGTTGGCACTTTAAAGGCTCAACAATGTGGATGATCTTAGGCTCACCAATAAATGTGCCATCATAACTCACTTTTCTTTATTTTCTTTTTTATAAAATGAAATCTTCTCATATTAAACTCATTATAATTAGTATAACTATCGGATAATAAATTATACGGGTGTTATACGAAAGAGGGTAATATCATGAAATTTTTTTCTTCTTATTGAAACACATGCAAAGTGGATGTCTATATGTAGAAAAAATTAAATTACATTAAAAATATCATTCTTTTTTTTATAATGTTAAAATGGCTGAAAATTCGTTTTAACCTTTTAATTAACTAGCATTGTCACATGTCGACCCCTGAATATGCTGAATGGGACTGCATGGCAACACTAGGATATTTTTTTCCCGGGTGGGCATGAATCCCACTTTTTGAGACCCTTGCATATAAATCCTTACAGGTGGGCTCATCCCATTTTCTTTGTTTTTTTTTTCATGTTTAAAATCCAGCTCGCACCAAAGGTTCACCACTACAAGTGTCCTTATTCGAATTTTTTTCCAGATTGGCCAAAAAACAAAAAGAAAATAGAGATTAGCTAAGATCTGAAAGTATTTCGATATTTTGCCAAAGTAGGATAAACCCGCAGTTTGAAACAGCGACTTACTAGTTTTTTTTTTTAATTTCAGTTAAATTGGCAAACCAATGCTATCAACGAATGGCAAAGAAGCAAAACGTCGAATCCGACGTTGTTGTCATCCTATAGCTTCGGATTCGACGTTGTGCTTCTTTCTCACCTGTTCGATGAGAGATACGAATCCGCCAGTGAACGAAGAGTCATCGAGAGAGAGAGAGAGAGAGATTCATCAGAGAGGATGGTCTGAAGTCGAGGACGTGGACGGGGCGACGTCGGTGGTTCATGAGGTGGCGGTGGTACCGAATCTGAAGGCAAAGGGAGGAGCGCTGATGGTGTGAGTGGCGCTGGCGGTGTGGTGGGCGCTAATGGTGTGGGCGGCGGCAGTGGTGGTGGGCGAGGGAGGGGAGGGGCGGCGGTGGTGGGCGAGGCGAGGGGAGGGGCACTGGTGGTGTGGGCGACATTGGTGGTCTGGAAGGCGGCGCTGGGAGAGCCGACGGGAGGGGTGGTGGGAGGGACGGTGGTGGTCGAAAGCGTCGTACTCAAGAGGTTTCTCCTGGGTCGAGGACTCCTTCGGTTAGTATTTCTGTTTATTTTGATTTTTTATTTAATTTTATGTAGATTAGTTGAAATGAAATTGGTAATTGAAATATATAATAAATGTAGATTATATGAAAATAAGTTAGTTTAAATTTAGATCGATATTTATAGTGAAATAAAATATTGAATTAAAATACTATTTCATTTTATATAAAATATAGGAATATAAAATATATTTCATTTTATAGATCAATATGTTGAAATAGATTAGTCATATAAAAAGAAATAGATTAGTTCTATTTCATTTTATATGAAATATAGGAATATATAAAAATTAAAATATATAAGTGCAATTGAAATATATAAATGAACTATTGAAATAAATTGTAATAAAAAATTAAAATATATAAATGTATGAAATAAAAAATTGAAATATATTATTGTATTGTAATACAATACAATATATAGATGAATTATAGAAATGAATTGTAATAAAATATAATATATTCACAGTAATATACTAAGAAAATAAAATATATTGAAATAAATTTAAAAGTAAAATGTAATTGAAATATTAAAAAACTACTTCGAATTGTAATGGGATTCTCGAATGCGGAGGAATGACGGAACTATGCGCGTTGTTCTTGGTCGAGAACGCAATGAGCCTATAGTTGGAGTAGGGGGCGATGATCATGTCGGAGTCGTCATAGCTAAGGACAGTTCACAGATTGTGTCAGATTTCATGGCTCTTGCGGAGCAAGAGACTATGACCGTGAGTGCTACGACGGTTGAGGAAGCTACGACCCTTACGCAGCTCGGGGATAGAACACGGGGACATATGTTTGGAGATGATGTGTTCTTCGATGTTGTTACTAGAATTGAGGGTCCGAGGGGTGATACTAGTTCCTCAGGGCACGCTCATAGTGACCTCAATGCTTGGGCGGAGGTCATCACAACCGGCTTTCAGCGCCTTACACCTCCAACAGTGCAAGTTGCGGTCTCCCTAGCGACCGACGGTGACATAGTCTAAGAGGGAGATGACACAATGCAAGAGAGGGGGGAGGATCTTCAGTTCGAGCAGGAGGAGCTCGGAGATGACAACGAGGAGGAGGAGAGTTGATAGAGGAGGTCAGACAACAGAAGGGGGGCAGAGGATGAGGTGAGACAGGAGGGGGGTCGGGATGCGGGGCAGGAGGAGGAGGGGGCGGGCCAGGAGGATGAGGAAGCGGTGGCGGAGCAGGCCGATCATGGGGGAGAGGAGCTCCCCAATGGTGACTTACCTTCAGGAGATTTTTTGGTCTCATATAGGCATCATAGGGGTTGATGGCGAATCTCACGCCTAAGGGTGCCCGATCGCTTCAAATAGGTAGTTGAATTGGATCTGCGAAAGAACTCGAATCTCACGAATCCTCTTTTAGATCGATGAGATCTCAATCTACTTGAATCTCACAAGAAAATCTATCTCTCAGCACCACTTCTCACGGTCATTAGTTTCTTCGAATCTCACGAAGAAGATGAACGCTTCTCACGTCCGTTAGGGTTTCTCAAGAAACTTGTTTGGGAGAAATAATAATTGGGCGTGCTTTCATTGATGATTGAATAACTATTTAAACGAAGTATTTTTTGCTGAGAATAAAGGCTACATAAAGAAATAAAACCTTAAAAATAATAGCACAAAATGCAACTATGAAATTTGAAATTCGTGCTGAAAAATACCATTGTGCACGACCGTGCAGGGGGGTGCACACCCACCCGCTTTGGGTGCACGCCCGCGCACTTTGTGTTCTGATGGACACTCCATTGCCCGTCAGCTTGCACGCCCGCGTGACACACTTGCACGCCCATGCGCCCATGTCACATGCCCGCGCACTTGTCTGTTGTAAGTGCAAATTGACTCGAGTCCTCGTGGGCTAGTAAGGTCACTAATCTGAGATCTCTCACCTCTAACTCTTGTGTCGACATCCAAGGTGAGGTAGCATAGGTGGTAATATGCCTTAGGATGGAGTAGAGTGCACTCGACATCTTCTTAGCCTTAGCCCTCGTGATATGATCATCTCCATGAAGCGTGGTGTCGGATTGAAGCTCCTTAGATCGATTCTGGTTCACATCATTCTCTCTTTCTTCGTCTTGATTCATCCCTAAATCATGGAATGATGGCTCGAAATTATCATCAACATAAGGAGACAAATCAGCAACATTGAAAGTAGTGTGCACACCATAATCACCGGGGAGATTGACATAGAGTGCACTCGACATCTTCTTAGCCTTATCCCTCGTTATAGGACCATTTCCATGAAGCGTGATGTCGGATTGAAGCTCCTTAGATCGATTCCGGCTCACATCATTCTCCCTTTTTTCATCTTGATTCGTCCCCGGATCATGGAATGGAGGCTCAAAATCATCATCAACATAGGGAGACAAATCAGCAACATTGAAAGTAGCACGCACACCATAATCACCAGGGAGATCGATCTCATAAGCGTTGTTTTTTATCCGTCGGAGCACTCGAAATGGACCATTAACTCGAGGATCCAGCTTGGACTTGCGGCGTGTAGGAAAGCGCTCCTTCCGAAGGTGAACCCACGCAAGATCACCCGACTGGAATACGAGCTCACGACGCCCTTTGTTGTGTTGCCTAATATATTGCTCAGCACGTCGCTGAAGTTGTTTGGACGTCCGCTTATGTAGCTCCCTCACAAACGCAGCACGGTCACGGGCATTAAAGTTCTCCCGATCCTTGAGGGGATGCGGAGTAAGGTCCAAGGGTGTGTGTGGATTGCGGCCATAAACAACCTCGAACAGACTCACTCTAGTCGTTGAATGGATGGACCTGTTGTAAGAAAACTCGATAAAAGGCAAACAATCTTCCCAACGTTTAAGGTTAGTTTGCAAAATAGCACGGAGAAGTGTTCCTAATGCCCAATTCACAACCTTAGTTTGGCCATCAGTTTGCGGGTGACAACTAGTAGAGAATAAGAGCTTAGTCCCTAATTTAGCCCAAAGTGTCTTCCAAAAATAACTTAGAACAAATCAGCGACATGAGATGCATCATCAGTTTTGTGACAAGCAATAAAATGAACCATTTTACTAAACCCTATCGACAACCACAAAGATAGAGTCCCTCCCTTTCTTAGTTCTTGGCAATCCTACAATGAAATCCATGCTAATGTCCTCCCAAGGGGCTATAGGAATAGGTAAGGGAGTGTAAAGGCCATGGGTGTTCAATCTAGACTTGGCTTTCCTACACTGGATACAAGCATCACAAAACTTACCTACATCCTTTTTCATTTTAGGCCAATAAAAGTGTTCCTTAAGCATAGCCAAAGTCTTATCAATCCCAAAATGTGTTGACAGGGTGCTAGTTCATCATGAAATAATCGACATGTTTCCCGATTTGGCAACTAAAAATGGTGCATTCTCTAACTCGGACCATTACCCTATTTCAATTAACATTTCCAAAAACAATAGCTTTAAACCACCCCCTTTTAAATTCGAGAACATTTGGTTGCAAAGAAGAGATTTTCGAAATATTGTTAAGCAAGCATGGAGAGCTTCTTGTGCAGGTTCTGCTATGTTCCGAATTACAAACAAATCAAAGATTCTCAAACAAAAGGCTAAAATATGGAATAGGAAAATATTTGGAAACATCTTCCGACAATTACAAGAAGTTGATGAGGCCCTAATCGAAATACAATCAATCCAACAAACTAACCAAAACCCATAATCATACACAAAAGAACAGAATCTCTTGTCTAAAAGAGAAAAGCTACTGATCCTTTTCCATAAAACTTACTGGAACCAAAGAGCTAAATCAAAACACTTAAAGTTAGCACATACCAACTCCTGCTATTTCCATAGAGTAGCCACATGGAGAAGAAATCGGAAGATAATTAGAACAATTACCTCAGCAGAAGGAACCGACATAATTGGCGATGAAAATATTAAAAGGGAAATTCAAAGAGACTTTGAGAAAAGATTTAGTCGGGAACAAATGTATAGAGCCCCTCAATTAGAAGAATACCTATCCGAAATCAACCCGGTCATTATAGAAGAGGAAAACAAATCACTTATTCAATAACCAATAAACAGTGAAATCAAAAAAGCAGTCTTCTCAATGGGGAACAACAAATCCCCCGACCTTGATGGAATGACGGCTGAGTTCTACAAAAAATAATGGGACATCGTTGGCTCCGATATCATTCGGGCTACAAAAGCTTTCTTTCACTCGGGCAAACTGTTAAAACAAATTAACCACACTTTTATCTCCCTTATACCAAAAAATGATAACCCCTCCATGACTACACATTATCGCCCGATTAGCCTATGTTCTACCTTATATAAAATCATCTCAAAGATAATAACAGAACGACTGAAAATGGTAATTGGAAAACTTATACACCCATTACAAGGAGTCTTTGTTTCTGACAGAGCAATCCAAGACAATATCTTAATAGCACACGAGATATTCCACTCCTTTCGCACTAGAAAAGGTACCAAGAGATGGGCTGCAATAAAACTTGATATGGAGAAAGCATACGACAGAGTAGATCGATAGTTCACGAAAGCAGTTCTCCAGAAATTTGGTTTCAACCAAAAATTTGTGGATATTATTATGGAATGTGTGACTACAGTCTCTTTCTCTGTTTTAGTAAACAATGGCCCTATAGATCTTTTTAAACCCTCAAGGGGTTTGAGGCAAGGGGACCCTCTCTCCCCCTTTATCTTCCTCCTCAGGGCAGAAATCCTTGCCCATAAACTTTCGAAGGAGGCAGAAACTAACCACAACAGCATCGGATTTAAATTCGGCCATTCGGGCCCCTACGTTCCATTCCTGGCCTTTGCGGACGACATAATAATATTTTCGAAAGGAAGTAATTATGCATGTAAAAAAGTTAAAGAGATAATTGATGACTACTGTAAATTCTCATGGCAAAAAGTAAACTACCATAAATCGTCCTTTCAAACCACCCCAGGCATTCCTAGATCAAGAGCCCGAGACCTAGAAGGAATTCTAAACATACCCCTAGAACGAAACTTGGAAAAATACCCAGGGTGTCCCATCATAAATGGGAGGGTTACCAAGGAAACCTTTGGCGAAATGATATGCAAATCTAAAGATCAATTGAGCAAATGGCGTGCTAATACCCTTTCACAACAGGGCAGAGCAACCCTAATAGTGTCTAATTTATCATCAAAACCTTTATACTCAATGCAGAGCTTCATGCTCCCGGTAGCGGTTCACAAACAACTCGATCAAATCAACAGAATCTTTTTCTGGAACAAAGATGCACAACATAGCCCATTAATCCGTTGGGACAAAATATGTAAATAAAAAATGGATGGAGGATTGGGAATAAGAAAAACCAAAGATATGAATGAAGCTCTTTAACTAGAACTTCTGTGGAAAATTCTAGATGAACCGGAAAATAACTGGGTCAAAATCATACAATACAAGTATATGAAAGACAACCACATCCTTACCTGTTCTATAAAAAGGCAATGTCTCGTGACAATGGTCAAAACTGAGTTCTCTAATCCCGAAATTCAAAACGGAACTCATCTGGCATGTGGGGGATGGAAAATCAATTAAGTTTTGGGAAGACATTTGGTTTGCAACGACACCTCTAAAGGACAAAATAGACTCTCAACATAACATTAATCCACATGATTCCGTAAGCAATTTCATTATAGGAGGACAATGGTGGAAAGAGAAACTTGTTTCGGTGCTTCCTAAGCCCATAGTAGATGACATTATGAAAATCCCCTTGCCAATCACCCCCTTGCAGACAGAATGTATTGGTGGCCCGCCAAAAAGGGCTGGTTCACAACGACAAGTGCCTATAACTTAATCTCATCCACACCACAAAGACCTTCGGATGAATTCTCATGGATCTGGAAACTCGACGCCTCACCAAAAGTTAAGAACTTTATTTGGAAAATAAAACAAAAAGGCATCGGCACGGCTACCCGGATGGCTCTTAAAGGGGTGGCAGTACCAAACACATGTATCTTGTGCAACCAGTTCGTGGAAGATGACATTCAACTATTCATAGAATGTCCCATCAACAATTTCCAACAACAATTCCCTGGACAAATATCTCAAAACATTAACAACTTAATTACAGAAAACAGAGATATGAGTCAAATTCTACAAATTTTAGGTTCCACTCTTCCAATGGAGAAGAAACAACATATAGCAATTAGATGGTGGACCATTTGGTTTATAAGGAATCAAACAATCTTTAGAAATGAAACCATCCCCTCTGCAAAGGCTATTAAGAAAATGATCACGACCAATATCGATAACTGGAGGAAGGCTAGCAGATGGAATGAAATAGAGGATGACGGCCTACAAAAACAAAGTAAGGGAAAATGGCTCTTTGGGAACAATAGGAAAACCTACCGTTGGAGGAAACCTCCGGCGGGCAAATATAAGCTAAACTTTGACAGATCGTTTAAATCAACCACAAACAGTTCCATTGGATACATCATCAGAGACTGGTGTGGAGATCCAATCAACATTGGCGGAAAAGCTAAGGGTGGACAATCACCTCTTATAGTGGAAGCCTTAGCCCTACGTCTAGGGATAGAAAAAGCTAGAGAACTAAAGATAACCGATCTAATAATAGAAGGAGACTCTAAGATTATCACGGACTATCTAAGATCACAAGTTGGGTGTCCTTGGGAAATAGAAATGGTTATGTCAGATATCCAAAGCCTTCTCCAAGGAATAAATAATGTTAGTGTATCACATATTCCCCGTTTTGGTAACCGGGTAGCGGATAAGGTTGCACACTTTTGCTACTCTACGAGGGGGCTTGAGCTATACCTAGATACAGGTCTTCTTGACCTCATCCGACAGAATGCTTTCGGATAGGGTTTCCCCATCCGAATTTTTACCTAATAAAAAAAAACCCAAAATGTCCCATAAGACCTCCACAATGAGAATCCTGAACCAAAAGCAATCGAATAGAGCTTATAGGAATGCATAGTTTCGCAGATTTGAACAAATAGCCCTTTTCGATAAAATAATGGTTCACACCTCTTTTAGACACAAATTCAGCATATATATGTTTAAAATCTTCACACGTAGCATAAAGATCATAAATCAAAGAGAACCCAAGCAAACGAGCATCTAAGAAAGAAAGAAGAGTGTGCCTGTGAGACAATGCATCAACGACAATGTTGTTTTTACCCTGTTTGTGCTTCATCACATAGGGGAAGGTCTCGATAAACTCTACCCAACGTGCATGTATCCTATTCAGACTGGCTTGTTCCTTCAGGTGCTTAAGAGCCTCGTGATCCGAATAAATCACAAACTCCTAAGGCCAAAAGTAGTGCTGCGAAGTGCGAAGAACCCGAACCAAGGCATAGAGCTCCTTATCATATGTGGAATAATTGTGCTCCAGGCCACTGAGTTTCTCAGTTAATAAATAACGATTAGATAACACATCAAGGTTACTAAAACAAACAAATACAACACGGATAACAACAACATTTTTTTAACAATCGACTAAGCTCTATTTAATTCGTCTTCAAAATGAGTTGAATCTTTAACTCGTTGAATGCAAAGCTTCGAACCTTCATATTTGCTTCTCTTACAAGTATCCATGCCTATTGAGCTATGTCAACGTGGTCATGTCCGCTTAAATTGGGGAAGAATGACCAAATACGTTGAAGGAGAAGGTCCTCACCCCTTCGGTAATACGCTCCAGAAATGTCCTGATGAAAACGATTGCAGTACGCGCACCCGAGCTGCAAGGGTGTGGAAATGTGAGTGTCATTTTGACACTCGACTCGAAACAGCGTGCAAGGTTGAATGCCATTGTATTCTGAATTGCGACAAGCATAGTTGGACTCCTCCGGGGGCATTGGGTACCGAACCCATTTGATTACAAAATCAATGCGGGGGTTTGATCCGCGATGTTCAGTTGTAACAGGCTTCATTGAAGGAAAAAAATGTGAAATTGTTGTGTTGCATTTTCAAATGCGGTCTTCATCCCCCTTTTATATGGGTTGCTGAACTTTCTAGACATACAACGTCCAATTTGACGTTGAAACAATGTTAGATTTGACGTTGTATAAAAGGTCCAATTAGACGTTGCTAAGCTCGATCGAACCCATTGAGATTTCAGCTTGCAACGTCCAAATTCCCCCCCAAGGCAAAATGATGGTTTGAGCACAACGTCGGATGTGACGTTGTTACAACGTCAATTTGGACGTTGTTACAATGTAAGATCCAATGTTAATTTGCGGTGTGCATAGGGAACACGACGAGTTACATTGTATAGGAGCATCCCCGACAGATGCTTCATTTTGGAGAATTTTACAAATTTGGAGAATATTGAGCTTATTTTTGGTCCAATAGGTTCTCTAACCCATTATCCAAAATAGAGACAGGGTTTGAAAAATATGGCGTCTTCCCTATTCTTGTAGCATCACCATTTTTTTCATGTGCGTCAATCTCCAATCCTCCTTCGATAGCAGCGGCGATGGGAGCCTAGGGTTCAGATTAACATTGGAGTAGTAGTACTTTGTATAACCCAGATCAAACCTAAGCTTCGTCGGAGATTTGCCTCATATTCTTAGACAATGACGGTGTCGAAGACGACTAGACGTCGTTGTGGTGGCTGAAAGACAACGTTTAGCGAGCCTTCAATGGTAGGTGGAGTGGAGCCGATCCGGAGAATATCAAGACCTCTATCTCTCTAAATGGCCACCTCTTGCCTCCATATATTGCTCCCTGGGTAAGAGGCTTAGGTCTTTACCTAATTCTCTATGGATCAATTTCATCTACAATGGCTACACTTTTTTTTTTCTTTTGATTGTATTTATTTGATCATGCAGTCCAATCATATCAAGTAATACCCCTTCCATTTTACTTCCATTTTCTAGGTTTATTTGCTTGGATTTGCAGTTGACCTCGATCGAAAGAACAAAAAAACAATTTGAAGTAGTAGCCATGAGATAGCAACAAGTTTCGAAGTGCATGATTTTTAATTTTGGCTAATGTTGTACCAATTAATTACAAATAAAAAAATGTCAATTTAAAAATACAAAAAAAAAGCCAATAATTTCAATTAAAAGGTAATTTACAATTCTTTAAAATGAAGACCTGGTTGAAATTGAGACAAATATTTTTTGGAGAAATTTGATTTTCATTCCCATTTTGAATAAAATTTGAAGAACCGTTTGGGCATGCACTCTAAGAACATGTGCAACCATGAGTTTTTATTACCTTATAGGTCTAAAGAGCATGAGCAAACATGAGTTTTGCTCAGTTTAAGGTTACTAAAGGTAAACCCGTGATTGTGGGTTTTACCTTAAGGTAAGAGAATGGAAGAGGCTACCTTGGTAGAGAGAGGTAATCTCTTTCCCTTTTTTATTTTGTTTTCTTTTTTTAATCAAAAAAGTAAATGGAAAAATATAATGGTACATATAATAAAGGGAAATAAAAAGTGAAAATAAATGTGAAAAGAGGTAAGAGGCTTTCCCATGGTTGTAGAACAAACTTAGGTAGAAAAAGTGAGACTAAATTTAAACAAAAAAATAAACGAGGTGTAAAATTAGGATAAGAAGAGAGAAAAGAAAATAGGTAAGGGGTTTCCCCATGGTTGTTGATGGCCGAGTTCAAGCTCGAGCTCGAAGCTCGTTCCCCCCCCCCCCCCCCCTAAAATACCCCTAGGGCAAATTAGGATGAAAGGGTGAAGGGAAGCGCTTGAAGAGTTGAGGCGTCGTCACCCCGTCTCCTACTCTCTCCAAGTCTACTCTCTCTCTCTCTCTCTAGCTCCTTACCTTTAGATCTACTCTCTCTCTCTCTGATTTTACTCTCTTCGACTTCAGATCTACTGTGAACTTCAGTTCATGGCTCTTCAAATGTTTCTGGGATAGAGGGATTTGTTTGTTGGAGTAGGTACACAGGTTGTCGTGTTTAGGTTCGGGGGTTGTTTTTTTATGGCTACGGGGCGGCTGGACACAAGCCTCAGCGACGTCGTGCCGGAGAGAGGCGGAGCCTGGGAGGGAGCTCGCCGAAGATGAGGCTAGGAAGGAGCTCAAAGATCAGCAGATCTAAAAGGATTGAGCGTAGGAGAGAGAGAGAGAGTCGTTGAGGGGTAGACTTCAGATCTACTCCTCCCGCTCGATTTTGCCATGGCACTCTGTCTTCTAGTATCTGTCTCTGACTCTTCCATGGCACTCTGTCGGCGTCCTTGAGTTGGCATTTCGTCGGCGTCCTTCATATCTACTCCATGAACTTGTTATCGCTCCCTGTTTCTCCGACGAACTTCGCTTGAGCAGGACCCCGAGTCCCTGGCACTCCGTCGACCACCAGATCTGTGATCTGTCCCTCCTAGGGGTGGAAATGGGGCGGGTTATGGGTGGATGAAGCCACTCCATCACCCGCCCCCGCGAGTAAAAAATTTCACCCACTCCACCCATCACCCGCAAACCTTTTCACCCGCATCCGACCCGCGCGGGTGATGCGGGTACCCAATGGGTGAAACAAAAGAAAAAATCATATCAACAGAAATAGCTAGTAGTCCAATTCTAACTCAAAATTACAAGGGGGTGGGTTTATGTATTTATATTGTTGGTCGGTAAAGCACTGAAATCACGAGCTAATTGAAATTTAAAAGTGGAAGGGTATATATCTCTATATTAATTGAAATTTAAAAGTGGAAGAGCAAGCCGAAACCATATCCAATCTAGTTGAACTTTGGTCGGCAAAACATTAATCAAGGATTATGACCTTGATTATTGCTTTGCCGACCAAAGGTTAAAATAGTAAAATCACATACAAATATTATATATATATATATATATATATATATATATATATATATATATATATATATATATATATATATATATTTTAAGGTTTATGCGGGTTTGCGGGGCGGGCGTGTGGGGCGGGTTATGGGTGAAAAATCTTCACCCATAATCCATCCATCACCCGCTTCACCCGCACCCGCTCCACCCGTCACCCACTTTTTTGCGTGTTTTCACCCGCAAAATTAATGCGGGTAAAGAGGGTGGAGCGGATACCTGCGGGTTATTTCCGGCCCTAATCCCTCCTCTAGTCCTCTAGTTCAACCAACGCCGATGAATTCAGTGCCTATTACTCTCTCCTCGGCTCCTCGTGGTTCCTCAGTCTCACTTCCTCCTCTTCATTCTTCTGTTGGTCGCTTCTGATTGAAGTAGAGCTTGAAATTTTGCTGCTATGTTGATTAATGTTCATCTTCGGTTTTCCTGTTGTTCTGTTCAATGTTCATCTTCCTGTTGTTCTTTGTACAAACTAATTACTCTTCATGTTGTTTGTAGAATTGATGAATTTTTTATAAGCAATTTGTTAATCTTCATGTTGTTTTTGTTCATCTTCTTTCGTAATTTGCATTTAGGCTTTTGGTTACAAACCGAGTCGAACGAGCTTGAACGAGCCCAACTGACGAGCTCAAACGAGCTTAGGCTCGTTCGTTCAACTTGTTCGAACTCAAACAAGCCGAGCTCGAGCTTCACCCTGGGCTCGCGAGCCGAGCTTGAGCGTCAAAAAAAACTCGAATAATTTTTGGGCTCGAGCTTGGCTCGACTCGTTTATCGTTCGAGCCAAGCTTGAACATGTCAATCTCGGCTCGAATATCACCCCTAACCTTAAGGGAAGAGCTTGAAATGAGTTACCTCTCTCTACCAAGCTAGTTAACCTCTTCCCTTTTTATTTTTACTTTTTTTAAAATACACAAGTGAATCACTACATCTTATTCATGTTTATTTAGTATGTTAATAACTCAAATATATTAATAATATATATATATTTTATTATTTGAGTATAATTTTCTTCGTAATAATTTGAGTATATTTTTTTTCCTATATACCCTATCTTGATCTATTGTATTTTGTACTTCTTTTTTCCATCTATTTTCATAATTATGGATCACAATCATCCAAATAGCCCACCCATCCCAAACATCAATTTTGATCAAAATCTTGTCAATAATCCTCAATTTCAAATAATGTTACAAATGTTTAATAATCATCCAAGACCCAAATACCCAAACTATAATCCAAATATACATCAAGTTGCTAGGAAAAATCCTACAAATATGTATAATAATCTTTTTCTCCCAAATCAACAACCTATAATGTAATGTTATTATTTTTCATCTATATAGAATAAAAAATATTAATATCAAACACTATGAATTTTATTTATAAATAAAATACATAAAAATAAATGAGGTAGAAAAGATGGGGAATAAGATTACCATGGTTGTATGGATAACCTTTAAAGAAAAGGCAGAAAAATGTTAAAGGGGATAAAAATGGAAAAGGGAAAGGTAAGGTAACCCCTGTTGCTCATCATGCTCTAACTGCCCGCCACGCCACCACCTCTTTCTCTCCTTCCATATATTTGGAGGTGAGCTCTCTCTCTCTCTACTCTCATTCTGTCCAACTCTACTCTCCTTCTCTTTCTGGTGCCGCTTTCAGAGCTCTGATCTAGGGTTTTCTCTTTGCGCTCTCGGTACGTGCGTTCCTAATTCATGCTTCTGCTGAAACCCTAGTTTTGATTTCGCTCTTGTTTGCGGTTGTTTGGCTTGATTCTCTCCTGCATGTGTTCGGTGGTGTTTTGAGGAAGTTTTGTTGAGTTTCGTTACAATGTCCGTCTGATTTTTGGATTTCCTGCATGTTTCACTATGTCTGTTGAGTAAAATTTCGCCTAGTTTTGCTGTGTGTCGATTTCGCTTTCGCTTTCGCTTACGGCTGTTTGAATTCTCTGTTGTTTTGGTTGGTTTTGAGTGGTTTTTATGTTAAAACTTGACTCGTTTCTGCTATCCCGGGCCTTGCTTGCATCTATTCCTATGGTCTTCTTTTCTGGCGGACCTGCTTATTTTTACGGAAATTTGTTGGTGCTGGCTTTTGCTGGGGGATTTTGTGCGAGATCTGGCTATTTTTTGTCATCCTGGTTCAGGTTTCTCCGTCTTCATTCGTTGTGTGGCTTTCCTACAAAGTTTTGAATGTATTTTAAGGAACTTTGAATGTTTTTGTTGCTATGATCTTTTCATGACTCGTTCGGAAGTTACTGTAATTTTTACTGTTTAACTTCTCCATTCTGTTTTCCTACGAGGGGCTTTGCTAAGTTCCTTTGTTTTGGGGTTTTGTAAACCTGTGTTTGAGTTCTTATATCGTGCTTAAAATCTCTGCTTCTTTGTCACTTAGATAGTGAGTGTTCTTTTGGTCACTGGCCTTATTCCTGTTTCAATTTCTGCCTTCACGTGGGCGTGGTTAAATAAGCATTGCATGTTGATTTTTCCTGTCTTTCTCCTTCCATTTTTGTGTTCAATTTGTGGCCAAATCTTCAGGAGTTTGCTGTTCTCTGATATACGCGTCTTTTTCTTTGTTTTTCCCCCCAGATCTAGAAGATGGATCCTCTAGAAGGAAATGGATCAGCTCTTCCACCCCCACCACCCCCACCGCCTATAATCCCCCCTAATGTTGAGCCAATCAAAGTTGAAACGGAGCCCAAGAAGAAGAGGTTCCCAATAGCAAGGAAAGGCCTAGGAACCAAGGGCCAGAAAATTCAACTGCTCAGTAATCACTATAAAGTGAATTTTAGCAAAGTGGATGGACACTTCTTTCATTACAGTGTAAGATTTCTGCCTTTCTTTTACTGCCCAATTTTGCAGTTTATATATTTAACCGACTCCCAACATAATATCTTCATTTACAGGTCAATGTGTCATATGAAGATGGTACCCCTGTTGATGCAAAGGGGATTGGAAGAAAAATAATTGATAGGGTGAAGGAGACATATGACACTGAACTAGGAGGCAAGGACTTCGCCTATGATGGTGAGAAGAGCTTATTCACCGTCGGGTCACTACCCAATAACAAGCATGAGTTTACTGTAGTGCTTGAAGATGTTGTTTCAAGCAGGTAAAAATGTTTGTCTTTCAGGGGGTGTGCAAGCGCCGCCTCACTTCTGATTGTTAATGGATTTATTATCATTTCATATCTTCATACTTATGATTCCTGTTCTTTCTGCAGGAACAATGGGAATTCCAATCCCGATCTAGAAAATCCAAATGACGCAGACAGGAAGAGGGCGAGGAGGCCCTACCAGTCTAAAAGCTTTAAAGTTGAACTTAGCTTTGCTGCCAAGATCCCAATGCAGGCAATTGCTCATGTAATCAAGGGCCAAGAGAATGAAAACACCTATGAAGCTTTGAGAGTTCTTGACATCATTCTGAGGCAAAATGCCGCCAGACAGTGAGTTTAACAAATATGATTCTAAAAGCATGTCTTTTACTGCTTTGTGATGTCTTTCACTTAAATCAGTGGGTTTTCACAGGGGCTGTCTTCTTGTTCGTCAGTCTTTCTTCTTTAATGACCCAAAAAACTTTTGTGATGTTGGTGGCGGAGTACTAGGATGTAGGGGTTTCCACTCGAGTTTTAGAGGGACTCAAGCCGGTCTCTCTTTGAACATTGGTGAGTTATATGTGGTTACTCTCACACCATTAACAATCATTTGAGTTTGCTTCCAGCTTACTATGTTATCTTATACTTACTCCCATTTGACCTTGTCTTAGATGTTTCAACAACCATGATAATACAGCCGGGACCCCTGGTGGATTTTCTCATCGCCAACCAGAATGTTAGAGATCCGTACTCTATTGATTGGGTAAAGGTAAGACAGTTACATGTTTAAGGTGGGTGCCGTTTATTTTTGAATGTATGCTAAGATCCCTTTGAAAAATTTCAGGCCAAACGAATGCTTAAGAACTTGAGGATCAAGACGACAACCTCAAATCAAGAGTTCAAGATAACTGGTTTGAGTGAACTACCTTGCAGTCAGCAGAGGTATGCTTCTCCAGTTTTTGTAATCTTTAAAATATCACCTGTTTAATTGGGCACTCATTAGTTCTGTCAGCTGTGGATGCATGTGTGCTAATTTTGCTTCTGCTTCAGATTCACCTTGAAGCAGAGAAGGGATCAAAACAGTGACCCTGAAGAGTCTGAAATCACCGTCCAAGATTATTTTGTTAATGTACGGAAAATAGAATTGCGTTACTCTGCTGATTTGCCGTGCATCAATGTGGGCAAACTGAAGCGTCCAACTTACATACCTCTTGAGGTGATTTACTAACTAGTCCAGTTTGAGGCGAAGATGCATTTGCTAATTTTATAGTATCTTTTTTTTTTAATTTTAAATATTGGCTTTGTGTTCATTGCAGCTTTGTACACTTGTCTCCCTACAACGCTATACCAAGTCTTTATCAAATCTCCAAAGGGCATCTCTTGTTGAGAAGTCTAGGCAGAAGCCACAAGAGAGAATGAATGTTTTAACCCATGCAAGTTATTCATCCACCTACTTTACGGTTAGAGCTGGCTTTAGTATGCCTTTTTACATTGTATACTTGTTTATTCACAGGCCTTGAGAACCAGCAACTATGATGCTGAGCCCATGCTTCAATCCTGTGGAATCTCAATCAGTAAAGATTTTGTTCAAATCGATGGCCGTGTCTTGCAAGCCCCCAAGGTATATGAATGCAACCTGTTCTGCCTTGGTGAACTCCCATGTTGTTTACAGAGACATTTTTGGTTTTTTGACTTGATTGAAGTTGAGAGCTGGAAATGGAGAAGACTTCTTTGCACGAAATGGTCGCTGGAACTTTAATAACAAGGTTATCTTCTCTCGCCATTTTGACAATGTCTATTTGCTATCGTGTCTCACATGTGTAAATTGCTTCTAGAAACTTGTGGAACCCACCAAGATAGAACGCTGGGCTGTTGTTAACTTTTCAGCCCGTTGTGATCCAAGGAACATTGTTAGAGATTTGATCAAAGTTGGGGACATGAAGGGTGTTGTAAGTGAATCCTCTCTCTTTATGTCATTCTTTTGTTCTAGTTGTCTGTTTATGTTGCTGATTGTTTTCTGTTATAATCTTTTAGAAAATCGATCCTCCTTTTGATGTCTTTGAGGAGAACCCACAGTTCAGAAGAGCCCCGCCGATGGTTAGGGTGGATAAGATGTTTGAACAGATACAGTCCAAGCTCCCTGGAGCTCCTCAATTTATACTTTGCATGCTGCCCGAAAGGAAGAACTGTGATATCTATGGTAATTTGTTTTACCTGACTTTAAAGGTTTGGTATGATCCAGCAGAATGTATTAATATCTTGCCTACTTTTAGGGCCATGGAAAAAGAAGAACCTGTCTGATTATGGCATTGTGACACAGTGCATGGCTCCACAAAGGGTCAATGATCAGTATTTGACCAATTTACTTCTGAAAATCAATGCTAAGGTAAGACAACTATCACTATTGTTTTAACTCTTTAACATACGTGTTAGGCAAAGCAACTGTTGTTTTAACTATTGATTGTTCTGTAAAGCTTGGTGGACTCAATTCAGTTCTGTCTATTGAGCGCTCACCCGCCATGCCTATAGTTTCTAAGGTCCCCACACTCATTCTTGGGATGGATGTGTCCCATGGATCTCCTGGGCGCTCTGATGTCCCTTCTATTGCTGCGGTAAGTGGAATAAAAACTATCCTGTGATATTGTTTGTACTCTAAAGTTGTTAATGTGTTTGTTTTAATACTCTTTATTGTGTCTTTTGTAGGTTGTTGGGTCTAGAGCTTGGCCGTTGATTTCCAAGTACAGGGCATGTGTGAGGACACAATCTCCTAAAGTTGAAATGATTGACAATTTGTTCAAGCGTGTCTCTGATACCGAAGATGAGGGGATCATAAGGCGAGTTATCTTGTACCAATGTTTACTGAGTCTTCTTTTTTCACCTTTTTGATAAAAAAATTCCCAAATACATCGCTGTCATTATCCATCCTGAAAGAAATTTCTGCTCAGCATAACTTAATTGTCTTTGCATTTGAAGTAAAGATAAATGGTATGATTCAAAATTTCCTAAGCATTGATTTTGTGAAATCCATTTATTCCAGGGAGATTTTGCTTGATTTCTACACAAGCTCTGGAAAAAGGAAGCCGGAACAGATAATTATATTCAGGTACTACAAATTTATTTATACCTGAGCTATCCATCTGTCCTGTGCATTTCATTCTCATACATCTATCTAATCAATAACATTGTTATGCAGGGACGGTGTTAGCGAGTCTCAGTTCAATCAGGTTTTGAACATTGAGCTGGACCAGATTATCGAGGCATGCAAGTTTTTGGATGAGAAGTGGAATCCCAAGTTTGTGGTTATTGTGGCACAGAAGAATCACCACACCAAATTCTTCCAGCCTGGATGTCCCGACAATGTTCCTCCGGGTACCATAATTGACAACAAGGTCTGCCACCCGAGGAACTATGATTTCTACTTGTGTGCACATGCTGGAATGATTGTGAGTTTAAGTGAACCTTTATGTCTATTTCCTTCTCAGAGGAACATTTTTTTTCTGATTATTATCAAACAGTTGCTCTATATAATGAGAAATTTATTATCTGCAATTAGGGGACTACTCGTCCTACTCATTATCATGTCCTGCATGATGAGATTGGTATATCTCCAGATGATCTGCAAGAGCTTGTTCACAATCTTTCCTACGTGTAAGTAAAAAATACTTTCCTGCACTTATTTGAATTTATATTCTGAGTATTGTACTAATATTCTGGAAACGTTGGTTGATTTACAGTTATCAAAGGAGCACAACTGCAATTTCTGTTGGTAAGTTCACAGATTAGCGATAATCGCTGACTGTATTTTAATGATTGTCTGGTGTATCTCTTTGCTTGGATTTCGAAAATTTGTCATGCCTTGTTTTGGTTTCCCTGTCTTCATGCGTTATGCTATGGCTTTTTCTGCAAAGTTCTGATGATGGGTATTTTGGGAACATTGACTACTTTTGTTGCTGTGTTCTTTTCATGACTTGTTTGAAGGGATTTTCTTGAAATTTTTACTCTTTGTTTTGGTTATCTACAAGGGACATTGCAAAGTTCCCTTTTTTTTGTGTGTTGTTGGGGGAGGGGGAAGGGGGGTTGCAAACCATTTTTTAAGTGAGGCCGGCGTCAGGGGCCTTCCAAATGGAAGAAACCAGGGCGACTTTGGGGGAGAAACAAGAGCACTGTAGAGGAGGGAGGTCGGGTACTGTGGGGCAGCCATTCAGACCGATGGAGGATGAGCCGACGGTGGCGGCTGGAGTGAAAGGGCTATTGGGTTTGGGTTTTTTCTCTCTCAAAGAGTGCTCCGGTCCAACAAAATAGTGTACATTAGCTCGGGGTTGTAAACCTGTTTCCTTTTCATAATTCTGTGCTTAAAATACTAATATTTTTTGCTTAGACTCAGTTTTGTTTGTCTCTGGCTTCAGGGTGGGGCTAAAATGGTTTTGCCATGTTTATATTATTTTTTTGGCTATCTCTTTCAATTTTGGTGTGATTGTTGGACAAATATTCAGGAGTTGTTTTGCCATTTTCATGCTGCTTTTGACCCTAACTAAACATCCAAATGCTTTTGTGTTTTTCATATTAGTTGCATTTGGCTTACATGATCCATCCCTGGCTGTATTTTAATGGTTGTCTTCTTTTTTCCCCCGAAAAAACAAAAATGGCGGCCCTTTAAATTCCTGTTGCAAACTGTATTGCAGTGTCCCCGGTCTGCTATGCACATTTGGCTGCCACACAAATGACCCAGTGGATGAAATTCGAGGATGCTTCTGAGACGTCCTCTGGCCATGGTAATGTGACAGCAGCTGGTGCAGCGCCTGTTCCTCAGCTCCCTAGGCTCAAGGAGAATGTGTCCAGCTCCATGTTCTTCTGTTAGGCGGAAGTAATCGACAGTGAAGGTGTAAAGTTAGTATAAGTTAGTATGATCTCTAATAACACTCTGCTTGACTGATGCCAGTACAGTTGTTTTCCCCCTGTTTTTGCTACCTACTCCTCTAACTTTGGTGCCCTTGCATTTTGTGGCGTTCTGTTGCAAGGTTGAACAATGTTTAATACTTTCGTCGGTACTTAAGATCTATGTCAGTAGTCTGTGATGATGCAGTATTACGTGTTTTAGCTCACCAGGTGTTTGGTGTTTTGCTGCCCTGAATTTACTTTGCTTTTAGGACTGAATCATGAAACACTATGAAACAAGTTGGGAGATACGTATCCTTGAAAAGCAAGAGTTAAATTGTGAATGCTCTTTTCTGATCTAGATTTTGGTGTTAATAGGGTTGGAGATAACCCTATTAACATCCTGTTTAATTCATTCATTCCATTGGCGTTGAATCTGCGGTTGAAAATTTGCATGATGACTGGTGGTGCAGATGGATTATAAGTAATTTTTTTTTGAGAAAAAATGTAAAATAGCAAGAGTTAAAATAGGCATGGTCGACGCCTTTGTCATCGATTTCAAGGATCCATTCCCGTTGATGATGAAGAAGCTCGGAGTGGAGGGCCTGATCGGGACAGGAGGTAGGAGATGTGAAGGGGAACGAGGTGGGATTCGACTCGAACTCGAGCGATGAGGAGAACAAGAACGGCAATTGAATTCGGATTCAACGAGGTCAGCAATTTTAAAAAAATTTTGCTCTTAATTTTAAGAAATTGGAGTTTGGAAGTGTAATTGTTTCTATACCCTAACTTGTTTCGATTTTGGGAGGGTAAGAAGAGGTGCAGAGGACGAGTTTGGAGTTGGATTCTTTCAAGGAGAAGAGAAAGGAGAATCAGGAGAATATCAAGCTTAAAAAGCAACTATCTTACTTGGTCGGCAACATTGTTGGAGGTACTACTAAGTTGGTTGATGTTTTGGATTTTATGCTCTCTTCCGTTTGGTGGTTATACTTAATTTTATAGTTTGTTTTGTTTGCATTATTGTTTTTGATGGTTTCTATATATTGACAAAAACAAACATTCACATGTAAACACTTCACTTCATAGATAACGATTAGAAAACACATCAAGGTTACTAAAACAAACAAATACAACATGGATAACAACATTTTTTTTAACAATCGACTAAACTCTATTTAATTCGTCTTCAGAATGAGTTGAATCTTTAACTCGTTGAATGCAAAGCTTCGGACCTCCATATTTGCTTCCCTCACAAATATCTCTACCTGTTGAGCTACGTCAACTTGGTCATGTCCGCTTAAATCGGGGAAGAATGACCGAATACGTTGAAGGAGAAGGCCCCCAACCCTCTGATGATAAGCAACAAAAGCGTGTCATGATCGGGAGGTCAAATAGGCAAAAGCTTTAGACTTTCACGGAGGATTAAGAGGGAAGAAGGAGAGATTTGAGTTTAGAGGGAAGAAGAAGATAGAAGAGGAAGGAGGAGGTAAGGGGAATTTGCGGTTCTATATACTGATGATAAGCAACAAAAGCGAAGTGTTGAAGAGTTGAACACACGATATCTATGTAGGCACACGAATTCAACATGCCTATTTGGAAAAGACCCTACTTTCCAACTGAGATACTTTTACAATTTTTTCCTTTATGGAACCATAATGATGATATTAGGTATTTTTTGGTTGAAGGGTGTGCAACCCGCTCCTGGTATGTGTGATGCAGGGGTGCCTTAGGGTGTTCCCATCTATTCCGTTTTCATCTTTGTTTTTGTTTCTTGTTACTCCATTATTCACACTCTCCCCTTCTTTACATGTTGTGCCCACTTGTACCTTTTTGTTTACTTTTTCATCTCTTTTAATTACCGTTTACTATAGCTATAGTTCTCTTTCCACTTGCTTACAAAGAAAGAGCTTTCGTCTTGAGTGTCTATTTATTTTTCTCTTCTTTGAAATATTTTTTTTTGTCTTTCATAAACACCTTTAGTGAAGTCATCGTTTTTTAGCCATTTTTTTTTCTCAATGTCCTTTCAACAAATTAAAAATTAAAGATTTAGTTATGATGAAAAATTCAAATATCTATCCTCATCGATGGATTCTTACTCCTACTCATTTTGTGCCGTACATTTCGACTATGTATACCCTACTCTAAGCGAAATTGATAGGAACTAGGATTTGTTTTATTAGGCCTACTTGATGCTAGTGGTGATGCAATTCAACTATTCACATTTATAAGCGTATTAAAAAATAAAGTCACTCCTTACATGTGTTTTAAAGGAATTAAAGGTGTTGTGCTCCAAGTCTTGATAGTAGATTGTTTTTTAGGGATAAAGAGGATTATTGGGTTGGGATGGAGATTATTTTTGTGGATTAGGAGGATTGAGGAGATGAAGATTATTTTTTAAATTAGTGTACGACGGAATGATGAGAATTATTTTTTTTAGGAATAATGAGAATTATTGTTGGATAGGTAAGGAAAAAAGACAATAATCCCCTATCACAATCCCCTTAATCTCAAAACACATTATTATCCAACAATTCCCTCAATCACTCTGACAATCCTCTTAATCACATGTCAAACACCACTACACAAAACCCAATACATTCCCTACCATCTACCCTTATCCCTAGCCAAACAGGAATGCATGCAGTTTGTTGAGGCATGAGGCATTTTCTTTGTCATCATGGTATTTCAACGAAAGCAATGGAGTTTTACAGTTTAGTTGCAGATCGCTCATCACTCATAAGAGAGAGCCAGACTGCATACTATAGATTTCAAATTGCTTATCACTCATAAGAGAGCCAGACTGCATACTACAGATTTCGCCTTCACATATCGAGTGTCATGTGTGGAGGTGTGGAGGCGTGGAGCTCATGAAGAAAGTGAGATTCCCTTATGGTCTTAAGAGAGTTTGTTGAAGATGTTAGGGCATGTACACCCATGTACATTTGGAGTGTACTAAGGTAAAAAACAATTAAATAAAAAAAGCAAATACTCAAGTACAAACATGCTGGAGTACAACAAACTCCCTTAGTAGGAAGGTTGAGATAATAATTTTATCTTTTCATAGAAACCTATTTTGACTATATATAAGTAAAAACAAAAAATGAGTATAATTAAATAATATTTAAATAAAAGTAATATCATGATCAAAAAATTTAAAATATTAATTTAATAAATAAAGAAATCTATAATTTCATATAATAATAAGAGTATAAGACTAAAATAAATCATTAAATAATTAGTGTACGATTCGAGAGTGGAGTACACGGATGTGTGTGAAATTTATAAAATAGTTGAAGGGGTATTCTTATTCTGATGTGACAGAAAAAAAGTTGGTGAAGTACATAGAGAAGTGTGCACGGATGTACATGACCTTAGCTATCTATGGAAGTATGGATCAGAGTGGCTTGGCATCGCCTCCCACCAGGTATAAATGTTCTGCATGGCTTAGGTAATTCGTTAGGGACAACCGAGCTCGAAATGGGATCTCTTGTTTAAAAAATATCCCTTTTCAAGACTCAAACTCGAAACCATTTTTTTTGGGTGGGAAAACAGGGAGAAACGGCTCCCCGAACCGGTAAATAAAAACAAAAAACGTAAGGGTTACATGAAAAAAGACAAGAAAACCACAGAAAGGAGTCTAAATGCGAATGAGACGGGGAGTGGCCCTGCCCCTAAAGTCCTCATCAACAAAACAAGAGACACACTCAGGCGGCGAAGTAAATAAGTGCAACCCTATGTACATAGAGAGTGCGAGAGCGGCGAGGGAGTCGGCGACTGCGTTCGCTTCCCTGAAGACATGGCGGATTTGGATGTCTCAATCCCGGCAGAAGAAGCCTTGGCATTGCCGTACCAGGCTGAAGAGAGGATGGCCTTGCGAAATTCTTCCTTTGATCAGAGTCATTGCAAGTGCAGAATCCGTCTCAACCAACACCTTCCGAAAGCCACCATCCCAGGCTATCCGAAGAGCATCCAAAATGCCCTAAAGTTCCGCCATGGGAACAGTGCACACCTCAATGTTATGGCCGAACCCCCTAAGCCAATGCCCCTCGTCATCCCGAAGAACTCCACCAGCAGAAGCGAGCCCTTCACCATTGACCGCTCCATCAGTGTTGAACTTCACCCAGCCACGCTCCGGCATGCTCCATCTCACCATCACCGTAGTCCTCTCAGCACCTCCCGAACCAGTCCCCGTGGTACCTTCAGCTTTCCGATACTCCTTTGCTCTGTCATCTATGAATTCAGCCTTGTTGATCGGCGTCTCCTTGTTGTTGAAGACTCTGTTGTTTCTCCACTTCCACGTCCACCAGAGTGCTGTCGCGAACCAGCTTGCTCAGTCTATCCCATCCCTTCCCGGTTTGCTGCTCATCAAGTTGCTTCTGATCCATTCTGCAAAGGGAACCGAATTGAAATTACTAACTCCCCCACAAACCGAAATCCACATACCTCGTATGCAAGTGCAGTCGCGAAATAGGTGAGTTAGTGTCTCCTGATGTCCTTGAAAGGTTGAGCATTCCCCACTGGTGGTCAAGTGCCTACGCAGCCTTTCGGCGTTAGTGAGGATAGCACCCTTCAACAGCCTCCAGACAAAGCATCGCACCCTCTCCGTAACTCTAAGCTTCCAAATCTTCATGTAAACCTGCGTATCTAAACAACAAAAATCAGTAGTGTTGATGATACGTTCATAGGCGTTACTAATGGAAAATTGCCCATCTCTCGAGCCACTCCAACACAGGGTGTCTTGAACCGAGTCGTCTTCCACAACCGCAATCGCCGCAAGTTTCAGCATCATTCCGGCAGGCAGCAGGGGCGCCAACACAGTCCAGTTCCAACCACTTCCGTCCTCCCAAGCATCCCTAACAGTCCAGGTTTCCATCCCTTCTGCCACATCTCCGATCACCATGTCTCCAAGGCTTTCGTTCCCAATCCATTTGGCGGTCTAGAAACGGATGGAACGTCCATCCCCGAGTGCCCACCGAGCATCAGGAATAACAACAGCATTCAGTCCAAACCGCCGAGGAAGCAATACCCGCCGAGTTATGGTTCCGAGTGTATTTGGCCTGCAAAATGACACTCCACATGTCGAACTCGAAACCATATATGTTAAAGGGATTGCCTTATGGGAGTGCAAAGTCGTAAAGAACATATGCATGTTGATGTTTTAGTTACTATCTGAAACCTCATTTACATGCAAACTACTGAAATTACAACTGTATATATTATATAAGGTATACACCCACCCCCGTTATTCTCCGTTTGGTTTCTGAATTGAAAATTGCAGACACCAACCAACCCCTAGAAATGGACGCCATGGAGGCCCTTTCGATCCTCGAAAATCTAAGGGAAAAATAATACAAATTGACTGGTAATTAAGGGGAAAAAACACAAAGCGAAATTAATGATTCGATGAGTCGAATTGGACGGCTGAGATTTATTTCCTCGATCAAGAAGCAATGCGTTTGCTAGAGGAAGACGATGCAGAAGAGGATCCGAACATCTGGTCTAGGAGGATGACAAGCGCCATGGCCACGGGCGTCTCGATGTACGGACGATCGACGACGAGCCTGAACACGTCGAAGCCAAGCGCCACCCCGCTCGCCGCCTCCTTCTGCTTTATCTCCGCCACGCACCGCCTCCCGCTGTCGTACACCGCAACGCTGCGTTGCGCGTACGAGCCTTCGATCTCGTACACCACGTTCTTCCTCGGCGAGGACGACGGAGAAGAAGATGAAGAAGCGGATCTCGGCGATCCGGTAGGAGACGACGTCGTTCCGGCGCTCCCCGCGCTGACGTGCGCAAGCGTTTTTGAGTTCCTGAAATTGACCTGCTTGCGAACGGAGAATCTCGGATCGGTGGTCTTCTCACCGTCGTACACCATCCAGCTGTCGCCGAAGCTCAACCTCTGCTCAAAATTCGACCGAATCAGCATCCAATTTTACCAAATCAGCTTCGAATTCCAGTTCATCTAAAACAAAATTAGCTTTTACCTTACGGCGAATGGTGAGGAGAGGCTTGCCGGCTGCGTCCATGAGCACGATCTCGCCTCTGTTGCCGGCGACGTAGTTATCGACGCGGTAGACCAGATTCCCTCTGCTGTCGAACACCGTGAATCCGCTGCAGTTCAAGAGCAGCGACTTCTTCCACACGGTCAGCGTCACTGTATCTTCGGCCTCGCCGGCGCTGCCATCAGCTGCCATATCCCACGCACCGGCGCTGCGACTTCCGAAGATCGCATTAGGAAACACCTTTGCCATATATTTTGTAAGAAAGAGGAAAAACGGAAAGAGAAATGGGAGAAGATCGGTGTATATCACTATCAAGCGGGCGGTGGATGGGATTGAGCTGAGGAGGAGGGGGAGTAATCAGTTGGATTTAAATATGAAATGGAGCTGACCAAGATTAATTCAAATGTGTGGGGGTGGCCCACTACTTTCACTTGACATCACCTAGTGACATGTTGATATCCACGTTTTATTTTAAAATATTACTACATCCCTCTCAAAATACTTCTCACTTTACTTTTTGACACGTTTTTTAAGAAGCTAAAAACTCTATAAAATATTAATTTTTTTAATAAATTTTTTTGATAATTTTATAGACAATTGTATTAAGTATGAAATTATTTTTTAAAATTAATAAAATCATTAATATTTTATATAGTTTTTACCGTTATTAAAAAACGTGTAAAAACTAAAGTGACAAGTATTTTGAGACGGAGGGAGTACTTTACTGTAGTAATAATACAGTAATCCATTAGTTTAAAAACATAATTTCTTTTACTTTCTTGATATATTTTTTAAAGAGTTAAAAAATATATAGATATTATAAGATTTTATAATTATTAGTAATTAATGTAAAATTATTTTTTAATATTAATATTTTATATAATTTTTAGCTCATGAAAAATGTGTTTAAAAAAATAAAAAGACTTACATTTTTAAATGGATAGAGTTTTTTTTTTTTTTTTAAATTGATCTTTTTAATCTGTAACTAAACATAGGTTGATAATCATAATTGCAAAAATTTTCATACAAAAACTAAACAATACAAATTTTATTTTATTTTGAAAAATAAAATAATTATAATTTTGAAAATATTTTCTAATAACATTAGAAAACCGATTTAAAAATTACTCTTCAAATAATAATCCATATTTTTTATATGGAAATACTTTGTAATTTAGATTCTTTATACATGATATAGATTAGAAAAACTTATAAAAATAACATCATTGTAATTGATCTTGAGTTAAAAGGATTTTTTATATTAGAAATTAATGAATTAGTTAGAAACACAAAACATAGGATAGGAAAATCATATTACTTGGGCAATTAATAATTCGATTTGTCCCTCTCCTTCAATCTCAATCATCGATCACCCCCACTCTTTATTTTATTTTATTTTTCCTTTGAATTATTTTTTGTGAGTAAAAAAAAAATCAAATCCACCAATAAATTTGATTGGCAAATTCACAAAATCTCTAATAAATTATTTCAACTGATGAGAAACACATTTGAAGTACGATAGATAGATCCAAGGTATACCCGAATATTTAAAAAGAGATCATCTTCAAAATTTATATGTGATCGTTTTTGTTGGGCTTCCTCAACGTATGTAAAACAAGTATAGTGAAAATGTAAAATATAAATATAATAAATAAATTCCACCCCCCCCAAAAAAAAAGATAGAATAAATAAAATTGTGTAGATAAATATATCAACTTGGCTCCAATTATGTGCGTGTAAACTTAAAAAGTAGGTTGAATTTGGCACACAGTTAGATCAGAATACGAACAAAATACGGGGTACAGTTTTGGCCGTACAAAAAATGTCGTACTTATCTTTTGATCTGATACACATTTTACACATTATTATTGATAATATAAACGATGAAAAGCTATCAATATATGCATGCCAATTGCCAAAGTGTCAAACCAATCCTGCTATCATTTTTTATTGATGTTGTAATATAATTCTAAGTTTGTATTTCTTCGTATAAAGCTCTTGGATAACTAATTAAATTTTCGATTGAATAATTAACTAGTAGAAGTAACAAAAGTTAAGCGGGTTATAAGCCAAGGTCTCGAGTCTATGGTTTACACGGGTCGATCCGTGACCCGTCTGGTCATATGGGTCAACGATCCGCCGAGTTGGTGACCTGGCGGGTACGAGTTAGGGTTAGGGTCGACGGTTTGAGAACCCGCTGATCCGGCGGCTGGGTGAACCCGTTTTTTAAAAACTTGCCGTTGGAGATGTGGGTCGAGCCCCACAAATCATATTTTAAAAAAAAATTTGTATCTGTTGCACAACGTCTAGCTCGACCCGAAACGTCTATAAAATCTCGTCTCCTTGAAGTCGAAGCATTTAATTTCTCATCCAAATATCTCATAATCCCATCAACTTATAATTTATTACAATCATACATTTCATTTTCGTAATATCGTTATCATGCCCGATTAATCCGTTACATTGTTCCACAACCCTTTTGACAAGGTCGAGCTGGGCCCGAGGAAGGTTGAAGCGGTTTGCGCGCCGTCATTGCGGTCACAACTACAAGATTACAAGAGGCTTTGGCTACAGAAATTTGAAGCTTCATATAACGAGGAAGCATCCCGACAAGATGAACATTGACGGAGCATACTGGCCTCGACCCTCGGGTAACTATAGGTGTGTGAGTGTGTCATGTACTCATGTACTCATGTGTGATTGCGTGGTGTTTCATGTTTGTAAGTGTATTAAAGTGTGAGGGGATTCTAAGCCATCATCCCGGGCCAGGTGGAGGTCGAGCGACGATGACTGAACATGATGTCCGATGTGAAATCCGGCACCGGTGGGGGAGATTGGTAGTGGTGGTTATTTTGACCCTCTAAGCGGGATTTAGGACCCTAATCGGAGGGTTGATCATCGATGGGTGGTCGAGGCGCGCAAACGCACCCAAATTTCGCTGGGAGTTGTAGACGGCGGTGGCTAGCCCTGGAGAGGGTTTTTCCTAGCTCTCCACACACAAAAAAAAAAAACCGTTTTCTCTACCATTCTTCCGCTATCATTTTTTTTGAGCAAGAAAAAAATTCGAATTCCCAGACAACGAAAACCTGGGAAAATGAGAGGTTGCAGGAAAACGGTAGACCGGCTAACCGTCATGATACAATCAGAAAGACAAAAACAAAAAGAAAAAAACCCAAAAAGAAAGGATCTCAGCAAAGAAGACCAACAGAGAGAAAGTCGAAGGACTGACACAACGTCTCGACGCTGGGGAGACAGAGGCAGAAACCCATCAGTGGAAAAGGCGTCTCCTAGGGAAGTGTTGATCGACGATGTTCCCCCACCTGGATCAGAGATCTTCAAGAATCACGAATACTGCCACAATCATTGTCCCGCTATCATTAATTGTCCCTCTCCTTTTTTTAATACAAGGAAAAGAATTAAGACGAAGCAATCCTAACGTAGAAAGCACCATATTAGAGCGTCCTCCGGACGAGATCCTCGAGCACTAGATCAGAGAGCAGATCATCGTCGGCAGGGATGTTGTAAGCTAGGTGCGCGGCCCTATTATAGGTACAACATTGGATTCTCTGAAAATATAACGAATGAAAAAAGAGTCAAACCTAGAAACAATCAAACAAATATCTGCCATAACAAGTTCAATGCTCCAAGGGCATGTCCAAATCCCAAGCAGAGAATTGACAACTTGCAGATTGTCTCCCTCAACTAGGAGGCGTCTAATCCCCAACTCCCGAGCACGTAAAACCCCATTACGAAGGGTCAATACTTTAGAAAACACACAAGCAGTATTATTACAGCGGCCCGAACCAGCCGCCAACATGAGCGAGTCAGTGTTTCTTATTACGAAGCCATACGAAGCCTCTCCAGTAGTCTGTAGCGAGCCATCAAAATTTAGTTTGAAGAAAGGTGATTGTGGGGTATCCCAATGGCCTTTGGACCTTGTACTCGAACTCGCCTTAGCAGTTTTTCCAGACGTACGTGGTTGTGGTTTCTGGCATAATTGAGTTGCGAGATCATAACGGGAGGCATCAAACCAACTATGTTTTGTAGTGTTGATGTGTAAGCGAACTTGGTTAACAGTTACGTTAGGTAGTTTTCCGAAAGCTAATTAATTCCTAAAGAACCAAATAGCCCACCAAAAATAGAAAATATCATAAGAATACGTACTCGAGGTGGTTAAGTGGAACAACATTTGGTTTCTGGACCTCGAAACTATGCATTTGTAAAGTTGTAGTATGTTGTTGTAAAAGAGATAGAACCTTTCTTTGTGAACGGGCAATCTGCAAAACTATGCATTTGTAAAGTTGTATGCTGCAATGATTCAGTAAAGGAATCATTGTCCCACTCCTTAATCCCAAATTAACCTCACCCTCACTTTTATTTATTTATTTTCTTTTTCCTTTGAATTATTTTTGATGAGTGAAAAAATCAAACCCACCAATAAATTTGATTGACAAATACACAAAATCTCGAATAAATTATTTCAATTGATGAGAAACACATTAATTTGTAGTGATGATAGATAGATCCAAGGTATACTCGAATATGTTTGAATTCAAACCTTAAAAATAGATAATCTTCAAAAATTTATATTTGATCATTTTTATTGGGCTTCCTCAACGGATGTAAAACAGGTATATATAGTAAAAATGTAATATATATATATATAGGTTGGGTCAAGTGTTTACACCTCTTATGGTGTTTAATGTTAACAGATCTGGGTAAGGAGTAGGTCCCACCACTTTTATAGTCAACTTGATGAAACAAAGCGCGTGTGTTTTATTTTGAGGTAATATTTTTTTTGGGAGGAGATTTTACTTGCATTGTGTGTTCAATGAATAACGACGAACAAATTACCGAATAATTCCATATTATCAACGAATAACGACTCTGAACTTCCAGATTTTGCTTCCATTTTGTGACGTAACGTTTTTTTTTTGTGGGATAACATTGTTTTTTGTGTGGTGCACTGTTTGAACTATTCGATAAGGTGATATTAATTATTCGCTCACTTATAGTTATTATTCATTTGCAAAGAGGAGTTATCGTTTAGATAATAGCAAAATGTTTTGTCAATTTTGCAACTATTCGTTAGGTTAATAGTAATTATTCGCTAACTTATCGTTATTATTCGTGTGTAAAGATGAGTTATCGTTTAGATAATAGCAAAAGGGTTGGTCAATTTTGCAACTTTTCGCTAGGTTAATAGTAATTATTCGCTAAGTTAATACTCCCTCCGTCCTAAAATACATTGCCATTTAGCATTTTGCACAAGTTTTAATAAAACACCTTACTTTTAAAAAAACATCATCATTGCACTAACTTTTTCATAAATTTTATTATTTTTTAACATCCACTACACATTTTAACCAATCAAATTATTTTAAAAAGTCAACAACACACAACCCAATACAAATCATTACTCCCTCTGTTAATTAAAACTTGTCGTTTACTATTCATGCACGCTTTTTTAGAACGATAAAAACTATATAAAATATTAACTTTTTTTTACATTTGTTTTTATAAACTAATACTTAATAGTAATAAGTATGATATTATTTAAAAAAATTATTTAAAAAGTGAGCAACTAGTTTTAGTAATTCATCCATTTTTCCTCTTTAAAAGTTCATATGCACTCTTCTCTGTTGGTGTCTTTCACTAATTTATTTGCACTAAATCGGTCATTTGCAATCTTAAACGAATATAGTCTCCATCAAACGAAATACAATCATTGTATTGATAGAAAATTTCATTACTTTCAAATAAAAACTCAAACGCATGATCGATCGTACGTCATTTTCCGCATCAAGATTACATTACTCTAAAGTGAAAAAATATTTTGGAAGTAAAACATTAAACCACTGCAGAAGGAAACGGTTGATGCTTTCACTTGGATCGAGCCTCTTGAGTACGATTGGGTATCTATTCAAATCAAATTCAAAGTCTCCGTGTTCATCTGTCGGAAGACCGTTCAAATCAAAACAGTGCTCTACCGTGTGAGTTTTTTCATTCTCAACATCCTTGGCTATGACACTGTAGTAGAGGGATAAAAAATTAGACCAAGAAGAATTAGCACAAGGAAGAATTGCAATTGCACCAGGAAGAATTAGCATACGGAATTAACTGTAAAGGGATAAAAATTAGAGTACCATGGCAAATCCTCATTTTTGTCCATATTGCAATTGCACCAGGAAGAATGGAGGAATGGAGGAATTAGCATACGGAATGCACAATGCAAGTAATGTGCCATATAAGGAGGAATGGAGGAGTATATATTTAATGGAAAGAGTAGTTGGAACTTGGAAGGGTTAAACATTTAATAGATACATTTAATTACAATACCTCTTTCCTATACAATGTACATTTAATTATCATCTAAAAATGGAAAGATTCAATCAAAGTGGACAAATATTTTGTTACAAGAAAAAGTGGTCAAATGGACAAGTATTGCGTTACGGAGGGAGTAATATTTTATATAGTTTTTAACACCTAAAAATGCGTGCGTGAATAGTAAAACGTCAAGTTTTAATTAACGGAGGGAGTATAACTTTTTACCTAGAAAACCTAAAAGCCCATCTATTGTTGGACAAAAATTTACATCTAAAAACCCATGTATTGTTGGACGGAGGGAGTAGTAGTTATTCGCTAAGTTAATAATAATTATTCGTTAGGTTAAAAGAATATATAAATGTAATTCTTGATTTACCACATCTAATTACCCACATACATATGAATAATTCCTTATTATCAACGAATAGTGACTCTGAACTTGTCGAATATATAGTCGATCAATTCATAAACAATTTTAGACAGAGTTTGAATTTCAACAAGACTGCATGTAATTGCCTATCCATATGAATAATTTCTAATTATCAACGAATAGTGACTTTGAACATGCCGAATAGTCGATAAATTCACGAGTTTGAATTTTAAGAAACCTATATCTAATTGCCCCTCATATATGAACAATTTGTGATTATCAACGAATAATTACTCTGTATTTACCGAATATTCGATAAATTCATGAATCAAATTAGATCGGATCCCCTTCATCATTTGTAAGTCCATCCACCTTCATCAAATCCCTAATTTGTTTGGGTGTTGCAACGGCAAGATAAAAAATTCAACATCAAAGAAGGAAGGCGATACAAGTGAGATCACAAGATCGAATTCAAAATTATTTCGTAAGGGTTGTATGTCCAATCGATCGAAGCAAGCAACAAGACTCAAAATAAGTGGTATATATATTAATCTAATTAACATTACGATTATAAATCTTGAAACCCACAAGATTGAATTCAAAATTATTCCGATCAAACGATATGAAATTTCTTTAATTAAACCAAAATATTCAAATCTCATTGAAAATCGAACATAATCTCACATTGGAATTTCTTTAATTAAATTTCGATTTAAAACGTAGATTTTACAGCGAGATTAGAAAGAAGCGTACGTTTTTCACCACCGAGGACCTTGTGAACGAGCTTCTTCCTCTGCCATCGCCCCCGCAAATCGCCATCTTCAGATTCGCCGTCGACACCATGGGAGCGTCGTGAGGGAGCAAGCAGGAGGCAGAAAGCAGAGAGGGACGTGGTTTAGGGTTTTTTCATCTCTCAGAGATTGAAACCCACGTACAAGCAAATGAGATTGATATAAGAAAAGGGTTGGGTCCCACCTTTTTAATTTAAAAATAAATGAATAAATCTAATTAATCTTGACCTTTCATTTTGCTTAAATCAAGGGTTTATATTTGTTAACATTTAACATGTTAAGATTTGTTAACATTTGATCCATCCTCTATATATATAGAGAGAAAATAAATTCCACCAAAAAAAAAAGATAGAATAAATAAAATTGTGTAGATAAATACTGTATATCAACTTGTTTGAAAATCTATTCAAAATGAATTAAAAATAAAACAGATAATCCAGCTAAAAGTAAATTAGACCTAAGATGAATCAATTTGTTTGAAAAAAGGGATCGGTAATGTGATATGTCTTTTAATATTATTATGTGAATGAAATGTACGTATACACTTTACTTTAGATAATTTTTTTATTTTTAGATAGATTTATCTTAATTATACTAGAAGTCAAATGATATTATTCCTATATATTGTATTAGTGGATATATCATAAGATACATAATTGAATACAATTACATATTTTTCAAGAATAAATTCGGTGTTTATACTTTATACTGACTTTAGTTTACAATAAGAATTATATTATTAAGAGGATAACGGTGACATACCTTAGTTTGTTTCCGCTTTGACTTTTAATTATATGTATATAAATCTATATCTGTATCGATATAAACTTGAAGAGTTTTAGTGTACATATCACATCCATATTCATTTTCATCTAATTTTTTTTTTTTTTACAATTGATTTTCATCTTTGACATATGCGTAATATTTTTGGATGGACATTACCTATCATTTTTTAACAAATTAATTCAAAATTTTCTATTTTGAATCATCTTAGGTCACTTTTGGCTAGATTATGAGTTTTATTTTTAATTCATTTTAAAATATATTTTAGCCTCCATTCTTACTATGTTGATCACTTTGGATTCCATAGAGTTTTAAAAAAAACTCTACGGGTAAAGTTGAAATAATCTTAATTATTATTGTTAAAATCATTAGTTAAAAATCCTCATTCTCTTTTTTCTCAACACCAACCCCGATTTTTTTTCCCGTTAGTGCTCAAATTAGTGAATTATTTTAATCTGATTCAACCTACTATAAGATTTAAACCCACGAAATCAGGTTTTATGGACCAAATTCTACATACTGAACCTTTTTTTTTTTTTTTTTTTTTTTTTTTTTTTTACAGTAGATAAAGAATAGAATGGCCACCAGACAAAGTCGGCTTCATTCTTCATCATCCCTGGACGATGAAGTTTAAAAATTTCCCATGCAAGGAGAGATTTCTACATACTGAACTAAACTAAGAGCGCTTAATAGATAATCTTGCGAAGAAAATGATTATTTTTCTTTACCCAATACTAGCTCCCTTTTGAAAAGCTACACATCATTATTAGATGCATAAAATAAAAATATCAAACTCAAACAGAAGGGATTGAATGATCCTCGATCAATACATCCCTTGAAACATTTATGATTCACTTTAGCTAAAACAACTTTGAGCGAACTCCACTAGCTCCTACTTTTCATCCATGTCTCATTTTTCAAACAAACCTATCAAAATAAAATTGGCTATAAAGTAATTTTGATTGCCATGCTGCTACTGCATACACGGATTTGGATTCAATGAATTTGGCTTTCAAATTAATAAGTGGAGTTGAATTTAACACTCATGTAATAAAAAAAATTAAAAGGAAAAAAAAAGAGTAAGGATGGGATGGGGTAAAAGAGGAGGACAAATCTAATCGTCGGTTATTTTTTTAACGGTTGAGATTTATCCAACTTCACCCATGAAATTTGATGGATAAATTAATGAAATACCATTCTATTGCGGAAATCCTAAGGCCTACTTAAAATTCGTTCACAAAAAGAATGTACTTAGTAAATTAAAATAGAGGCAATTAGTTATATATAAACTTTTTTTTATGAGGCATATTGCACTAACTTACAGTTGTATATGTATCAGGAATTAGATTCCTAGTAGTTTAATACACTTGTTGTGTGCTAAAATCCAGTCAAATACGTACACATTTATATCTATCAAAAGATGTTATGCTCGTACTTTGTTCCAAATGTGGATCATTGCATAGCTAAGAATGAGATTCCAAACCAGTGGCGGCCGTAGGACTCTAGAAAGGTGGGGCGAAATTTCAACTTTGCATACTTATCAAACTCCAAATCCATGCCTACAACTACACCAATTCATACATTTGCACTTTTGAAACAAGCAAACAAGGAAATTATAGTGTACAGAAAATAAAAAATAATGCTTGATGGATTCAGATTTCAAATTAAACATCCAGAGATATAGAGTATACTTAACAAAAACAAATTAATAAATACAAGCATTAAACTAACAAATTGGAATAATCTTTGCAGCTTAAAATTGAAGCTCTAGATTTTGGATTTGGAACTTCATTGCACATTGATCAACTATCTAATTAATCTGAATCTGAATTGAAGATTTCCCAGGGAAATGCCATGTTTGCAGAAGAAGGCAAATACAATTCAATCCCAACAAAGTCCTAACAAGAAGGTTTCACAACTCTCAATTTAAGAATACACAGAAATCCTAATTATGACATAAGGTGCCCAAGTATGAAAACACACCCATCAATTGTTTAAAACCCCTATGAACCAAAAGAAAAATTTGTTTAAAACCGAAAAACGTTGAATGCAAGGTAAGGTTAAGCAAGCAATAATAAAATCAAAAGATGCAAATTTTATTCTCACTTGAAACAAGCAAAAGAAAAGGGGAGCAAATCATGGAATGTGAGAGGCGGATTTTTTTTTTTTTAAAAAAGGCGAGAAGCTGTAGAAATCAATCAGGGTATATAGAGGGAAGATAATTTTTTTTATAAAAAAGAGGCAAGAGTAAGGATCGAACCCCACACCTCTAGATCTCATTTAATTCCCCTTCTTTGTCATTTACCAACTGAACTAAGTGAATTTCCATCTAATTGTACTTATTACAATAATACTATATATATAAATAAATTATTTTTTCTCTAAACTCCGGTGGCGCATAGGTCAAAGGGTAGGGCGGCCGCGTACGCGCGCCCCACCCTGGAGCCGCCCCTGTTCCAAACCCTTTCATCACCTTAACTTTGTTGAGAATAACAGATAAAATATCACATCCAATATAATTAACAAATACAGTTGATGGTATAGTATGAAGTTTGTTAGGAATCGTGAGCAGGAATCATATACATAGACGTATATTTACTAGCTAGTAGCTCAATATATAAATAATATACGTACCATGAGGTTCTATTTTAAAATCAATATGATAATAGAAAAAATAGCACGTACACTTATCGATATATGTACTATATTTGTTTAATTTATACTTTCAATAATGGGAGCTAGACTTTGTTGACCTATTCATGTCTCAACACGTACATCTTTACAAACTAGTTAGACATTGAATTTAACATATTATTTCTTTAGAAAAATCGGAAGGGGACTTGTATATTATTATGCTTATAGTTCATAAATAATACATTAATTTATAATTTTGTAATAGAAAGGAGAATATGAATTTAATGCATTCATGAGGTCAAACTCGATTCTAATTCATTGGCCACACCAGACATTAACAAACAGAATCATTTATTTAATCATGATTAGCATTGCCAACCAAACATGCAGAAAGGGAAACACCTAAAGCGGTAGCTAGGTCATTGCCTCATTGGACGGAATCGGATTCCAAGCCCTTTGGCAACACCTTTTAACAATACAAAACCCGCACCGTTGGATGGGGAACGTACAATTGTACAAAAGGAATATGGCTTCCGTTGGCTAAAAAATTTCATACATGCCTTTTTTTTTAACCCTCATACATGCTTTAATTGCTTTTGCAAAAATGGGGAAGGGCTCCAATCGGGGTGGCTCACTGGTGGGGAGTAAGGAGATGTCAGGAGGTCTCGGGTTCGATCCCTACCTCCGCTCCTTTCCTTATACTAAAATTCAAGGTTTGTCTTGCTCATTTTCAATGGGTCGAGGGGACTCGAGCCGGTCGGCGCAAACCGATTTGCCACCAAAAGCAGGTTCCTCGTCATAAAAAAAAAAGAGATTAATTGGGAAGCTGATCAACCCAAGTTTGAATCCCATTAACTTTTACATCAATTTTTGTTTAAGCATCAAACTCCCTCTTTTTTTTTACAGACCCGCACAGTTCGCTTTAGTTCACACAATCACACATAGCGAAACCCAGCTCCACCTCCGGCCGACCCTGGCACCGGCGCACCACCACAACCCAGCCACGCACTGGTGCACTCCCATCTCCCGCACTGCCAGCCTCTTCAATCTTCATTGTTCTCCTTCTTCACTCTTTTGATCTAGACCCTTTTTTTTACGGGCTCGCATAGTGCACTTTCATTTCACACAGTCACACACAGAGCGAAACCCAACCCACCTCCGGCCGTCGTTGTCGCCTGCCAGCTCCACCTCCGGCCAGCCCTAGCATCGACGCACCACCGCAACTCAGTCCCACACTGGCGCACTCCCGTCTCCCGCACTGCTGGCCTCTTCAATCTTCATTGTTCTCCTTCTTCACTCCTTCGATCTAGACTTTCAAGGGAGATTAATTTTCTTCATCTTCCTTTTATTTTCATTTCTTTTAAGTTCAATTGATTGAGTGAGAATCAATTTAGATTAGAATTTGTAAATTTGATAATCAATTTGGAGAAATTTCGATTAGGGTTTGTGATTTGTGATAAATAAATTTTGTGAAAATGGGGTTTGGTTTTGATCATCAATTTTGTGAAATTTTGATTAGGGGGGGTGTTGGTTGAGAGCTTCCAGGACCTATGGCATTTGTTCAATTCAAGCAGAGGTTAACTATCTCGGGCATGCAACTCTATCAACCTCATTTAGTTAAACTGATTGGATATTGCTCGGAGGATGAGCACTGAAATTTGGTGTACAAGTTCATCCAACATACATTAACATGTTTTACTGTCTAATTTCGACAAGTTTTGAAACTAAAGTACATGTACAAATGATGTTCCACATGAGCTAGCTTCTTACTTCCCACCGCTTTATTGGGACATTTGGTTAAAGGTTGTACTAGGGGCTTCAAACACATCAGCCCCCCCCCCCTCCCCCCCACAGAATTTCTAGATCCACCACTGGCTATTGGACCCCTAAAACACATATTTTCTTTAAATTATTCATTTTCCTCTATTTTACAACTTTTATTGGAGATGCTCTTAGCTAGGGGTGGATGACACCGAAGTCATTGTTCACTCAAATCCAACTATCTGGGTGTGTGTGGGTGTGTTGGAGGGGGGGGGGGTTATTTGCAGGTTGTTTTAACCGGACACCCAAAACAAAACAACATGACACGTATTGGAATCAACTGGACATGAGTTATCGGAGAAACAGATTCACCATCGACTTCATATAGAAAATGGGTAAATTTGCTTCAGATTTGAGGGAGACACCTCTCGCATAACCTTTATCGAAAGCAAACTTGCTCATTTTCTATCTGAAGTCGATGGTGAATCTGTTTCTCCGATAACTCTTGTCCAGTCGATTCCAATATGTGTCATGTCGTTTTGCTTTAGGTGACCAGTTAAAACTAACTGCTTAAACGCCAACCTGCAAATAAACCACCGTCCAATTGCTTCTTCTTCGAAGTGAAAAAAAAACAGTAAAGTCGCAGAGGAGAGATGACTCCTCCATCTCTCTCTATCCTATCATCACTGATCTCTCTCTCCTTTGCAACTTTACTTTTCTTTTTCACTCTCTCTCCTCTGCATGCTTTCTCTCATCTCTATCGACTTTCTTTTACTTCTCTCTCTCACCCTTTCTGATTTTTGCCAGGTGTCAATCAGTGAAAGCCCAAACGCACCCAGTCGATTCCAATATGTATCATGTTGTTTTGCTTTAGGTGTCCTGTCCAGTTAAAACTAACTGCTTAAACGTCAACCTGCAAATAAACCATCGTCCAATTGCTTCTTCTTCGAAGTGAAACAACAACGGTAAAGTCGCAGAGGAGAGATGACTCCTCCATCTCTCTCTATCCTATCCTCACTGATCTCTCTCTCCTTTGCAACTTTACTTTTCTTTTTCACTCTCTCTCCTCTGCATGCTTTCTCTCATCTCTACCGACTTTCTTTTACTTCTCTCTCTCACCCTTTCTGATTTTTCTCAGGTGTCAATTAGTGAAAGCCCAAACGCCCTGCACCCCCCATACCTGCTACCGGGGAACCTTTTATCACATATCCGATTTGACCTAATTTAAAGCCGAATTGAGTTAATCTTACAAATAAACCGGTTTTTTGAGTTATTTTATGCATTCCCCTCATTTATTAAACTAAAAAGACCTTGAATTTGTCCAAAACTTTGAAAATGAAAAATCTATTAATTACGTACATATGCTCTTACAAGTTACAAGGAAGCCGGTCAAGGAAGTTTAAAACTCACACGAAAACCTAATTATTGGGGTGATAAGTCGCCATCCAAAATACCAGATTAATTAATTTTTTGGATTAGGGAATTAATAACATCAAAAGGCCGGACAAGAAGGACGAAAACGAAAATTAGATTACATTATCTAGGACCCAATGAATAATTAAAGTGGTCCATCAGTTGCTTGCTTTAACATGAGCCTCTAATTAGTCGTCGCCAAATCATGATGAGGAACTTAAAACGTACTAATGTCGTTAAAATAATCTAAATGAGAAACAAAAACACGACATAATTATATTTTGATTTGTGGCTGAGAGCCGGTGAGCGGCACACAATAATCTATTATTGTAGTCAATTCTTGCTAGCTTAGCTGATAAGAAATTAAGAATGACACATAATAGGTCACGAGTTTGAATCCCCATATTTTAATGGTATAAGGCCTCGTTTGGTTAGTCAATTAAAAACACAGGAAGTTAAAAAACCCAGGAAGTAGGATATATTCCTGTGTTTGGTTGACAGAATGATACAGGAATTCAACTTCCCAGGAATTTCAATTCCTACGAATCGTAGGAAGTTCACTTACCTAGGAGGGACTAGGTAAGTTCAACTTCCCCCATTTTTTAACATGAATTTATTTATTTCCCTCTTTATATCACTAAAAACCAAAATTCAACCAAACAACTTTGTTTAATTCATGGGAAGTGCATTTCACGGGAATTCAATTCATGGGAAGTAAGTTCCCGGGAATTGTACTTCCCGCATTCAACCAAACGAACCCTAAGTGTCTACCTATGGGGAAAAAAAAGAAAAAATTTGCGAAATAGGCACATTAAGTGGACGTTTTTGCGAAATAGACGCGTGTTGGCGAGATCGAGGGAGCGAGGAAGCGTCGGAGGCGGTGGCGAGCGAGGGAGGGAGCCAGCGGCGGAAGGAGCGGGGGAGGGAGCCAGCGCCGGAGGCCGGAGCGAGCAAAGGCGCCACCGAGCGGAGCAACGAAATTGGTGTTTGACTGCTTATGCCTTGGTTGAATTTCTATGAAATTGGTGGTTGCTTCTCCCTCCGTTTTCCAGATCTGGATTCTGAAATCGAGGTATCTACTTTCTTCCTTGATCGCTGATGTTTTATTTGTATATGCCGAAACGTTTGTTGTTTGCTTGATTATCGAGTTGTTGGTGAGCTTATGTGTAGAGCAGTAGTGAATCTGTAAGTAGTGATCTTTCTCAAGAGTTTCAGAGAGACAGGAAGAGCGAAAATGCATCTTAGTTCTTCTGTATGCAATGCTCTGCTAAGATTCGTGTTCTCTGTGTTTTCCGTAGCATTATTTGTGAATGTGTATGGGTTTCCATGTTTATACCGACGAATTGTCTCTGAAGATTAGAAACACTTACAAGGTCCCTGTCTGCAATTGCAGTGTTGTGTGAATTTAGTGTGGTTGTGAAAATGAAAATGGACAAATGATTGAGCAAAGTTTTGGTGCTCCTAAAGATGAATAGGCCAACAGTTACATCTTAATGAGTCTTATGAGGATGCTTTCTAAAATGCAAAGTGAGTTACTACTTCTTCTATGATAATATGCCTCACTATAAGGGCTTGTTGTCAGCAATGCTTGCCAAATGATTGCATTTATTATATGATGTTTCTTTTGATTTCAGCTGAATGTGTTTGTGCCAAGGTTTTGACAAGGAAATCTGATCAAGGGGCGATGTTGAGCCTGGGGAGATCCCATCTTTGTCTGCTTTGGGTGTTAACCCTACTGCCTCCATGTCTCAGGTTTGCTGCTCTTTTGATCTACATTTTCGATTTGTTCTCATTTTGGGCATTTCAGATTGTCCTGATACTGCATAATCATATCTGTTTGAGGTTTATGGTTGGGTTTATGATAGAATTTGAATGTGAGAAGATGCATTTGTGTACTACATAGTGATGGAAGTGCATTCCTCAGAGAAAGAAAGGTTCTTTTTCATTGATTGATCATAGCATGTGTAGATAAAAGTAGGTGCATCAGGTTCAATTTCTGTCTTTTGCCAGTTTGAAGTTTGCATCTTTAGAGATTTTAGGATACCTGAAACTAGTTTATGTGTAAGTGAAAAGCTTGGTGAGGATGGGGAGGCTGCATATATGTTTTATATGTGTAGTTCCCAGTGTTTGGTGGATTACTGGGGACTTAAATTCTTTATCCTTCAGTTATGGAGATCATATATTGTAATTTGACTAATTTCTGCGTAGTCATAGTATATTCAGTGGAGGATGGAGTTTTGAGGGTGAGGAAGTTAACTTATATTTGGCAAAAATCTGCTCTATATAGGACGGGAAGCCTGCTGCTACTGCCTCCATGAAGAGAGGAGAGACCGAAGCACTTCAAAGGGTCAAAACGTTTACAGCTGAGTGCCAACTTCTGGTTGAGCCATTGGATCTGTAAATCGCATCTACAAGAGCGACGCGAGGACGACGAACCAGGGCCAGAGGGACGTTTCTTCTTCACGGTTAGTTAGTGCCATTTGCTTCACTCCTTTGCAACTTCTGGAGAATATCTCAAAAGCAAGTTCTCATTTGAAAATATTCCTACTTAAGATCGATAATATTAGCACTCACGTTTCTAATTCAAATCGAAACAGGTGGTTTTGTTTCATTTTGGAATGTTTGTTCACCGCCATTTTGGAATGGTTTTGTAGTCTATTGAATTTTCCTTGTGGTTTTTAGGTTATAAGAGGCATGTCCTCGATGAACAACCATGTATTCAGAAAACATCTGAGAGAGTTCTACCCATTGATCACCAAACATGTATGTTGTGACCAGGTAATCGTCTTTCTTCACCTTATTTTGTCCTCTTCACATATTCTCTTCTTCTATTTTATGCATAAAGAAAATAAGAGTTCATATCCTTAGTACTGTGGATAAGTTTTCTTAGCCCCAAGCTTTTGATGATGAACTTTTATTGTTCAATATATTATCTGTGTTATTCTCATACATTCTTTAACTGTTCAGATGGATGTCCGTGGCGCACTGGGTGACCTTTTCAGTGGACAGCTTATGCCATTGCTACCTCGTGTTGAGTCGGCTCATTAGGCAAAGCTAAATGCAGGTTCCAGCTCCGTTGCGTTGCTCAACATCTTCCGCTGTAAGAATGTCTGTACTAGTAAGATTCTGGATCCAGAAAAATGGTAAATTCTAGGACATTTTGGTAAAGGATATATACATCAACCGATTTCTTGCTCTGATTGTGTATGTGAGTGAATTCACACAATGGCCTCAATGCTATACACGGAGGCCTGCGGTTATGTTTGTTTGAAACTAACTGCTTCCTGGATGCTTGTTGTTGTGAGAAGAATCTGCCATGTTTTACAGTAACTTTTATATCGATTTCTGTATACATTGCATGCATTTGGGTTAAGATAATACAGAATCAATGTAGTTTATGTTTATTTGCCAAATTATGGAATCTACACCAGTTTCTGTTTAATTCGCAGAAATCGAGGCATTTTACAGCAATTCTACAGAAGGTCGGAAAAGCTCGGAAAACCATTACAGAAGTCCAAGGTCAAAGCAGCGGAACGAATCGGAGAGCAAGTCTAGTCGACATCGAGTGGGCCCTACTCGACCTAGACGAGCCATGACCGAGCGGCCATAGTCGAGCAAGCTTGCTCGAGAAACCAAGCTCCCCGAACTCCGGAACCCTACTCGACCTAGACAAGCACTAGTCTAGGTCGACGAAGCCCGGACAGACCACCCGGAGTCCTCGAGGAAGAGCTGTCCACGGAGCCGAGGATGACCAGGAGCACTCGCTGCAGCGGAAAAGGAAAGTCGCTGCCGCGGAAGAGGAGAGTCGCTGCCGCGGACCAGACCAGTCGCTGCCAGCGGAGAGAGCCAACCCGAGCACCCAACTCGATCTCGACGAGTCTTACTCGAGATCGACAAAGACCCTGAAGCCATGTCCGAGCCCTTCGAGGAGATCCACTCGAGAAACCCTAGTCGATGACCCACCCTACTCGAGATCGACTAGGCGTGGTCGAGATCGACGAACACCCAGGAGCCAAGATGAGCCACATCGAGCAGATCTAGCCGAGACGACAAGTCAAGCCGAGCCACCTTACTCGACCTCGACGAGCCCTACTCGAGCTCGACAAGAGCCCAGTTCCAGAAGCTTCTCGACTTGCCTTGTCTGAGTAGAGTTGGGATTCCTTGGTGCCGAAGGCGGAAGATTCTATCCGATCTATCAAAGTCTATCCATGGAAGACGAAATCCATCATCATGAAGACTTTCCTACTTTAGTTTTATCTCTTTCCTTATGGATTTAATTCCATTTAAACATTTATTTATCATTTAGGCTTTTTAGATAGAAATTAGATATAGATAAAAGATCTTTTCCTAGATTAGCTAGGGAAGGATAGCTATAAATAAGGCCCTAGGGGGCTCAGTTTTGGGGGAATCCATCACAATTCAATTTCGAAGAGAAGTAGTTAGTTCCATTCAGATACAGTTAGAAGTTTGAGGTTTTTAAGGTTTTGGCTTACAGCGAAAGTTGATTGCCAAGATTGTAAAGGCTTTGAATTTAGTTTTAATGCAAGTTTCTTTCATCAATTCAATGTCTGCAATTACGATGAGGCGTGAGTAGTCCACCCACTTCTGGGGCTGGGGTGAGCCCGACGGTGGCCGTGTGAGGCGATGCGATAAAAGGTCAGATCTTTTCATGCGATTTATCTTCTATCCCTATGAGCATGATTCTTTTGCGAGAGTTGAAGGTGATCCTTGTTTGTGTTATTGAAGCGAAAGTAATCTTAATGCAACTTGGATTAATTATGTGAAAAGGGTTAGTAACAATTAGGGTTTATGCGAGAGCCTCTATATGCCTAGTTGTTAATAACGAAAGTTATTTGATGGAAAGCATGATCTTTTATGCCTTTATGTGTTGTTTTGCATGGTTATCGTTGTGGTGTTGAAACCCTAGCCTTGGAGGTCTTTTATTATATTGAGTTAATTTTCTGTCGGAAAGCTGAGTTTGGGTTTCGAGCAATTGCAATTTAAATTTCTGTTCTTTTACTGTTTCTTGTCGAGATAGAGGAAGGCTTCGTCGAGATCGAGTACCACCTTTGTCGATCTCGAGTTGTCTTAGTCTGTGTCGAGTTAGCTTTCTTCTATTTTCGTCGATTTCAAGTTTCTGTCTTTATTACCTCTTGTCGAGGTCGAGTTGCCCTTGCCGGGATTTCTTGTCTGCTGTGATTGTCGACTTGCTGTTGTCGATTGCCGTGGTCTATCTCGAGTAGGAGTTTGTCGAGATCGACGAGACTGTTGCTTTGCTTTTAGTTCCTGTTTGCTTTCGTCTTTGCTTTGTCTTTTATTTCTGTCTTTTGTTATTTACTTTAGTTGCCCTTGCCGGGATTATTTGTTTCTGCTTTTGTGTTTGTTTCTGCTTTTCTGCTGCTGTTGTGAGAATCTGATAGCTACCTAAGAACTGCTGACGTGCTTTCTCGTGGATTCGATCCTGACTTTTCTCTTACTACAACGGGAGGAAGTCTTGTAATTATTTGCTGAGACAGGGGAGTCGTTCTAATCCATATTCTTATTCTATACTTGACTTACTCCTGCAACAACACTTGTTAGGGTTATAGGATACATCGATGTTCGTCTCTGTATTTTTGTAATGAATTTTTCATGTTCCTCGTGGACCTGTATCTCAACTATACATTAATCAGATGCTTAAAATATTGAGTCTCGTCTTCGTATATTTAAAGAAAAAAGTGGACAAGTGAAATGGAGGCAAAAGTAAACAGGTGACGGGATGAAACAAATATCTCACATTTTATTGATAGCAAACTAATCGATATTACAAGGGAAGAAAAACAGGAAACTGAATTGAAACACAGTAGTAAAGAGTAAAAGTTTATTACTGAGCCTTGAGGCTTTTAAAGATAATCACATTGGTAAAAAGAGAAAAAAAAAGTAGATGAGTTGATGTTAGGACATGGTATATAAGGCCGGCCCTTGTAATGAGACATTCATTCATAATCAATCAAGTCTTGTTTCATAACAATCAAGTCTTGTTGTAAGAGTTGCACGACTCTGTTGTAAGAGTTGCACGACTCTGTATTAAGAGTTGCACGGCTTTGTTTTAATATTTCATGTGCCTCTCTACCTTTATAGGTTAATTTGCATGAACCAAAGTGAATAGAGGATACAATTCATGAACCAAAGTGAATAGAGCATCTTTTTAGAAATTAAAGGTGCGGTGTTTGCAATTTTAGTGCTGACAGAGTTATAAAGAAATAAAATTGATCAATACATTTTCATCACTAAAATTGCATGCCTCTGTTTTAAGAGTTGCACGCCTCTGTTTTAAGAGTTGCACGACTCTGTTTTAAGAGTTGCACGACTCTGTTGTAAGAGTTGCACGACTCTGTTTTAAGATTTGCACGACAATCGAGACTTGTGAATTTATTCTCAACATGATCTTATTTTAAAAAAGTGCTGACACAAATAGAATAAAAAGTGCACAAATTAGAATAAAATGCGCACGAATAATATTATAAAGTAAAAAAAATTTGTTATCCATGTAGAAAAAAACTAGATTTGGATCATATTTGTGAAATTGTTGTCCAGGCTTGATGGAATTGTTCGACATCATTTGATCGGCTTATGATTCATTTGTCATGTGCTTCTTCGATTCTTTGTGAAATTGTTATCCATGCTTGTGCAACTCTAAAAAAAGTGCTGACATGAGAAAAAAAGTGTTGACACGGAAAAAAGTGCAACTCTAAACTAGACTTGGATCATATTTACACAATTTATGGTTATATTTACAAAAAGTACTCTTATATTTGCACGATAAAAAGTTAAAAAAATAAAATAAATAAAAACTAGACTAGGGTCATATTTGCACAACTTATGATTAAATTTGCACAACGTCCTCTTATATTTGCACAACTTACTCTTATTTTTGCTCAACAATAGGTTATTTTTTGCAAAACAATCGAGATTTCTGAAATTGTTCTCAACATGATTTTATGTTCTCTCAATATTATTTTAAGAATTGCACGACTATGTTGTAAGAGTTGCACGACTATGTTGTAAGAGTTGCACGACTATGTTGCAAGAGTTGCACGACTCTGTTTTAAGAGTTGCACAACCATGTTTTAAGAGTTGTATGAATCTGTTTTAATAGTCGCACGACTCCATTGTAACAGTTGCACGACTCTTATTTTTGCTCAACAATAGGTTTATTTTTGCAAAATGATCGATATTTGTGAAATTGTTCTCAACATGATTTTATTTTCTCTCAATATTATTTTAAGAATTGCACGACTATGTTGTAAGAGTTGCACGACTATGTTGGAAGAGTTGCACGACTATGTTGCAAGAGTTGCACGACTCTGTTTTAAGAGTTGCACGACTCTGTTTTAATAGTTGCACGACTCTGTTGTAAGAGTTGCACGACTCTTGTTTTAAGAGTTGCACGACTCTCTTGTAAGAGTTGCACGCCTCTGTTTTAAGAGTTGCACGCCTCTGTTTTAAGAGTTGCATGACTCAGTTTTAAGAGTTGCACGACTCAATTTTAAGAGTTGTACGACTCTTGTGTTTAAGAGTTGCACGGCTCTGTTGTAAGGATTGCACGACTTTGTTTTTAAGAGTTGTATGACCCTTGTGTTTAAGAGTTGCACGACTCTGTTGTAAGGATTGCACGACTTTGTTTTAAGAGTTGCACGTCTACTTTTATTATCTCAATATAATTTCATACTTTCTCAATAAATTGTAAACGATTCAGAATAAATTGAAGCAAGTCTACTTTTATTTTTTATTTTTTTTAACATTTTGTCGTGCAAATATAAACCGTAAATTGTGCAAATATAATTGTACGTTGTGCAAATATAACATTTTGTTGTGCAAAAATAAAAATAAAAATATAGATTATGGATCACATAATAAAATATAGATAATTTTTTAATTTCTCATATTTGTAGGGTGATTTTTGTAATTTAGTCAAAAGTCTTTCTTCTTCCTTAGATTTTTGCGAAGAGGAACCCCGCTCCGCGCTCGACGCCGACCTCCGCCTCCGGCTCGCTCGACCTCGCTCGCCGTTGCTCGACTTCGCTCCGGCATTCTCGCTCTCCGGCGCTCTCGATCTCCATCTCGAGCACTCTCGGTCGCCGACGCTCACGCCTCTCCTCCCGTCGCTCCGACATTCTCGCTCTCAGAATCATTTAATCGAATTCCAGATTTGGAATTCAGATCTGGAATCAATTAATCAATTAATCGAATTCGATTTCAGAATCAATTGGACATAAGGTGCGAGGCGGCGCTCCGACTTCAGATCTGGCCGGGGGAGGGTGCGAGGCGGCGCGAGGCGGAGCGGCTGCGGCAGCGACAAGGAGGAAATGAGGAAGATGGACGGAATTGCTTCAGATCCGGCGCCGAAGCCATAGATCTCGGCCTTGCTCACAATCTCCATCCAGAGAAACAGAGAGCGCACGGAGAGAGAGAGGTCGGAGGAGAGAGAAAGGAAACAAAGGGACGGGGGTTTTATTTAGGACATTTTGTAAAAATGTCCCAAAACGCGGATATTTCGCAAAATTAGTCCATTTTCATGGCTATTTTGCAAAATGTCCCAAAAAAAAAGAATTTATTATCATATTATTATATCGGTCTTTCTATCCTATGCCTTAAGGATAAGATCCTAAATTGGAAAAAAATTCCTACCAAAAAAATAAGCTATCCTAGAAATCTAATTTAAAAAAAATGCTAAATTAATTAAAATTTTAAAAACATTTCCAAATCTGTACTATTATGAGGCATAAGATAGAAAAATTGTTATTATATATACTAAAGGAGAAATCGTATGTGATATGCATCACATTCTCTTTAATTAATCATAGTAATATTAACTAATACAAAAAATTATCGCCTTAATCAATTTTAAGATAATAGGTTTCCTAAGTTTCTAGATATGGATATATTTTGGAAAGATTTTTCCAAATTTCGTAACATCTTGATAATTATATAGGGATACAAAAGTAACTGGCCAAATAATAAGACCAAATTAGCTAAATAGTCACCATTTGATATTTATTAACTTAATGTCCACCGGTCATCCCTGACACATGCCCGTGCCTCTCAACGAACACATTTGCATACATGTATTTGCACTATTGAAGATTGAAAATATATGCTTGCAAACACAACATCAGATAAGCTAACAACCGATAACACATAGCTGACAACAATTGACACATAGCTGATTTTGAACATGAAAGATAGCTAACAAATGAAGCTTATTAGCTTATTTATCGAAGCTGAACAAAAATGACATATAGTTGATTTTCAAAATGATAGATATCAGCATATACATTACTAAAATATTTAACAGAAACCCAACGAGTATGTTACAAAAATACATAAACACCAAGGATGTTTACAAAATTACACCCAAATATCAGCATATTTGACAGATATTTTGACACAATATTTAAAATTGCAAAGCTCCATTTGCAGCATGCATGATATTGGACGCCTTCTCTGTCAGCATCCATTGCACAATCCCACCCCCATGAATTTCAGTAGCTCCATTCACACTGTCAGTATCAAGTGAAGACTCCGACTCATGTATGTCAGCATCCCCAAAAACCTCATCACCAATATCTATTTTCTCCTTGACATTAATTCCAACCTCTTTCACCCCACCATTTTTAACTCATCCTTCACACCGGATATCATCAACAACTCCATTGAGTTTTTTCTTAAGATCAATAATCTCTTCCCCTAAAAGTAAAATTGTACTTGTAACCATCTCAAACATATTCTCTCACTTCAAACACAACTCCTTCGCCTATTTAGACATCTCCTCGTTGTCAGCTCTGAAATTGGTTACATCCCCCCAATGTTAGCTCCCTTCTACCCTTTGTTAGCTAAATTCTCCACGTTGTCAGCTCCCTCCTTCTTTTTGTCAGCCTTTTAACCATCTCTAATCTTCCTAATAGTAGCCTCTTCCCTTTTAGAGTGACCCCTCCTCAAAATGGCACTTGTAAGTCGCTTACTCTTAATTCTTATGCCTCTTTTTTCCCTCCTTAGAAATACCAAAATCAGAAGCCTTTCATTTCATATTAGAGCGCACCAAAGGTATTACAAAAGGGACTTCTCAGCAGAATCAATGGAAGGTGAAGTAGAAACACGTGTAGAATCCACACCAGCAGTTGCTTTACCCTTCAGCATGTGAAAAATCTTCCTTACATTCTTCACATTATAATGAGGGTCTTCCCTAGGTTGGGAAAAAAACAGGCTCGCTCAAACAGTCAAAAAATTCATCAGCAACTTCTACAAATCCATTCAAGCCTTCCTTGAAAATTCTTCATACTTTGGACACATGGGCCTGTTCATAAAATACAAAAAATCCTGATAATAAAATGGAAAAAACAAAATGCTGAAAAATGATCATTACATAAAATAATGCTGACAAACAATGAAGAGTGCAAATAACAAGCTCATCCCTTCCCCACTGAAGAGTGACCCTGCTTGTTCGTAACTACTTTTGTCATTACACACCCAATGTAAAGAGATTGGGTCATTGTGAACTTATTTAAAAGTACACCCCAGTTTTTCAACAATAGAATTAGGAAAAGGTTCCAAAATCCAAACCTGTTTTATATACACATAATATCAACTGACAAATAAAATTAGTTACTAACATGCCAAAAGGAAGTAAAAAAAATCACTTGAATGCTAAAGGGTATCCAAACAGCTCATACATCCCCCTAGTTTTGACACCCTTCTTAACAGAACCAACTAGACCTGTCAAAACACAACCCGACCCGACCGCCCGGAAAATTTCCGACCTGAACCCAGAAATTTTTTTCAACCCAAACCCGAAAAACCGAAAATTTTCCGGGTCATCTGGGTTTCAACCCAATTGACCCTGTAATTTTGACCCGATTTTACCCGATTGACCCGGTGACCCGATTGACCCGGTTGATTTTTAATTAAATATAATTAATTTTTTATATATATAATTAAAATTTCTTGCAAAATTATCAAATCATGATTTTTTTAATTTAAAAAGGAAAAAATTGACAAATCCGAAATGACCCGAAACCCGGTCAAACCTGGTCAAACCCGGGTTCTAGTCAACCCGGAAATACCCGGGACCCGTTTTACCCGAGATCCGAAGTGACCCGACCCGAACCCGACCCGAATGACCCGTTTGACAGGTCTAGAACCAACCCTTTCTCAAACATTTAAACAAGACACGATAACTTTCACGCCCCAAAGCGGAATATGATCCAAGCTCTTAACCTGAGAACATTTAAATAACAACACCTTCTCAATAATAAAAAACTTAGCCATGACTAACTTTTTTGGAGATTTTTTAGGTTCAACTTCAAAAATCTTAAGTATATCCGCATAAGAGACCCTGGTCTTGCCAACAAAAAAAAAAACCTCTTTAAATGTAACAGCCTTGAGAAGAGAAGGATTATATTCAATAACTGGAAGACTAGTTATAACATGAAACTCAAGTAAAGAAAAACGAGCAACCAGACCATCCACTTTAAACCACATTTCCATATCTTTACTTGTTACAATTTCATATAATAACATCTAATGTACTAATTGAAAATTAAAACGCAATTTTGACCCTTGAAAAAAGACTAACCGTAAAAAATTTTATTCCCAACATAATACTCATACTCTTGTATGGATATTTTTTTATAAAATAAGTTTATATTGTGTCTAACTCACTTATGTAAATTAAAAACATGATTAAAATAGATTCTTACAATATATGTCAAACGTAACTACACAGGATTATGTCTAAATTAACTAACTTAAAGATGATAGCACCATCATCCAAAGCAAAATAACATAGCACCGTCAAGACCCTAATTATTTAAGCAACAATTCAAAACAACAGAACACTATCAGTGTTGATGTTTACTCTACGATATTACACCATTTACTGCGTATTCAAATCCTAATTCAAAACAGCATAACACTGTGATAATAATGTGGTTATATCATCATCCAAGTTAAACAACACAACAATGTCAGCACAACATTGTCAAGTGTGAGCAGCTCAATAGTTAAATGAGAGCAATATTGTTGGAAAAATAAATTAGTGAACTTTTTTAACAACAATTATTTTGAAGTATTAAATATTAATTGCCAAGTATCAACAGTTAAGTATCAATAATATCAAACAATGTCAATAGTTAGGTATCAACAATATTGTTGGGAAAACAAATTGGTGAGATTTTTTTATCCTTTTTATTTTTTTAAGTAGGCAAGAAGAGGATCAATAATTATTTTTATTAGTAATTAATTTTATCATAAAAAAATCTTATTTTAAATTTCAACTTGCTGGAAAAAAATCATCAGCAAAAAATTCATATAAGCTAATGTTGTATAAAAATTTACCAACTAGATATGATCAGTTAACTTGTCCCGTTATTCTTTGATTCTTACGATATCCTTCCTCTCGAACATTTAAGGCTATGTTTAGCAAAAAAAGTAGTTGATGGGGTAGCTGAAGCTGATGGGTTATTTATATTAAATATGGGTTAATAAACTAATATGGTATTTGAGAAACCTAGTTTGTAGGGTAGCTGATGGAAACTTGTGAATAAAAAATCATAATATCAAAAAGCTTGGGTGAGTAGATAATTAATGAAAAATTATAATTCCAAAAGCTAATTAAACTAAAATATTATATTTATGGAAAAATGATCAAAAATAATACTAACTATCAGTCATGAACCAATAATAATACGCACTTTAAAAATTACCAAAAATAATATGAACTATATGTCATGTACCAATATTAATATGAACTTTAAAAACTACCAAAAATAACACAAAGTTACAAACTATGCCACATTAAACCAATTTTGATACGAAGAAAATTCCAATCAATTTTTCGGCCAAACTTTTGACATGAATTTAATGACATTGCATCACATCGTTAATCGTTCAATGTATTTTTTGTAAATAAATTCAAATTAAAGTGCAAATTAGATAAATAAATTAACCTTATAATTCAGTTTGTATTGATAATTAGTTTTTAATTTCAAACATTATAGTTATGCATTTAATAATAGGGAAAACTAATTAAAATACCCCCACCTTTTGAGGTATGGTAAAAATATATGCTCAACTTTCAAATGTAATAAAAATATCCTGACCTTTTATGGTAGTGGTAATATATTACCATGAGTTTTCTCATGGGTCAAAAATGCTGATAAAACAACCTACGTACGTGACTTTTTTTTACAAGGGTTTTCTTGAACGGTTTCTGTAGGAAAAATAAATAAATATTTGGATCGGGTTCATACTCAACGTCTTTTCCTCCCTCCTAGGTTCTTCCGTGACCGCCTCTTGAACTGCCTTTCAGGTCATCCAGACAGCTCATGGTTCCTCTTCAATGACATTCTTCCTCCCTTGTGGTCACCTATCTTGAGTTGTCTCCCTCGCATCTTCTTCCTCTTTGATTCGTTCACAGACTTGGCCGAGTAAGTTTTTTTTTGTCGGTTTGATGTTATGAATAGTCATGTTGTGTTAATTTTAGGCAATTTTGACCGGATAAGTTTATTGGTTGTACGTATCAATTTTGTTTTTTTGGTTTAATTTTGTTGCCGGTTTATTTTTTACGAAGAAAACCGTTCAGAAAAAACTCAACTTTAGTGCTAATTTGTAAAAAGGTTTCCATGTACGCAAGCTACCTTGTCAAAAAAATACATGTAGGTTGCCTTATCAGCATTTTTGACTCGTGAGAAAACTCGTGGTAATATATTACCACTACCCTCAAAGGTCGGGCTATTTTTATTACATTTGAAAGTTGAGAATATATTTTTTGGGTTACTTTAATTAGTTTTCCCTTAATAATATGATGTCACGTCATTATATTTTCAAACATTTAGTTAATAAGTTGAAAAATTAACCAAAAATCAACCGGAATTTTTTGTCTAACGATATTGGTTTAATGTAAAATTATTTATAATTTATATTATTTTTGATAATTTTTAAATTTTGTATTAATATTCGTTCATATATAGTTCGTATTATATACTTCATGTCATGTTTTCCGACGCCTTTTCTATTCATGTTTTTGCCCGACTTTTCAACCCTCTTGTTTCTTACTGTAATTATTTGTTCATCAACTGACTTTGAAATGAATCTCTTTCCATTGTTAAAATACAAAATATGATGGGTTATCTACTTATCTATAACAACCCTTGATCCTTAGGTGGTTTATTTTGCAACACAACGCCTTCGTCATTTGGGCCTACTGATTATCAGAGGCGGAGCTAAGGAGGCATGGAGGAGCACATGTCCCCTCCCTCGTCCGACAAATTATCTAGGTGTATTCTTCCCGTCGATAGTTTCGTTTTGATATATAATACGCCTTAATTCGACATCTGAATAAAAAGTTATGAATGTTTGAAAATTGTAAGTGTATTAATCACTTTAATTTTATTTCAATATATTATAATACTTTTATATTTTACTTAAATTGCTTTTCACATATATATTATAATTCATCTCGAGAGCTTCGAAACCATATGTTATATTATTTATTTTGAGAATTTGGTAAGAAGTTACGCAAGTTTAAATTTTTTATATCTAGTTATACACTATTACATGTTAATAATACAATAAGTTAAATATTTGACTCAATGTTTATTTATTGGGTTTTATATCCTTATTTTGTTAGTTTTCTTTTCTTCGGCTATTTCATTTATTTATTTTTTTAATGGGAAAAAATAACATAATGTTATTTAGCAGTATAAATCTCTAATTAGAAAAAAAAAAATAGAATGTTTATTTATTGGGTTTTATATCCTTATTTTGTAAGATTACCCTCAAAACTTTCTAACTCCGTCCCTGCTTCATATAAATATTAATTACTGTATTAATTCAATCCGTTCCATTCAAGTGCACTTCTTTAGACGCTAAAAACTATATAAAATATCCATCTTTTTTATAAAATAAATTTTTAACAAGTTTATACTTACTACGGAGTAATAGTTACTACAAAATTGTTAAAAAAAATTATAAAAAACTAAATATTTTATGTAGTTTTTTTTCCTAAAAAAACGTGTAAACATGTTTTGTCGAACGGAACACTTAAAACGGTCATTTATAGGAGGGAGAGATTTGAGATTCCACCACTAGGCAGAATGTACAATGCTGATTGCTGAACAAGCCTAATTCATTGTTGAAATTTTGTTCTAAATCAACCTACTTCAAACTACACCTGGTGAAGAAAAACCACCTACTAAAAAACCTGCAACTACAACCAGTCCACATACCCACACCCAACCTAGAAGCCAGGAACCTAGTTACGAGGCCCGGTTCACTCTCGTCGAACCATTCAGAGCCTCGTTAATCCTACTGAACACTACCTTTAAGGGGACGCAAGCTATCACGGGCCCCTTCAGGCTCCGAACCACCAGCTTTCTCTCCTTGAGGGAGCTCGCTAGCTTGCCGTGGGATCTAGTCAGTGCCGAGAGCCTGCGTGTCTTCTTCGTTGAAGAGCCTTGCTTCTTGGGCTTGGGGGACTTGCCTGGCGAAAAGTGGGGTTGCAGCACCAGCTGTTTCTTTAACGGATGCTTTCTGGGTTCAGTTAGTTCACCGACTTCCGGCTCATGGTTTCCATTGGTTGGGCATGATCCAGGGGCGTCAACGAGGAAATCACATTCGCCGTTTTCTAAGACCTCTACCGTGATGGGGTGGCCAGTGATCGGCTTCCCATTCAGCTTGCTCATCAGGGATATGTATGGAACGTGTTGAGGCCGGTAGCTGGCTTTCACCTCGATGCAGACATCGTACAGGACGGAGTCTGGATACGTGCTCCTAATAGAGAGGTCCGGGATTTCATAACTAGAGAGGACGGAGAAGCGCGACTGACGGTACGGGAGTGGCTTATGCTGGCAAGGAGAGAACTGATCTGGATGATTACCAGGGTCTGCCACATCAGCTTTTGACTCGTCCTTGGTGACTGTCAACCTCTTGGCATCCTGCTCAGGGTTTCTATTCTGGTGCCTCGATTTCCTCCTTCCCTTCAGCTGCCACTCCGAAGGGCCCTTCTCTATTTGCTGAGCAAGGCTGCAGACATGTGCAGCAGCTGAACTCGTAGAGCGAGACTCTTGCTGTGTCTCATTTGAATGTGAACCAACGTCAACCGGACTGTTTTGACACAACTGCTCTACTGGAGTGTCATTTTGGGGCTTCAACGGTGAACTCATATGGAGAGGGGAACCTTGAGGAACTACAACTGAACAAAGAAAATAAATAGTGACTCAACATACCAGGTATTAATAGAGAAGCATACAAAATCGGCCAAAAGAGATGATAAAACCTATATACATATCCATGAAAATAAACTGAACTGAAGTTAGGCAGATGCATGCACTAGGTTATCTACTCTCCTGAAATAAGGTGAAACTTGTTCAAACATCACCAAAAATCAAACCCACCCAGCCCTAGGAATTTTAGAGTTAGGGTTATGCATTTTTTTTACCACTAATACCAAAATTATCATACTCGTAAATAGCTCAAATTTGGAATTTGTAAAACCCAACTCGAGAACTTCAACATCAGCATCAAACGAGTAACCTAAAACTACATGAGAAATATATGAGCCAACCTTCAAGCTACCTACCCCAAATCTGACTTTCCTAACCTTAAACTATGTTAACAGCATTTACAGCAAGTCGTTTTTTCAACAGAAGGAAAAAAAAAAATCCACCTCTTCAAAAAAAAATCCATCTTAATATAAAACTGTGGCCCCCTATCCATTTAAGTTGGAGGATTAAAATAGCACATAATGAGTGAAGTTGTAGTTTTACCATCAGAAAGCTCTGCCTCATAGATCAATGGCACGTCAAACAAATTCTCCAAAGAATCATAGCCAAGCAACTCTGACATGCTGGATGTATCATGGTTCTTCAGATTCATACTAGTGAGAGCAGCATCTTGGCCGTGTTCAGAGTCATACTTCACAGAGCCATTTTGGCATGAAACTCCAGTACTGTCTGAATTGGTACTCTCATCAATTGCTGCTAAAAGGCTTCTCTTTGAGTCATTTGACTCAAGTCCAGAGATTTTTCCATCATGATTAGAGGGCTTGCGTGGAGATGGAAAATCATCAAAAATGATTGGAACAGACACCAAAGTATCGCTCTGGAAGACCTTTGTTAGCATACGACGTCGATTCTTCCTTTTCAAGATGTCCTGAAATACAACCTTTGATCTCTTCTTCTTAAAAAACGAAATGCAACCCCCTCCCCTGCTTCCGTTTGCAAGATGCCGGTTTGGCGGGCAATTAGAAGCTGACAAATAACTGACTGAAGCCAGACCTTGTGGTGCTGATTCGGGAACCAAACCTGTCAGCTCCTTCATATTGGACCCCACACCCAGGTCATCGAACCCTTTCATTCGCTTCTTCATTCCTTCATTTCCATCATCCTCAGAATCATTTGGGGTCATCTGCCTTTTAACCTTGTCAAGATGCCCCTCATGCAGGGTGCAAGCAGCATTTGCCTCTTCAAATGATATACCAGAATGTGATAGTTCCGGTGCAGAATCAGCTTTCTCCCTAAAAGAACAAGCATTTAAACCAATAACCACAGGGGGGTTAAACTCTGTTAGGGAAGCTCTAGAGCAACTGCCATGTGGTTCACTCTCAAAATTATCAGCACCAGAACCGTTGTCACAATCTTTTCTCGTTAGGGCAGTTTCAAGTTGAAGAGCAAGAATAATTGCATTTTCTCTACGATACTTGAGCCTTCTCTTTGACGGATTTCCTTTGGAAGCCTTCGCTTTCTCAATACATGAATCGTGATCTCCACAACGAAAGGCCTTCACTCTATTAGTCTTTTCAAGAATATACCACTCCCTGCAAGAAATCCATAAAACTAAATGAAAAGCAGGAAGTGCCTAAGAAAATGGTAACATAAGAGGGCTAATCAAACTAATTTCCTATCATTTAAAATAACGATTTCTTATATACTAAATCCTGATATAAATTCAGATGAGCAAATTCCACACAAGTGTACACTAATCCCTCCAAATTAAAGGCATGGGGCGTACTCCAAGTATCAAGCCAAGTCAACAAGATTCAATGCAAAAGGAGAACATAGAAAACTAGAGACTTCCACATTAAAGGCTTGTACCTTACTAGAATTATTAGGCAATGTAAACAAGATCTAAGCACAAAGGATACCTAAGAGGACTAGCCACTAAGTTAATACAAACCTCCGTAACTCCCATAGTTGTTTTCCTAATTACAGCCTAAAGAGGCGAGACAATATGGCTAAAACCCAAGATATGCGCAAGAGCATTCACTTGCTACCACCACCAAAGTACCAAACAAACCAATATAGTTTCTATTAATAAGCACAAACATGCCCAGAAGTTCAGTAAGATTAGCTACAGAAGAGTCTGTGCTCAATTTGGCCATACGCAAGGCAGAGCCTATCACGCAAAATACTTCTGCATACCTAATTAGGGTTGGAACCCCTTCATTCATATTTCATACTACTCAGTACAAACTAAAGCGATTGACAGTGATGTAAACGACTCCTAGACAGTACAAGTCATTCTATCATCTCATTATCACAGCCAAATGGCTTCCCCTCTCTGTACAAACTAAAGCGATTGACAGTGATGCAACGCACCATAGTTAACTACAATTCTCGCCACACCAATTCTCTTGCCATTCAAAACCTTTACCTCCATTCTTTTCTTGTTCCAGTAACCTCTCAACCTAACTAACACAGCCAAACTTACTGGAAATGGATAACTTGGGAACTGATGCTACATCCTACACCTTTAGACAAATTCGACATAGCAACTTGAGTACCTCAGCATGGGAAGGACCAAATCCTAAAGCGCTAACTCTCCACTAAGAATTAAGTGTCAGTTGTCAAGTATCCAAATTGTTGATTTCTAAACCATACTTCTCAAAAGAGAATGTCTCAAGCCTACACACCCGATTGAATTCAAATAAATTTTGATTTACATCCTAATATCAAGGAAAAAAGGAAAACAAACCACATTTTTAAAACCCAAGAAGGAAGAGCCTCTAACAAAGAAAATTTACAGATATCAAGAAAAATTGCTAGACTAACCCCATTTAAAAGTAAATTCATAAAATTTACCTATCAAACCCCCCACTCATTAAGGGTATCACGCTCTTAGGGGTTATTTATGCAAATGCCCCTTCAAAAGGGTTATTTTATACCATTAATTCACAATATAAAATGTAATCAGCAACCAAAACTGCTAGAACAACACAGAAAAAGGAGGGGAACTTACACAGTTACATCATCTCTACCCAGAAGCTTGATAGGTACTCCACTGCACTTGCCCACATCCACACAGCTATCAGACACCTCATCCACATCCATTATCTGACCAGGCCACCATGACCCATTTCCTCTTCGGACCCAAACCAATTCACCAACTGTGACATCTAAACCCTTTCCAATTTGCTGCTCACTTGAACAACTCCCCATCTCCTCCAAAGAATAAGTCAAACCACCCACTACCAAACCCAACCAAACACCAAACGAAGCAAACAGCAAAAACCCTGAAATACAAAACCCTCAACAGTCAACACCCTTCCTCAAGAGCACCCAATTCCAGATACTCTGAATGTCAGGCGCCATTGCTAAAACACACAAAAATAAAGAAAACAACAAATGGAAACAAGGCAGTCAGCAAAACCCTCAGTAAATAAACAGACATGCAACACAAAACCCTTAAAAGCCCTAATTGAAACTGAAAATCATTCAAACAAAAGAAAAAGAAGAAAAAGAGACAAACCTAAATGAGGAAACAGTCCAGCAGAAACAGATGGGCCGGCGCTGCAGAGATCTCTTTGTCACTTTCCAGGGTTTAAATTTTCCTTCTACGAATCTCCGCTGCAGCTAACTCTTTTTCAAATCCTCCCCCACTCATTCAAACTCCCCTCTTTCTATGTGTGGCCGAAGACTTCAACTGTAAAGTGATTTCAGTTTGGAACAAACAGTCACCTCTTAGGTATCTTGATTCTTCTGCCCACCAAGAGAAAAAGAGGGATTTTTTTTTTTGGGTAGGAATTTAATTTTGAAGGCTGTGTGTGTGAGGAAGGGAGAGAAAGAGAGAGAGGGTTATGGAAGAAATTTGGTGCAGTAATTAGGGGCGACAAATTTTATCTACACATGGCGCTCATGCATTGTGGGACCCACTTTATCACCATCATTTGACGGCTGAGAGACACGTACGTTGAAATCAACGGCTTCGATTGGCTGAACAGATCCGAGCCTACGCTGGCTTCGGTGCAGGCGATATTTGAAGCTTTGGACGAAACGCAGCGTTTTGACTGTTTGAACGTACTCTTGCAGTCTGTACTCTGCATAGTCAGCTAGCTAGTACTTGTTTTTTTAGGTTTTTCGCTTCGTGGTTTGTTCTCTCGTGAGATACCGCGAGAAAGGGAAGGGAAAACTTTCGTTGATCATCAAAGGGGTATCAGCCATGACTGGTAATAAGTTGGATTTTGTTTTGCCTGATTTCAGCTTGTTTTTTGCAAGTTCTTTGATAGGGGATGAATTGGGAACAAAATTCCCATTGTGATCAAGTAATTAGGGATTTGTTGTCAGATGATTGCTAATCACTTCTGACTGATAAGAGATCATTGGTTTGATTTTTGGATTCTGAATTTGATGAGAATTTTAAAGGTGAGATCTTGATTGATCATCACTTATCTCATTTGAGGTTTCATTGAAAACTGACTATTATGCAGAAGCAGAAACCAAGTATAAACAGCATAAGAGAGTTTGATTTTGATTTTGCTTTAGTAGTGCCATCAAACCTGTATAAACTAGGTTTTATATAGTTGTAACTTGTAAGTATCATTGAAACGACATGGCGGGTGAAGTGACCATGAATATAATACATGTGAGATGCTAGCTTCTTGAGAAATTAAAAGTGAAGTGTGTTTTGATTAGGAAGTGATCTAGTTTTATTACTTTGCAAAAGTTTTGAATGTGGGTTATGTTGGCAAATGGCAAGCTTAGGTTGATTTTGGCATTTAGCATCTAAAGTCTTGTTCAAAATATGCTTAAACTGTCATTTTGCCCTTTTAGCACTTCTCTCTCTGATAATGGTTACATATTTACATAGCTAAACTGACATGATTTTTGTTGCTGTCTTTTTGGTGACTGATGACAGATCATGTGCAAGAGCAGGAGATGGAAATTGAAGCCTTAGAAGCCATACTAATGGATGAGTTTAAAGGTGTATTAATCATTCCCTTGGATAGCATTGACTGTACTATGACTCTATCAGTACTTCTGCATTCTGAAGTATGTTGCGTTGTTCCCATGTGCTTGTTACAGAAATACATCCCGGGGAGAGTGGGCTGAGCACTTCCTCCAGATGTTTCCAGATCACAATATTTCCAGAGGTACTCTAGCTGATTTACCATTTGCAGAAGTATCTCATGTTAGCTGCAAACTCATTTGCAATTTAAACTACTTTCATTTTATTGCTCTATAGGATGACAATGCAGAAGAATCAACATCTATGCCAGGTTCGTCATATCATGTAATGGAATGATTTAGCAGATTCCTCCTCTTCGATTTTTGTTTTTAGCAGATAAATTAACATTTTTCATTACAGTTGAATTGGCATTGATCTTCTCCCATACCAAAAAATATCCAGATGAGCCTCCATTGCTCAATGTGAAAAGGTTGGCACATAATTCTTCTGCTCATGATTATGTGAAAATTGTCCTTTATTCTTGAATTTGGAAAATTGTCCTTTATTGCATACAAGGAAATGACTGGGTGCTGCATAATCTGTCTAGTTTCACAAGGCTTCCATTTTCTGTGCTTCACAATGTGAATACTGAATAGCTGTTCTGTCTGTGTACATCTGATACTATCAGATTTTTATGAACACTGTAATATGATGGTCTTTCAAAGGCAGTTAGTACTGTTGATGACACCTTGGGGGGAATTAAAATAAAATTTTATCATGGATGGAAGGCTATTTCTTCTAGCATTACCCTTTTCATTTTCAATGGATTGCTATCAATTTGCTACTTCAAAGTAGTTCCAGCATAACACTTCTAGGCATTCATTTTTGCTTGAGTTGGCTGACAATTACCTTGAAAATCTTAATGTTCTTGCTGCTGTCTTCAACTTGAGGCTATGATTATTGCCGATCATCATCGCATCAGTGGCCATGATTTTTCCTTGTGTCTGTTACATGTGATGCCCAATTGACACATGCTTCTAGATACCCAGGATTACATTTGTTAGTATTTAATCAAAACTTATTTTGGTATTCGTTTCTGCATGGTTTCAGCATTCGTGGAATAGCACCTGAAGATCTGAAAACATTGAAAGAAAAGCTTGAAGAAGAGGTATTGGAACTTTTTCTCCTATTGAGCGCTGCCTTTTCTTTCCTGCCATATACTAAGCATCTTGCTTACTTTTTTTTTTGGACAGGCAGCGGATAATCTTGGCATGGCTATGATGTATACACTTGTTTCATCTGCTAAAGAGTGGTTGAGTGAAAGATTCAAGCAGGACACTGGCACTGATGATGTCAAACAGGAAGATGTAGAAAAAGAAGACGTATGGTTGTCTCCTCATGACTGCGTTATTTTTTATTTTTTCTATTATATGATTTATTTATGTAAAATTTTGTCCAGTGTTGTTGCATGGCATGACAACATATCTAAGCCAAGATTATAAAATTGAACAAGAGGTGGAATTACCATAGGTCAGCCTCAGCCAGCAAAGTTTTTATTGCCAGTTGCCCTCTTTAACAATGATTCATGATTCCTAGCTATTTAATTTGGCTGTTGCTGCTCACACAACTCTACTAGGAAGCATGTAGAGAAGATGCATGTAGTCGGATTATAGTTTTGAAAATTGTTGGGAGCTAAGAGAGATCACAATCACTCAGATGACAAAATGGCCAAATGCCTTTTATACATAAATAGATGATCCGTCTGAATGCCCTATTTGTTCTGGCTGGGATATAACTGTCAATCTATCATGCATATGGTCCCCCTCAGCTTTTCCCCTCTAAATTTCTCAAGGGTATACACAATCAAGGGCTTTTTTGAGCTAACGGTTTTAGACCTGTACCTACAAACTTGTAGATAAGATCAAGTTTGAAGCAATGAGACTTCAGCTATAACTAATTCTACCTTGTACTTCAATGTGAAAGTAGACCGTTTCATGTCTATGGTATTGACCTCCCTCTTGCAGTTGTTGGATCTACTGTCCAAGATTGTATTTTGCTCATAAAAAATAAGTGAGATGAATAAACTTAATATTTTGTGTATTTCTCTTGGAATAGCTTGAAAGATTTGGAGTTTGTAAATGGGGTGCAATCTAATTAATGATTATAATATCTTGTGTTCTCCTGTATCTTAAGCTTCTCAACTGACTAGGTTTTTCCCCGATTTTGTCAATAGGTAATTATACCGCATGGTGAACCTGTTACTCTTGAAAGTTTTCTTGCATGGAGAGAGAGGTTTGAAGCAGAGCTGGCACTAGAGCGGGCCAAGTAAGTTGTACTATCTTGTAAGCAGCAAACTTCCATATTCTGTTCTTTTGTTCTGCACCCTTTCCTCTTAAGCATTTTTGTAAAATAACTTGGCAATGGTTGGACTCCACATTTCGTAAAAGTACCTTATCAGCATTCATGACATTGTGCCACATATTGAGCTGTTGATATAAAGCCTATTTTGATATTGTATCATAAAAATCCATTTTATGATTCTATGAAGTATGAACTATGAATACCATCATTTATGATATGGATTTTGTCCTTGCCGAGATTTCCTCCTCTGCTTGGGTCTGTTTCAGGTTGTTGCCAAACTCTGCACTTTCAGCATCCAAGGAAAAGAAGCTCACAGGCAGGCAGTGGTTTGAAAGCGGACGAGCTTCTGCTGCAGCGGTAATTTGTCCTTCCCTTACTCTTCTACCGCATACTTTCATGCTATTCACGCATTGTCGCCCCTATGCGCGTTGGTGTCACCCAGCAATCCTAGACTGCAACATAACCTATGTTGTATTCACATTTGAGCAGAGAGGTGCATTGCCGCTAGCAGATGAATTCGAAGAAGAGGAAGATGAGGACTTTGACTTCAACGATGAAGACTTTGAAGGTGCCGCTACTTTTTCATTTACCCCAAGGGATTGCCACTTATTGAATGCATGTCTAACCATCCCTCTGAACTCAAAGACTGGATTATTGAGAGTCTATCTTCTTTTGCGTTATCCTCAGATGATGATGAAGATGATATGCTGGAACACTATTTGGCCGAGAAATAAGAATCCCTCGTACTTCAGTCAGAATGGTTTGAAACATCCTAATGTAACTATACTACCCTTTCTTTGAACTAGCCTTCAGTGTCTTATGAAGCATTGAAAGAGCAGATAAAGTTGGCATTGTTGCTAGTGCTCGACTTTGGAGAGAATGAACGGACAGTTACTCGATTACTTTGTTAGATTTGTAGCATAAGATTCAACTTTATTGGAATGACTGTATGAAAAGCACAGGGTTCTTAAAGACAATAACTGTGATCAACACTGCAAGCGTACCTATACAATCATGCGAGTACGAATCTGCTCGAGACAAATAAAAATGGCTTTGAACCATCCAAGATAGTTACTCGAGTGCTTAAGAGATATGCAGGTGACAGTCTGACAGATGATCCTCAATTTGCCTTCCATTTCAACAATCAATTTACAACTGAAGCTCACGCGTAAACGCATATGAAACACAAGCTACATACATCTATCCGAAAACTCATCCCAACTTACCATAAATAACCACACTTTTACCTACTTTATTAATGTGCATTTCTGATCAATCCTTCCTGGCTTAAATGGGGAAATCTTCTGAGAACCTACTCTAGCAAAGCACGATGTTACAAATTATGTTACATTTGGAGTCTGTGCACGTCTGTGGGTTGGTCACAGGACCCAGGAATCCGCTTCACAAACATGTGTCTTGAATGTACAAGACGAGGAGCTGTGAGTGGTTTGGTGGCTAGGGAGGGCAAGCCAGAAGAATAGCTCAAATACGAATTACGCTATACACATCCTTGGTCTGTGATACCCTGAGCAATAGTCAGGAAAGCAGAAATGGCAGCTCCGTGCACCAACGCCCTGTCAGCAACAAGAAAGAACAATAAGAGGGTCTAATCCTGAAATTTGATGGATAAATCAAGATGACGAACAGAGTACCCTACTAGTCTTCCAACGAAAATGCAATCTCCTTTCATTTAACTTTTTCACTTCCTATTGTAGTGTACTACCTTTAGAGGATAGTTTATACTTCATATTTTCTAGAATTTTGTGCAGTACTTACTCGGGACTCTCTTTTTGGTAACCAAAATCAGCTGCGGCTTTTAGGGATCTTTGGTACGTCTGCTTCATTGCTTCCTGCCAAAAACGAGGCAACAACAATGAGTGACTTCTCAAAGGCACTATATAAATCGAGAATCGCTTTATTAACATGGAAGTGATACTAACTTGTAGTTTTGACTCAAAATCCTCAGGAGACCACTGCATTAAATTAAACTCATGGTTTAGCTCAAGTTCTCCAGCAGCAACCTGCATCCAAGTTCGTTATGTGGGATTAGCAGTGAAAAAATAGCCAAAAAAGCAGAAGAGAAAATATAATCATAAAACCATGTTGCTATTCTTCAGTGTCAACTGCCCTAACTCAAAACTACAGCAGTTCACTCCTACAAAATTTGCAAGTTTCGGATTTTCAGACAACTCATTCAATTCAACAAAACACAGATCCACCTTTTAGAAGAAAAGAACTATATAAATTTATTTCATAATAATCATACGTGTCATCCTTTTCAAGCTTTAAATGGAAAGCATCTCACCCCTCCAGCACCAGCTGCCATTGCAGGGGCTACAAGAACATTAGCCTTTCTCAGGACTTCCACAGCATCAGGAGTACAAGGCATGTTGGAACCTGCAGAATAGAAAATGATGATAGAATCAGAGAACGTTTTCATAGGAATAACTCACAGAGCAAAAATATCACAGTAGGCTTCAAGTACCTTCTACAAGCAAACGGCAACCTGAGTTGACAAGATTAATAGCGTCCCCTTCGTCAATTTCATTTTGCATTGTGCAAGGGAATGCAACATCACACCTTTCACTCCATGGTTTTGCTTCATCATAATACTTTGAGCGAGCATATGTTTTCGAATAGTCTCTGCAGATGCCACATTAAAGAACATTTGTGAATATCAGTGCAGGCTAATAATTCTGACAAGCAGATGCAAAAGGGGATAATAGAACACCTCAAGCTTCTTTGTTGAGCTTTAATGTCTCTCAGAAACTGCACTTTCATGAAGTCAAACCCTTCTTCATCAACCAAATAGCCCTTCGAATCTGTCCAAATTTTGTCAAATTGGATAAATCACCATGTATACATGAATGGCAACACACTGCCATTTATTTGGGACCATAATAAAGCATCAAACATGATCAAGCCTAAATGAAGTCATAATGCTAGAGTTCTTGTATATAATTAAGAATCTCATAGTTTGAGGGTGGAAAAACAATTTCAAAATTCTAACATACTGAAATGAAAATGCTTGAAAGTTGGAAGTGCTGTTCTGGGGACTCTCTATTTTGTGAACTCTGGGGAAACATGGTATTTGCCCTAGGCATAAAACCCTCACAATTTCAAGCATTCTACCATGTGAAAATCACAATAGAATTTATACTCACCCCATTGGATTGATCATAATGATAAAATGGCATGCCCCTTTCAGAAGCCAACGTGAAGTGTAAATTTCTAGAAGCCAAGAAATCCAAACCTTATAAAACCTCAAACCTTAAGGATATCTTAAAGTGCCTTTTTATAATAAAACTCCTTAGTAATGATCTTTTTCCTAAGACACAAAGACAGCATATAGTTTATCAAGGTAGACAAATCCCAGAGATCTGATTCACAGTAATCAAACAACGTATTACGTTCAGAAAATTCAGACAGTTCAGAGTAGAAACACAGAAGTGACTGTGTCCAAAGCAGAAATACAGTGTCATCTCATTAAAATTTTACCTGACACAGTGATAGGGATAGCACCATAAGCAAGAAGCTTCTCTATGACATGCATAGCAATTTTTCCAGAACCACTAACAACACATCTGGTGAAATTGAGAAACAAAACAAGAATAATTAACTGCACAAATTATATTGCACAGAGAGGCAAATAACCAATTAACCCATAACACTTCTCTTAAGAAAATTGCAGAAAATAATGAAATATTGTTGGAAGTGCTTCAAAGTCACAGCAGTTATAAGCACCTTAATCCCTTCAATTCTCTGTTTAGATCGGCTAAAATGAGCTGGGCAAACAAAACCTGGAAATTTTGGATAATAGCTGTCAATGTAAATGGTGCGAGAAAAAGAAAAAGCGACCCCACCATGAAGAAGAGAAACGTAAAAATAAGCAGACCTCATTTCACATCGAAAAACAACAGGGTGCAAATAAGAACAGGTTAAGTCATACTTACCAGTCCATAGCCAGTCGCTTCTGTACGAAGACTGGAGCCAGACCAAAATATCCGTGACCCTGTAAAACTTCCCTGCAAAAGCTCTAAGTCAAGCACGGGACCATGTGATATACCCTAAAACACTAGTAAGATGCAATAATTTAGAGCATCTAGGTATCAAATAACATAATAAGTAACAAGGTTATTAGATTAGATGATATTAGCTCATAGCCAAACTTATAAAAAATATCCACTTAGTAGAACTTATTGACCAAGAGTTCTAAAAGGCCAAACAAACCGAAAAAAATCCGAGAATGCACAACAGTATCCATCCACCTACAGATAAAGGACAGAAAACCAGTTGTTCCTAGTCTCAGGAAGGGTAATCTCCTAGCTCCCTTATCCCCTGGCATCAGACAATATGACAAATGGAAAAACAGAAGCATTGTGTTACTTCCTCCTACTTAAAATGTTGTGTGAATGAAGAAATTTGTTCATGCGCAATTCTCACAAAGCTGTAGGAGTTGCACAAATTTGTCATGCATCTGAATATTCTCCTAAATCAGCCTATCTTATTTTTGTCTGTTCTACTCCATATTTTCAACACAAATGTCTAATGAAAATGCAACAAGTCTATTGTGTACTCCCAAAAAATTACCACTGTCCCAAATCAGGGTACGCAACTTACCTTACAATTAAACAAAGTATATGCAGAAAATGAGGTTCACTATCTTGAATACCTGAAAGTGGCCAGCAAGGCGTCTATATTGTCCAAAGAGATAGCCCATTTCGCGAGCTCCAACACCCATCTCCTCTGAAGGAAGATCCTATATTTTTAAATAATATTAACTCAAGTACTATATAAATCAGATATATGGAGTCCAAATCTTGTACCAAACTGACAAAAAGCAAGAGTAAGAACTTGCAATTACCCGATCAGGGCCAAGATAACGATACAACTCATTCATAAAGCTTTGGCAAAACCGCATTATCTGCCAACACAAGTCACCATATAAACATCTCTCTTCCCGTAGTAAAGGTTATACTAATGGTATAAAAAAATGAACAAAACCTCATTGTCACTCTTTCCCTTGGGATCAAAATCACTTCCACCAGCTGCACCCCCAAGTTTGTATGGCGACAAGGCATTTTTCAAAGTCTGATAAAACAGAGACAATTAATAGTCAGATAAACTTATAACCCTTTTTACCAGCAGTTAACGCTGTAGAACTTTTGAAAACATTTTTTTTTTTCATTTAACCCATTGCATGATCAATTTTAAGTATGTGCTAATTTCACTTCAGTTTGTTTCCAGTTGGCTAATATTTCAAACTATCCTGTCACCAGAAGAAAAAAAAAATAAGAATCAAATAAGTTTAGTTTAGTGTTTTTCAGACAGTCTACTACACTTACTAGAAGCACAATACCTTTCACGTGTTGTTTTTTCTTTTGTTTACTTTTTCTCTTTCCCCGTATATGGTAAGGTCGGTAAAAAGACTTGGTTTATATTTTGTTAGCATTAGCATCAAGTCGCAGTGAGGACAAGATAAAAGAGCTAGCAGAATAATTAGGCACACTTCCTCAAAAGACATTCAAATAAGTCTTAAAAGGCAACAGGGGAACAACATGTAAGTTATACCTGCTCAAATGCAAGAAACTTGGCGATACTTAGATTCATGGATGGATGAAAACGAATACCTCCCCTACATGGACCCAAAGCCTGGCTGAATTGCACTCGGAAACCTCGATTAACATGAGTTTCACCACGATCATCCACCCATGGAACTCGAAAAATAATAGAACGTTCAGCTTCTACAATACGCTCCATGATATTGACATAGCTGATATAACAACCACCATAACAAGAGCATAACTAGTAGAATTATTTTATGAACAACTCAAGGATTTCAAAAGGAGGTCTGGAGAAATTTATGAACAGTCATTGAGCTGTTAAAGTCTGAAGATCTCACTGTGAGTTTTTTGCAATTACACGCTCTATAGCATGCACTACTTCTTGTACCGACTGAATAAACTCAAGTTCATGAGGATCCCTTTTCAATGCGGATTCAATAATTGATCCAGCTGTCTTTGACATTAAAGCTGCATTTATAGAAAACATCAAAATAAACAAAAACAATTGTGAGCTGAATAACAAAGTTTGATAGTCAGATAAACTAGTTTCCTCAAACCCTGCTCTAAATAGGACATAAAAGCTCGGTACAGAAGAGAAGGGCGGAATTACAAGAGTAAAAAAGAACAAACCTTTTACATATACAGGTTTGTCAATGATAATCTTTTCCTTTGAGGCCATCTGCAGCCTAAGGGCTTCCTTGTGAAGCAAACTGTTGTTATGCTCTTCTAGTGCACTCATTTGCATGTTTCTACTGCCTTCATTACCATATGGGTTTCTCCTATGCTTTCTACCGTACTCCCTACACACAGAACAGAAGATTCTCGAACTCCCATCCTTCTCGTCAAGATACGCCCATTTGTAAGTATCAGCCCATTCCTCCCTCCACCTTTTCACAACCTTCTTCTTCCTTTTAGCTGGCTGGAGCTTTGACATATCCTGCTCTTCACCCTCAAGCTGAGGAAGCATAACCATTTGCTTGCTCTCATCATGCTCCTCAGCGGAAGGTTCACGTGGAGGACCACTTATGAGCGTGGCATTAGCAAATGAAGGATCGTCGTCGCCAGGTCCAATCTCCAAATCAATTTCTTCGCCAAGCTCTCTAACCACAAGGTGGTGCCTCTGGGCCTGCTGAATCAAGTTTATGTCATCCACTGAGGAATTCATTCCAATCACTCCAACAGGGAGCAACATTCAGCATATCAATATTATCCAACCCCAATATCTTTGCTCTCTGCAAAAATGAAACATAATCTCAAATCTTTTGTGAACATTCAAGCTCCTAAATGCAAGTGCGATCTAGAGAGAAATCACAAATTAGAAGTCAGACCACCAACAACATTTGTTATTAGCCACTTTTACTTCAAGTTCAACAATGAACCCTACCTAAATTCGGCCCCATTTTCTGCAGCACAAACAGGCAAGAAAGAAAATCAAAAAAGGGACAAAAGCTGAACAGCAGAAAAGTGCAGCTACCGATTCAAAGCAAATTGAACGAGGGGTTACACCGAAATTCACTTTTTCACATTATCATCAGCCACTTCCGCAAATTTCCGATCAACCGAAACAACAAAAGATTGCAGTTTGCAGCAACAAACAGAATTATCAAAAAGACACCCAAATCTCGACGGGTTTCAACCAGACAACGAGTGAAAGCACTAGCATCTAACTGCGAGAAACGGAAAAACTACCAACCGAAAACGAATTCGCCTCTCCAGGTGGAAATCGGGAGGGTCAATTGTCAGGCGACTAGCAAAACGTCGTTGAATTGTAAAGCACGACCTTGCCCTAAATATCAGGTCTCTGCTTTCGTTGATGTTGATTCACTGGTAACAGAAAATATCCCACGAGGATCCCCTGTGGCTCAGATTTTATCTGGGTGTATCAAATTAAAAAAAAAATAACTGAAGAAGAAAAAGAAAAAGATGATTCTGTTTGGATAATCTCGCACTCTAATTCTGGGGAAGGCGTGAAATTGGAAACTGCAACTGCAAAAAGAGTGCGTTTGAGGGAGAAGGTGTGAATTGGAATCGTGAAAGGTGGGTGATGACTGATGAGTCCTACGTGTTCTCCTATGGCGCGTGTTCTTCATTTCCCACCTCTACCAAATGCTAATTAGGTTGGGCTTGAGTTGGATCAATCAAGTTCGGATTGTTTCGGGCATTGGTTAGTTATTTCGGATAATGTACTAATATTAATGATTTAGATCGGGTTGGTTGATTCGGATTTTGGTTACTTCAGTCTTTATGTATTTCAGGTTTCAAGATCAATCATTCGATTTCAGATGTTTCGAAGCTTATTGAATCATGGTATTTTTATTTATGTATGATAGGGTTCAAGTTTTGGATATTTTAGATCTAGGTTCAAGTCTTTTCAATTTTGTATTTTGGGTTTCAATTGCTTTTGATATAGTGGTTTACATGCTCGGGTATGATTTCAAATGATTTTGTTTCATGATTCAGACTACTTAGATTCGAATCAGTTCGAGCTTCGGATAATAAATTAGACAATTTTATATTACAAGCTATGTAGATTTGGCTGGGGTGGGGTTGGGTTTCAGGCGACTATACATAAGTTTAGTCTCCTTTGTTTTGAAAGTTGTTTCTATTTCTACGTCTCTTTCTTTCTCACTTTTAATGGAATACGCAAAAGCAGTATGTAGACACATATGCCCTTTGTTTTGATTCAATGTGGATATGTTAAAAGTGGTAAGCATTTTCTTAGGCAAGCTCTTGGAATCAAATAGTTTAGGTTAAACTAAACTTGATAATGACTTGACCTTTTTCAAATTCACTCAACATGAGCCCAAAAGTACCATTAAAGGGAAAATGTCTAGTTAACAATTAAACAAACATTGTTAGGCTAATCGTTTTGATACCATAATAAAGTTTAATAGGACAAATGAGTGAGTCATGTACATATGAATACACAGTGCTAGAAGTCTTAACACCTAATATTAGGAAGATTGTATTAAAAAAAAAAAGTATTCTACAACTATGGTTAAAGATAGTCTTCATACTTCTTTCAATCTTGACTATAGAACAAAATCAATCAAAATAGGGCGTATGAAATCAAAACAATAAATAAAATACTGTTAGCTAGACAAATCTGTTCATAGTCTCTCTTTCCCCCCTACTACCCCTAAAGGTTTTCGAGGAAATAGCTCATAGACAAAAATTATGAATGAATTAATAAACATTGACTTATCACTAGCTAAGCCAGATCCTATATAGCACATTTTGATTTTTCAGTTGAATGGATGCTCTTTTCCAAGCAGGAGCTTCTACAAGCACCCATCAGCTTACCATCATCTTGCAATTAGCAAAGATTCAAGTTATCTTTCCCGATGGTACACGGTGGGCAGATGGGTGAGCCGATCACAGAATCTGAACCAGTCGACTTTGCCCCATGCTTGTGCCATGTTTATATCCATTCTGCACCAGTACTGGTCCTTAATGACCAAGGAGGCTTTGGGTTGTTAACGGTAAGCTTGACGATTTACAGCACATACGGGCATTTCAGGAAACAGCTCATTTGTCACATGAGACTAATTACATGCGCTGAAACTAGAAGTATTCACAAGCATCTCTGAAGCAAAATTCGGTGAAGGGATGGCGTCTAGTCCTTGCTGTAAGCTGCAGCAAAGTCCTTTATCCTCTGCTTGAGGTGCTGCATTGTGGAGGACAGATAACAGGATAATAGTGTGTCAAGGAGGTAGAAGAAAAGAGGACATATTGAAAGTGAGGTTTCTTGGATCACCTTTAGTTCTTCATGAAGCACGACAAATATTTTCTTCAGCCTTTTATGCTTCTGCAATTCGATCATCAAAGTACTTAAGTTAAAAATATGTAAAAAGAATCCTTTCATCTTTATTTTGCATTTCTAAACAAACTCTACAAAAACCAATCGAACAGAATGAGTAAATAGACCTCTCCCCAAAGCTATAAGCTAGGCTAGATGCTACACCGGACCATAAAACAAGGCCGATTAAAATAAAGTATGATGTAATTAGCAGATTTCGGTCACTACATTCAATGGCTGAACCTTTCAAGGACCAGAGGAGACCATGGCCCCCACAGCAAAGAAAGTATGAAATGCTTACTTCTCCATGCTGTTGATAGCTATCTCTCAGCTGTCTCAAAATACGGTTGTATTTTTTCCTATCCTTACTTTTTGCACTCTCAAGATCCTTTCCCATCTTCTGGAACTCATTCCTACATATCACGACCAATATCAGATAATGTGCAACCAGAAAAAAATTAGATCAACTGAAAAAGAGAGATAGTCAGACACTCAGACTCATAGGTAGGTACCTGTAATTTTCAAGGACCTTGTCAAGAGAGCAGTAAGTGCTATACTTCTCAGTGTACTCTTGGACATACTCTTTATATCTATTTATAGAACAACAAGAAAGACAATGGTTGCAAAGTAAGTAATACATCCCTTCTAATTGACTGGCACAAAATGGATGAAAGAAATAGATATTATTTCCAAAAAAAAAAATATAGTAATTGATCACTTACTGCACAAGGTCTTTAATTGATTCCTTGAGATCTGGCTTTTCTTTTTCATACTTGGAGAATGAGCTGTTTTCATCAGAAGACGATTCACTCTTGCGACTATCATTGTGCCCATCATTCGAGAATGCATCTCTTACCCTGGTAAATTCTTTAGCTGATGGGTTAGATTTCTGGGATTTAGTCCCTTTTCCAGAGATAGAGCCATGTTCTTGCTTGGAGTCATTTTGTCTTCTGGAATGCAATTTTTTGTGTGTTTCTCCATAACCCTCTGTACTAACCACATTATTTTCAAATGTTTCATCGTGTAATGATGGTGACCTTTTCGAAGAGCCATTTCCCATTCCCTTAACAGGAGGAGATGGTACTGTAATTGGCTTACCTGCAGGCTTTCCCTTGTTCAAATAAACATTGACAGAATCAGAAGTACCTCCTTTAGTATCAAACTTCTTAGGCAGACCTTGCCTTAGGAACTGATTATTATTGCCATCAAGTTCTGCAGGCAAAGGCTCACGAAGTTCACCAAGCTCTAAGTCTGACAACTCTCTGCGGAGCATGTTGTTTCTTCCTGGTACAGGAGGGAATCTCTCAGCATCTACCCCAACCCTATCACCATCCTGTTGAGAGAGCCCCATATTTGCATCCGGGGGGAACATCTGATCAGGATGTTTCCTCTGAAGGGAATTGGGTTGTGGGGCATGTTTATTTCCAGAACCACTTTCTTTTGCCTTCCTATTTGCTTTCTCAGATGAACTTGCCTTCTCATCATGTTTGTTTCTGTGCATTTTGTTTTTCGGTTTCCCAGGAGTTTCATGTATGTTATCACTCCTTGCATGCTTGCCAGATTTATCTTGTGAATCTGAATCATGGGACCATAAACTAGGCCGTCTGCCAGATTGATGTGGTTCTACGACCATTTTACCAGGAACATGAAAGTCATAGTCTCTTTCTGAGGCCAAATCAACATTATCATCCTTGTCATATCTATCTTCCATTTCAAGGTTACTGTCCTTGTATTGTCCTTCATTGAGTTTATCAGTTCTGTGAGGGCTATCCGAAAAAAGGAACTCTTGAAACTTAGCAGCGGGAGGTTCAGCATAGCTTCCAGTTTTTGACCTTTTACCATGATCAAAAGCTTCCTCGACTTTTTTCATATCCAGAGCCTTTTTAGATTTACCCTTGGATCTCTGATCTCTGTCCTGATTCTCCTGCCTCATACCACCTGGAACAATATCTTCGGGTTCATTCACCGTATCTGTAGTCCCATGTTCCTTGTGTTCCTCCTGATTAGGCAAGGTGGATCTAAATTCTTCAGTAGATATTGGCCCAGCATTGGGGGCCAATTCCAAAGCTGTTACTATATCTATGTCCTGATCACCGTCAATGTCAACATCTTCACCAGGGGATGTGGGAAACCCTTGATCAGGTGCTTGTATCTCATGCTTAGGTTCGTTCTCATCATCACTTAATATATTCACATCCTCATCAGATCCTTCCTTGCTGTTTGAAGAAGAATCACTATCACTGTCACTGCTACTTCCACTCCCACTTCCAGCAGGACTTCTACTTCTGCTTCTACTTTGGCTGCCACTATCACTCCCACTGTCACTGCTATCACTGTCACTGTCGCTACCACTTCCACTGCCAATAGATCGAGCTGCCTGCCCTTCATTGTTTTTGTCACCAAAGGCATCAAGTGTCGCATCAATGTTTTCATCAATATCAACCTCTTCTTCAAAGAGCAACTCCAATGCAGCTTGCTCCACGGTATGTGGACCAGGGGAATTTTCTAGAGAAGCCACTATTTTTTCAGACGCCATATCATGATGCTTCTCCCCAAAAACAGATACTTGATGACCATTTCCTTCAGGAGGAGAACTGGAACACAAACACAAAAATGAATGTTATATATGTAAACAGAAGCTGAGAGACCAAAAACCATAAACTGACAGATCCAACTAATCTTTCCAAACTAATACCCCTGGCAAAAGCAAAAGGTAATATGGTTCGTATGAAGCCATTAGAAACCAATCATCATTTTTTCCCCATATGACATAAAGGAAGTAAAAGCACCTTCCGCTCTGGGGGAATGTTTTCAAGCTCCCCCCCTCAGTCTCTGAATTCAAGAGATATCTTCCTGGAGCATGGCAAGTAGCAATCTGATTCACCAGAATTCAGAAGATAATATTTAGCAACTTAAAATTATTTAGAAAAATTAGGTATTTTGTAGTGACATTTCCCTACTAACCTTCTTCAGAATGGCTTCAATTTTCCGTGAAGAACTGGGAAATACATCTCCAACAGCCTTCTCCAGAGCCTGGAAATTAAGACATAAAACATTTTTTATCCTCTTTACAACTGATGATAATATATAAACCCCAAGGATCAATACAAAAATTGACATGAAGACTCAGAATCATCACATTTATTAGGAAAAGCTTTCTTGCTATCTATGTACCTTAAGAGACATTCCATCAGGATTATCTTTCAGCAGAGAAGTCAGCATACTTTGCAAATCAGGAAGCACAGAACTCTCATTGGTTCTGCTGGCTGTAGTTTCTGGAACTCCAGGAAAAGATTTTCCACGGGCATCTTTCTCAGGTTTAATAACATTGTCGTCGCCAGTTGCATTGATGGGGGTGGCAGCTCCTGTATTTGCTGGAGTTTTGTTAGAATTTCCTGCCACAGAAGGAGATGCCAAAGAGACTGATTGAACTGGAGTTGACGGCTGGGGTGAGTTTGAATGCCTTCCCCTTGCACTAGAGGCAGAGGGAAATCCAGATTTATGAACCACTTTAGGAGGCCCACCAGCTAAATACCTCAGCAGAAGCCGGAAATTTCAGAAAATTGCAAAAACATAAAAGTAGAATATAGAAAAAAAAATATATATATATACACACACACGCGCTACTATCCAGAATGTACCCTTACCTTGATTTGTTTCAAATTTCCGCTTCTTAAATGGTGGTTCCTTTTTCTGTTTATTGAAATTCTTATATGAACTTGCTGGAAAGATCATGAAAAAACATTTGTTAGATATTCAAAACTTAAATGCATGCAAGTTATCCCCATAAAAATTGCCTTCATCTTGAGTGCTTTCCTTTCTCCTAGATGAAATTATTGTGAAACTCACCATCAACAGCGGCTAAAGCCTTCATTTGACTCTTCATAGAGGGATTTGTAGTGTCCAAGACCACTGTCCTATCAAAATAAGTAAATCAAATAAACCAATATAAGTTTCATAAGATACATATCTTATCAGATATGAAAGTACATTATATGAAAGAAGATTTCAATAAAATATCAAATTTAAGACTTAAACCAAGCTTCGTATGAACCCACGTGACTCCATTCTGGGGATAAATTAAAATCAGCAAGACACCAAAATATGTACTGCTTCAGAATATGGACGACTGGTATTTCACCCAAAAAGAAAAAGGACGGCGGGTTTTACAGTACTTTAATATTAACTAGATTCATTCAGACATTTCCATCTCAGCATATCAACTTCTACAATATCATATGATGAGATGATAAATGAGAGAACAGTTGACTTTTGCTAGTCAACTGGGTCAAGTACAGAACAAGCAAAGAGCCAAACACACCACCACTGCTCAACAACTGCACCTGGCGATGCCAAAGAGTAATAAACTAAATGAAATGTGTGCAACAATGCTTTTTATCATGAATGCTTCATCTGATTCCAAAAGAGTGAAATGTGAACAAGAATATCTGACAATGATGTCATGCATGGAGGAAAAAAGTAAAGTGAACAAAAGGCTATCTACTAGGCAAGAACATAAGCTAAAAAGAAAAAGAGTAGGTCAATACTTGCGAGCTTTGGACTTGCGGTCAGCTTCTTCTGATCGCATTTTTAGATGGTTCTTTGTAGACTCGTCCAACGTTCTTTGGACATTCAGTTTGCGATAGGCGCATCCAGATTCCACAAGTAATCCATTACTACCTTCATCATTTTTGGGTTCTTCATATATGTCACAAAGATCACCCATTTCGCGTGACCATGTAAATCTGAACTCTTTACCTCCCACATCAATGACCTAGTGGTGCAGGACCAGTTGTCAGTTCATAAGAACATTAAAGGTCTTTCATCTTTGAATGAAAATCAACGCTGATAGGTAATTTTGAAATTGAAATATAACAGGCATCGTAGGAAGTAGGAATATATATACAAGGCGAATAGACCAATATAAAGAATGCAGAGAAAAAGATACATGCAGACAAATGGAAAAGGGAAAGTGATGCAAGATAGAGGCCAATTAATACAATCAGAGAGCAACTTTGCGCAAAAGCTCAATATAAATGGTGGCCTAGACAGCTGCACCTCCCTGTGTAAAAGTAGGACAGAAAACTAGCCCGAAATTTTAATACATGACCCTCATGGAATCTCCAAAGAAACATGGTAGATGAGACATAACACCACCTAGATATGACTATTTCTATAGCACATCTCATCTTTGGAAATTGGCACCTTATCCTCCCCTCATATTTTGGCCCTCCATTAATTAGATCAACCATCAGTGAACTTTATTTAAAGTTGATGGTTTGTTCAATGAATGAAGTTCTCAAGTTCAGAGACGCAAATCATATCCTTCTGGGAAAACAAAAATGAGTCAAACAATCCAAGGATATAAATGAGGAAAGCAATAGAGATCAAACAATTACAAGTTCTATCAGAACGACACACTATCTTATGTGCCTTTTTCCAAAACAATTTCATAACTTAACATAAGCCCCCCAAATGAAAGATGGAAAACAGGCTGTAGAGGAAAATGACCGAACGTTTCCATGCATTGCAGTTTCCATCAAATACCCAATCATCTTCAACGGCAGTCAGAAATCTAAGAAGCAAGTCCAATGCCAACTTGTTCTAATAATCATCCACATATGCCAAAATTCAAATAAATTCCAATCGCATTCCTATAATCCTATTGTTAAGCTTGGTTGTGTTTTCCCACATAAACTACATAAGAATTCCATATGCTCACCTATTTTCCTCACAACCTCAATTAACAAAACTCTAGACAGAACAAATCCAATAACCAATAGATATTCAAATCTCACTGCAGCTTAGACCCAACCAGCAGACTAAACTGCAAACCTAGTTAGATGACCTGCAAATCAAGACTCGCATAGCCCCAATTTAATTTATCTGAATCCAATCAAATTTCTCCAAACAACACTACAATATCTAAATCCTCCATAGATCTAAACATGATGCCTGAGCACATAAAATCACATTCATATTCGCTGCCAACAACTTCCACATCCTCACAGGCTAAAACACACTAAATGAGTACAATTCAACAGTCAAAACGTATGGACACCAATAAGAACAGCTTCACAACCTAAATAACCAACAAGCCATTTACTTCAACAGAAAGCACACCTATCGCCCAAGTGAAAGAAGAAAACTCACATTGCCAGAAGGATTATTAGGATAAGTATCAAACTTGATCTTCGCGGCCCCGCCCTGCGCCTCCACGCGTTTGATCTCCTCCACGAGGTCCGGCGGCAACCGAAGCGTCGCCGCGAACGACAGAGGACTGCGGGAAACGAGGCTGAACGACTCGTCCACCGCCGCCGACTGCGCGGCCGCCGCCGAAGGAGGAGGGTTACGGCCCCGGGGTCCGGATCCGCCCATAGATAAGCGGCCTCCGGCACCAGAGGAAGCACGGATAGGGTTCTGCGGGGCTAATAGGTTGCGCTTACCTCCGGCGCCGCCACGGCCGCCACCGCCGCCGGCGCCTCCTCCCCTCCCGGATTTGTTGGCCCCTCCGAACATAACGACGAATTCGTCAAATCGTAATCACGTTTTTCATGCGTATGAGAGAGAAGGAGATGTGGGAAGGGTTTTTCTGATGAAACCGAGCAAAATCGAAGGAGACGAAGAAGGGAGAAGAAACTGAGAAGAAAGAACACAGGGTGTCGAGTTTTTTTTTTTAATTTTTAATTTTCGTTTTGTTGATTTTCGGATATTTGACAAATTGATTTGTAATTTGGACTTGGAAAGTGGATTAGCGATATAACCTTCCCCCCTAAAACCTAATTTCTGCCCTGCAGTTTTTCTGCTGGAATAGTTTCTGTCCCACCTCCTACCTACGGAGTATAATTCATACCTTGAACAAGATCTCGTCATAATCTTATACGGAGTATTTATCAAGCTATTCGCATAATAAGATCTCGTCAAATGCACGACAAGATCCTTGGGTTCTGGTGCCGATAATGGATATATTGACACCGACTTTCGGAATCGATAAAATTGTCAAGCAAATGGAGGGCCGATGGTTATTTCCGACCTCAGCAGTCGGAGACAGGGGAGGCCGTCGGAGAATGCTAGTGGTTGCCGACCTCGACAGTTAGAGACGGGAAGGTTGTTGGAGGGCTGCACGATGTGCTGGTAGTTGTAGTTTGTAGTCCTCGGCAATCGGAGACAGGAAGGTTGCAGGAGCCCTGCTCTATGGTTGCTGGTGGTTGCAAACTTTGGGAATCAAAGACTGTATAGGCATTGTCGGTTCTATCTTCCCGTGTCGGTGGCTCGACGGTACATTTGACGATATTTTGACCTTGTGAATAGTAACCCCTTAGATTGAAATTATTTCATAGTTTACCTAGTTTAATATTTTTATTCTATAATTCAACCACTTAACTTCAAAACAGGAAATCTTATTAGTTAGTTGTACTCATGTAACTCTTTAACTTCAAACAGACTTGACAAATTTCTTATTGTGTGCCTTTTCTATCAATAGTAGCATCATCCAGCAACAATAAGATGCAAAGAACTTGTCGTCTTACCATTATATAAACCTTAACCTTCTTGCTTTACTCAAAAGCAAGTTCTGCAATTGAAATCACTTCTTGGGGTTTATTAATATCCAATTATTAACGGGATCTTTGCTCTTTAACCAGGGCCGTCCAATCAATTTTGGAGGCCCGGGTCATAATTTTATAAATTATAAATTTATAAATTTATAAATTATAAATTTTATATGTAATTTTGAATTTGTTTTTTATATCTTAAGATGAGTATGTTAAAAGAATTTAGATTATTTTTGTTGATATTTAAGGAAAATTATAAAAAAACTCTTTAAAATAATTTTTTTAAGAAAATCACCGATAAAATTTATATTAAAAATTTTATACAAATTGTTTTAAACTATAGTACAGATTACGTACGCAAAGTATACTTATTGATCTTTTGCTCTATAAAATTTATAATTATACAATATTAAAAATAATTTATATACTGCACGTTTAAATTTGTGTCATTTTTTTTAAACACAAAACCCTAGTGTTTCTATATATATATATATAATATTCTAAAACTCCTTGAAACATATTATTTCATTCAATTCAATTAATATAAATATAGCTATGACCATATGAATCTTTTTTTCTTGAATGTCCATGTTAATAAAACTAAAATTGTTTATGAATGACATAATTATAAAATGAAATTAAAAGATTAGTTTTATTTAAATTTGAATTAATAATTTGATACTCTATGACTTTATGAAATTTATTGAGGCCACAAAATTAGTTACATAAATGAAGAGAAATAGGTTGGGCGACCTAACCAATAGAAAAAAAGGTTAGAATGTTAAGAGTTGTGCTAAATTTGGGATTCGAACCCGTGACTATAAAAAAACATGCATGTCTAGTAGCAATTCAACAACCACCACGCCAACAGACACTTGTGTTAATTTTAAAAATATTTTATTATATATACTAAAATTAGTAAAAAATGAGGCCCCGTAAAATCGGAGGCCCAGGGCGGTCGCCCGCTTTGCCTTCCCCCATGGCCGGCCCTGTCTTTAACCTAATTGGCAGGCGCAAAACAAAACTAAAATTTCTCTATTCTGTAAAGTTTTAAGAGCAGCTACATTGGGTGTTTGTAAACCCTCAATCTGTACAAAAATATAATAAAATATCAAAAGATGGGTGGGTATGCATAAGAAACGATGGGACAGGTGTGGTAGTAGGAAATGCTTAAACACCCACCAAATTTACAATACAAATATACCTTGGGAAGAGGATCACAATAAAAAAAATGAAATAAAATGAAAAAGGTGGGAATGATCTTATTTCACTCAATTTTCATGACCCATATTTGCCATATATACATCTCTTTTTATTTTATGGAAACACGTGTACATAGTACATCTCTTATCTGGAATATAGTTTGCATGTAAACTTCAAGGTTAGGCCGAATTTTTTATTTTTTTTTAAAGTTTGGAAATTGTGGATATGCATAATTTATTTTTCTTAATCTATAGACACCAATATCATTAGGTTAAAAATTTTAATTTATGTAAATTGTAGATTGTAGATATATATTATTAATCACCCACTTTTAATAATTTTGTAGATTTAAAAAAAAATAAATAAAAAAATAAAAATGGAGAAATTTCCTATAAAAAGGGGGAGGTGGACAATTTTATCAACCATCTTCATTTCTCTGCCCTCATACAAAACTTTTGTATTCTTAAGCATATGGATCCCAATCACCCACAACGTCCTCACACTCCCATCCAATTTCCTTTGAATTTTCTTGATTTGTCAGAAAATCCAACAACTTATCAAGATTACCAGTTCCTTCAACCCAATATGAATGTCCCACCACCTTCAAACTTTCAAGCTTACTAGAATCAGACATGCAACGCTTGCTATATGTAGGGGAGATGCGAGGATTTCCTGGTATGATTGGTAGCATCGACTGTATGCATTGGGAATGGAAAAATTGTCCTACGGCTTGGGCAAGCCAGTTCGCATGGAGAGGTGGGAAACCAACTATTGTGTTAGATGTTGTGGCTGAAAAAACCTCGAGCTCTAGAGGCCACCCTTTTTAGTGGGGCCCGGAAACCTACCTAGTGAAATGACTAATCTTCCCAACGGACTTACCTGACCCGCGTCGAAAGAATCGACGCGGCCCAACCTGTGCCGCGGGAAATCATCTAAAGCTAATTGTGAAGGACGGTTCCCTTATCGAGTTTTTTCTGGACAAATTGGAAACTTGGTTCGATTACCTGTCGGCGTTGAATGTCTTGAGATTTATTAACGACGGTCTATTCCTTAAAAGAAATTTACACTAAAGTCGAACAGGATTTTGATCTGGGAGTCTGACGCGGTGAACGATACAGAATTTTCTCTTTAAAGGATTCCTTTTCCACGCGTATAATTCTTCTTGTTCTTCCTTCTTCTGAGTTCACCGTGCCGTGATCCGCCCTCTTTTTTCCTCCCACTTTCCAAAAAGTCCACTTTTTACTGGTGAGATATCTCATTTTTATAGGTCCGAGGTTGTCTGATTAGTTTTGCCACGTGGTGTTTACATTTTGACACGTGTTCTACTTCGTGGGTGGTGGGCATGGTCGCCACGTGTCTATTATCTTCTATCCGCGGATGACTGTTCATGAGTCAGCTCTTGGTTAATTCTCCGCGGATAATATCATTTTTGTTCTTTAATATGGTGGTATTCTTTATTCCATTATTTTTATACTTTTTACAGATGTTTTTCAGTATTGGTTTAGTCACAGCTCCTCGGGCCGAGGTGATCCCAAACGGGGATTGACGCGGATCGATAAAAGATTCTCTGAGGAAACATCTGTGGTTTTGTTTATTAGCATAATTCTGGTTTGGATGTAGTAGGCTTTTTTCTTTATGGATTTTGGGCCCAAACTGGGCCCATCAGGCCCATTTAGGCTCGGAAGTTCAAACGTCAGTAATTTTCTATAAGTTACTCCGTTCCGTTTCATTTTTACCCCACATTTGTCTTCTTCTACTTTTTCAGAGATTTTATCCTTATCCATCTTGAAGTTTTCCGGCGGCGGCTTTCTAGGTTTCCGGTAGTCTTCTTGAATTTCCCGGTTATTTCCTTCAACTTTGCAAGGTATTTCTCTTTGTTCTTAACTGTTCTTGATTTCTTCTCGTCAAAAACTTTTTACTTTTGTCATTTAGATCGTAAGCTTGGGTGAATGTTTGTCTCCGAATGTGTTTTTTGGATGAGGTTTTGCCTTGTATTAGTGAAATTTCACGCGATTTTCTTCTAGTTTCTTTGAAAATGGCTAACCTCGGCGAGGAGCATGATTTGTTAGAAGATTTTGAGAGGGATGAAGGATGGAGAGATGGTGTCACTTCATCTTCTCAGGCGCGTCTGTCCCCAGAGGCGCTTCCTTCTTCTTCTGGGAGTTCCTCTTCCAACTCTGATGATTGTTCGTCGGAGTCATTTTCTTCTACATCCGCGTCTACTCCAGATCGAGTTGGTCCTACTGGTAGTCCTATTAAGGTGAGAAGGCGCCGGAAGCATTCTGACCCTGATTACTATTCATCACCTTACTCAGTTTCTTCTTCTTCGAAGGAATGCGCGGAAGATGAAAATCCAAGGGATGGGGATGAATCAGGTGCTAATTCTTCGGTGGACGCGGGGACTTCATCTATTTCTCATTCTGCGGATCATGAGATGAAAGAAGTTTGGATCCCTTATGAGCTTCCTCCTATTGGTTTAGCAGAAAGTCCGAAGGTGATTCGTTCTAAGGAAAACTTGAGTGACTTGGACACCCCAGTATATGACTTAGGGGATTTAGATACTTGTCTTTTCTTGGGAGATTTTAGACCTCTTCCACCTCCAACCAGTCGTCCACCAGTTGTGCCTGATAGAATTCATCCGTGGAGATCTCCAGTAAGCGAGTTGAGGGGCTGTACTACCCTTTTGAACTTGGAAGATCTTGACGCTCTTTCGCAAGTCTTCCCTTGGCCAGCAGGCATAGAATTCTGCCTCCCTGAGGAAGGGGGTGGTTGTTTGGACGCTTATGAAGATTGTTTGGTCGTATACGCGGCTAGCTTATCTCAAGGCTTCCGACTTCCTCTTCATCCCTTCTTCTCGGAATTTTTGGAGGAATATAATTTGAGTCCTGCTCAGATTGTCCCCAATGGTTGGATGTTTTTTACCAGTTTTATCATGAGGTGCAAGGAGATTGGTGTTGCTCCTTCTTTGAAGTTAATGTTCAGTATTTTTTCTTTAAAGAAGGGGACTCAAGATTCGGGATTTTACCAGTGTAACTCAAGTTGTAGGTACATGGAAAGGTTGTCTAGTAAGCCGAATTGGAAGTACAAGTGGTTTTTGGTCCGCGACAGATCTGGGCAAGGTTTTAATTGTCGAACGGTCCCAGGGCTTTTTGCTCTGCAACGAAACCAAAAATTTCCAATCTTTCCCAATTCAAGCTGTCTTTCTCTCATATTCCTAGGTTCCCATGGGATAAAATGTTGTCCGCGTTTCGTCTTGAGATGGCTGGCTTGAGTATGCCTCATCCGCGACTAGGTGGTTTCTTTGTTTATTTATTTATTTCTGTATATAGATTTGTGTCTTCTATGTTTTATCTTTCTTAAATGGTTAACTTATCAGGAAATGTATTTTGTGTTTCAGACAAAATGGATTTGGATGCACTTTTGAAGCGGCATAAAGCCAAATCTGGGAAGAAGAAGAAATCTAGTTCGGTAGCCAATGATCCTCCTATTCCTCCTCAGGCCTTAGAAGTGACAAAAAATGTTGATGTAAGTGTCGCGGACGAGACTGGAGCTTTAGTTGAATCTTCATCATTGGTTCCTGTATCTCGAGAGAAACGCACTTGTCTATCCGCGCCCGAGACTTCGAAATCTAAAAAGAGGAAGATTGCCAGTGCTGTCGGGCCATTAGTTTCAGATAAAAAGGGGCTCTTTTTGGAGGGTGTGGCGACCCTTCGTGAATTTCCTATCCCATGCTTTGATCCGGTTGACCTACAAGGCCTTGCTTTTCCAGCCAAGAAGCGTTGTCTCCCAGAGCAAGGATATGTCAAACGCTTGGACCCCGCCACCCTTTCAACTAACTTCGATCGTATTATTCAGTGGGTAAGTTAAAAATCCTTTTCTCGTTTTTCTTTGTCCTTCTCGACGCGTTCTAATCTTCAAATTTTCTTACTCTTACCCTAATTTTTATAGTTGAGGGTAATTCAACCAGATGTTGAGAGACGTATGGTATGCGGAGAGGAAGATCTTAAAAAGAAAGATGAAGAAATAAAAAAACTGAACCATCAGCTTCGAATATTGGGGAATACAGTGGGGGATCCAGCCTCAGTGGAAAAGTTTAAGAAAAAGTCGGCTGACCTTCACGAGGAGGTGCAAACTCAGAAAGAGGCTATGACTGCTTTACAGAAAAAATATGATGATTTAAAAATTTCTTCAAATTCTGCTGTTTCCCGCATCAAAAAGCTAGAGGCCTCTGAAGGGGCTTCGCGGAAACTCCTCCAAACTAAACAGGCTACCATCGATAAAATGGAAGAGGACTTCTCCATCCTTCGCGAAGAACTGTCCATCACCAAACAGGAGCTTGACACCGTTAAGGCGTGCTCAGATCAAGACGTGGCTCCCCAATGGCTTCAGAGTCCTGAAGGTTTGAACTATTTATCCTCTGAGTGGATCAAAACTGAGGTTGGTCTCTCCTTCCTGTCTTTCGTGGCGAAAGCTTGTCTCCAGACTTCAAAAGGTTCTAGTATTCTGAAAGACGAGTGCTTTAGCTATTTTAGGAAAGGAATGGTTGCAGGGATCAACCAGAGTGTTACGCGTTCATCAAACAACCCAGGTGTTCCTCTGGAAAAATTTGAGCCTAGCTTGGAGAGCGCCGACTGGGGGCTTTCAAAGGAGGAGATGGACACGGAAGATTCTTATTCTGAAGATGACGATGATGAGAACGCGGAGGAGGAAGTTGAGAAGACAGCCACTCCTTAAAAGACTTTGGTTTTTTGGTTTTTTAGGATGGAACTTTTTTAAGGATATTGGGAACCTGTATATGGTTTCCTGATTTTTGGTATATCATTGAAATACTTCTTTTGTTTTGAATATGGGTTGAAGATCTCTCTGGTCAAAAACATTGGTAACGTTTGCATGTTTAATTTGTAGTAAATATTTATATTCCAAATACTCCAAGTGTTGAATGGGTTAGTCCTGGTGTTCAAAATTCCTCACCACTTGTCTTCATTTTTTAGGATGAATTTTTCTTCTTAAGGCCCTAATCTCCATCTTTTTTGCTGTCTCCTGTGTTGCGTTAAACGTTCGAGCTATTGCAAGTATCATGTCTCCAGGAAACTTTAATCCTTGGGTTTTTTTCCAAAAGATTGAGAATGCGGAACAACTTTCCCGGCTTGTGAGTTTTTTTTTTTTTAATTTTGTTTCAATCGGAGTTCGAGCTTCTTAAACTAAGCCTTGATTTTATTAACATGTAGGTCATGCCTCCCCAGTTTGAGGCTGAGTACGGACCTCTTCCGCCTCGGTGGGCTTTTCTTTCAACGTATCTCGTCCGTGACTTTCCAGTGGCTGTATCTTGGAGTGAGAACGGTCTTTTCCAAATTGACAATGGTTGGGATGAATTCCTTATGCTTCATCACCTGGGAATAGGAAGTGCCATGATGTTTTTTCATAAGGGCAACGTTTCCTTCCAAGTTTGTCCGCGTCGTGAAATTGAGGATAAACACGAGGCTACTTTGGACTCAATTTCTTCATCGTGCAGTTCCAATTGAGTTATTTCCGCGTTGTACTTTTGGAGTTTTCAAGCTTGTCTCTTGATATAAGCTTTTTCGTGGAATAAAATAAAGAAAACAGGGAATCCGTGATTTCCTTATTATACTCATGTGTTTTCTAGAACTGAAATAAAAGGAGGGATCCTTTATTATTAATAATAGAAACTGCGTACAGAGACCTTTCGCAGGGGTTGGATCCCTCTAAGCTTGTTACATCGTTAACGCGGAGAATTTATTGGGAGTTCAAGGATGGCCTATCTCTCCATTTTCTTCGCTGTCCGGGCTGACGACGTCGAATTCAAAGATAGAATCACCCATGTAGGGGAAAATCAACGCGGACCCAACATTGACTCGGTTTGCTTGCGTGAAGTCGTGCCACCCTTGGGTTAACCAGAAAAGGCCATCTTCATCTTTTTCTACCTTCACTTCATGTTCCTGGTTGGAGCGGGACCAGAGCCTGGCCTGGCTGTGAGCGTCTTCGTCGATTAGAACATACATGAGGGGGAGGCGAAGGGTTTGAAGTTGTTCCTCCCTCATAATGACTCTGTAAAAAGCCCTAGGCCGTGGATTTAGATCCATCTTGTTTTTAGAATTGCTCATTACTCATGGATACTTGAGCATGTTTTATACTCGCCTTATGAGGTTTTCCTGCCGTTGGTTTCGTCGCTTTTTACCAACAAGTAATTTCAATTTCCCTTATTGTAATTTACTTTTACTGATCTTGGGAAAAGGTTCAATATCTGGTTTAACTTTGTTCTCGGAAAAAGAGAGATGCGTGCCCTTGGTGGTTGTGTCACCCATTGCATGTCATGCATGTGCTCCTCTTTTTTCTTGTTTAACTGTTCCCTTGTGACTGATAAGTAAGGGGATTTTTACTGTTTCTTCTCTAACCTTATCGAGATGCGGGGATCTATTATAGTTCCTCCCCTGTCATTTAGGGAAGACGGGGTTGTCGGGCCAGAAACCCGATGGGCTTTCTTTCAAGCAATCGATTATCCAGAAAGTTCTTGCAATTGGTGAGCTAACTATATTGAAAATCTTTAGAGAACTAACTTTTAACCAACACTTCTTTATTTTTTAGTTACTTCCACTTCGGTTTGAGGAGGAGTACGCGGACGCTATTCCTGGTCAAGTTTTACTTTCTTCTCATCTACTGCGCAACTTCCTTGTTTGCATAGAGCGGCATAACGGTGGTCTTCTCTACCTTGGCCGCGGATGGAAAGATTTTGTAGAGTCATACGGTTTTGAGCAGGGGGCCTCCATGATTTTCACTCACATGGGTGAGGCTCGTTTCGATGTTCGAGTGGTGGATCTGCGTGGGAGAAATAGTGATGATCTTCTTTCTAATGTTGTAATTTCGAATGGTCATTAAGATATACTTTTCTCAATGGAACAAGATTTTAAATCTCTTCATTGTTCTAGTTGTCACTCTGTTGTTTATTAAGCCTTTGATAACTGTTCCTGAAGATTTCCTTGCTATGTATGTTAGTTGTGTGATTGTTTCAGTCTTTTGAAGATTATTTGTCATGATGTTCTCCTCACGGGATTTCTGAAAAAATTCAGTAGTAGTGTTTACTGTTTATCTCATGCATGGCGCCTGTGGTTTTTGTCTCAATGATTTGACATTTCAAATTTAGTTGCCCCACACTCCTGCTCTTCGACACATGTCTAGATTTTTTGCTATATAAAAGAGAGTACGGGGAAGAAACCACTAGACTCGCTGTGTGTTTTCACCTTGGTCCTTCTTTGAGAGGATTAGTTTTCCTGAGCAACTTCTCCGTCTGGTTAGTTTCTTTATTGTTGATTTTTTTCTTTTTATCGAGTCAGTTTATCTATTAACATCCCTTGAAATATGTTGTTTTCGTTAGTCTTTGCCACTATGCTTTGAAGATAGACTTGGGCCAGATCTTCCCATGAATGTTCTTCTGTCAACCAGGATTCTTCATGATTTCCCGGTGGAGGTTATGCGCGGAGACTATAGAGTCCCATTTTTGAGGGGTGGCTGGAATGAATTTGCCGAGTCACACAACGTCCACATTAGTTCCTCTTTAACCTTCATCTATAAAGGAGGAAATCGCTTTGACGTCCAGATCTTAGATGTTGTAGGGGACGAGGTAGACGCGGAGTGGGCTGTCTCAGAGTCAGAAGGCCCTCCTTCAAATGGATTTCGCTTTAGTCAGGGCAGAACTCGCATTATCCCTGCTCGCGCTCCGCGTGCATGAGCTAAAGGACGCTTGATTCTTTTATCTGGCATCGTTGTCCCCTTTAATCATGGCGTCGTGTCTCATCCTGGGTTGTTTTTTGCTTTTACAATGGATTAATAGCTATGATTTCTTTCGGAAATTATGAAACTTTTGGGAGTCCCAAGAAGGTTCAAAAAACATTTTTTGTTTTGCTTTCAATAGTGATCCGTCGTGGAGTTTGGATCTTGGAATGTTTAGATATGTTTTGAGATATGACACGGAGACAAGCTCCAGTGTTTTATGTTTTATAAAATATCATCTCTGAGAATGTGAATTCAATCAGAGGCCAGACGCGGAGGCAAGCTCCAGCGTCTTAAGTCTTTCTGCGAAGTATCTTCTCTGAGAATGCGGATTCAATTAGAGACCTGACACAGAGCCAAGCTCTGGCGTCTTAGGACTTATTACGAAGTATCATCTCTGAGAATGCGGATTCGATCAGAGGCCTGACGCGGAGGCAAGCTCCGGTGTCTTAGGACTTACTACGAAGTATCATCTCTGAGAATGCGGATTCAATCAGAGGCTTAACGCGGAGGCAAGCTCCAGCGTCTTAGGACTTACTACGAAGTATCATTTCTGAGAATGCGGATTCGATCAGAGGCTTGACGCGGAGGCAAGCTCCAGCGTCTTAGGACTTACTACGAAGTATCATCTCTGAGAATGCGGATTCGATCAGAGGCCTGACACGGAGGCAAGCTCTAGCGTCCTAGGACTTACTATGAAGTATCATCTCTGAGAATGAGGATTCGATCAGAGGCCTGACGCAGAGGCAAGCTCCAGCGTCTTAGGACTTACTATGAAGTATCATCTCTGAGAATGTGGATTCGATCAGAGGCCTGGCGCAGAGGCAAGCTCTAGCGTCTTAGGACTTACTATGAAGTATCATCTCTGAGAATGCGGATTCGATCAAAGGCCTGACGCGGAGGCAAGCTCCAGCGTCCTAGGACTCACTATGAAATTCTTTAGGTGTGAGTCATCATAGAAAGCGCCCTCTAACCGCTTTATTTAATTCTTGCGGGGGCGACTAAATTTTATATTCATTTAGCTATTTAGTGATTACACATAGTACTTTTTCAGATTGTCCGCATTCCAAGTCTTGTTCAGGACGATTCCTTCGGGGGTGCTGAGCTTATACGCACCTTCTTGAACTTCTTTGATGATTACATATGGTCCTTCCCAGTTGGGGTCTAGCTTCCCTCCAGAGGTAGCTTGGCGTAGCACCAGATCCCCCTCCTTGAGATGCCGCGGTGAAATTCGTCTATCTTGATACATGGAAAGCCTCCTCTTGTATTCTTGCTCCTTCAGAGCTGCTGTCATTCTGCGTTCTTCTATGAGATGGAGCTCGAATTCCAATGCTTCATCATTGATGTCTGGGTCGTATGCCATTATTCGCGCTGAAGGTATCAATCTCTCAATTGGGATAACCGCGTCCATACCAAAGATTAAAGAAAACGGGGTCTCTCCAATTGGAGTCTTTGCCGACGTGCGGTAGGACCAGAGTACTAATGGTAAAAGTTCTGCCCATCGCCCTTTTGTTGTATTGCCGAGTTTCTTTTGTATCCCGTGTAACAATTGTCGGTTGGTTGTTTCTACCTGCCCATTCGTCTGTGGGTGAGCCACAGATAAGATTTTAAGATTGATGCCTAGCCCGACGCATAAATCTCTGATTGTTTCACAATCAAATTGAGGTCCATGATCCGTAATTATTGTTTCGGGTACTCCGAAGCGGCAAACAACATTCTTCCATAGGAATTTCCTCACCTTCTCCGCGGTTATTAATCCCATTGCTTCGGCTTCCACCCATTTAGTGAAATAATCAACTAAGACCAAAACATATCTTAGCTGACCGGGAGCAATTGGAAATGGACCTAGAATGTCCATTCCCCAGACGGAAAAAGGGCAAGCGCCGGTTATGCTCTTCATTGTCTCAGAAGGGCGGTGATTCAAATTTCCAAACCTTTGGCACGCGTCGCATTTTTGTATATAACCTTGGACATCATGCTTCATGGTTGGCCAATAATATCCCAGCCTGATTGCGTTGGCCACAACAGCTCTCCACCCCTGGTGATGCGAGCAAACTCCATCATGCAATTCTTCCACTACTTGACTTCCTTCTTTTGACGATATGCACAATAAATCTGGTAAGAAATACCCTCTCTTGTACAGCTTTCCTTCTCTGATGGTGAATCGAGAGGATTTAACAATTATCTTCTTAGCAGCAGTTCTATCCTCAGGTAGAATACCTTTGCCCAGATAGTCCGCGATCGGTGCTCTCCAGTCCCTCATCTCAATTTCTTGTACCTGATATACTTCTTGAACAAGTCTTCGATTGCTCATCCTTTCAAGAATCACTTCCCTTCCTACCTCCTCAGGCATAACAGCTCCCAACCGTGCTAACGCGTTCGCCTGCTGGTTATCATCCCTGGGGACAGCCGTTAAACAAAAGCTTAAAAAAGCCTTTGATAATGCCCATGCCTTTCTCTGATAATCAGGCATCAATCCAGTTCTCGCTTTATATTCCTCAGTTATTTGCCGCGTCACCACTTCTGAATCAGTGTAAACGGATACTTGTCTGGCACTTTTAATCAAAGCTATCTCTAGTCCAGCTAGCAACGCTTCGTATTCGGCCTCGTTATTTGTAGCTTGGAAGTCCAACTTATAAGCGTAGTTGTACTGCCGTTCATTAGGTGCTGTTAGTGTAATCCCTGCTCCGTATACATCCTTGTTAGCTGCACCATCTACCCTGAGTGTCCACTCACTTCTTTCTGTTTGAGTGTTTAATTCGAAACTTGTTTCACTGATGAAATCGGCCAAAACCTGAGCGAGAACCGCTTTTCGCGGGGCATATTCTATTTCAAATTCTGTGAGTTCGACTGCCCACTTCATCATTCTTCCTGATAAACATGGCGAGTGGAGGATTTGTCGCATCGGCAAATCCGTCATAACTCGGATAAGATGGTCTTGGAAATAAGGTCTCAATCTTCTTGCCGCGAATATTAAACACAAAATCATTTTCTCTACTGGTTCATACCTCGTCTCAGCGTCTTGTAAAACACGACTGATGTAATAAACTGGGATTTTTTCTTCTCGCGTCAAGACTGCACTGATAGTGACACTTTTTACCGACAAATACAGATGGAGGACCTCTTGCCTCTCGGGTTGATGAAGGGTAGGAAGTGATGACAAAAAAAGTTTCAAATTTCCAAAAGCTTCTTGTAATTCGGGAGTCCATCTTATCAGCCCCTTCTTCTTGAGCAGAGCAAAGAAAGGTAAAGACTTATCCACCAAGCAGGAGCAAAAACGGCTCAAATAGTTTACTGCTCCATTCAAAGATTGTAACTCTTTAATCGTCCGCGGTGGCTGAAGATTCTGAATTGCTGTGACTTTCTCAGGATTCACATCAATTCCTCTATGGCTAACCATAAAACCGAGGAATTTCCTAGAATCTACCCCGAAGACACACTTTTCCGCGTTTAAATTCAAACCTCCTCTTCGAAGAGAATCAAAAGTTTCCTGTAGATCCGCCGCGTGATCCTCTGCTCTTTCACTTTTGACTACAATATCATCGACATAAATCGATACATTCCTGCCAATTTGATTGCGAAAGATCCGGTCAACTATTCTCTGAAATGTCTCCCTAGCATTTCTGAGCCCGAAAGGCATAACGCGGTAGCAAAAAATCCCTTGATTGGTGATGAAAGTTGTAGCTTTCTTGTCTGAAGGGTTCAGGTTTATCTGATTATATCCTGAGTAAGCATCAAGAAAACTAAGGACCTTGTTTCCCGCGGTTCCATCGACAAGATCATCTATGGAAGGTAGTGGATAACTGTCTTTCGGGCAGGATTTGTTAAGATCAGTAAAATCAATGCACATCCTCCACTTCCCATTAGATTTTGTCACCAGAACTACGTTTGAGAGCCATTCAGAGTCTTCCACTTCCTCTATGAAGCTTGCTTCTAAAAGCTTATCAGTTTCCTCTTTCGCCGCGGCAGCTTTTTCCGGAGCCATTTTTCTCCTTTTTTGTACTATGGGTTTCGTTCCTGGACGAATCCTCAAGGTATGTAAAGCTATCGCGGATGGGACACCTAGTAGGTCTCGAGGATTCCATGCAAAAATGTCTCTCGACCTTGCTATGATCTCTAAGACTCTAACTCTTTCTGCTGTCTCCAGTGCTTGTCCCAAGTAGACTTTCTCCTTTGGGTTTGGGAAGGGTGTAAACGCAATTCTCTCGTCCGCGGTAGGTACCTTTACTTCTGTTGGCCTGACCTCTAGTTCAGCTTCTGAGAGCTCAGCTGAGTTATTGTCCCCGACTACTGATTCACAATTCTCACTTATGCACATTACTTCTTTGCTCTTCTTGACGGAGGTTAAATAACAGCTTCTACTTTCCGGTTGTTGTCCGCGAACCTCGCCAATTCCTCCACCAGGCAAAGGGAATTTTCCTAAAAAGTGGTATATTGAAACTACCATTTGGAATTTATAGAGCGAGACGCGGCCCAATAAAGCATTGTATACAGTGGGAATTTTTACCACCGTAAACACAATATTTTCCATACGTCTGTTTGGGGACGTCCCTAGAACAACTGCAAGCTCGATTGTGCCTGCTACTTGTACTTCTCCTCCCGAAAATGTGATTAGCGTTCCTGAATATGGTTTTAATGAAGCTGCAGAAATTCCCATTTGAGAAAAAGCTTCCCATGATAAGATGTCAACAGAAGATCCAGTATCAATAAATACTCTCTTTACTGTCTTGGCAGCTATCTGCGTGTGAATGACCAACGGGTCTGAGTGCGGCATTCTTACTTCCTCGGCGTCCTTTGGAGTGAAGGAAATATTCTCATGTTGTGTGAGAGAAATTCTTCTACTTGACGCGGATGGTGGCTATCTTCCTTCCCTTTCATAATTTCTTTTCTCCTGCCTACTGGACCCGGCCATAGACAAGCCTCCTGCGAGGGTGTTGATGAAGCCCTCAGGTTCTGGTATTTGGCCTGCTTCTGTCTTTTGAGCTTCTCTCTGGTTGACAGATCTCTGGACTGCAGGCGTATAATTGTACCTTCCTCCGCGTCCTCTTCTTCCTCTCCCTCTTCTCCGGTTGTGGAATGGGAGATCCCTTCGCTGATCTTGTTGCCTATCAAATCGTTCATGTGGATTACGAGACTCGTCAAACCTAGGATTCTGGTCCTCCCATCGAGGTCTGTGATCGGGCCGATTCTCCCTTCTAGGTGGAGATCTCATATCGCGGTTTCCGTGTCGACTTTCTCTTGGATGATAAGAACGCGGATGATTTTCCCTATGGTGGGATCCTTGTCCCCTTTCTAAGTTCATATGCACTTCGTCACGGTGGGGATGGAAATCTATTGCTTCTCAATGACGTCTAGGAGGCTTGGCTTTTTCTTTTCTGAGCTTTCCGGCCAATTTCCCAAAAAGGCCTGAATTCCCAGTATTTGCTTTGGAGCTGGACGCGGCTGCTTCTTCTGCTTCAATCTGTCTTGAAAACCGCTCCCTTAAGTCATCATAACTAGTTGGCTTCTTCCGAAACAAGTATGTCTCGAAATCTCCCTCAGCTAAATTGCCCATAAGTATGATGATACCCTATTCATGATTGAAATTGGGGATTTGAACTACCATACTGGTAAATCGAGTGAAAAAGTGCCTCAAGGATTCCCCAGCTCCTTGTCTGATTGAATTCAGGTCGAGCATAGTCTTCTTTCTTGATCGCACACTCCCAAAGTGGGACGTGAAGATGTGGGACATCTGGGCAAAATTGGTCACGGACCCCTTTGGAAGGTTTGTAAACCAAGTTAGCGCAATCTTCGTTAAGGTTGAAGGGAATGTTCTGCACAACATGGCATCATTATACTCGTTTATCCCCATTGCAGTAGCAAAATGACAAAGATGGTCTTCAGGATCAGTTGTTCCATCGTATTTCATGAGGTTCACATCTCTCCACCGCTTTGGTACTGCCGCGGAACAAATCTCTTGAGTAAACACTGATGGGAAACCCGATGGTGCATTTCAGTTTCTTTTTTCTACAGAGTCAGATTTTGTAGAGGTGGAAACGTCTGTTGATTTGTCCCCGCGTCGATGTTTATTCTCTCGGTGCCAGTGATCATTCTGCCATGTCTGGCGCGGTATTTCCTGATTCTGAAAACCGTAGTTCCAGTTGTTGGGATTATCATATCCAGTGTTACGTCTATCAAAATTTCCATACTGCTCTTCTGGTCGATAATTCCCTTGTTGACCCGGATTCTGCCCCCACTGATCATAATAAAAGTACTGAGACTGCTCATGTTGAAAAGGGTTTGGCTGTTCGTGTCGCGCTTCATAATACCAGAAGTTCTGCGGGATGAATCCTCCGTCCAATCCATACTGATTGCCGTAATGATGAGGAGGAGTTCCGAGGTTCTGTTCTCCCATCTCACCATCAGGATTAGTTGGCGGCGTCAGCGGGATATACATGCTAGAGGCCTCTTGATCTTGGTGAACCCCTTGACTCATGTCTTGAGTTGGATTGTTCTGGCTATCACTCATCTTCCCGCTGTCGTGAATCTGTCGCAATAAGAAAGATCGATTTTAAATATCTAAAAACTTGTATTTCTAAGTTTAGACGCGGACCTCAACTTTTCAAAGTTTTGAGGATTTTTCTCTATTCTTATCAAAAAAGAAACCCCTTAGTGTGAGGGGGTTCCCACAAACGGCGCTAGTGAAAAAACCTCGAGCTCTGGAGGCCACCCTTTTTAGTGGAGCCCGGGAACCTACCTAGTGAAATGACTAATCTTCCCAACGGGCTTACCTGACCCGCATCGAAAGAATCGACGCGGCCCAACCTGTGCCGCGGGAAATCATCTAAAGCTAATTGTGAAGGACTGTTCCCTTATCGAGTTTTTCCTGGACAAATTGGAAACTTGGTTCGATTACATGTCGGCGTTGAATGTCTTGAGATTTATTAACGACGGTCTATTCCTTAAAAGAAATTTACACTAAAATCGAACAGGATTTTGATCCGCGGAGTCTGACACGGTGAACGATACAGAATTTTCTCTTTAAAGGATTCCTTTTCCACGCGTATGATTCTTCTTGTTCTTCCTTCCTCTGAGTTCACCGTGCCGTGATCCGCCCTCTTTTTTCCTCCCACTTTCCAAAAAGTCCACTTTTTACTGGTGAGATATCTCATTTTTATAGGTCCGGGGTTGTCTGATTAGTTTTGCCACGTGGTGTTTACATTTTGACACGTGTTCTACTTTGTGGGTGGTGGGCATGGTCGCCACGTGTCTATTATCTTCTATCCGCGGATGACTGTTCATGAGTCAGCTCTTGGTTAATTTTCCGCGGATAATATCATTTTTGTTCTTTAATTTGGTGGTATTCTTTATTCCATTATTTTTATACTTTTTACAGATGTTTTTCAGTATTGATTTAGTCAGTGGCATCTTACGATTTATAGATTTGGCATGCATTTTTTGGAACACCAGGTACATGTAATGACATCAATATTCTTTATCGTTCTCCGGTATTTGATGATGTGTTACAAGGGTTATCTCCACCAGTAAATTTTGTTCTTAATGGCCATGAGTATAGCACGAGTTATTATCTAGCTGATGTGATTTATCCACCATAGGCAACTTTCATACCGTCAATCACTCTTCCACAAGGAGATAAAGCTAAGTTATTTGTTCGGCTTCAAGAGGCGACTCGCAAAGATGTGGAGCAAGCTTTTGGAGTATTACAAGCTCGATTTGTCATAATCAAGAACCCAACTCTTCTTTGGGATTTTACTTTTATTAGGAAGATAATGAGAGCATGTATTATTTTGCACAACATGATAGTGGATGATGAACGAGAAACATATAGTCTTAATTATGATTTCTCTCAATTTGAGCATGCAGATGATAATGACGCATCGTACTCTGCTAGCCGACCTATCCCAATGGAGAAGTATCTGCACAATAGAATGCGACTTCGAAACATGAACACTCACTATCAACTAAAAGAATATTTGGTTGAACACATATGGCAAAAATTCGGACATGCTAATGTTTAAAACTTCGTAATTTCATGTATGTTTTCATTTATCGAGTTGTGTATTTCCTTTCTTTTTCATTTCGTATGTTGTTGTCTTTACTTCAAGTGCTATGTATTTCGATGTTTCCAAATTGCAATGAAGTTTTCGAGCATCTCATTTTCACTACATTTGTGGAAGGGAATTCATATTTTATTAATTTATGCAGAAAAAAAATTCTCAAATATATAATTATTTAATTTATTAATAACGAACGTTATGAATTATATAATTATGTACATTTGAATTTTTATTTTTTAAAATATAAACTTTTATGATGGATGAATAAAAAAAAAATAAGTAACCCTAGTGGGTTCTAGGAATGTGAGTGTAAATATGTAATGAGTTGTTAAAATAACATGAAAGAGAGAGGATGCTCTCAGGACTCAAATGAAAGGTAAAATGGTGGACAATGGCAATGATACTGAAGAATCCCATCACTCTATCAGGTCTGACTGCTCAATGATCAGAAAGATGAGTGGCATTGTCATCAGGCCTGATGATGATGACATGCTGCACAACATCCAGGAGCAAGCTAAACGCAAAGAAGAGGAGGATCAGTCTGAAGCTTCTTCCCATGCCAACAAGAAGCCTAAAAAGAAAAAGATCTCCCCATGATTATGAGCATCTTGCAACCTCTAGGGGGTGAGCTCATTGGAGCTCATATTCTGCTAAATAATGATATTATCTTGTATCACCCCTCCCCCTACTATTATGTTGTCTCTTGCTTTACTATGTTGCATCTTTGTTTTAATTTCTGGCTTAGCTATGTTCCCGCCACCTCTTGTTTATCTCCACAATTTTCAGTCTTAACTGGAGATTACAAGAATGTTTCCAAGCTTTTCTCTATAAATTACATTAATCTCTACTTCTGCTGTTTGTTGTTACATACTAATCCTGTTTACAACCTTAAGAATGTTTCTTGTCTTAATTGTCTGAGCACCATTGAGCATGGTTGCAGTGTCTCCTACTGGTGTTGTGGTAAGATCCTCTCTTTCCTCACCTCCAAAAACCATAGGATGCGCCCCACTAATTCCCTCTTGGATGTTGTGGTGGCAATCCAACCCAAATATACCCAGCAAAAACTTCAATACAAACTTTTACTTCACCACTATTGGATGAGAACAAATGCTCACAGCTGCAATTGCAAACCTACCGGACTGAATATTAGAGGTACCTTCTATCCCCACTTTAGATACTGCAATGCTTTTCTGTGTACAAGTGCTTCCACTTATAGCATCTATTACATGGAATACTATCCTAAAATTCCCAAGAACAAAACAAATTACGCTCTTAAACTCCACTCCTATCCCCCATCTCTCAACTGCTGTAACAATAGCAAAAACTATGATTCTTATGATTAATATAGGTTATTGGAATGTTAGAGGCTCTAGAAGGCCTCTCTTGTCCCAAGAAATCAACCAACTTAGAAAAGCTAATAAACTGGACATTCTCACTCTGGCTGAAACCAAAACTGAATATGCTCCTTCTGATTTCCATATAAATAGCACTGGTTTCCGTTATGCTCATGTTATTAAAGCTTCTGGGCATAAGGGTGGCCTTTGGCTACTGCATAACCATAACCTGATCATTGATGATCAAACCATACTTGAACAAAATGACAGAATCTGTATGATCAAACTCACTGTCGAAAATCTTTCCTTAGCCTTGATCTTTGTTTATGCTCCTTCGATAGAAAGTGAAAAATGTAGATTCTGGAATGATATCTATACTTTTGTCCATAAACACCTCCTTTCTGTTATCATTATAGGTGACTTGAATGAGTTAGAAAATGATACAGAGAAAGTTGGGGGCTCTGCCCCCACTCTCTCTAGATTTAGAAGACTTCTAAAGGTAAAGGATGAGCTTAGCCTTCATATTGTCCCTTTCTCTGGCTCCCCTTTTACCTAGAGAAAACACAAACATGCCTATAACAACACTTATGAAAGATTAGACAGAATCTTAGCCCACCAAAACATCATAACCAAATTCTCTAATCTTAGAGTACAGAACCACCCTTTTTCCTCCTCTGATCATGCCCCAATTACCATCCAGCTGGGATCTACAAACACTAAGAAAGGCTCTCCTTTCAGGTTTGAAATGGCTTGGACCTCTGATCCCCATTATGAAGATATTGTCAAAAAAGTTTGGAATAACAAATTTCATGGCTCCTTTAGCTACAATCTTATCCAGAAGCAAAAACTCCTCAAGAAGAACACCAAAAACTGGTGTAAGAGTCGTGTCAACAACATTCAAAAACAACTTACTGAAATTAACCAAACTATCCTTAAGCTTCAAAATCAGTTGCCTTGGGGAACCCTCTCTGAGCGGATGGTTTCTCGTCTCAAAAGACTTGAAAACAAAAAATTTGCTCTCCTTGATTACAACTACAAATTCTGGAAACAAAGAGCTAGAACTAAACATACTCTTCTTGCTGACAAAAATACTAAGTACTTCCAAACCACTGCCAAAATACGAATTTTCAAGAGGAAGACTTTAAACTTTACCACTAGAAATGGTGAAATTATATCTAATCCTACCAAAATCTCTGAGTCTATCACTGAGGAGATGATGGACCGCTTCATTAGTGATAACCAACAGATTATCAGTCCCGAAGATATCCATTTTGTGCAACCTCAAATCACCAGCTTTGATAATGATAATCTCATTAGAATTCCCTCTTCGAAGGAAATCAAAGATACCGTTGATAGTATGGCCGAAGACAAAACCCCTGGCCCTGATGGCTACCCTCCAGAATTTTACAGTAAGTACTGGTCTATACTGGGTCTCTCCCTCTGTAAAGCCGTTAAAGCATTCTTCCACTCTGGTAACCTCCTAACTGAAATCAACCAAACTTTCATTGCCTTAATCCCAAAAAATAATGATCCTACAAATATGAACCATTATAGACCTATTAGCCTTTGTAATACTGTTTATAAAATCATTACCAAAATCCTAGCTAACAGACTCAAACCTATCCTTCCTAAGCTCATTAACCCTTTTCAAGGTGCATTTGTCGAAGGAAGATCAATCCAAGACAACACCCTAATAGCCCATGAGATCTTTCATAGCTTCCACAAACGCAAAGGAAAGAAAGGCTGGATGGCCTTAAAACTTGACATGGAAAAGGCGTACGACAAAATCAACTGGTCCTATATTAAAGCCACCCTTATAAAATTTGGCTTTCACCCAACCTAGATTAACTGGGTCATGAAATGCCTTACCACTCCTACTTTTTCAATTTTGATTAACAACTCTCCAGGTAAACAATTTAACCCTAACAGAGGAATTCGTCAAGGTGATCCCCTAGCACCCTACCTCTTTGTCCTAGTGATGGAAAACTTAGCAAGAGAACTGCATCATGAAGCTCTTAAAGAGGACGCATTGGTAGGTATCCGTCTAACAAAAAATGGCACTACCATTCCATTCGTAACCTTTGCTGACGACACTATTATCTTTGCTGATGCTGCCCATACTAGCCTTAATACCATTCAGAATATCATGAACAACTTTTCCAACATTTCTGGTCTCACTATAAACCACACTAAAAGCTCTATCCAATTCTCTACCAACACAAATCCTAACTTAACAAGAGACATCTCCCACCACATGAGAATCCCCATCTCTAAAACCATTGAAAAATATCTTGGCATACCTCTAGTAAATGGCAGAATTAAAAACTGTGTTTTTGAGGAAGCTATTAACAATCTTAAAAAACAACTTTCCAAGTGGAAAGCTTCTTCCCTGTCCCAAGCGGGTAGAGCTGTCCTTATCCAGGCTAATCTAAGCTCCAAAACAAATTACCTAATGCAAAATTTTCTCCTCCCTAAGGGTATTCTTCTTCAAATGGACCAAATCAACAAAAATTTCTTTTGGAATAAATTAAACTCTGAACGCTACACCCCTCTGATTAGCTGGGACAATATTTGTAAACCTAAATCTTTTGGCGGTCTTGGGATCAGAAAAGCTGAAGATTTAAATATAAGCCTGCAGCTTAAGCTCTTATGGAAAATTTACAAGAATGAAAATAGCATTTGGGTCAATATCATTAAGGAAAAATACCTTCAAAATACACATATTAGCCAAAGAACTAACACTAACACCTCTTGGCAATTTGGTAGGCTCCTTTCCCTTAGACACAAATTCAACAGAGGCATCAACTGGATCATTGGAGACGGTAAAACCATAAATGTCTGGAATGATCCCTGGCTGGAGGATCAGGATCTCTCTGCCTTCCAGCTGAATAGGGATCCAGACATGAAAATTGAAAACTTATTTAACCAGCACAAACAATGGGACACAAACATCCTGAATGATCTCTTCCCTAGCAACATTGTCCGGAAAATTACTCAAATCAACATTCCTTTCTGGGATACCCCTGATAAGTTGATTTGGAAGTGGGAATCCACGGGTCTCTTCACTACCAAATCCGCCAAACGTCTTAATAACTATAATCAACCAAAAAATAATTATTACAAGAAAATCTGGAATCTTAACATTCCTCCCAGAATCAAGAACCTTTTATGGAAAATGGCTATTGATGGCCTTCCTACTAAGAGTAGACTTAATAAGTATATTAATAGAGTGCCCAATAACTGTATTTTCTGCGATTCCTGTGAGGAAGATCTTACTCATCTTTTTCTTAGCTGCAACTACACCAAGAATATTATTACCTCCTGCCAAACTAAGCTTGCAAAGAACCTCAGCCTCACCTCTATACCAGGTATTGATATCCTAACTTTGATTCATCTCAATAGTAACCCCTCAACTCTCGAATCCCTTGCCTTCATCTGGCAAACTATCTGGAGCACCAGAAATGAATCTATTTTTAGAAATATAACACCGCCCCCTGTTAGCACTATTGTCAGAAGCATTTTTGATGATATGAAGAACTGGAACAACTCTAAGGAAATCCCACAACAAACTAAAAGAAAAAATTGTAAACAATATGAAAAATGGAAAAAACCAGTAGGAGCTATCTACAAAGTTAATGTAGACGGCTCAGTAAAACCCACGGGTATCTGCCAGGTGGGGGGAGTCATCAGAGACTCCATAGGTAATGTGACTGATATCTTTTATCAGCAAGTGAATTCAGGTTCGGTTCTTCAAACTGAAGCTGCTGCTGTAATACTTGGAATTCAAAACGCAAGCTCAAGAGGGCTCAGAAACATCATTGTGGAAGGAGACAATCAAGACCTCATCAAAGTCCTTAGAAGGGAAACTGATGTCAAATGGGAAATCATCCATCAAGTGGAACAAATCAGAATCCTTGCCTCATCCTTTGACTCGCTCGAGTTCACTCATTGTCGTAGAAATGCAAATAGAGTTGCAGATTTCATTGCAACAAAAGGTGTAATTTGTAATAGCTCTACTATCCCTTTTAATAGGGAACTGTATTCCATCATCCTTCAGGATGATCAGGGTCATGCCCCACGATCTGTTTAAGGCATCCCCACTTTTTGCCCACTGTAAAAAAAAAAAAAAAAAAAAAAAAAAAAAAAAAAAAAAACATGAAAGAGAGAGAAAAGTAAAAACTGGAGTTAAGGAACCTAGTTGGTTTCAGGGATGTTGATGCTCTAACCTTTAAATGGACAATTGAAGATTTGAAGCCTTAACTTGTAAGAGGTAAAGACTGTAAAGTTACTTTAAAAAGCAAAATTCGGAAGATTGTTTTATTTGCCTATAACCTTTTTGCATATGAACTAAGACCATCAGCAACAAAGAGTCACACGTATCAAAACTCATTTCAACCAAATCAACAATTATTCTTGCCACGTCAGCTTTCCACTAACTTTTCAGTTTTTTACATTTTTCACCTACAACAGAGAGTCGCGCGAATCAAAACTCATTTTACACTTTTTTATACGGAGTATTTATTAAGCTAAATGTTGATTTATTTTACTTAATTTTTTTTGTTAATGATATTATTAATATTAATACGTATCATTAAAATAAAAAGATATACGATTAAATTTATAAATATTTTATTAAATTGATACACTGAAAAAAACACGGAAACAAAAAAAATAAGGCTAACTATGTGTAATCCAATACTAATTTTAATGTTCAAATTTATGTATTTTTATGATGTAAGTTTACGTTGATTTAAATTAATGTTGTTTATGTGACTATAACTATTTAACATATGGTAAACTTAGCGAATTTTTTTCTTCTTCCAAATATATGCAAAATGGGTGTCATTGGATAGAGAAAAATAAATCGTATTCAAAAGTAAATTATTTTTAAAATAATAATAATTTATTTAACTAATAAATGAGGGTTTGAATTTTAATTAAACCCCATGTCATGTGGCTTTCAACCATTGGCTAAAAAAAACTAAATGTGGATGAATGAACCGAATCAATACTTGACACTCTCCCCCCCCCCCAAATTTTCTCTCTCCTCCCTCTTTCCAATTTCTGCTGACCTAGCGCTTATTTTGATCTGCCCGAATCTCCGTTGCTCTTTTTTTTTGGTGAAAAAGACGAGAGCAAGCCCTCGATTAAATTAAAAAGAATGGACTACACAATGACAAACCGGGGGGTAGTCCTCCCCCCAGCATCATCCTCAATCGTCTGAGTCGCCTCCCTAGGATGTTCCAACAAGACATGTAAACCCAACAGAATCGAAAAAGCAAATTTAGCGAGGGAGTCGGCGACAAAGTTCGCTTCCCTAAAGACCAATCGGAAATGGATATCCCAATTCCTTTCGAGCAAGCCTTGGCATCGAACCACAAGGCTATATAGAGGGTGACACTTTCTAGCCCCCTTCTCGATAAGAGATTCAGCCATCGTCGAGTCAGTCTCGACAATCACCTTCCAGAATCCCTTGTTCCACGCTAGTTCGAGGTTGTCCGCAAGACCCCATAATTCGGCCATTGGGACCGAGCACTCCCCTATGTTCCGGACGCATCCCATCAGCCAGGTACCTTGGTTGCTTCTAATGACTCCGCCGGCTGCTGCATTTCCCACCATGCCGACAGCGCCATCCGCATTAACTTTAACCCAGCCATCAGGTGGTCTTGTCCACGAGACCATCATCTCCCTTCGCTCCTCCTGCACGTGGTGTTGCTCCCTGCTGCCCAGGCTGTCGTATACTCTTTCGCTTGAAGCATGATGAACACGACTTTGTCACCTCCGAACTGATTGTTGCTAAAGGTATGTTTGTTTCTCCACTTCCAAGCCCACGAGAGTGTGTATGCGAAAATGGAAGACCATTGGGTCCCTTCATTATTCCTTCGCTTGCTCATAATGTTTCTTCTAAACCATTCTGCAAAGCCAATGTGGAAAAAATCAGCAAAACCATCAGGTATATTTAAATCATTCCAAACATGATTAATCTTTGGGCACTCCCTGAATAGGTGTCCGAGAGTCTCCTCGACGCCGCTGCAATTGACACACCATGGCTCCGTAGCAATGTGTCTTCTCCACCTTTCTTCATTTGTGAGGACAACTCCTCTAGCAACCAACTAGAGAAACAATTTGACTCTTTCCGAGACTTGGAGCTTCCACATCCTCTCGAATATGACAACATCAACACACGCCTCCTGCTGCACCTTTGTAATTCGATTGTAGGCCGTACTGATCGAGTAATCGCCATCCTTGGAGTCCTTCCAGCTCAGCCTGTCCGGAATCTCCCCACTCGTTTCAACCCCCACTGAAGCCAATTTTAACAGGATGCTCACCGGAAGGAGAGGAGCCAAGCTACCCCAATCCCACCCACATCTGCTATTCCAGTATTCACTAACATGCTTCATCTTGTCCTCTTCACTGATCTCCCCCGAAGCCGAGTCGATCAATTTTCCTTCCCCTAGCCAAGAATCCATCCAGAACCTGGATGTTGAACCGTCCCCTATCAACCATTTTACCCCATTGATAACAACGGAGCACATCACCTTCCCTATGCTGGCCCAGATCGCCGAGGGACCATGGGCATCGAGCGCATCCGCTCGGACATACTTAGCCTGCAGGGTTTTACACCACATATCCACATTGTTATTGGTTAAGAATCACCAAGCTAACTTACCTGTGACGGCCTCATTAAGCTCGTTCATCTTCCTGATCCCTAAGTCGCCGAAGATTTTGGGTTTACAAACATCTTCCTAAGCAACAAGATGGATTCTTCGACAATCCTCCGTGTCACCCTACACAAAGTCTCTGCATATCCTATCAATGGCGTCACAAGTGGCTTTCGGGAGTTTGATCGTAGCCATAAAATAGACCGGTATGGAAGAGAGCACCGCCTTGGTCAAGGTAACTCTCCCGGCAAAGCTCAAATGGTTACGCTTCCAACCCGTCAACATGCTACTCACTTTGTCCACCAGAGGCGCAAAAGTCCCACCGTTGACTCTTTTATGGAGGACCAGCATTCCAAGATAGCTACCGAGGTTGCTCGTAACCTCGAAGCCACACTCGGCCTGGAGCTGCGATGCGCAGTAACTGCATCCGACACATTAGAATAGACAAAAAGTTTGGACTTACTTGCATTCAGCTTCTGCCCAGAACCACTGCAGAAATCTTCGAGGATCTTCTTAGTAATACGGAGTTGCTCGCCCGAAGCTTCCGAAATTAAAACCAGGTCGTCTGCGAACATAACATGAGAGATCTTCGGCCCGCTCCTGGTCAGTTTCGCCGGTTTCCAGTCACCATCGTCCACGACCTTCTTAATCATGTGGCTTAGTCTTTCAATACACAAAACGAAGACAAATGGCGAAATAGGATCACCTTGGCGCACCCCTCTGGTCGGTTTGAATTCACTTGAGATTTCACCATTCACAAGTACTCTCGTGTTAATAGTGCTAATGCATTCCATGCATGGCCCAGTGAATCCAAATATCCGAGAAACCCGCATCCTCTAAGGTATCCTTAATAAAGTCCCACCGGAGTCTATCAAAAGCTTTTTCAAGGTCGATCTTCATAACCATCCACTCCTTCTTACCTTTCTTCTTTCGCATATCGAGAATAGTGATGTTGTCGTTGCAGACGTTAATTGATGACCGGCTTTTCACTTATGATCTGGTGACTCAGGAATGGTCAAAGGTTCCTCACTTTGTCCCACGAGATGGTCGGAAGCCTCAAAGAAGGTTGCGTTATGTCATGGACTGTGGGGTTGCCTTCTTCCCTTGTCTCTCTGATGCCCCTTCATTTATTCATCCTTACCAATCCGGCCTGATCGAGTAAAGGTTGATGTAGGTAAGTTGTATTTTCATCTTGTTTTAATGTTTTACATTGTATGTGCCTTGTTAAATTGAGATTGCCCAATTTCAAAGTGGGTTACATTGGTTTGAATGGAAGTGTGGAACCAAAGAGGGTTGGATATATAGTAAGAATGAAGCAAGAATCCCCTGAAATGTAATGTGTATCAATCAACCAATATTGACAAGTGAAACAAAAATCCTCAACTCAAATATGTTTAATTGTCACTGATTATGTCATCATAAGCGATGTCTTTGGAGTTGTGTAATGAATTCTTTTGTCTTTGCTGTTCAAATATGTTTAATCAGCCAATATTTGTGAAAGAAAGCATATATGTTTTTGTTTGGAATAAATTAAAGGGATGAAACTGCAATGGACAACTTTAAACATTCCATATATGGTATTCTGATTGAATAACTAAATCTGCAGGCATTTCATCTATATTGATTTGAAAGTACTAAATCATGAGTTTCTGACTGGCATTAATTAAAGCTATTCGCACAACAAGATCTCATCAAATGCACGACAAGATCCTTGGCTTCTAGTGCCGGTAAAGGATATACCGAGACCGATTTTTGAAGCCGACAAAACTTTCAAACAAATGGAGGGTCGGGAGGGCCGATGGTTATTTCCGACCTCAACAGTCGGAGACAGGGGAGGCCTTCATTGGAGAATGTTAGTGGTTGTTGGTGGTTGCCGACCTCGACAGATAGAGACGGGAAGGTTGTTGGAGGGCTGCACGAGGTGCTGGTAGTGGTAGTTGTCGTCCTCAGCAATCGGAGAGAGGAAGGCTGATGGAGCCTTGCTCTATGGTTGTTAGTGGTTGCAGACTTTGGGAATCAGAGACTGTATAAGCATTGTCGGCTCCATCTTCCCGTATCGGTGGCTCGACGGTACATTTGGCGAGATTTTGACCGTGTGAATAATAACCCCTTAAATTGAAACTATTTCATAGTTTACCTAGTTTAATATTTTTATTCTATAATTCAACCACCTAACTTCAAAACAGGAAATCGTATTAGTTAGTCGTATTCATGCAACTCTTTAACTTCAAAGAGACTTGACAAACTTCTTACTGTGTCCCTTTTCTATCAATAGTGTAACATCATCCAACAATAATAAGATGCAAAGAACCTTATCGTCTTCTCGTTTTCTCAAAATCAAGTTTTGCAATTGAAATCACTTCTTGTGGTTTATTAATATCCAATTATCAACAGGATCTTTGCTCTTTAACCTAATTGGCAGGCGTGAAACAAACCTAAAGTTTCTCTATTTTATAAAGTTTTAGCCTTTAAATGGACGATTGAAGCCTTGTATGAGGTAAAGTTTCTTTATAAAGCAAAATTTGGAAGATTCAGTGTTTTATTTGTCCATTATACCCTTTTGCATATTAACTAGGATCAATTGTACTTTCATTTGATTCAGAAAGATTATATTAAAGGCACATTTGTAGAAACAAAATCAATACACGTACCGTTTATAAACTCAATAGAAACCTTTAATTTGTAATCTCTGCAAGTTTAATAGCAACCAAGGACAAAACCAGAAAGAGGCAGGCAGAAGATTAACTTTCTCCCTATGAGATAATGCAAATGGAAAATTCGGAAAGGTAACAATGAATCATCGAACACTGAGGTAAAAAAACAGGCTATCAAACAAAATCACTCCTAGATCGAACCCATGTAAAACCGCAAGAAAGAAAGGAACAACAGATTGACTCCATCATCGCTTGCACTCTTCAGACCGACGTCTACTTAACTAGAGCAAATCATTGTTGTTTGCACTCTGCAGGCTGTTCTCCGGTTTGCGCTTTTGCTCCCACCTGCAATTCATCAGTTGCATCAGATTTTAACCAATCTATACAATTCACAAGAAAAGACAACTACTAGCCATTGCAGTAGAACAAAGAACAGGTGCATACCTTCTTCCTAGCCTTCGGTTTCTCTTCTTCTTCATCATCGTCTTCGTCATCTTCTTCCTCGTCCTCATCCTCGTCCTCCTCGTCATCTTCATCTTCATCATCTTCCTCGTCATCTTCCTCTATGGCTTCAAATTCATCCTGGGCCGCTTCCCCAGTGAACCATGAGACCGCATGGGGTATGATTTTTTCTCGGATTGTTGAACTGCATTAAACAATGACAGCAAAATTTAGCCACCTCCGAAATTAAACCAGGGGATGCAAATTTGTACCATCATATTTAGCCACCTCCCAAAATACATATGAAAGTAAAACATGCTGGTGCTTAGCTAGCTTACCCAATTTCATAGTCCTGTTCCATTAAATTCTGAAGCTCCTCGGCCTGGAAATTATGGGGGGAACATGTTAGCTAAATTATCCATTCTTGGGCAAGACAAAGACTCCAAAATTCAAGAAGTAGACTTACAGCTTCCTCATCAATATCATCGTCGTCCTCTGGAACTTGAGGAGGGTAGAAGAAGTTAAAGAAGCTATCACATTTTTCAGTTCTAGTAATTGGTTTGCCACCCTTCTTGGCCTTCTTCTTTAAAATCTTCTGAGTCAAACATTTTCCTGGATACCACTCAATCTCCGTCCTAGATCAGTTGTAAAAGAAAATTAGATTTCATGATCAGCATAGAAAACCTTCAAAAATCAAAACCGTAACCAACAGCTTACCCAATTGCCTTCTCCAAAAGAGGTTCATCTTCATCAATCATGTGATAGGTTTTTGTCAGAACATTATTTTTAAAGTAAGGATTTGTGTCGAACACGAATTCAAGCTTGAAGCCCTTTGGCTCATCAATCCTATACCACTTGATATCTGAGAGATATTCTAATGCCCCTTCATCCCGCTCTGTAATCTGAATGCCAAATTCAAAATTTAAGGGACAATCCAAGTGACAAAGGGTTACATTTAAAAAATCATTCCAAAATACAATAATCACCTCTTCAGCCAAAACTTCATGAGTCTTCATTGCATTCAGCCAAAAGTGGGGAACACCCTTCTCTGCATCAAATGTTTGAATAGGCATAATTATAATGATAGATAAATAAAAAGAATTCAAAAGCATTAAAAATGGCTGAGTTCCCAACAACCTTGTGGTACCAGCATAAACTAGTAAAGGACTAAAAGCTGACTAGCTGAAATGAACAATTAGCCTCGAACTAACCATTGAAAATACTCAGGTTACAGCATTTGCCAAAATTATTAAATTACTATATTTGGTTTTTTCTTTTTCAGATCTTTAAACTCGGTAAAATTTGCATAATCGCCACAACCAGCTCATCCTTTATATAAACATATAACTGTGTTACTGTAAAAATGGACTACAATTACTTCAACTATTTGAAGTACCTTCTGGGGCTGCACCATCCTCCTCTGCAGTACCATCAGAAGGAACTTCAACTACACCATTCACAATATCATGTCTCTGCACATTTGAAACAAATGTGAGGAAGGTAAGAGAAACTATAATAGACTGCGCAATTGAGGGAATCAAATGCACAAATACAATGACAAGGAATAGCTAAAAAAATCCCCTAGCTAACATACCTTGGAATAAAGTGGTTGATAAAGTTTCTGATATCTAGCTTCAAGGGCTGCCCTCTCCTCAAGGAATTTTGCCTCAAGTTCATCATGTTGGCTCTGCAAAATGATATGCACAGTGAATAAAATTGGCACTGAAATGAAGTGGGAAGACAAAAGCACAGTGACTGGACGGCTATATATGGCGCATGGATGGTGATAATATACAATCAAGGACAGGTTAAAATGAGTAGTGGAAACTAAGTTTAATTCCAGTGTCAACCTGCCTTTACCAGCAACACTACTAGAAACCAGTTAATTTCTTCACAATACAGAGGAGATACTAACACTAACATAATGCAACCTAAATCTATCACTATGATACTTTGTGGCTAAGGAGAACTACACATTACAACAACACATATTTGCAGAAAAAAACAACCATAAACAAGAAAGACGAGCACATATCAGGGGCACCGATACTGAGCGAAAATATGCACAGCTTAAGCATCAAACTCCACTGATAATTCAAAACCTGGTACCAACTACCAAGATTTACCATTACTAACCTCCAACTACAACACATCAGAAGATATGAAGGGAGGACATCAGACATATAAACTGGAATAATCTTCCCCAAATTATTATATTTCGGTCAGCATTTTGGAAAAAGGGGACCTTCCTCCCGAAAATACAACAAGAAGCAATTCTGTATTATAAACGTGCCACTGCAAATAACCTTTGAAACTACACAGGTCAAGCATTTTAAAGGCGGTTAAAAATTCCAATTCTAACTACCAAGGGGGGTATAACACCACATGGACTGCCAGTGAGATGAAGCAATACGATGAAAGGAATAAAACCAAATATCTCATACGATGAAAGGAATAAAACCAAATATCTCAATCGGAAAAGGAGGGAAAAACAAGAACAAGGATTCAAACCTGCAACTGCCTCAGCGCATCAACACGCTTCCGAACCTTCGGCGTAAGCGCTTCCAGAACATTCGCGGAACCGCCGGCCAGATCCTGCAACTTACTCTACAGACATAGCCAGAAACTCAACATCAGAAAAATGAAAAACTGCGAGACGAAACCCTAACATCCCAAAACATAAAAGCCAGCTAAAACCTAACCTTCAGAGCATTCACCAGACCAGCGCGATCCTCCTGACTCAGAGCTGCACACCAAAACAACACAGCAATCAATAACGCAACATAATAGGAAAAAGAAGGGGGAAAAGGCAATTTTGAAATTCAAACACTACCAGCGATGGCTGGTAGGTTGGTTGCCAAATCGTCCATATCCAAGTTATCTTTGTTGTCGGTCATTTTCGCCTACCGAAGAGAGAGCGATATATGAGATTGCGAGACGAGAGGGTCAAGGTGGAAGGAGATTGGGAGGCGGTGGCGATTGGGCGGCGCTACGCTCTCGTTCTCTCTCTCCGGGGTTTAACCTAAAGGAAGCCGATGGAGAGGGTTATATAATCAGGGAAAGGGTACGGGTTGCTTGCCACGCTCTCTCATGGGAGATGATTGTCCACGCGCTATGAGTGTGTCCGACGACGGGTCAGCGACTGTGACGTGTCTTGAGTTTCGCCGTTCGAATATACCCCCGCAAATCCAATTTCCATCACCCGACCCGACACTTATCCCGAACTCGACCCGCCAATTATTCAAGAGCAATTCGTGTTCCCAATTTGTCGGATTTCTGGCCATTTGCGGGTCGTTTCTAATACGGGGTTTGATACGGGGTTAGCCGTAGGTTGGTCCGATCTTCGACAACAAGCAACAAGAAATAAAGACGTGGCAATGAAAGACTCAAAGAAACTCAAGAATCTCGACAAAAATTGCCAAGATTCGACCAAGACTTGCAAGAACGCAGCAAGACTCAAACAAGACTCGAAAAACAATAGCAAGACTCGAAATTGACATTTGCAAAGATCGATAAGGACTGAGTCGATCTATATAGAACAAGATAGAGACCTCAGACTTCCGTAGAAGGTAGGAACATATATCAATGACTATATAACCCGCCTCTGCAACCCTACACACAGGCCCGGACCTGACTACAGGCCCAAGAGGCATTGGCCTCGGGCACTATAGGCCCAGGGGGCCCATATTTTTTTTATATATATATATATATATAGGGTTGGGTTCAGGTGCAAAAGTCACCAAAAGTGAGAAGGAAAGAAGTCATTTGATTGGTCCATATAAATTAAAATAATATAAATTTTCGCAAAAAAAACGCGCGCTCGAAAAAAAATCCCACCCTCCCCTGCACGCGCCCTCCCCCACCTCCCACAAAAATTAGTGGCTGACCCTGGGTTGTTTTGCTCCAGTTCAGCGCTCCTACCCACTATACCAAACAACTAATGTGTTTACTATTGCACTTAATTAACTATGTACCTTGCATTGATTTCCTTTTTAGTTTTTTAATACTTCGTATTTTATCAATTTATAAATTACATATTAAAAGAATTTATAAAATTTTTAAATTTTATATCTATTTATACATTATTACATTTTACTTAATTTTTATTTCATATAATTTTAATTAATTTGAACCACTACTATTTAATTCATGAACCACTACTCTTTATTTCATCAACCACTAGAATTTATTTCATGAATCTCTACTATTTAATAATTGTAATATTTTATTCTTCTTTTCTTTTCTTTGAATATTTATTTTTAATTAATTAATTAATTAATTTTAAAATAAAATGGTTCATGAACCAATACTATTTATTTGATGAACCAATACTATTTATTTGATAAATCACTACTCTTTATTTCATTAATTAGTACTCTTTATTTCATGAACCACTACTCTTTATTTCACGAATTACTACTCTTTTATTTTCTTTCATCAATCTATAAAGAAGTGGTTCATGGGCCTATAAGAGGTGGTTCATCAAGCTATAAAGAAGTGGTTCATGAAGATATAAAGAAGTGGTTCATCAAGTTATAAAGAAGTAGTTCATCAAGCTATAAAGAAGTAGTTCATGGGCCTTTAAGAAGTGGTTCATCAAGCTATAAAGAAGTGGTTCATCAAACTATAAAGAAGTGGTTCATGGGCCTATAAGAAGTGATTTTTCAAGTTATCAAAGAGTGATTCATCAAGCTATAAAGAGGTGGTTCATGGGCCTATAAGAAGTGGTTCATCAAGTTATCAAGAAGTGGTTCATCAAGCTATAAGGAAGTGGTTCATGAAGCTATAAAGAAGTGGTTCATCAAGTCATCAAGAAGTGGTTCATCAAGTTATAAAGAAGCGGTTCATGGGCCTATAAGAAGTGGTTCATCAAGTTATCAAGAAGCGGTTCATCAAGCTATCAACAAGTGGTTCATCAAGCTATAAAGAAGTGGTTCATCAAACTATAAAGAAGTGGTTCATGGGCCTATAAGAAGTGATTTATCAAGTTATCAAAAAGTGATTCATCAAGCTATAAAGAGGTGGTTCATGAACCACTACTCTTTATTTTATGAACCACTACTCTTTTATTTTCTTTTAAATTTTAATTCTTTATTTATTTCTTTTAATGTTTATTTTTTTCATTATTTACTTATTTGTGTTTAAAATAAAATGGTTCATGAACCAATGCTATTTATTTCATGAACCCATATTTATTTGATGAACCACTACTATTTATTTCATGAACCACTAATATTTAATTAGTGTAAAATTTTCATTCTTCTTTTATTTTCTCTTAATGCTTAATTTTTAATTATTTATTTGTTTATTTTTTAAAATAAAATGGTTCATGAACCAATATTATTTACTTCGTGAACCACTTGTTATTAAAACCCTGAACCACTTGGTAAAAAAACCCTGAACCACTTGGTATTAAAACCCTGAACCACTTGTTATTAAAACTCTGAACCATTTGGTATAAAAATCCTGAATCATTTGGTATAAAACCCCTGAACCACCTGATATTAAAATCCCTGAACCAGTTGGTATAAAACTCCTGAACCACTTGGTATAACTTCATGAACCACTTTATATTAAAACCCTGAGCCTTTAGATATAAAAACCTTGAACCAATTGGTATTAAAACCCTGAACCGCTTAACATTTTTTTTCAATTAAACATAGCCAAAAAAAAAATTAAAAGAGGAAATGTCCTCTGGTAGAATTCGATAGGTAGACCATGGTACATCATCATCGAAAGGTCATAATTAAGGTAATAATGGCCTTTCAAAATCCCCAAATCACCATCGTATCTGTTTTAATTCCTACTCTGAAAGTATGTACTGCTTATGTCGATCCCTAAAAGCAATTCCCCAACAATTGCAAATCAACGAGCTACAACATCCCTCTACAATCCACCGTCTTCCCGCTCAAACCTCCGCTATTGATTTCCTCTTCCCTCACTCCTTGAATTGACTCACCAGCAAGAGCTTCCCATCAATTTCCGTCTAATTCAGCAATGGCAGGAGAGGGAAAATGCTCGGCTCCGCAGCGGTGAGCAAGTCGACCTCCCGTAGCAGCAAGGCCGGTCTCCAGTTCCCCGTCGGCCGTATCGCCCGATTTCTCAAGGCCGACAAGTACGCCGAGCGCGTCGGTGCCGGCGATTCAGGTCTGGCGCCTGGCGGCCGGGAGAACTGGTGAAGGAAGCATTGCCGGGAGCTCGCCAATCGCCGTCAATGGCGCTGCAAACGGCGCCGAAGCTCCTCCGCTCTGGCTACGACGCCGGAGATGAGGAAGTAGCTGCTGCCACGCTCGAGCTCGGAATCTGGCGAGGCGATGGCGATCCAGCAGACATCGACGCCGTGGACGGAATGCTTGACCACCGCAATGAAGATGAAGAGGTGTCGGAGGCGGAGTGGAGGAGGATGAGGAAAGGGAGGCGGATTGGGCGGAGAAGTTAAGGATGAAGGTGCGACGATGATGACAAGGGCAGAGGTCTGCAAATCTATCAATGGCGGGGGAAGCGGCGGAAGAAGAAACGCCATGGGTTAAAAAGGAAGCGCGTGAGAGGGTTTTTATGTTTTATTTTTGTATTTTTTTAATTCGATTTTTTAGCCAATTAGGATGCTTCTTTCCTTCTCACCGGTATGAGGTATTCTCACTTGAACCCTACCCTATATATATATATATTATAAAAAAAATTGGATACTTACCATTTACCAACTCAAGTGGGAAGGAGCAGGGCACGCTCGGAAAAAAAAAAGGAATGAAAACGTTGCGTTGCAAATTAAAAAAAGAACGATGAACAATTCAACTGATTTTCGTTCCAAACAGTACAACTTGTAAAGATGTTGATTTTCGGCCACGCTCCATGTCGAATCTGGAAAAACCTTCAACATCAAAGTTGTAGATCTCTTCGTCCCCGTTTCAACAAAGTATGACACGCCTCAATCCGATAAATATTGAATCCGTACGACCCATTTTACAGAGACGTCGAAAAACTGTCAAAATTCTTATCGAGAGTCTAAAACGTCATTAACCAAGCTTGCACCTTTGGACCTTCTCCCATGATGGAGCCTTCCTCTTCCTCTTGAGGATGACATCATTCTCATGAGCTCGAATCATAGGTCCATCCCCAAGTATAATATGTGTGTCCGGAGGTGTCGTGGATGGTGTCTTGGATGGTCCCGCATCAATCTCCCTTTCTTGAAAAGGATTCGTCCTCGAATCCAAGGTCGCATATGATTCCGCAAATGCATCCACACGAGCTCCTGGATTGAATACCTTATGTCCATGGAAACTCATCTCAAGACCGATTGTTGTAGGGATTGACCACTCCTTGATGGTTATTGTCTTAGCTTCATCTACAAAATCAAGAAAAGAAACTTTATGAGTGCATAATTCAGATTTCATATTAATGTCATGATGTCCTAATTGAATATGAATTTGAGCTTAGTCATTAATCCCTAAATTTCCATCCAATGCTAGCAAGTTTTCTTCCTTTTTCAAGGCTGAATTTTCAATTAATTCAAGGCTAGCAATAATAGAAGAATTTGCACCATCAATGATCATATTAGAAACATTGCCTTTGTCTAAGCATTTACTATGACATAAATCTTCTCTTTGATCATCACAAGGTGTAGGAACATTTAAATCAATCAAAGAATCATCATGCTCATATTCAATGCAATCATTATTATAACGGGCAAGTAAATTAATATCTTGATCATTATGAACATGCTCATCATGTTTATCACTAGAATTTTCAGATTCATTTTTGTCTAGGTGGTTAGTCACGAGAGACTTCTTATTTGGGCAATCCTTCATAACATGTCCACTACCTTGACATATAAAGCAAGGAATGTACATAGGTTCAAGAGTAGAACACTACTAGAAATTTGCTATTTAACATCGGTTAATAGCCGATGTCTTTAAAAAAAAAATCGATGTCTATGTGGGGGATGTAAAAAGTCAAAAGTTTTTCACATCGGCCAGAACCCAATGTCTTTGTATGTTATAACATCGATTATATTTTATAATCGATGTTATAGGACAACAAAGACATCGGATTTAAAAATATAAACGATGTTATAATATATAAAGACATCGGGTTCTGGCCGATGTGAAAAACTTTTGACTTTTTACATCCCCCACATAGAGTCATAGACATCGATTTTGTTTTTTGAAAGACATCGGCTATTACCCGATGTTAAATGACATATTTGTAGTTTTTTTTTGTTATCGTAGCCTATGCGGGATTTGAACCCACATCTTTGTGTTTGCACGCAACGCTCTACCATTTGAGCTAATAGGCTTTAAATAAGATAGAATATTCTTACATAATAGCAAAAAGAGCATATGAAACTTAAGGGACATTTATTAAACCTTATGAGTAATAGGAAAATGAAATTATAAGAATACATCCAAGTAAAGGATACACAAGAACTTTGCTATGACAACATACTAACTTAAGAAGCATTAATCACTGTTTGTTTAGATTGCCTTACTAAAGGACTTATTGCGTTTTTTCTACCTGAACATTCACCCTAAAAGCCAAATAACAAAAAAAAAATCAAAGCCGAGGAGATGATCCTTGGAGAGCATCATAGTTCAATTTAAAAGCATTATCCCCTCAATTACACTTCTGAAAGTTCCAAGGAAGAAGAAAAGAAAACTTGCCATTTGCACATATATGAATTTCCTGTTCTTGTCAGCCAAGAGGGCAGGAACTATAGAGTCCAATATGTTCTCCACACACGCTGCCTGCCATAATCAAATCACACACAAAACAAAAGGAAAACAAATTCAAACAAAGATGGAATGAAACGAAATTACAAGAGAAATTCATGGAGTGAAATGAACCTGGATTCCGCTACTGTTGTTGGTCCTTTCTTGAAATAACCTGTAAGGGCTGGTGGACTGGACAAGTTGGAAGCTGGACTAGCAGAAATGACATATGGGAAAGTGGTAAGAACATTGAAGGCCTATAAAGATCAATCACTCGAAAGTTACAAGAACACACGAATGCAATTCATGATCGCCGAAAAACCTAAATAATAGTAAGAACTTTGAACACACCAGGCTATTTTAAAACTCAACACATAATCTGATTTCAAAGTACTCAAAGTACTCAAGAAGACGATAGAAGAGCCCGTGAGTACACCCTTAAATCCATAAGGCAAGTACCTAAACAACATAAAATACCGAAATTGAATTGATAAGAGGAAGAAAAATATTGAAACTAAAGCAGCATGAGGTGCTACTTACCCACTAGAAATCTGGTATCCTGGGCAGCCAGTCTGAAAGGCAAGATATCCGCTAGACGATGATGAAAATCATGCAACAGACATTCAACGAAGTAATAAATGCTTGAACTAATGTACTCTGTAACATGAGAATTTACTGAGAATTTAGCAAGCATTGCTTTTACAGCGGAAGATGAAAACGAGAACATGAAGAAATTCTCTGAAATTAGACAAGGATCATGACACCATTCAGCTGTCCTCCTATAACCCAAAAAGGATAAGAAAATAACTCCCATGAAACAAAAAGTCAAGCTTTTTTCTTGAAAATATTTGTTACAACTAGTGATATCCTTAAACCAGATTCTGGCTCCTAGCCTATTACTGAATGTCTAAAACAGAAACACTTCCGAAAAAACCTCTGACATGGATACAATGGCTGAAGGGGCTGCAAGATGTACCTGGCCGACACATACTTCCGCAGACTAGAGGTAAGCTCATTCCAAATAAGATATCATTACCATGAACAACATATACTGTAAAATGTCACCAAAGTTCCCTTTCCATCCCATTTACAGCATCAGATAATAGCCCAGTAAAATCTTAACCTGAAAATTGCATCAAAGTACAATATTAAAATGAGGTTCATATACTTTATATACTAAAGTAAGTTCAACCTTACTAAAGCAAGTTGACTAAAGTGAGGTCGGTGGGCAACATTCAAGGCGGAATGAACTTTATGGCAAAAGCCCATAAACTTTTCTGTTTACTAGGCCAAACAACCCATCTCTTAGATCTAAAAACACGTCTTCCTGATAGACTTGACGGTAAAAATATTCTTACCTCATCCTGGCGTCTACGTTCTTCAAAATCAAAGGGTCTTAGAATAATAGCAACTACTAATCCATTGGCACATCTTATTCTTTCCAGGATATCAATAGCTGTAGTATGATCATCATCATAGCCTGCACTGGCAACCTAGAACAGGAAAAAGGCTTATTAGAAAGCAATGTAACAAAAGAAGTAGCAAGACATGAAGAATATGAAACGGCATAACCAGTACCCACATGTACAATGTACGTATGAAGAATATGAAACAAGTGTAAAAGTAGATTTCAGGGACTTACGCACAGACAACAGCAACTTGCTCAAAATCAAATCCATATTCAAACATTAATTAACAGCAACTTGCTCAAAATCATAAGTGATGTGTTTTTTAGTAGAAATATAAGAAAAAGATTAAGGTTAAGGTCTTATTCCTTTTTCTCAAGATCATATGAAATATAAGAAAAAGATTAAGGTTGTATTCCTTTCTTCTTTGATGTATTTGTTTATGTATTTGACTTTGCTATTTTGCTATTACGTTAAAACCACAAATTCACCACTTCAATCAAATTGTAAACAGATATACAGATGATATTATTTTTTAAAAATAAGACATTATCTTAGTAGCATATTATCAATAATAATCAATACCCAATACTATGGTAAGAACTATACGATGTTAGATAATAAATATTTCTCCCTTTTCTGTGTTTTTTTTTAAAGATTTGAGGTTTTCATTTGACAAAAAAAAAATACATTCGATAATGACACATCCTGCATCATATATACCAGTTGGGTGGAATTGGACAAATTCAAGATCCTACAAGAAAAAAGTAAGGATAATGATTAATGACATATAACATTGCTATCTCATGCAACCAGACAACCAATTAAGTTTCATTGTATCAGTAAAAATGCACAGAACCTGAAGTGGAAGGCCAGCTCGTGCAACCATAGCATTGCCATCTCCAGTATATGTATGAGCTGAAGTTGCAGAAAAATAAGCCCGGCCATATCCCTGGAACATTTCAGAAGGAAATAAAATTACAATTTGAGAATAGGAGGGGAAGTGACAGACGTTAAGAGGATAACTGTCAAGAACATAAAAATGAATGAATACCCTAGTGGCCAGATAGTTGATGCAGAATGGAAACGATGTATTGTCCCATCCTCCAGGTTCAATGCAATCACTCCTTGGCATGTGCCTATTTGTGAATTGAATATTTAAGTAACCTCAGATCTCCAGTTGAACAAATATATGTTAGTATTTAAATGTATTTAAGCTTTGTGTCATTACGTCATTAGTAAACATAGAAATATACATCATTATTAACCCAGAAATAATGTTTCAAAGAGATGACATTAAGATGATCCCTCAAAGCATTAGTTACAGATCTTTATTCTTATATCTCCTATACTGTAGACCCTTTTTTATAGTCATTATTATCTAGCCAATCTCCAAAGTCTAAGCATTAGTTACAAATTAAAACGAGGGAGAGGGAAACAATAACTTGCACTTACCTGTGGTAAAACCAGTTTCTGACATAAGAATAACACCTCAAAAAAGGACATGCACCAACACAAACATTCCAATTTGCAGGTACATGATTTTACCACTCGCCGGAGAGGCAAGTTCTAGGTTATGTTAGGAAATCAATCATAAATTGAAACTACTAAACCCTAAAATCTACCTAATTATACTCAGTAAGGACAAACTAATTCAAATCATATTGGTTGAGTACAAACTCTAAGAATAAAAACCTGATACTAACATAGAAATCATTTGTATGGTCATAAGAAATCCATTGCACACATATCTTAACCAACTCAAATCTGAATCAACTCCCAACCATTCCAAACTCACAAAATCAATATCCCAAAACTCAAAACCAAGCAATTAATACAGATTGTTTAAGATAAATGAACAAGAATTAAGATTAGGAGATGAAGCCCCAAATAGGGTTAGAGCTTGTGCTCAGATCCATAAATTCGAATTAGAGTTACCAAGCCACAAAATCAATGAGCAGAGAAAGGCGAATAAGGTGTTCAGATCCATAAACTAGGGTTAGGGTGTGTGCTCAGATCCATACTTCCACTCAAATTTATCATTTAAGAACTGAGAACCCTAACCTAGTTTAAACCCTAAATCAATAATACAAATCAATTTCATCCAAAAAGGAGTAAAACCATAGAATAAGGTGTTCACCTTCTTAGGCGGCAAATTCGCAGTAGGCTAAGGAGACTTGTCACGGTTGTGCTTGCAGCTTGTCGACAGACACTCTTGGCCTTGATTGGCTAGGAATCGGTGAATCGAGATGGTCGTGAGGACACAGAGAGATCGAGAAGAGGGCAAACGTCATGGGAGGCAGGATGGGGCTGAGCTCTTCATCTTTGGTCGATTGTAAAAGATGAGGGGAGAAGCGACAAAACCAGGTGAGATAGAGAGATTAGCATTCGAGGTCGAAGGAAGACACAGAAGATATCTAGGATCTGGCATCGAGAATGAAGAGGTTTCGCTGCTGAGAGATGGGAACGAGAGACAAGAAGCAGGATTTCGCCGGAGAGCAAACATCCCCACCGGAGACACCCTCAATTCGAAAACCGGCGAGATTGGAGGAGGAAGGGGTTGGGGGTGAACAGGGAGAAGGAGGAGGAAGCGGGATTCCGCTGTCGTGGGGAGGCTCAGGCAAGTTTGGAAGAGGGAATGAAGTGGGAATGGAAGAGCAATGAAAAGGGTTTCTTTTTTCTTAAAATTTTTTCAAGTGTTGAATTATTTCGCGTGTATTTCATATGGGCGGGATTTGTCCCGCTTATTTTTTTTTTCCAAAAACGTATTTTTAACATCGGTCAAAGAATAGTGTGGTGTCTGTATTATTTTCAACATCATAAATTTATAAACCGATGTCAAAAACCTGTTTTACATGGCAGGTTTTTCTGACCGATGTTAATGTACCGATGTTAAATAACAAATTTCTAGTAGTGGAAGAGTTAGGATTACTCCCTTTAGGGCCAGTAGATACCCTAGACGATTCATATCCGTTCCAAGGCGCTTTGCCTTTGTCGATGGGCTCCTGAGGCATTCGGCCTTCACTCCTCCCTTGGGGTTGGCTTGCTCTCTCCCTTGAGCCGCCGTCAAACCTCCTTTGGGGCTGCTGCACATGGCCCTGGTGCCACCTTTGGGGTTGCCCACTCGACATTCTACCACCTTGGCTCCTGTATCTAGCATTCCTTTCCACTTTCATAGGTAAATGTAAAAGTTCAGTAGGCGTAGAATAAGGAAAGTAATTAATTTCATGAGCTAAGGCGGGGTGCAATATTCTAAGAAACCTAGCATTAGTATCTTCATCGAGTTCAACTACATTAGCTCTAGCCATGGTTTCTTGCATTGCATAAAAGGTTTCCTCAACAGTTTTGCTACATTGCTTAAGATTTTCTAATCGTTGTCTAAGCTCGCTAGCATAATGTGGAGGAGCAAATCTACTTCTGATAAGTGCTTTTAATTGAATCCAAGAAGCAACAGGTGCATCAAGGTTTCTTCTTCTTTCCTTTACTAGATTATCCCACCAGATTAAAGCAAAACTTTGAAATTCTAGGGAAGCTAGTTGCACCTTTTTATGTTCAGAGAAGTTATGACAAATCCATATTCGATCCATTTTAGTTTCCCAATCAATATATGCATCTGGATCGGTGGTACCATAAAATTGAGGGATCTTTACCTTTACCTTACCTATGCCATCATGCGCAGGCTCTCTAGATGCTCGATAGTGGTATCGACCTTCTCTATCATTTCGTCTAGGACATTGCTCCCAATAATCATCCTCTTGGAAGTCGTCGTCGTCCTCTGAGAAGTAGTACTCTTCTTGTTGCCATCGTCCTTTACCTCGTACCTGCATATTAGCCATCACAAAACAACAAACAAAGAAATATGTAAAGGTTAGAGAAATATAAACAACCTCGCAAGTGTTTCGCTCACACTCCCTCTCTAATTGGTATGTCACGCTTGTTGGGGCAATCCGTCTTGGGCAAATCAACACTCAAGCAAAAACCTAACAATCAAAGTATATATGTGAGAGTATGAATAAGAAACAACACAAACAGATCTCACAAAGGGCTGTAGAGAACTCGATATAAGCAAAATCAGTACTCGATACTATCAACAGGGCACTCGATCAGCGAAAACACGTGCTAGACAATAGCAATAGGTACTCGACACAACACAATTGAGCAATCAGCAAGGGATGCAGTACTCGACACACACAAGAAAGCACTCGACAGGGGTCAAGAGCTCTTCTACACAGCAGCAACAACTCGACAGTAGCAAGAGAAGTGCTTGACAATGAGAACTCGACTAGAGTACTCGACCAAACTGAAAAAGAACTCGATCCAGCAAGGATCAACTCGATAGACAGCAAGAAGCACTCGAAATTAGAAGAGAAGTGCTCGACAATAAGAGTACTCAACAAACAGTGCTCGACAAACTGAAAAGAGAAAAGAAAAACAAGGAAAGTAAGGAAATTTACCTCTTTTGATTGAATACCTTAAGTTAGGATGTTGTAATTGCAAAGTAGGGTTTCAAGTTTTGTGGTTTGTGTTTGGGAGGTAATGTATGTGATCTAGGGCTGTAGGACTTCACCAAGACGATCCCTTAAAGCTTTCTTGCACTAGATCAATTCAAACAACCTTTTTTTTTTACTTACTTTTTCCCCTAGGTGAATTTTATCCTATTTTCGAACTGATTTCTCTCTTTGTTTTTTTTTTAATCTAATGCAAGAACTTACAGTAATAACAAAGGGGAAAACGAAAATAAAAAAGTAATGGTGAAAGAAATAAAATTCAGCCCTAAAGAAATAAATATAGATAAGGGTTTGGTTATCTTTGGTAAGTAGATATATCTATGCCTTTTTATGATATATGATAGATAATATGGAATTAATCTACCACAAAAATCTGATTTTTAATAAGGCAAATAGATAAATGGAAATAGATAAAAGATAGATCAAAAGATCCAAAGATAGAACAAACTAGGGTTTGTGTGTGAGGTATGATAGAATCGGCCAAGCATCAACTTATGGGGACACAAAGGCTGTGCCGTCGTCTAGGGTGATGCACAAGGGTGCTTACGGCTTGGTCGACTCCACTGGTCTCGGCTAGGCTATGTGTTTGGGCTAAGCAACCACAACAATCACAAACAAACAAGGTTAGTGCAATAATCAATTCAAGAATGCAAGAAGTAAAGACCAAAGCAAGAAAAGGACTCTTTGTTGTGGTTTTTGTGTTTATGAAAAAGAAAAGACTCAATCTTGTTGTCGGAAACCTAAGCTCTGATACCAATTTGATACGGGGTTAGCCGTAGGTTGTTCCGATCTTCGACAACAAGCAAGAATTAAACAAGAAACAAAGACGCAGCAATGAAAGACTCAAAGAAACTCAAGAATCTCGACAAGAATTGCCAAGATTCGACCAAGACTTGCAAGAACGCAGCAAGACTCAAACAAGACTCGAAAAACAGTAGCAAGACTCGAAATTGACATTTGCAAAGACCGATAAGGACTGAGTCGATCTATATAGAACAAGATAGAGACCCCAGGCTTCCGTAGAAGGTAGGAACCAATATCAATGACTATATAACCCGCATCTGCATTCCTACACAACCAAGCGGACAACTTGGAGGCACAAGGAGGGGGCTCGTGGATACTAGGATCACCAAGTCTTGCGAAGTTGATGAACACAAAGCAAACCAAGCTAGATCAATACCAATATTTGCAATTGAAGAGCACAACTCTATTCAATCGACAACCACTCATTGTGTTTCACACAATTTGAGAAGAACTAAATTCTATTCATTGAAATCCTCTTGAATTCAATGGAAGATAATCGGCATATATAGCCTTACAAGGGCTGCTGAGCCGATTTTAATAAAAGAAATAATAAAACTAATAACTTGAGAAATTAATAAAATAACATCTAAAGTTTCCTAAAATAACTTAAGTAAAATTAATACTAAAAATAGTAATGTAAGCAACTGATTTTCGTTCCAAACAGTACAGCTTGCAAAGATGTTGATTTTAGGCCAAGCTCCATGTCGAATCTGGAAAAACCTTCAACATCAAAGTTGTAGATCTCTTCGTCCTCGTTCCAACAAGGTATGGCACGCGTCAATCCGATAAATATTGAATCCATACGACCCATTTTACAGAGACGTCAAAAAGCTATCAAAATTCTGAATGAGAGTCTAAAACGTCATTAACCAAGCTTGCACCTTTGGACCTTCTCCCATTGAGGAGCCTTCTTCTTCCTCTTGAGGATGACATCATTCTCATGAGCTCGAATCATAGGTCCATCCCCAAATATAATATGTGTGTTCGGAGGTGTCGTGGATGGTGTCTTGGATGGTCCCGCATCAGTTTCATTATGGGCTTTATTCTGCTCCACTTTGATCTTAGTATATTAGTCACTCGTTCGTAGGGTTTGTCATCCGAGATTTTTACAGATCTTTGGTAGCTTTCAATGCGACTTTTTCTTGCTTTTAATGTCAGAAGCACTTGCGCTCCATTTCAATATTGTCACGACTAGGGAGTTTGGCCTCCGACGCATTAAGATCGAGGGTGACATCTTTATAATCATCAATTCCATATATCACCGGTAAGTGGAAATGGGCGTTGGAGATTGAGATGATCATCACGGACGTCATGCACCTACTCCGACTCTAAAGTAGTCTACTTGCAAGTACATCTTTCGCGAAGTCAACCTTGTGGAAGGCAAGGTGGCTCAACTTTGACTTACTTTGGATCACGATGCACTCATATTTCACCCATAACTCATTTCCCTTGTTCGGAAAGATAATATTGGTGGTGAGTCAGTAGGGTTGGGTGCGGGCCATGACGGAAGTTGTCTCAACTCTCAAACTCCCTCTAGCTTTTCTCGCAAAAAAAAAAACCTAAACCCTGTCATAGGGTCACCATATGAGAGAAGAGTTCTCAAGCGCTCTCGAGTTTTCTCTCTCTCAAACTCTAACAGTCCAACTCCCTCTCTCTAGCATCACTTTCTATCTAAGTTAATTAGGCTCCCATTCTTTTGAATCACGAGCAAAGGCGGTCACCAACTCAATTAAAACGTTGCACTTCAAGCTATAAGGGGAGAGACTACGGTAGTGATGGTAATTTCACCCGCACCCGACTCGAACTCGAATCACCCGACCCGAAAAAACTGGGAGAAGATCCCAAAAAAGCGGGTGAAACGTGGATGATGGGTGGATGAGTGATGGGTCGGGTTGGATGAGAGTGGTTATTTTTTTCACCAGCACCCGACCCACAAACACCAATTGTTCTCATCAACCGTTTCAATATGAGTTTTCTCCTTAAAAAACGATGTGAATGGTGTAGGTAATAGATCACCTACGGGTGAATCCCACCCCTATACTTTAGTCACTAATACGTTAACTTACCCAGATTAAGGTCAAAGTGAGTACTTATCTCAATTTTAGATTTTACACACATACATATAAAAGTAAATCGGTAACTGAACACCACGCTATGCTACATGAGATTAGGGCAATTTCCTACATTTCTTGCTCTAGAAGTCATTCCATTATGCTCTAAGAAACAACAAAGAGTACAATAAGTCTACTGAAATTGAGATACAATTCGAGATTGAATGAAGATCCAATTTGAGATTGAATGAAGCTATGGATAACAATGCAAGAACACAATAAATAAGGTAAAGTAACCCTTGATCTTCTTCTTCCTTTTCCTCTCTTCTTTAGACTTCATCTCCCTTAACGGTCTTAAGTTCTTGCTCCCTGAGATCGCTCACCCTCGAGCTTTCTCTCTAACTAAAACTCTCTTAGAACATGAGACATCCACCATTGAAGATCTCTCAAGCTCTCAAACTCCCTCTAGTTTTATCCTATCATACCCCTGTTAGGGGAAGTCTTGTTGGGTCCGATCAGAAAGCCCAACATATAAGCCAGACTGGGGCACCATCCCAAAACCAATTGACATTAGGTGGAGTAGCCCATCCACTTATATGTTGAGTTCAGAATTACCCCACTTCCGATGTGGGATTCATAAATGTCCCAACAAATCTCCCTCTCACCTGTGAATCCATCACAAGTCGAGCATGGTTGGAATTGAGACCTCCACGCAACGGGTTCGACTAACCCGTCATCGATACAGATGTGGAGTCCATCTCAATCATCGGTGTAACTGGCCCACCCACCGAACCCGGCTCTGATACCAGTTTGTTGGGGGAAGTCTTGTTGGGACCGACTAGAAAGCCCAACATATAAGCCGGACTGGGGCACCATTCAAAAACCAATTGGCATTAGGTGGAGTAGCCCATCCACTTATATGTTAGGTTCAGAATCTTCCCACTTCCGATGTGGGATTCACAAGTGTCCCAACAAATCCCTCTCTCACTTTTGAATCCATCACAAGTCTAGCCCGGTTGGAATTGAGACCTCCACGCAACGGGTTCGACAAACCCGTCATCGATACAGATGTGGAGTCCATCTCAATCACCGGTGCAACCGGCCCACCTGCCAAACCCGGCTCTGATACCAGTTTGTTAGGGGAAGTCTTGTTGGGTCCGACCAGAAAGCCCAACATATAAGTGGATGAGCTACTCCACCTAATGCCAATTGGTTTTGGGATGGTGCCCCAGTCTAGCTTATATGTTGGGCTTTCTGGTCGGACCCAACAAGACTTCCTCTAACAAATTGGTATCAACTGGCCCGACTAGAAAGCCCAACATATAATTCGGACTAGGGCACCATCACAAAACCAATTGGCATTAGGTGGAGTAGCCCATCCACTTATATGTTGGGTTCAGAATCACCCCACTTCCGATGTGGGATTCACCAATGTCCCAACAAATGTCCCAACAAGTTGCCAAAATAGGAAATAAACAAGGGTTCAACACTTGAATAATTCGGCTCCAATATGTGCCTAAGATGGTTCGAGAATCTTTATCCCAATGCACATGTATGTCTTCAATGTAGGCTCAGGGAGTTGAACCGTGCTAGAGAATAAGGCATGACTCACAAACATGAATGAGTCGCGTTGAAGCTTCTTACCTCGGGCTCGAGTCATTAGTCCGTCTCCTAAGATGATTGGCATGTCGGGAGGTGTAGAAGATGGTCCCGCATCAACCTCCCCTTCTTGGAAAGGATTCGACCACGAATCCAAGTCCTCGTCCACGGATAAGTATGGAATAAGATCCGCGACGTTGAAGGTAGCACTCACGCCATATGTTCCAGGAAGCTCCAGCTTGTAGGCATTGTCACCCACCTTTTGTAGAACCTTGAAAGGTCCATCTCCTCGTGGTGCAAACTTGCTCTTCCTCTCATTGGGAAACCTCTCCTTCCTCAGGTGCACCCACACTAGATCCCCAGGCTGGAACGTCACCAATCTGCGCCCCTTGTTGGCCTTACTGGCGTTGTACTCAGCCTTTCGCATAAGCTGTTGACGCGTCCGTTCATGTAGCTCATTGACGAACTCAACATGCTTACCTGCATCAAATGACTCATTCTCTCTCATAGGATATAGAGTAAGATCAAAAGGGGTTAGTGGATTAACATCATATACACATTCAAAGGGAGTGATTTTAGTTGAGGAATGCATGGTTCTATTGTAAGCAAACTCCACATGAGGTAAGGCTTCTTCCCAAAGCTTCAAATTCTTTCTTAATATGGTTCTAAGGATGGTGGTTAAGGTTCTATTGGTCACCTCAGTTTGGCCATCAATTTGTGGGTGACTAGAGGTAGAGAATAACAATCTAGTTCCCAATTTGTTCCACAAAGTTCGCCAAAAATGACTCAAGAACTTAACATCCCTATCACTCACTATGGTTTTTGGCACTCCATGCAACCTAACTACCTCTCTAAAGAATAAATTAGCAACATTTGTAGCATCATCAGTTTTATGGCATGCAATAAAATGAGGCATCTTAGAAAATCTATCAACCACCACAAATATAGAATCCCTCTCCTTCTTAGTTCTAGGCAATCCCACAATAAAGTCCATAGAAATATCTTCCCAATGGGCTGAGGGTATAGGGAGCGGTGTGTACAATCCATGGGGCGTGAGCTTAGACTTGACCTTTAGGCAATCAATACATCGCTTAAGGCCATGTTCTACATCCCTAAGCATATGTGGCCAAAAGAAGTGTGATTTAAGTGTGTGGTAAGTCTTATCTCTCCCAAAATGACCCATTAAACTTCCACTATGGGCTTCATTAACCAATAATAAACGAAGAGAACACCTAGGTATACACACTTGGTCTTGCCTAAACAAGAATCCATCAAAGATATAAAATTGGTCGGTAGGACCCTTATCTAGGCACTTTCGAAAAAACTTCCCCAAAATCAGCATCATTAGCATACAATTTCTTAATGTATACAAAGCCTAAGACTCTAGAATCCAAAGTGGTCAAAAGGACATGTCTCCTAGATAAAGCATCAGCAACCACATTGTCTTTTCCTTTCTTATACTTTATAACATAAGAAAATGTTTCTATGAATTCCATTCATCTACCATGTCTCCTATCAAGTTTATCTGGGCTCTTAAAATGTTTTAAGGATTCATGATCAGTCCTAAGGATAAACTCTCTAGGCCAAAGGTAATGGGACCATGTCTTAAGGATTCTAAACAATGCATATAATTCCTTGTCATAAGTAGAGTAATTAAGACATGCACCTTTCAACTTTTCAAAAAAGAAGGCTATATGCTTACCTTCTTACATGAGAACTCCTCCAATCCCAACTCCGCTAGCATCACATATTCAACATCGAAAGGCCGAGTGAAGTCAGGCAGAGCCAGCAATGGGGATTGCGTGAGCTTCTCTTGAACTGTCGGAATGCATCCTCCTGAGTTGAACCCCACTTGAACTCACACCGCTTCTTTGTAAGCTCAGTGAGAGGGGTTGCGATGGAGCTGAAGTCACGCACAAATCGTCTGTAGAAGCTCACCAATCCCTGGAAGCTGCGCACAAGGCTAATGGTAGTCGGCGTCGGCCACTCCTGTATAGACTTGATCTTCGCCTCATCGACAGGCAGTCCATTGGAGCTCACTACAAAACCCAGAAAAGACACTTGATTATTACATAATTCACATTTCTTAAGATTGGCATACAAGTGTTCTAATCGAAGTGTAGAAAGTACTTTCCTTAAATGTGCTTCATGTCCCTTAGGTGATTTACTATAGATAAGAATGTCATCAAAATATACAACAACAAATTTACCTATGAAATTTCTAAGCACATGATTCATTAATCTCATGAAAGTGCTAGGAGCGTTAGTCAAGCCAAAAGGCATAACCAACCATTCATAGAGTCCAAATTTCGTTTTAAAGACTGTTTTCCATTCATCGCCTTCCTTCATCCTAATCTGATGGTAACCGCTTTTTAAATCAATTTTAGAGAAGATAGAAGAACCATGCAACTCATCTAACAAGCCATCTAAGCGGGGTATAGGATTGCGATATTTTACAGTTATGTTGTTAATGGCCCTACAATCTACACACATTCTCCAAAAACCATCTTTCTTAGGGACTAACAACACAGGCACAACACATGGACTCAAACTTTCCCTAATGTATCCCTTGTCCAACAGTTCCTGGACTTGGGATTGAACCTGTTGGGTTTCAGTGGGATTCATTCTATAAGCAGGCCTAATAGGCAAGTAAGCCCCTGGAATGAGATCAATTTGATGCTCAATCCCTCTAACAGGGGGAAGACCTGTTGGTATGTCCTCGGGGAATACATCCTTATACTATTCAATAAGAGATAGGATGTGAGGAGGGAGGGTAGCTCGAAGCTCATCACTCAACATGTTCAACCCTTTGCATAGGAGCATGAGGGTTGTTGCCCCATCCGCAAACTCGTCTAAAAATGTACTCTTGGAAGCCAAGAATACTTCTCTAGGCCAAGTAGGGGTAGACACATGGCTCAACTGAGCCTCCTTAGCTAACTCACCTTTACTTACCTTTCGCTTCTTAATCTCATCAGCCACCTGTGTTGGCGTCATAGGCTTGAAAACCACATTCTTGGCCTGAAAAGTAAAGGAATATCTGTTAGTAAAGCCATCATGCAAGACCTTATGATCAAATTGCCAAGAACGACCTAATAATATATGACAGGCTTGCATAGGTACTATATCACATAGCACATCATCTTCATAATGTCCTAATTTGATATGCACTTTAACTTGCCTATTCACTTTCAAATTACCACAGTCATTCATCCAATGCAATCTATAAGGCCTAGGATGTTGAATAGTAGGAAGTTATAATTTATCAATCATTTCCTCACTAGCTAAGTTACAACAACTTCCCCCATCAATGATCACATTAACCACCTTACCCTTAACTAAGCATCTAGTATGAAATAGATTCTCACGTTGATTGTCATCACATGGTGCAAGAATAACACTTAAGACTCTCCTAACAATCAATGATTCTCCATGTTCATAATCAATGTCATCATCATCTTCATCATAAGTAAGCAGGTGAAGGTTTTGATCGTTATCATTAACATGCTCTTCATTTTCATCACAAGAATTGTCAGATACATATTCACCTAAGTGATTAATCATGATAGTTTTCTTATTGGGACAATCCTTCATAACATGACCTCTACCCTGACATTTAAAGCACACAATGTCCCTAGATTTAGTAGTAGAGGGGTTAGGATTACTCCCTTTGGGGCCAGTAGATACCCCAGACGAATCTCGTTCAGTCCAAGACGCCTTACCCTTGTCGAGGGCCGGTTGGGTAGCTCGGCCATCTCCTCGGCCTTGGGATTGGTTTAGCCGAGAGGTGTAGCCTCACTCAGGCCGCCCATGGTGCTGTTGTGGCCGGCTTTGACGCCATGGTTGGGGCTTCCCACTCGTCATCCTTCCGCCTTGGTTCCTGTATCTAGCTCCACATTCAACTTTAATAGCCAAATGTAACAATTCAGTAGGAGTAGAGTAAGGAAAGTAATCAATGTCATGAGCTAAGGCGGGATGCAAAATCCTAAGAAACCTAGCATTTGTATCTTCATATGGTTCTACGACATTAGCCTTAGCATGGTTTCTTGCATAAGATTAAAGGTTTCCTCAACAGATTTATTACATTGTTTAAGGTTTTCTAAGCGTTGTCTAAGCTCTCTAGCACAGTGTTGAGGGACAAACCTACTTCTCATTAAAGTTTTCAATTGGATCCAATAAGCGATAGGCGCATCATGGTCTCTTCTTCTTTCCTTATTCAAATTATCCCACCAAATTAGAGAAAACCCTTGAAATTCTAAAGAAGCCAATTGCACCTTTTCATGTTCATAAAAATTATGGCAATTCCAGATTTGATCCATTTTTGTTTCCCAGTCAATATATGCATCTGGATCTGTTTTACAATCAAAGTGAGGAATCTTTACCTTGACCTTACCCATGTCGTCCTGATCAGGATCTCTAGGCTCACGGTATTGGTATCAACCTCCTCTATCGTTCCGCCTCGGGCGTTGCTCCCAATAGTCCTCTTCTTGGAAGTCATCGTCACACTCCGAGTAGTAGAACTCCTCCTGGAAGCCACAACCTCTTCCTCTTCCCCGTCCTTGCCCCTGCGCATTAACAAATCCGTTATTTCTACCATATCTCTCCCCTCGTGGAGAGTTGTTCTCTTCAAATAAAGGATTATTCAAATTAGGGTTAGGAGGAGGGTTAGGATTTCGGACTTCCCTTTCATCATTAGGCGCATCATCACGCCTTTGATTACCTTGACCACCAAGGTTATTAGAACCCGTTGGTCAAGCCTCCAATGCCGTCAGCTTATCCATCATTGTCGCCAAAGTAGTGTTAAGAGTGGTCATGGTGTTGTTGAACACCTCGGCTGACACAAATGCGCTGGAGTTGTCGCCATTGTTGCCATTGTCGGCATTGTTCGCGTCGTTAACCTGTTGAGACATTGCAAATAAAGACAAACACGAAACTATGTCAAGATTAGCAAAATAGAAACAATCTCACAAGTGTTTCGCTCACACTCTTCTCTCTAATTGGTATGACAAGCTTGTTGGGGCAATCCGCCTTAGGCAAATCAACACTCAAGCAAGAACTTAACAATGCAAGGCAAGAGAACAAGAGAAAGAACAAGAAACAAACAACCGAAAATCTCAACAGACAGAAAGTATCGATTCGAAACCAAAGGTATCGACTCGGTATGTGGAGGTTCCGACTCGGTATGACGACTCTGCACAAAGAGGTCGATATCGACAATACGGACTCGATACCGACTCAAGGAAAATCCCACAAAAGCAAACTATCGAGTCGAAAGTAAGGGGTATCGACTCGGTAGGTGATAGTATCGACTCGGTATGTGGGTGAATAAGGTAGGGGAGCACTCGAAAGAAGAACAATCAACTCGACACGGCAAGGAAGACACTCGATAGTGACTCAAGGTAGTCGATATTGGCAACAAGTACTCGACACACACAAAACAACTCGACAAAATAGAAGAAAATAAGGAAAGAAAAAGAAAACTCGGACTTTTACCTCTTTTTGATTCAAACCCTTAGCAAGGATGTTGTAGTTGCAAGGTAGGGCTTGTGCTTGGGAGGTATGTGCTTAAGGCTTTTCGAGTAGGGCTATGAAATTTCACCAAAATTGGTCCTTGAAGCTTCTTGCACTGGACTCGACAATCCCCCCCCCCCCCCCACCCCTTTTTGAAGCTACTTTTGCCCTTAGTGAATTTTATCCTCCTAGGTCAAAGCTTTGAATGTATTATTTTTTTATTATTATTATTTTTTTAATTTTCCGGACTTTTTTTTTTAACCTAATGCAAGAACTAAAAATGAAATAAAAGGACTCTTGAAAATTTAAATTATGGTGAAAGAAAATAAAATTTATAGCCCTAATGGAATATATACAGGTGATGGTTTGGCTAATATGGTAAGTATATCTATATAAGCTCTCTTTATAATCTATGATAGATAATGTGAATAAATCTATCACAAATTTGATAATCAAATAAGGCAAGTATAGATAAAACAATTAGGCTAAGATAGAAAGACACTAGGGTTAGGAAACCTCTTGTGTTTGGCTTGAAGGCTGCCGACTAGGAATCCCTTTCAACCAATGGTGTCGGCTGAACAAGGCACAACTCGACTTCAATATGGCTAATGTGGACACGGCTTATTATGTGTTTAGGCTAAGTGCAACCACAATCATCACAAACAAACAAAGGTTAATGCAATCAAATTCAGAAATTCAAGAAGTAAAAACCAAGAACAAATAAAGACTCTATTTTTGTAGGGTTTTGTGTTTATGAATAATAAAAGACACAATTGATGTCGGAAACCAAAGCTCTGATGCCAATTTGATACGGGGTTAGTCGTAGGATGGCCCGATCTTCGACAATCAATCAAGACTCAACCAGAACGGAAGCAAAAGACTCAAAGACACCAAAGATATACCCGATGTCGACCCGAACTCAAGAACACGCAGCAACTTGACTCGACTAAACTGAACTCGATATCGACTTAACCAAGATGAACAAGACTCGATTCAACAGTAATAATAAAGACACGAAACTGAAAGAACAAGACCGATAGATTGGGTGATTCGAACTAATATAGAACGAGATAAAGACCCCAGGCCTTCTAAGAGGGTAGGAACCAAATATCAACGACTATAAAGCTTGCCTCTACAACCTTACACAACCAAGCGGACAACTTGGAGGCACAAGGAGGGGACTTGTGATTACCAGGATCACCAAGCTCTCGCGAGGTTGATGAACTCAAAGCAAACCAAGCAAGAACAATAACCAATTGTGCAATCGATGAGCAACGCTTCGAATCGATTGACTTTAGAACGCTCAATGTGTTTAACACAAGAACTGTATTTCTCAAAGATGAATAACGTGAATTGTTCTACAATGTGTCGGCCGAATATAAACCCTAACAAATGAGGTTTGGCCGAAAATTAATAATAAAAATATTAACTTAAAGGAATTAATAAAATAACCCTAAAAATTTCCTAAAATAGCTTAAATAGAAAAGTTGCCAAAATAGGAAATAAACAAGGGTTCAACACTTGAATAATTCGGCTCCAACATGTGCCTAAGATGGTTCGAGAATCTTTATCCCAATGCACATGTATGTCTTCAATGTAGGCTCAGGGAGTTGAACCGTGCTCGAGAATAAGGCATGACTCACAAACATGAATGAGTCGCGTTGAAGCTTCTTAGCTCGGGCTCGAGTCATTGGTCCGTCTCCTAAGATGATTGGCGTGTCTGGAGGTGTAGAAGATGGTCCCGCATCAATCACCATATAGGGGAAAAGTTCTCAATAGCTCTCGAGTTTTCGCTCTCTCTCTCTCGAGCTCTAACTCCCTCTCTTTGGCATTGCTTTCTATTGAAGCTAACTAGGCTCCCGTTCTTTTGAATCAAGAGAAAAGGCGGTCACCAACTCTATTAAAATGTTTCACTTCAAGCTACAAGGGGAGAGACTATGGCAGCGATGGTAATTTCACCCGCACCCGACTCGAACCCAAATCACCGACCCTAAAAAATGGTGAAAACCCGAAAAAAAAAAACGGGTGGAATGTGGATGATGGGTGGGTGGGTGATGGGTCGGGTTGGATGTGGGTGATGATTTTTTTCACCCGCACCCAACCCACCACCTGACCCATCAACCATCATCTGCTACCACCCACCACCAATTTACAATATTGCATACTATTTGTATATTTTATTATTATGATTTATGAATAAAAACTTGCAATTTTTTTTCCTTTCCTAAACCTAAATTTCTAATAATACATACGACTCGACCTCGAAACTCAAATGAAATAATAATTGTAATATAATGTTCTTCATGTAGGTTTATTTATAATGCTAAAGATACATTAGAAATCTTCTAGTACTAACTTTCTATTTATGTTGTAAGACTTTTTTTTTTTTTTTTTATAGTTGTATGTTGTATATATATGACAATTTATCTTCCGGATTAGGCGAAAATAGACAAAATAAAATGGGCGAAAACTACCCATATTTTACACATCTCACCCGCTAGGTGGTGGGAGAAGTGGATATGAATGGTAGGTCGATTGGGGTGATGGTCTACTCATGATGGATATTATAAAATGAGAGTCCATTCACCCATCATTTGACCCATGGTAATCCCTAACTACGGCAGAATTGTGTTGAGCTATCTAATGGGTTACCAACCCAATTTATACTATAAAATCAAGTTTTATACAAAATGCAAATAACATAGTTTCTCCTCGACATAATGCCACAAAAATTACAGTATCTTTTACCATCACAAGTTTCCACAGGTGAAATAGCCTCCTTAGTGGGCCTTATTGGGCAATGCGGCCCAAGCCCAATAATTCATTTAGCGGAGCGAATTAAAGGCGGTGGACAACTTGCAACAAGTAGACAAACAAATTCTGAAGAATAATCGAATTTCATTTCGCATCTATATTTCCTTGCACTCAGATCGGATTCAGCAAATTGGAACGAATCATCATCCGGATTTTGATATCTGAAACCGAAACTCTCTTTGCAATGGCAGATTCAACCGAGTCTCGTTCAGGTATTCACGGCCTTCTCCTCTATTCAATTTATGATATTTAAGGTCTCGTCAACTGAATTCAGAGTTGATCGATATTTTATAATAGTTGCTTCGTTGTCCACCTTTCCTTGGTGTGTGTTCATCTTACTGCGTTTTCCCCATGGAAATCAATCTAATTTGGATTTTAGCGCTGATTTAGTTTGAATTTCTCCTTGTTTTCTGAAGTCTTTAAATTAGGGCTTGCCGCTCTATATATCTGTATATCTGCCCTACAATCTACTTACTTTAAACATACTTAGAGGGAAAATACAGCACAGTTGAAGGTTCTCAACAAACTAGATTCTGTGTTGATGAGATTGTGATTTTTGTAATTTGAATGAGAAATGGAGGTGCAAAGTTACTTGATACGAGAAAGAAGCAATAAATACTCTTCGATGTTGGCACTATCTTTTACTCTGAATTGGGGAATTTGATCTGCCAATTAAACTGCATGATACAGTTTTCGCCAGCTATTATTGATAAAATGTCCAATTGTAGTGACACAGGCAAGCAATGACATCGACGAGAACACACCCGTGGATGGGGTCAAGGGTCCAAATGTGTTTCAACGGGTGAAGGAAGAGGTGGAGGCGATTGTCCAAGCGGTCCATCCGAAGAAGGAACTTGACGAGAAAACCAAAGAAGCTAAAGACTCACCTCACCATCGTCATCACAAGGAAACACACGGGAGGAGCGATGACATTGATGAGACGACTTCAGTGGATGAAGTGAAAGGGCCGAATGTATTTTCGCGGATGAAGGAGGAGGTTGAGGCTATAGTTGAAGCAATCCATCCGAAGAAAGATAAGGATGATAGCAAGTGAGATTTCAATGAAGAACGAGGCCTCTATCAGACGGAACCCAAAAAAGGTTTGACTCCTGTTACTTTCGTAGATGATTAAACCATACCTGCTGGGTTTCTGTGGATTGCCATTTATGTTAATGTGATGCCATGTGCTTATAATTGAAGATTTAACCATAGATGTTGGGATGCTTGATGCTGATGTATCTACAAGCATATGGGATTTCCTTTGGTGTTTTTAATGTAACAATACACATCTCCTTAGAAATATGAACTAGGGGTGATTACTGATTACCATCCTAGTTGTATATTTCCAGATTTCTTGACTAAAAAAAAGAAAGAAATATTCTGGTCCGGATCGAATTGCGTATTCGAACTGGGCTGGATGAGTCATGCCCGGTCCCTGATCTGGGAACGCACCTTCATTTTAAAGGGTGACGATGTTAACATCCACTATATGTTGCCTATGCACTGCATTCCTCGGGCATCAAGGATGTGCGAGGGTTATGTCTTTCTTTTTCTGCTGATGCCTGAGGTTGCGCACCTTGGATGCATGAGGCTATGCCTAGGTGCAGGCTTACCACTAAAATTTGTTTACGCATCCTTGGTGTGTGAGGCAACACAAAATGATTTTGATCATACAACTGTTGCAAGTGTTTATCGTGCATATGTTTTGCACACTTGGGATTTGAAGAAGTTGAATTCAGAGCCCAAGTATGAATCTAGTTAGGAGTAAGGGATAAAGAAGGTCCGAGGGTGATGTCTAATGCGTACACATTGTTCTCGTCGCTGTAGACATGTTAGTAGCGGATAGGGGTGGGCATTTGCAGTTAATTGCCATTTCAATTAATTGGTGACCAATTAATTGCCCATTTCAATTAGCAAAATGCAATTATTCTATTTGAATTGAAATAGGCAATTAACTGATTACCAATTAACTGTAATTTCAATACAGTTAACAGGTTAATTGATAATTGAAATTATGGGGATATACAAAATCAATATACCAAAATTTATAAAGAAAAATTCATCAATTATGGAAGGAGATTTGGGGATTACACGAATTAAATCAGATCCGGAGAGGACGAATTCAACAAAAATTACACGAATTCATAAAAATCAAAACAAAAATTCATAAATTCTGGAAGGAGATTTGAGGATTTCGAACCCTTTGTGGTCGGGGGTGGTTGAGATTGGGGGTGGGGAGATGGTGGCGGGATGGCGACAGCAAGGCGAAATCAGATCTGGAGAGGACGATGTCGGGAGGAGGGCGAAGACGAGGAAGTAGATCTGGAGAGCCTATTGCTGGGGAGAGAGCAATAACGACAGCGGCGGCCGTCGAAGACGAAGAAGTAGATCTAGCCCTGCTATGAGCATTCACACATGAGCAAATCAATCACCCTTGTCTCAATCCAAAATCTGAATGTGAAGACGGCGAATCGAGCCCTGGTTTCCATCCGGATCTCCGAATCGAGCCCTTGTCTTTCTTGACAGCGCTCTCGAGCGTCAAAATCTCGCTGATGTGGAGGCTCGGGACTTTGTCGGTGACGGAGGCGGCCAGATGCGTGGTGTTCTTGGCGGGATGGACGAAGGCCGGGAGCTTCCCGGCGGCGATCTGGACGGAGGAGGAGAAGATGAAGACGGATCAGATCGTAGGAGAAGGAGATCTTGGAGTTAGGGTTACGGGCGGAGATGGAGAGCGCGAGGCTGGACGTGAATGCGGAGGCGGAGGAGAGATTGAGGGCGGCGACGTGGAGGGAGGAGAGGGAGAACGACTGGCGGTAGATTTGTTGACGATGGCAGCGGTGAGGGCGGCAGTGAGGAAGAGGCGGGAGAGAGGGGTTAGAATCAGGAGGACGCCTAAACTGATTTTTTTAATAAATGCCAATTAATCAATTAATTGGAGCAGTTAATTGTAATTGTTTTGAACTGGAGGAAAAAAGCAAATCAGTTAACTGAATTGAAACATCCCATTATTTCAAAACAATTAACTGCAAAAATTAAAAAAATTTCAATTTTTCAAAACAGTTTTTCAATTACAAGTAATTGTGCCCACCCCTAGCGGACGTTATAATGCCACAATTCTTGGGAAACTCCAAGTAGAGCTCCTTCCACCCCCACCACATATGCAACCACCACTGTTGTATGATCAATCATGTGCTACCACCGTCCATTTCGGGGGTCAGGCCATCTCCGATTGTGCCCGGTTCAGACCGTCCTCGGCCAACACCACAAGCATCACCATCCACCACCACATGTGCCACCATTGCACCGCTCCTTTCGGGTGCCAACCCAGCCCCGTTAGCGCCCGGTTCCGACCATCCTCGGCCACCAGTTTTGCCATCGAGGGGTTTCCTCCCTCTCCCATAACCGATGGCTAACCACTCCTCCACAAGTAGGGCTGTGCATCGGTCTAAAACCTAAACGAACAGGGCCGAACTGAACCGAATCGAAACCGAAAATCTCAAATTTTTAAACCGAAAGTATTAGGTTCGGTTCGGTTCGGTTATTTGCCGGTTTGATTTGTGTTCGGTTCGATTTTAACATAATTGAACCGAATGTCAATAAAAAAAAATTTAAGTATACAAATATATATATATATATATATATATATATATATACATACATATATTGTGTATTGGTGTGTATATATATACACAAATATATATACCTTGTATTTTTACCTTCTGTAGTAGTAAGTATGTGTGTATTAGTGAGTATGTGTGTATTACTATTAGTGTATCCATAAACATATACAGTGTGTATTATAGCAAGTATGTATGTATTAGTGTATATATAAAGTATACAAATATATATATACCTTGTATTTATATAGTGTATATAAAAAATTCGGTTTAACACAAACCGAACCGAAACCGAAAAATGAAAATTCTCGAACCGAAAGCCGAACCGAAAAACTTCGGTTCGGTTCGGTTTGTGTTGGTTCGGCCCAAAAATTCGGTTTGGGTCGAATCATGCACACCCCTATCCACAAGTAACCCTTTGCCGATTTCCGTTTGGCCTAGATCACAGGCGCCCAATCTTGCAGGCCAATTTTTTTTTTTTTTTTTAAATTCATCATACCTACGCCAAAGACATGATGAAAAAAAAAACATAAAGTCTATCGGTAAGACGAGTTTCATCTATTTGCAAGATAAAGTTTATGTAATTACACAACCATGCCTCCTCATTCAACACACACATTCATCTTCAACCACTTCCATCTTCCTTCAAACTCATCCACCCTCTTTAGATCTAGCTATTTTTAGAGTGTTTTTTTGCCAAAGCCTACACCGATCTAGGACTACAAATGTATGTTATCTCACATAATGTAAAAATCTCATTGATTTCGGGTGATTCGACAAAAAAATTAGAGATTTTGAATTTTGGGTGAAATTTTGAAAATCCGGCATCTACTCTCGATTTTGTGTTGTTCTTTGAGTTTTTTTTTTTTTTTTGTGTGTGTGTGTGTTTTGTTGTTCTTGTCGTGATAGGAGGTTGTATTTGAAGATTGGGAGGCAGTGTAGGCTATACAAGGTCGATGTAGTGAGAATTACATGCTGATAAATACTCAGCAACTTGGGTCGAGGAAGGCATACGAACTCGGCGATTATAGTCGAGCATATAGCATAGACTCGGCCAACTGGGTCGATCTATTCGTAGGTAGCTGTGTTGGCCTCTTGACTTTTGAAAATGGGAAAGTTCATAATATTTATTTGTGTTTCATGGAAGTTAGGGTATATATGGTAAGGAATACAATTAACCATTTCGAAATGGCTCACCGGAAAGGACTTGTGGATAATAGCCATAGGTCCCCGGTTCGAACCCCGGAATGGCCGCTCTTTATTTACCAATTCAAGGTAAGGAATACAATTAATTTGGCTTGAAAACGTCAAATTTGGGCAGAGTGTAAGTGGTTTGAAACAAGTTCTTTGTCTAGGTTGAGTTGGAACATTAAACACGACAAATATAGTCGAGGATAGAGTTGGAATTGGAACACTGTGAACTAGACCAAACTGTGCTTAGTGGTGTATTTTGCCTTGTTCACTGTCGAAATTGGAAATGTTATCGCATTCAAGAGGGAAAGGAAAAGCGAAAGCGAAAGAAATGATTGTGATAAATAGAAATCGAGATCATTATGTCCTAGTGTTGGATGGACCCAAGCATGGAGGGTCAGATATACCCGATTTGTTGATCTCCTATGATACCCACATTGCATCGGCGGCGTGGAACAATGCCAACGTAAGTATTTGTAAATCATTACTCTATATTTTTGTAGTAACATTAAATTGTAAATTTGAAAATCGATTGCTTTCTTAACTAAGCTAATGAAGTGACTAAGTGAGCACAGTTTTTTATAGGGTGAGAAATGAGAATAAAGATCGTATAGTTTTGAATGTACGGCACAAGCAAAGCCAAATAGTGAGTTGGGCAGATGAAGAGAAGGCGAGGGGTGGAACTATGTGTTGGGAAGCGGGTTAGCACATTTGAGGCATTGCGTCCATGAGCAAATTGACAAGCATTTGCTAAGTACGTTTGTTAATCAAGCGTATCCCAGGACAAACTCAATTCATTTGAAATGGGTTGAGATGACAATAACTTTCCATGATGTATGGAGGGTTCTTTGACTTAGAATTGATGTTGAGTGCGTCGAAGATATGTTAGCAAGATGCGTAAGCTGACAACAGATCAACAAAAGGAGCAGTTAGCTAAATTTCTACATATGGATGAAGATGAGTTGAAGGAAGAGATGAAGAGTCATAACATTAATTTAAGCACTTTACAGTATTAAGGGGGAAATGTTGGGGGATCCAGAAGCACGTGCAAGTGATTACTTGTTGTATTTGGTTTTCGCTACCATCTTCTGTGATAAGACATTTGATCGGGTGTAACAAAAATTCTTCCCATTGCATCGCGACGTCAGAAGGGTGCACACTTACGCTTAGGGAAGGGTTCTCGAGCGGATTGCAAACAACTTGCAGGTAGGGGTGGGCACAAATCCCGGAAATCCCGGAAATCTCGGACCCGTCCTGCACACACACACATAGGGGAGGGTTCAAATGAGAAGAAGTCGGTCCTGTTAGAAGGAAAGAAGGAGTCTAATTGGTTGAATTGTATTAAAATAATAATATTTTTTAGGGGAAAAAGGCGCGGGCGCGTGTAAAAAACAGGGATTTTTTTTGTCTTTTCGTATGCTGGATATGTCTTTTCACCGTCAATCTCTCTGTTTATTCGTTGTGCCCTAGGGGATTTTGATCAGAGTAATCTTATCGCGTTGTGCACGAAATCGATTGCACTCTTCTTTGTCTTTTCATTTTCCAATTTCAAACTCAAAATCTCTATTATCGTGGCATTTGTAAGTTTGAGTTTGTTTGTTTCTTTTTTTTGTTTTTTTTTTGCAGTTTCTCTCTAAAAGTCTCTTTGTCATGTTGATTCCAAATTCAAAACCTCCATTAACGTTGTATTTGGTTCCACAGAATCTCCATCTTCGACGATTTTGAAGTTGCTGGTTGTTGTCGTTTATAATGAAAAACATCATCTTCCATGGTGTTTTAGAGTTTTTGTTGCATGAACCAGACACAGATAAATACCTGAACCACACTCTAGTTTATGACATCAAACATATAATCTAACAAACATAACCCACTTAATATTTTGGTAGGACCTTCAAATAACTTAGCATGTTGCGTTGTTGCATGCTCTCTGTTAGGTTCTTCCTCTTCACAAACCTATGAAAAAAGATATATAGTATGTTATATCCTTGACCCAAACTCGTATAGACTTTTTAAGGTGGACCTTCAATTAATCCACATATTTCTGGTTCCTCCATATTGACTTCCTCGGATATAGAGTCATGTTGTTGAACTAACTTCAAACCTAGCCGTGGCAATATCCGACCAGAACCAAACCCATTGCCTTTCATCTCATCCCCTTCCCTTGCCTTAATAGATAGATTTGTCCAATTGGCAAGAGTGGGTACTGATCTCGATTTCTCTTGCCTTTGAAGTGGAACTCGATTAACATAAAATAGTTGTGATAAAAAAAAATCAGAAAATATTAGAATATTTAAAGAATATGCAAAAAAAAAACTCTCTATTTATCTCACTTACCAAAAGAAATGGGAGTGACCCTGTGAAAATAGAATTTTTGTTACGAGACCATGCTTTTTTAGTTTCAACAAGCCGGTCAAGAAGAAACCTACACCAATTAAAGTCCTTAATGCTTTCTAAATTTGCAACTACATTAAAATAACTAAAATTCATAGTGCCGTTTGAGTTGCTTTCAATCAACCCTGAAATCACAAGCATTATGAACACAAGTCTTGAAAAATTGTCCTCCATGTTTGTCAGCTACCATCTCCTTCACCACGTCGGCAGGAACGATCCTCTTCTTACTGGAGACAATTAAGACATAAAGATGCATCAACCCTTGTATTAAATGAAGTATCAATATGCACTTGAATTAACCCATTTGGAAATCCAAGAATGATTGCAACATCAACATCTTTGATAAAAAAATGTATCTCCATTGGATGTAGTCAATGCAACCCGATCTGCATCAAAGTTATCCACAAGTGCAACGTGACAAAAACAATGGCATATGGTTCATTTGTACCTGTAAAAGACTACCAAATCCAAGCTCTTTAATGCTTTTTCTCTGAGAGTCATTGAGATATTGAAATGATTCAACCAAATAATACGGATGTGTCCGGAATTCTATATGACAATATGTCACTATTCCCTTACTAGTCAAAACAATTTTGGATTGGACTTTTGATTGATGTTCTTTTACGACAACATCCTCATCACTATCAAAATCTGATTGTTTAGCAACCTTTCTCTTCTTTTTAACTTCATTCTTCACCTCCTGGGTTTTCCCAGCTTTACGTTTGAATTCGTCCAAAACAACAGACAATGGGGGTACGGTGTCCTCTAGAAAAATAAGCAAAAACAAATATATCAATACTATGTTAAACGGTATTGACTTCAAATTGATGAACCACAATACATAATTTAGTCATTGAAACACCCAAAAAACAAAAAGGAACTCATATATGTTTCACTTATGTAAAACACATGAACCATATCTACTTATTTAATTGTTGTACTAGTTACTCGACATCTCATGAACAACTTATTATTTAATTGATGAACAAGTCACTGTAAAATTGATAACCAGATACAGAAGACAAAATTGCTCCCCCTCCCCCCATACATATCAACACATTGAACTAATGTGACTCTTGAAACACTATTCTAACCGAAATCACAAACAATACATTAATTTAAATAATGAGAATCAAATAAAGTAAGGTATAATCACCGTCGTGGATGCACATTTCCATTTTTAATCAACGGCGACAACTGAACAAACAAACAAAAACAAAAGATAAAACCATGCGATCTTTAAAGCTTGAGTATTGATTGTTCGATCCTGGTTGTGGTATTATTTTGAGCTCTGTGGCTTTGTCTTTTGTCATCGTGCGAGAGGTCGTGGACGTGATCGAGACTTGATGACTCGTTGATGGTCGGGTCCAAATCCGAAGTCTCCACTTTGTTTCCCAGGTTACCCTGCATTGCATTTACCAATTGTTAGAAGAGAAGGCTCACAATGTCCCGGTTCCAACATTGTTTGCCTTTTCCAGTGTCGTCTTTCGCTCTCTAGTTTTTTCCCGGTGTCGTATTCTTTGTTGATTAGTTTTGGCATTGGTTTTGTTCTTGTTCATGTCCGTTGCCGATATTTTCAGCCTCTCGGCCCACCGGGTATGTCCGATGCGTTGAATTCTTTCCATTTAAGAAAATAAAATAAACATAACCTAGAATTATTATCTTAATTTATGTTTGAAAATGTTAATAAAATTTTAAAATATTATGTAAATTGGTCTTATTTATTTATATTTTAAATATTATTGTTATTATTATTTATTTATAGTTTATATATTTTTGTTTAATATTTATCTTTGACAAAAATTCAAAAAGGTCTATAATTATATTTAAGTTATACGATTAATTCATAAACTATTTAAAAAAAAATTGAGGTAAAAGGCATGTGAATTCCGATAGATAACTTTTTCTTTAAATTTCCTTAAATTAAAAAAAATCAGGTTATCGATTAATCATATAACTTAAATATAATTATAGACTTTTTTGAATATTTAACAAAGTGTAATTGTTGAATGAAAATACTTAAATTATAAATAAATAATAATTTGAAGGTTTTTTTTTAACTTTATAAATAGAAATTATAATTTCTAACCACATTATTAATAAAATAGTAATTTTCATAATATTTTAAAAATATGTAGACATTTTCAAACATAAATTAAGATAGTAATTTAGTATTTATCATTTTTTTTAAATAAAATAATCCCTAAAACATAATCGAGTCATTAAATTCAAAATTTGAATATATTTAAAATCAAATTTGAGTTTAAAAATAATAAAATATAATATATTTAATGATAAATTAACGAAAATGGATGTATGAGTGATGAGTTGTAAATAAAGATCATTTAAAGGGTAATTTTCTGTAAATTTGAGTTTATGACATGGTTAAGGGCGTGTTTGGGAACGGGATGGATTTATGGGGATTTGGTGGATTTGAGGGGATGTGGTAGATGGGAAGGGATTTTTGGGATGTAAAAGATGAAAAGTCAACACCCAATTTTTTGGGTTTTGTATTTGGTTGTAATTTGATTTTTTTGGTGATGGAGTGACGGACAAAGACCGAAATAACCCCACTTACCTACATGAAATGACCAAATTGCTCCCACCCCATACCCCTCTTGAATTTCATTACAATCATCAGACCGTCCACATTATTGGTGGAGGGCGTCACCTGAGGAGTCGGAGGAAGAGCGGCGGCGATTGAAGTTGCTTCGAAGGTCGAAGAAGGAAGGAAACTCCACCACCGGCGCCGGAAAGCCTACATCTGGGGCGGCACCCTACGACGAAGCTCGGACTGGTCGTCTACCCTGTAAGTTGTTCCCTTCTTCCACTTTACTAGACCGAATCGATAATTGTCAATTTGTTAGGGTTAGGTCGGAATTGAAATGGGGGAATAATGGGGGTTTGTTTCTGATTGGGGCCAGTTGTCATATGGAGTCGAGTGTTATTGAGAAATTGCATGATTGTTGAGGGCGAGGATTGAGTACATCTTGTGACAGAACCAATTGAGTTTTCGGATTAGGGTTGTTGTGTTGTGATTCTTGATTTACCTGATTGTGGTCTGGCTTGTTTTCGTTTCGATTGAAGTTGAATTGGATATTAATTTGGCTTGGAAAATTCGCATGTTGTTGTGAATCGACGTCCATTGCCCCATCCCATTCATCGTCATCCTTCCATTCCAGATTGCGATGGATTCCACCCCCGTTCCCAATGACAAAGGTAAGCGAAAGACGACGACTAATCGAAGGGGAAAAGCTAAGACACCCGCCAGTGGTGACGACAAGGTCCCCGTTCCAGCCGCCTTCTACTGGTCGTACGACCTCACGATCAAGCTTATGCGAGTTCTCCTAGCATACCAGGAAAAAAAAAATGGAAGGGAGCAGGCCTTCTTATGGGCTCCCCTAACTGCTCAATTTGAGGAAATGACGGGGAAGAAGTGTAACACCAACACCCTTAAGAATCGCACTCGCGATATGAAAACTTATTACAACTGTTGGAAGGACCTGAAGAAGGATGAGACGGGCTTGGGTTGGGATCCCGTTAGAGGAACTATTATGGCGTCTGACGAATGGTGGGAGAAGAAAATTGCGGTACATTCTCCTTTTGTGTTTGCGTCGTCTTGAGCGTGCACACCGCCATTACGGATGTCCCACAACTTTGCCTTCGTTTCCAATTGAGCAGGTAGACCATAACTTCAGGAAGTTCCGAAAGAAGGGCATCCCTCTTGAGTTGGAGGACTTGTTTGACCAAGTGTACGGTGACACCGTCGCGACCGGAGAGTACTGTGTGGCCCCATCCATGGACCCTAAGGCACGGGCATCTCAGGAACCCCCCCCCCCCCCACCACCACCACGCTGAAGGGCAGCCGGAGTGCATCTCGATCGATGACGAAGATGGTTGTCATGTGAATGGCAAAGACAATGCAAGTGACCCAAAGTGTTCCCAATATGAGGGGGTAGAGGAGGAGTTTGATGAGTTGTTCCCTAGTCAGACCCGGACTCCATCTATGTCTCATGAAATGAACGATGTCGTCGACGAAGACCCGAACGACGGGAGCTAACCTGACAAGGCCCTTGCCTCCGAGCCTTCACACGGGGCAAGGTCTGGTCCTTTAACTAGTCCATCCACCAACAAAAAGAGGGGTCTGTCATCTTCCGGGTTTGGTGCATCAACCGTCGCTCCAAAACGCAACATTCGGAAGTCGGAAGGCTCCAAGCTTGCATCGCGACATATTGATTTGGCGGAAGACACCAACAGTTTACCGAAGGCGGTGCTGGAGAGGGAGGAGGTGTCATCCAACAAACCTTATGGGACCACCCGGGAGGTAATGGACATTGTCAAAACCATGGTGGCGGATGGGCTAATGAAGACGGGGGATCCCATGTGGTGCTTCAGCTTGGCCCTTCCCACTGCTGAAAGGCGGGAGGTGTTCCTGCAGATTGAGACGAACGAGTCCCGGATGGCGTGGCTGAGGTGGTTGTACTCGACAAACGACGGCCAGCATTTGTCCGTATGTCCCCCATGACTTCCAATAAGACCGCTTCCTCTACAACATAAACATTTCCGGTCCTTATACTTTTTACTGTGTACTGACGACGACTTTTGGTTCGGATGTTTTTTCCATCATTTGAGTTTGTGAACATTGTGAAACTGTTTGCGTTACAAGTCCCATACCATGAATACTCTGTGTGATGTTGGGACCTTAACGTGTGTGTTTGAGATTACTGTATTGGCAATTTGGCTTCGAATTCCTTAAAACTTGTGGTGTGTGAAACTGATGTTGGTGTGTACTCATGTAATTGTGAAATATGGCTTCAGACATGGCTTCAAAGTCCTTTAAGGCCTGGTGTTGTGTAAGCAAGTCGTTTTGCAAAATGGCTGCAAACATTTACAAACTCGTGACGTTTAGCAATACGTGAAGCTAATGCAAACGGGGACACGAACACACAAGTACAATTGCACGCAGACTGTTTGAGAACATATAAACATATTAATTTGAACATTACATAATAATTGATCCACCTAATGTTGGAGGATGACATGCCGGCCCTGCTTGCCCACGAAAACGGACACAACAACCTGCACAAAATGTCGCAGGCAAGCAGGACGGAGGATTAGTTTGTTCTTACACAACAATCTGCACAACAACTCGAAGGCAAGATAAAACGGACGTTTGTTTGTTCTTACATCATCTAACCCCAACTACATGCACAAAATACGGGACAAATAACCATAAACATTGTATCTGAATGGGACAGAAACCGGTAGGAGACCAAACAGATCTTCCAAAAAGGTCTTGAAGACAGGGAGGACTGGCTACGCCATCAACCACAGGACGAGGATTACCCCCATCGCCAGAAGGAGGAGCCACCCTCTAATCCTCGCCACACGGGCTAGCTCAGCGCCCCGGAGTTGCTCGCCAGCGTGATCGACTCACCTCGTGCACAGGTAGGCGCAAAGCTCAGCAATCCTCTGCACCAGCTGGTTGTTGCTGGCCTCGGAAGCGACTAGGCGGGCGGCAAGGCTGGAGCTCTGGGCCCTCTCGGCCTGGAGTTCCCCCCTGGTGTTGTTCAGCTCCCCCCTAGTCACCTAGAGCTCGATCATTCGGGTAGCGTCCTGTTGTGAGGAGGAAATCGAGAATGCAAATTAAAATATAAATAAAGTACAGCAAACCAGATTCCGTCCCTTGCAAATAATTACAAGACTTCCTCCCGATGCAGCAGTGGGAAGTCAGGATCGATCCACGAGGAAGCGTGTCAGCGGATCCTAGGCAGCAGTGGAGTCTCACGGAAGTCGACAACAGGTGCTAGATCTCGACTAGGGTAAGTCGACAAGAGATCAGGCAAGTCGAACAGCACAACAGTCACAGGCACTGGGTGTACTCGATCTCAACCAGAGGCTACTCGAGATCGAGTAAGGCCCTTGTCGACGTCGGCTTGGCTTGTCGAGTACCTGCACACAGAAGCTACAACGATGCTAGGTCGAAGATCAGTAGTCGAGATCGAGGAGTGCTATTCGATCTCGAGGAACACAGAAACTAAAACGAAAGAAAATAAATGAAAAGGCTTTGGGATTTCGAACTAAACTGTATGTAAAAGACTTCCAAGATTGGGGTTCGCAACAACGATAACCAAGCATGCATAAGGCATAGATAAAACAGATAATCATGTGAATTGCATCAAATGACAAGCTTTCGCCTTTTCCAACAATTAGACAACTCTTTCAAGAAACCCTAATTGTATCTACTGATTTTATGTTTACAATCCAAGTTGTTAGCATGGACCTCCATTAGATGGGTAATAAACACATAACAAGTAGTAGATGCTCAAAACATGATAAAAGTCGGATCTTTACCTCAAACACGCAGGGCTATCGTCGGGCTCGCCCCAACCCTAGAAGTGGATGGACTACTCGTGCTTCATTGCAACCTCAGACATTGATTGATGAAAATAAACTAATTGCATTAAACTAAATTCAAAGACTTTACAATCCCGGCGATCCAACTCTCGTTGAATGCCAAAACCCTAAAACCTTCGAACTCCTAAACCGTCTCTGTGGAACTACTTCTCTAACTTGTGAATTGAAATATTAAAACTCAGCCCCTAAGGCTTTATTTATAGGCTTCTAAACCTTGCTACTCAAGGATAGAAATCTTTATCTATATCTAAAACTATATCTAAAAGCATTAAAGATAAATAAAAGCAACAACATAATTAAATCTAAATAAGGGAAATATATCTAAAAGTCTTAAGTGGATAAATCTTCTTCTCCCATGATGTATCTTGATAGATCGGATAGAATTCGGCAATCTTCGGCCCCAAGGAAACCCAATCCGAGTAGGATAGATGAAACCGCATTACGCGGCTTCTGGAGGCTTCCTCGATCTCGAGTAAGGCTACTCGATCTCGAGTAGAATTGTAGCCGACTGGGCTTGGCTCGGCGTCTCGGGTTGCTGGTGCTCGACTGGCTCGGACATGGCTCCTGGGGTTCGTCGATCTCGAGGACCCTCACTCGATCTCGAGTAAAGGTGGCTCGTCGTCTTGGCCGTCTTGGTGCATCAGGTAGCCCTTCTCGACATGGCTCGGGTGCCGGCTTCCGGGTTCCTCGATCTCGAGTAGGTCTACTCAATCTAGAGTAGAGTGTAACCCGGCATGTCTTCGTCTTCGGCTTCTCGATCAGCTCCTCCTCGACCAGGCACTCCTTGGACATTTTTGGTCGATCTCGAGTACAACTACTCGATATCGAGTAAATCTCTCCGCTTTCTGCTCTGTTTTTAAAACGCACTTTCCCGAGTCTTCGTTCGTCGGATTGACGCATATGACCATGCGTTCGAAAGCTCTTTCCGAGGGCTACAACTCTCATGAAGACATCAAAGCTTGATTCAGAACGAAGAATGGTGAAAAATGGTCTTTTCTCCAGCTGCACCATTCTTAGCTTCTCCATGAGTTTCCTTTAAGCTCCAAAGTGCGTCCGATTTCTGCGAAATATAACCAAAACTTGTTTAGACCTCCATATATTGCAAATAAGTGTCAACTACACAGATTCTGTATTATTCTAACCCAAATGCATGCAATGTATGCAGAAATCGATATAAAAGTAAGTGTAAAACATGGCAAATTAGGCTCCCAACAAACACCCGATACTTAAGCTTGCTTGTCCTCAAGCAATACTTTTATTTGTCATTCAGGGGAAGAATTCAAATTCTCAACATCTTAGATTCATTCTCATATGTCTCATGCAATCAATTACCATCCTCGAAAAGGTACTAGTGTCACAGATCCATGCATGTGCAATTATACAAAAACAACATCTACTCACAAAAGGAGGGTCATGCAAAAACAATTCTTGTGACAAAGCATTAATAATCAAGATGACTTTAATTTAAACTCAATAGGGAGTAGATTGGTAAAAGGCTAAAGGTGGACAGTTTTTGGCAATGTGGTGCTAATGATCCGGGGAAATGGAGTATTTCCAAACTTTCTTAACCACATCCCTTCTTCCTTTGATTCATCACCTTCCATAATGCTATTTTCAATAATAATGCTTTTACCTCTCTAACCTCAGCACTGCCTTCTCGCGAGTCGCAAACATGGGTGTCATGAATGGCCCCGGATACTTAGTGCTTTGGACTCCTCACAATGTGTCCCATCTCTCCAAACTATTATCTCAGAGAGCAGGGTCAATCTACCTTTATCTCCTGAGGTGATTGGATTTTTTCTCACTCATTAAATTTTCCATATATTTCAAACAATTTCCCACCATACTCCAATAATGATATATAACAACACAAACACCATATAATAATCTCCATAATGTAATCATCATTCTCAACATAATCCCCGGATAAGGTAAAGAATGGCAATATTTAGATCATGTGGAGCAATATATGAAATAAGGCATATTATGGCTTTTGTGATGCATAAGCATAGGTAAGGCTAGGAATTAAACAATGAGCATTATATGGAAATATAAAGTCATCCATCATCTTATCATGCAACATGTCAAAAGCAACTTCAAATTTTACCTCTTTTCATGGTTTTCAATAAATAATGCACTTCATTGTGACTTCCCTTTACTAGGCAATTTCATGCTATATCTCTAATGAATCCAATTTTGCATCGTCGAGTTCAATATAAAGCTTCCATGACATTATTCAAAAATTTCACATGGGGGTCATTTTTTTAAACTTTGGAAAACATGCATATAAGCACATAAATCAATAATGCATTCCAAAATAGCCATGTATAAGCAATTCAAGAATTAAACTCTAAATATGCACACATAATGTCAAATGTGGCAAATATGCATAAAGTAAGCCCTTTCCCCCACCCCATACTTAAATATTACAGTGTCCTCACTGTATAAAAAAATAAGGGTAAAGAAAGAAACTCACTAGACAGGTGTGCATATCGTCTTGATATCGAATGAAAGAATGCATGGGCCGAGTCTGAATATAGTGTGCTTCTATCCCCATGGACCTGGAAAAATGTAGAACATAAATACCCACAATAGAAAAACTAAAAGTTCAAAACCAAAAACAAACAAAAGCAACAATGTCCAAAAGTCCAAAAATAAATGTCTATTTACAAGCTCTAGATTTTATAGTCGCTAGGCCGACTTTCTCCATTTAGCTTTAGCCTGCCTCATCTTTGTCCGGAGGTATAGGTGGATCTGGTGGTTCCTCCGGTGGTGGGAAGCGTGGGATGTCATCCGGGGGCATCATGTGAAGAAGCTTAAACCTCCCCGAGTGGACACTCCATGGCTCCACCCATCCATCTTCCTGGGCTCCAGCTGGCATGCATAAATGAATATATAAAGGAAATTTGCATACCTCATAATCATACCTCTTTCGCTCCATTGGTTGATTTGTTTGCGCGTCTCCACCACAGCAAAACGGTGGAGTGGGAAGAGATATTTCCACCTCATCGTGCGGAGCTTCATGCCACTTTGCGAGGACCCCATACTTGAATATGAACATCGGTTGCTCAAAATCGTCGGGGATAGCCTTCACTTGGGTATCGTCTAGAGATAGATCGCTATCGATTGGAGATGGGTCGACATCGACTAGGTGTTGGTCAAGGTCGACCGCAGGTTCAGATTCTCCTTCTAAGAGGATTGGGGCTTCTGGCGGTGATTTTGACGAATCCCGGAGCTTCCTAAATGCGCGTACACCCTCAAGCCATGCCTCCTCATCAACGATGTATAGCCATCTCAAATATTCCAATTCTTTTGCATACTGTCTCGCTCTTTCCCTTTCGAAATACTCGAATGTGTCCTGCATATACCTGTAGAAGAAAACTCAAAGAAAACGTGAGATCTAACTACCTAAGGCGCGAATGATTGCTTCCCCGGCAATGGCGCCAATTTGTTGTGAGGAGGAAATCGAGAATGCAAATTAAAATAGAAATAAAGTACAGCAAACCAGATTCAGTCCCTTGCAAATAATTACAAGACTTCCTCCCGATGCAGCAGTGGGAAGTCAGGATCGATCCATGAGGAAGCGTGTCAGCGGATCCTAGGCAGCAGTGGAGTCTCACGGAAGTCGACAACAGGTGCTAGATCTCGACTAGGGTAAGTCGACAGGAGATCAGGCAAGTCGAACAGCGCAACAGTCACAGGCACTGGGTGTACTCGATCTCAACCAGAGGCAACTCGAGATCGAGTAAGGCCCTTGTCGACGTCGGCTTGGCTTGTCGAGTACCTGCACACAGAAGCTACAGCGATGCTAGGTCGAAGATCAGTAGTCGAGATCGAGGAGTGTTATTCGATATCGAGGAACACAGAAACTAAAACGAAAGAAAATAAATGCAAAGGCTTTGGGATTTCGAACTAAACTGTATGTAAAAGACTTCCAAGATTGAGGTTCGCAACAACGATAACCAAGCATGCATAAGGCATAGATAAAACAGATAATCATGTGAATTGCATCAAAGGACAAGCTTTCGTCTTTTCCAACAATTAGACAACTCTTTCAAGAAACCCTAATTGTATCTACTGATTTTATGTTTACAATCCAAGTTGTTAGCATGAACCTCCATTAGATGGGTAATAAACACATAACAAGTAGTAGATGCTCAAAACATGATAAAAGTCGGATCTTTACCTCAAACACGCAGGGCTATCGTCGGGCTCGCCCCAACCCTAGAAGTGGATGGACTACTCGCGCTTCATCGCAACCTCGGACATTGATTGATGAAAAGAAACTAATTGCATTAAACTAAATTCAAAGACTTTACAATCCCGGCGATCCAACTCTCGTTGAATGCCAAAACCCTAAAACCTTCGAACTCCTAAACCGTCTCTGGGGAACTACTTCTCTAACTTGTGAATTGAAATATTAAAACTCAGCCCCTAAGGTTTTATTTATAGGCTTCTAAACCTTGCTCCTCAAGGATAGAAATCTTTATCTATATCTAAAACTATATCTAAAAGCATTAAAGATAAATAAAAGCAACAACATAATTAAATCTAAATAAGGGAAATATATCTAAAAGTCTTAAGTGGATAAATCTTCTTCTCCCATGATGTATCTTGATAGATCGGATAGAATTCGGCAATCTTCGGCCCCAAGGAAACCCAATCCGAGTAGGATAGATGAAACCGCATTACGCGGCTTGTGGAGGCTTCCTCGATCTCGAGTAAGGCTACTCGATCTCGAGTAGAATTGTAGCCGACTGGGCTTGGCTCGGCGTCTCGGGTTGCTGGTGCTCGACTGGCTCGGACATGGCTCCTGGGGTTCGTCGATCTCGAGGACCCTCACTCGATCTCGAGTAAAGGTGGCTCGTCGTCTTGGCCGGCTTGGTGCATCGGGTAGCCCTTCTCGACATGGCTCGGGTGCCGGCTTCCGGGTTCCTCGATCTCGAGTAGGTCTACTCGATCTAGAGTAGAGTGTAACCCGACATGTCTTCGTCTTCGGCTTCTCGATCAGCTCCTCCTCGACCAGGCACTCCTTCGACATTTTTGGTCGATCTCGAGTACAACTACTCGATATCGAGTAAATCTCTCGACTTTCTGCTCTGTTCTTAAAACGCACTTTCCCGAGTCTTCGTTCGTCGGATTGACGCATATGACCATGCGTTGGAAAGCTCTTTCCGAGGGCTACAACTCTCATGAAGACATCAAAGCTTGATTCAGAACGAAGAATGGTGAAAAATGGTCTTTTCTCCAGCTGCACAATTCTTAGCTTCTCCATGAGTTTCCTTTAAGCTCCAAAGTGCGTCCGATTTCTGCGAAATATAACCAAAACTTGTGTAGACCTCCATATATTGCAAATAAGTGTAAACTACACAAATTCTATATTATTCTAACCCAAATGCATGCAATGTATGCAGAAATCGATATAAAAGTAAGTGTAAAACATGGCAAATTAGGCTCACAACACGTCCCGGGCTATGAGGGTCTTGTTGCGCTCCCTCACAACAGCAAGCTCGGACTAGGCGAAGTCGACGAGGGCGTTGTTCTCCTCGGCGTTCTCTCTGCGCTGAGACGAAGTCGCGTCGTCCTGCAGATCCCTCTCGTCGCGGTCACGGCCATAGTCGTAGTCAGTGTGTAGCCAGAAGTACCTCATTGGGTCGCCACTCTGGTAGGAGGCGTCCGAGTCGGTGTCGGTGTTAGTGTATGGATACATCCTGAAAGGCCATCAAAAATTAGTTGATAGTAATGTAGGTACAACAACTAATGGGAAGGAAAGGCAGTCGTAGTTTCTCAAACACTAACATTGCTACAGAAACATGAAATAACAAAAGGCAGACTGTAAGCAATAGCAAGCATCATTGGGGCCTCAGTTAAATAACAAAAACATGCCCAACAAGTCCTCATGCGCATAAAAGGCATTTCAAATGGCCAAATATGGATGAAGAGGTAGACTGTCAATACATAACAGAAGGAAATAACAGGCAGTTGAAATGACCAAATAATAAGAGCAATCATAATAGGCATAATGAAATCACAGCATCATAGGGCTCTCAGCTCATATGCAAATCAACTCGGTCCAAAACCATAAACATTGCAACAGAAACATGAAATAACAAAAGGCAGGTTGTAAGCAATAGCAAGCATCATTGGGTCCTCAGTGAAATAACAAAAACATGCTCAGCAAGTCCTCAGGCGCATAAAAGGCAGTTCAAATGGCCAAATATGGAAAGGCTTCAGGTCCTCAACTCATGAGAAAACCGTGCCCAGCAAGGACAATCACAAACAGGTAGTAGAAACATATCATAATAAGAGCAACTCAAACAGACCAGACCAAAATTTGCACGCAGCCAAAGTTACATGGGTGTAGAGGAAGAGATGATACAAAGAGTGTAGTCATATTCCAAGTACTTGACAATGTGACAGGTGATATGCACAGGTTACCTTTCAGATGCAGTAGTCCAACACACATGAGGTGAAGTGGCAATGACCAAACAGTTACTCGAAATGAACAAGTGCAATTCACATGAAAAAAACAATGGGACAGGTGACTTCAATAGACCCTGAAGCAAAAATAAGTTGTCTTCCAACATCATAGGGCCCTCACTTTCATATACAGACCTGAAATGAACGAGGTCGTCCAACAATAGCAGCTAAAACAAGTTGATGAACACATCATTGGGCACTCAGGCAGTTGGGAAATGTGCTTAGTATCATTGGGCCCTCAGGCAGCCCCACAGGTGGGTAGCATCATTGGGCCCTCAAGGTACAAAGTCAGTGACCTTGCCATCAGTTGATCAACAAGAGAGGTTGGTAGTGAATGCCAGCTTCTCATGTCAATTCAAAACTGAGACAGGGCAACATCAGTTCACCCTAACTGCATATACAAGTAATGAAAACATCATTGAGCCCTCATCCCATTCCATCCGGCACGCAACAGTTGAAATGCAATCAAAATAGGCATAATGAAAACATCATTGGGCCCTCACTTCATATGTGCATTTTTAAATCAGTTGATCAACATTAGGGGAAGAGGCTTTCAGGCCAACTTCACATGTCAATACAAAACTGAGACAGGGAAAGGGAAAGGACATATGAAATCACAGCATCATTGGGCCCTCAATTTACATGCAAATCAACCAGTTTCCCAACCAACAACATTGCAACAGAAACATGAATGAATAATCCTTTGTAAGAAATATGAAGCATCATTGGGCCCTCAACTCATGACGATGGTAATAAAAACATCATTGGGCCCTCAGGGATATGGATGAAAACAATACAACATGCAAGCAGAATACGCATAAGTAAAGGCACCGGTGACCTTCCCAATATCAGTTGATCAACACAGTTGGAAGAGGCAATGACTGTCAACTTCATGTGTCAATTCAAAACTGAGAGTCGGGGAAACTAAAGGGGAGGTAATGGACAACATCATAGGGCCCTCAACTCACCTCTAATGCAATAAGCAATTTCAAGCATCATTGGGTCCTCAGGTCAGATAAAAGAAGCGAAAACATGTATAGAGGAAAAGAGGTAAACGACAAGCATCAATGGGCCCTAAAATCAACCAGTTTTTTCAAGGGACAATGTGACAAGCAACATGAAAGCATCATTAGGCCCTCACTTCCATATACAACTCCTGAAAACATGTGAACAAGCAAATGGGTAAGCGACAGACATCATAGGGCCCTCACTGTATACACATATATGAAACCACAACCTGCATTTATGTTACAAAGCAGTTAAGTAAAGGCAAAAAATTCTTTGCACATTCATGAACACAGCCAAAGGGATAAGCGACAAAAAGTGACAGTGGGAGATGGTGTGCATTCAGTTGTGCTTTTTTGGTAAAAGACAAAACTTCAGGCAAAGTATTCAAAAAAGGAAATGGAGGACACGAGCATGGGTACGAGAAACAAGTACATGTGCAACACCAATGACCCCAAAAACCGAACACTCCACAGTTAGGACAACACTGAAGAAAGCTCTAAAGCGGAAATCCCCAGATCTCGTATGAACAAACCCTAAAATAAAAAATCCCCAAAATCCCCAAAATATCAACAAACCCGAAATAGCAAATGCAGAAACCCTAAAATCAGTAGAACAAACCCTAAAAGTTATGAACAAACCCGAAATAGCAAATGCAGAAACCCTAAAAGCAAAATCCCCAAAATATCATATGGACAAACCCTAAAATTTATGAAGAAAATCAAAATCCCCAAAATCAGTAGAACAAAAACCATAAATCGAAAAGTGCAAGAGAACAAAGAAAACATCTGTACACACACTCGACGAGAACAATGGTGGAGGGTGTTTTCCGATACCTGATGATGACGGCGAAGGCGAACTGGTGGTCTGGATCGTCGGCGATCTAGGGTTTCGCTCGCTTCGTCGGGTTTTTCGCTCTCCAGAAATCGTGTGAGAGAAGAGTGAAGAGAGTTATGTATTTATGAGGGCTTTGAAGACGAAGGGGCAAAATGGGGGGTTTCGGATTTCCCATCCACCAAACCTTGGTGGAGGAGGGGGAAACCGCATCCCATTCCATCCAGCAAACACCATCATTCGAACACTGCAAACCCCTTAAACACCACCACCCAAACACGGAGGCGGGATTCCCGAGGCGAAAACCGCATTCACCAAACCTTGTAAACACTACACCCAAACACGCTCTAAGTAAAACCCTCGCATTTAAAGAGTGTTTTTTTTTTTTTTTTGAAAATTTCCCTTAAAAAAATGAAGAGGATTTTTGTTTACTTTCCCAATGAAGGCAGCCGTGGAAGTGGAAGTATTTGACTTGGAACACAACAAGATCGACCTGTCTTTGTTGAATCTCTTCCTTCCTCAGAGTTTCAGTCTTCACAGAGTTTCGGTTGAAGCGAACAAGAAAAGCAAAGCAAAGCAAAGCAGTGATCAGTGGGAGACAGTCGGGACGAAACAGTGACTGATCAAATCACTCAACACGTCACCTCAATTCCACAAATTTCAACTCCCGCTCCAAAATTCCACACCCAATTAGCCCCGCATAAGAGGTTAACTGTACCCATTCCCACCGGAATTTGAATTCCTAAAGGTTCTTGACCGAAATACACAGTACCAGCACACTCGTTTATCTGTTTCCTTTTTCTGATCTGAACAGTCATTCTCTTTGAGACTTTCAACCATAAACCACCGTTAGAGGAGGAAAGCTTCCATTTTTAGCAATTTCTCGATCCAATTTCGCCACCGCTTGTCGTTTCGATTCCTAGGGTTCACAGCTCTTTCTGTTGCCGGGACTCCATTAATGACCCTACCGAGCTATCGAATGACTTGCACAGAGACCTGTTCGGCATGGGGACTGTTCGACTCGCTGAGGAGATCGATCTCCATCTCCTTCTGCAAAACTCGAAGATGAGAAGGTCGGACAAGTCCTCGTCCTAGCTCTTCGGCCTACGCAAAACCTACGGGGAAACTCGTCGGGAGAGAGCGACATGGCTTGATGTTGAAGCTGTACGGCGTGGAGATTCGTCGCAGCTGCGGATTTGGGGGTAAGGCAAGGAGTTGGGGTTTGCCGTCGGTTGAGTTAGGGTTAGCACTTATTCGGTTGGTAATAACTACTCCGTTCTGTTAAAAAAATAAATAAATACTCCGTCCTTAAATAGAGGCGGGAAGATGAAAGTGTTAGGCTATGTTTGGGATATTATATTATTATATTCATTTTAATTACCAAAGTATTATTATTATATTTTTTATTCCAAAAATATAAGATAGATTTTCAAATTTTTAATTAGGAAAATTTGGTTAGGTGAAGTGGTGAACTTGAGTTTTTTTGACTGAATGGTACCCTTGAGGCCTTGAATTTTGTTATAAGTACGGTACATAACCAAAATTCATATTTTCTCATTTTTAATAAAATACAATCACCCTTTATTATACTACAAATTAAAATATGACATGTGTCATTAGATTCTTTAATGTAGTACTCCCTCCGTTCAACAAAACTTGTCGTTTACTATTCACGCACGCTTTTTTAGAATGATAAAAACTATATAAAATATTCATTTTTTTAAATTTTTTTTAACAAGTTTGTACTTATTAATAATAACTACGAAATTGTTAAAAAAATTATTTAAAAAGTCGATATTTTATATAGTTTTTAGCTCCTAAAAAAGCGTGCATGAATAGTAAAACGTCAAGTTTTGTTGAACGGAGGGAGTAGTTTCTAATCAATTTTAGTGATGATGATTTACTTAATGATGATGAAAGTTAGCCTTTTTTACTTTTATTTTTCTTACCTTTTTAGATTTTTTTTATTATAAATATATTAGTGGAAATCATACAATTTTATTGATAGTGTAAACTCTAAAGTATCTATTTTTGCATTTAGTGTAAGTGTAGGTTTTTCCTTAAATAATTTTAGTATTTTGGTTATGTCAACGATCCAAACAATACACAAATTAAAGTCAAAAACCAGAAAACAACAAATTAATGCGCGCAGTGGAAAGTCAACAAATATTGAAGCATATGGAAGACAGATTCCCATGTTTTAAGAACGTGAATACGTGATTGCTATCAGATGGTCATTTTATCCCTATACACACTGTACGTTCCTCGATTTTTGGTGTTTGTAAGGACCTCTTAGATTGAATAATTCAATTAAGGTATTAATCGATATCGGCTTCTACACCCGGCAATATTCAAAGAAAATTGTGAAGAGGGCATCTCGGATGGGCATTTTATAGAAGAGAGTTTAATTAACAACATACTCTTGGTGTCGACAAGAAGCATCCTCAACATCAGATGTTAATGTGAGAAAGGTTCATCAGCCGTCGTGCATTCCTCCTCGACCCCTTGGCGCCTTGACGACACCGAATGTCGGTGACAGTTGGCCTTTGATGTCTTTGTCTTCCAAGGTTGGTGCATTCATTCGTGCATTTATCGATATAATGATCGTGCGCATAACAGGATCCAAACACCAAACTATTTCCCTTTTAAACTATTAACATTAACACTTTTTCTTATCAATTAAAATTAGAAATTGAACCATTGATAAATGTGGGGGGGTAAATCGAACTACACTGAAATATATATTTTTCAATGTAGATGTAGATTTTAAAGTCTAAAATGACATCAAATATTACACGGAATGAATATTAGCTATGACACACCCTACCTAATTTAAACCGAACTATTAAATGTAGATCACATGAACATAAAGGCAAGATCTTTGCCCAATCAAACACATACAGTCAAACTTAATACGATTCTTTCCTTCACCCTAAATAGTAAATATGACCGGTTGAAATGGTTAGTTTGAGTTGGATTAGAAGGTTTAAAACCTTTGCGAAATCGTTTTGATCCACTTTTCAATTCAGATTTTAAAGATTTTATCTTCAAAGACTCTAACTTGAGACCACTTAAGTCACCTCATCTAATGTGATCTAGTCAGATTGAATTATCTTTAAACCCTCTAATTCAGGTTCCAATGAATTCAACAACTCAATACACATTTCCTAAAAAAAAATAAAAATGGATGGGTTGGAAAGTGTTCACAATCACACAATTACACACATCATCATTAAATGCCTCCATTAACAAACTCCATTAAAGCTACCTTGCAGCTGTGATCTCCCTCTTTTCTGTTTCTCTTTCTTGTAGAGTATGTATTTCCAATAAATGTTGGGTTTCTGCAACTGGATCTTTCCCAGTTTCCCTTCCTCATATAGAAGAGAACTATCAGAATTGATACAGAAGAAAAAAGAGGGTGCACTGCAGGCAAGGCCACTAATCTATCCCTTAAATTAATATATATACAGACACCAGAGATTTCATAGGGCACTTTTTCCTTTGCTCCACAGATCCTTAAGGCCACAACTCACCAAGCTGTCATTTTTGGCCTCTGTGGTACTATACTACTATGGAGTATTCAAAATTAGAAATGAATTATTCAAAATTTGAGCTATTTCAATTTCAAGAAAAATGCTTGATTTCACGATTACTAATGTACTACGGCGTATAATTCATTATTACTCCATATTACTATAATATTTATAATGTATTATAATAAATAAATAAATAATAAATATAACAATCTTAATAATAACCATAACTAAAATCATTACTGATATAACTTGATAAGTGATAAGATCATTATTATCAAATAATAATAATAACAATAATAATAATAAAATAATAATAATAATAATAATAAAATGCACTTGGGTGTGGTCAAGCAGACGATCCAAATTCCAAACCATTAACTTCTCAAAAAAAAAGTTCTTGTTATTATCATCATCACTACGGAGTATAAGGTAGTATTATACAGTACAGTACAAGTATAAACCCTGTTGCTTGTGGTTAGAGATAAAGGGGGTGGCTACTGGCTACAGTGAGTGAGTTGTCAAACAGTAGAGAGAACCCCAGCTCCTAGGGTGTGATAGTCTGAACAGTACTAGGACACACGAGAGAGAGAGAGAGAGAGAGAGAGCACTTGTTGAAGCAATTGGTCATCTGGGTGGGTCTTCTGTCTTCATACGCTCTACCAATGGAGGATGTAAAAGGATAGCAGACTAAAGTAGAGCAAGCCAAGAAAACTCAGAATTAGGAAGAAAGGAGGAATCAAAAGCTGCGGGGCCTCTGTGGATCATCAGCTTTATTTTTTACCTTTAAAATTTTCAATTTTTGGGTGCTTGGGGAAATGGGAGCTTACCCTTTAGGATCTTGCTATATAAATTGCATTTTGCAAGGTTTTTTGTCAACACCCTCCACCCCCCTCTTTCCTCCCCTTTGAGGTTATGATCATAACCCTATCCACTCATAATCACCTTAATCATTTGTCTGTCTAGAGCAATGAGAACAAGGTTTTTGCTTTCTTCAGTGCTTGCTTTCTTGCATATCATGAGTTGGGTATCTGCTACTGGTAGACTTTTACCACCAGATGCAGATGGTAGGGACTTTTACCAACTTAATCATGCCCATCCGCCAGGTTAGTCTCATCCCCACACACTACATGAACACACAAGTTACTTATCTTTGCTCACATGTTTCATTTTCCTTATCTTTGATCAGAGACTGAAAGTGTACCAAAGGAAGTAGTAGCTTACCAGGAGATGAAGAAGATAGGTTCAACACCTCCAAACTGTGAGAGCAAGTGCTATGGATGCAGCCCATGTGTAGCAATACAAGTCCCCACCATCAATGGCCATTTCAGCCTCCAGTATGCAAACTACTTACCAGAAGGGTGGAAATGCAAGTGTGGTCCTCCTTTCTACAGCCCATGATCTGAATCTGTAATAAATACAGAGTGCAAGCAGCAATGTGCTCAAGTAGTAGGGTTTTAAAGTGAGGAAGAGATCAGTTAGCTAGCTATTTCATTTATTTGTTAGGTTTGATGGTTTGTTGTAAAGTATGAAATGGAGTTCAATTTTATATATGAAGTAGCTTCTAAGTTCTTGTTCATTCACTATTCCTTTCTCACCTGGTTTCATTCCACACATTCTTGATTACCAGTTTACCATAGACAAGTGAAAAATAGGCATGAAAGATCTTGTGCAGAGTTAATGGAAGTTACCAGGGGTAAATTCATAGCATGTCACTATATAAGTCAGGTTAAAAAGCTAAGACTGGCTGCATATAGAAGGGATGATTTAACTTTCCTGGAGGTCTGGAGTATATTCTCTTATCTTTATAAAAGTATTCACAACTTTGATCAATTTTATCACCCACCATTACATTCCACTCCTCCATTAATTTAATATTTGCAATAGAAGATAAACAAATTAGATTAAAATTTCACTCCTCCGATATTACAGCATAAAAAATAAATAAATAATTCAAGATTTCATTATAAGATTTCTTCTAAATATCAAATAAAAAGTATCATATACATGATCAATCTGAAACTCCAACTTCTACTCGTTCTCATTTCACCATACATAACCAATCTGAAACATATGCAACCTATAAATCACCCCCACTTCCAATTAGTTTCATTTCATAGTGCACTGCACTCAATACACTTTGCTAGATCACATTGCTTGGTTTAGCAGTATAGCAATTTTAGTCAATGAATAGGTCTATACAACATCACCTGATAATGAAAAAATGAAGTATTTTCTGTAGCTAACCTGTGTGAATGAGATGAAGTTTTGATGAAAAGGAATGAGATGATGCAAGTAGAGAAGGAAGCTAGTTGTCCTGCACGATTGAAGGAAGGTGTGGCGCTAAAACGAACCAGATAGCGGGCAAACAACATACCATCAAACATCTTAACAACGGAATGGAAGAAGACCATCGATTCTATAATTTTGAAAGCCAAGTTGTCGGAAGACTCTGGGAGGAAAGAACTAGAAGCTTGTGAAATCATCCACCAGATACTGCCCTGGACCTGTGCTGGTTTGATATATGCAGCCATGACTTCATTATATCGTAAGTTGTAAAACCAATGGCTACAGAAGGAACAACCTGGAAAAAAAAAATAGGTCAACATTCATTAGAATCTATATCTTGGTTTTTGGAAGAAAAAAATTATGAATTAGACATTCATTTTCTTCTTCTATGAAGCTGAAAGTTAAGGAAATTGTTATTTTGAAACATATTGTACAGCTATAGATGAGACTTGAGAGGTCTAACAGGGAAGCAGTTGTTGCAAGAAGATGAAATATTGAAATTACCTTTATGTAGTTGATGCTTAAACCAGCAAACAACTGTCCCCAACCTTGATTGCGAATAATGGTTGTAAGACCTTCTATCGTGCTTCTATATCTTACATGACCTGGCTGCAGGCTTTCAACCTGGAACATATATGGTTTTTTAAGTTCTCTCTCACAACATAGCATGCAGTCTGAATGCAGATGATGTAAAAAAGAGGAAAAGAAGAATGAAAAATGGAAAGATATTCTTATGACAGTAGGTCACCAAATGGTATATCATGGTACAGAGGGCAATAATACCTGCATTTGCCGCCTAACAACATCCAAGGGATATGTGAGTGTCTGTCCGAATAATCCGGCTAAGGCTCCACAAGAAAGGCGCAATACAATCGACTTTTGGTGCTCTTCAGGAACATTTCTCTTGAGCTCCTCGTAGATATAAAATTTTAAGCCAGCATATGGTAGAATTCCAACAAGAGTTGGTCCTGTTAAGAGAAAGTTCTGTAAGGGAATTCAGGAGTATAAGCTCTAATAAATACATGGACTGGTAATGAGCTTTATTTGAGTCCAGCTTACCTACACCACGATACAAACCACGTACTCCGCCTTCCCTGTAAACTCTCTTAAATGCATCTTGTATCCCATGATATGGGGTGCTAGCATTGTTCACAAAGTTCGGTCTCTTGTCTACCACCTAGCAAAGGACATAAATAAAGCTGAATATACTCCACCTTTCCAATAGAATTTCGAGTGTGAAGAAGTTCATCGGAGAACTTCTGATTATAAACTATAAAAAAAAAACTTCACTTCTCAATAAACAAACATTAGGAGCAAAATCCAAGTGAAGATGGCAGCAGAGGTCCAAAGTAGAATTTCATGATTCTCACCCAATATGAAAATCAAAGAAAGGTATCCTAGACAGAAACTAATGTTGATAATGGTCAGTTGATTTTTTTTCATGCCAATTACACCCCTACTATGAAAAATTGAAAACCCATAGAGCAAGTTGAAGTTGTAACTATCATGGTACACATCAAAAGAGCAGTAACACTCCTATTGAGAGATCCCTTAAATTGAGCAAGTTGGAGTTGCAATCATCATGGTAAGAAAAATAAGCAAACAGCCAATGGAGGAATAAAAATCTATTAAGCCTTGTTTGTACCTTGATTAGACACTTGCGCTGCGACATGGAGTACATATTAATGATTAAAAAATAGAACAGGGACGCAAAAGAAAGCGGACACTCTTTCTTTATAGTGTGTATAGTGCATAACATACCTGGTAGGCAAGCTTTGTCCTGACCAAATCCAAGGGATATGTGCATAAAACTGCTGTCCCACCAGATGCGGAGCCAGCCAAAAGGTCAACAACAGGTCCTGTCCCAAGAGAAGGGTAATTAACTAAAAGCCAAGACCGATATTGCTCATATGTCATGAAATGCAATGCTGCATAAGGAACTATGCGAAGAACACTAGCTCCATTTCCCCTGTAAACAACAAGAATATACATGTCTTTTAAGTTGTCATCCGGTTAAAAAGCATGGGCTTCAATAAGGAAAAATGTTAGTGTAAACTTACTTATACAGGCCTCCTAAACCTTCTTGCTTTACCACCTTTTGGAGAGATCCACTGACCCCAAGAGATCGAAAGCCCTCTGTCCTAGTCTATGGAAACAATTCATGAACAGAAAAATTAGAAGAAGTATTGATCAGAGTTGGGAAGGCTTAATCCAACAATTTCAACTATATACAGTATTTAAGGCTTAAATGCATCATTGAGAGAGCTGCTAACCAAACCATATGAACTATGAAGGATACCTAAATCGAAACAACACTTTTTCCCACCCTAGATCATACTAAAATTAAGCATAAACTATGCAATAATCACATAAAGGTCATTGCTAATCCTCTATAGTTGCATCAATCAACCGAAATTCTGCGTTCAGTGTTTTCTGAATCCATGTTTCACTCATAAACAGATTCGAACACGAGAAAACTGAAAATATCACCTACAACTCCTACCAGCGTTGCAGTTGGATGAGTTCGAAACATAATCCTCCTAAAGCATAAAAGCTTCTAGATGGAAACCATCCCCAAATCCATCAACACATTATATGTTTACAACCTAACAACAATGAAATCGAAATTCTATTTTGAAAAGGTAAATAAATTGAACTTCCAAAATCGTGAAAAAATCGTCAAAATAGTCACAAAGCCAGCAAAAATATAGAAAAGATGTGAAATTTTTTGGTGTCTCTCACCTGGAGGAGAATCTTGATCCTCTCAAGGGGAGCCACCGCCGTCTTCGCGAATCCGCCGGCGGCGCCACCGGCAATCAACTCCCGCACGTAACCGGGCAGAGAATCAACCAAACAAACATCATTCTTCCTCGTGGACGAAGCGGAAGGCGCCGATTCGTCGAGGAACCCGGCCAGATTCGCCTCCGACGATCCCATTCATCCAACAATCAAGTAAAACCGGTCAAAACACCAAACCACGACTCTCTCAGAGCAACAGCAACAGCAACCGAGAATGCGGAAACGAAGTCTGATTGGGCGTCCTCGTCCCAACGTGCGGCTGGGAAGAAAACGCGGTAACTCGCCGAGGAGACGAGAATCGCATGAAACCGCGCGGGGACTCGGAACTAGATGACGAAGCGGCGTCGTATCAGGCGCGGGGCGGTGCCGATCTGCGGCCGAATTACGGCAGCATTATCGGAGGAAATCGATCGGGGAGATTTGTGTGGGGGAAAAGCTTGGATTTGAATATTTTAATGGCGGCCGAACGCGAAAAAAAGGGAAGAAAAATCACGGGGTTGGGGTTGGGGTTGGGGTTGGGGTTGGGTAAACAGAGAAAAAAACAGGTAGGCGGGTGGAAAGGCGCTGGAATTGGCTGCCGTGTGAAGAGACAATGAGAGAGATACCGAGTGATAACACGGCACGTTGTTTTGTTAGGGTCCTAGTCAATCTTTTTTTTTTTTTTTTTTTATTACTACCTTTTAAAATATGTAATTTGCATTTTTTTAGTTGATAGAATTTGATAAAATATCCAACTTTTATTGATTTTGAATATTTTTATATTTATTAATGATAATTATAAATTTAGTTTAAAAAATATATATTTTACTTGGCATCAAGTTTTGAGTTACTTGCTCCATAAAAATTATGTAATTTAAATTATGTATTATTTTGAAATTTCTAAAAAAAAATAGGGTAGAATTAAATCCTAATTAATTTATACTTTAAAGTTTAATCTATCTCACTTTACGTGACAACTACTACTACGTAATACTTATCTCAGTTGTTCCATTACGTTTGGTGAGATCTAATAGACCTGATTTTAAAAAATAAATAAATAAATTTGAGTTTATGAAAACTATCTTATTGTGGTATAATTAAGATTTTTAGACCAAAAAAAAATGGTTTAAATATGTTTTTTTATCATCAATTATGGCTTTCAATAATTCCAGTTAAATAAAATATAAAAACATTATATCTATTGAAAGATAGCATATTTTTATATTTTATTTAACTTATATTTTTATCCATAATTTGGTTAATTCTCAAAACATAGGAGTATATTACTTTTATTGTTGTTGTTGTTGAGTCAGTCGGAAGAGCAAAAATGTGCACATCAAATCAAAGAACATGAAAACTTAAATATTAGAGGATCAATATACCATATGAATTTTATTTTTTTTCTTAAACACGTGCACAAGTTTTGAATGTGCTTTGAAAAATCGTATTATGGGAATGGTAGGCCTTAACATTGAAAAAAAAAATGTCAAGAACCAATCACAAGTTGGTATAGTGGTGGTTATGGGACTACATCCAATGATTCGAGGTTCAAAATTCGAATCCCCGTGGAAATATGGAGACGCTTGTGAATGAGAGGATCAACCCTTTAAATGGGCCTACAGTAACCCGATCCAGATGTAGAGTGGACTAAGCCCACTTGAACGGTAAATGATCTAAAAAAAAGGAAAATAAATTTTCTAGCTACAACTAATAAACTGGTTAAATAGGGGGAAAACGTTTATTTAATTATTTTTTATGAGAAAAAAGTGGTTCAAAAAGTGCAAACAAGGCATATACATGAGAATCGGATTTCCTTTGAAAAAAAAATACCAATATGTTCAACCTTTTGAAATATCAACTACTGTATTTTCATGCTATTGCGGGCTTATTTTTAAATTAATAAAATAATAATGACATAATGCATTACTATGATAAATATAAGAAATATATTGATAAAATTTAACATAAAAATATTAGTTACTTTCAAATTAAGAAATATTTACATTTTATGGCATGATTTTCTTTTTTAGTTGAAACATTATTATTTTAAAAAATGAAATGTAATATAATTGATTATATAGGAATTGTTTATAATTTAATACAATTATAGTGGATTACATAAATAAAAATGCAACTGAAACACACTAGTTAATATTATATTTTGAATTACTATAATTAGTTGCCAAAGAAAATCCACCCCTTCTACTTATTATTTTAGAAGCAATGTCTTCACAAAATATTGTGTCACGTGTCCTTCTATGAAGCCAAATTTTCAGCCTTTTACCCCACCCACGTTCTCTCCATATATTCAACTGCTCCCAATATCAATTCCTAGATAAAATTGATTTTCACCAAACCCTAACCCAGTCCTTCGTCTCCCTCACATCAGCTTCATTGCCGCTCCATAATCGACATCGCAGTCTCGCTCACATCCATTCATCTCCCTCGCTCGGATTCGAGGTCGGGGTACCCAGATCCGGAGAAGGTGGAGATCCCTTGCCGCGCCGCACCCCCACGGCTTCCCTCGCATCTCCTCTCCGCCGTACCGTCGCTCTACCAGATCCACGACCTCCCTCGCATCTCCTCTCGCCGGACGGTTGCTCTACTGTCAACCGTAACCGTCGGACCGTCGCTCTACCAGATCCACGGCCTCCCTCGCGTGGATCCAATATGAATTCTTCGCTCGGATTTGCCGTCTGGCCGTCGCTCGATCTACTAGAACTCCATTCGCCTATTCTCGCCTCGCCGTTGGAATCTTGGACGAGCGGAATCAGTCGACGCCGGGAGGAGGGCAATTGGTATGCACCCTTAACGCCCTCTTTTTTTTTTTGTCATTGATCTAGGTTTTAGAAATAACTAGAAAATTCATCAAAAGAGGTATTCACCTTATTCCATTTTCAGTTTTCAGTTTTGTCAAAATTTACTTCTTTCAATTTCATGAATTCTGACTCAATTTGTTGGTTAGATTGAATGTGGTATTTGAGTTCAATCCGAGGTTGATAATTTTGGCTCAATTCAAACTCAATTAGGGGTTAGGGCCTTAGGGGTTTCAATTTCAGGAAGTTACATGTATTTGATTACATATAAAGTTTAGACGAATAAAAGCTCCTGACATTTATGGTTTTGAAGTACCATTTAGTCATGCACTCTACCTGTTTGATGAAATGCCATAGATTAAAATAACATTTTGAAATGCAATTTGTCTAAATCATGAGAAAAAAAGATTAGTGGTTCCCGAAATCAATTTGTCTGAATTTATGGTTTTGAAATAACTTTTTGAAATGCAATTTTGAGGAATCAAACTTACAGACAAGATTGAGTTAAGGCTTCTTGACTCGAGACAGACGCATGCTACAAAACGATTGATGCTCACAGTATAGTGTATTTTTGGTGATTATGAACGGTGAAAACTCTAATGTTACTAACAGGTTAATTGTATATGACTAAAAACAAGTTGTGGATATTGTAAACACTATATTCATAGAGCGAATTTATATAGGTTGAAACCTGAAATGAATTAGAATGATATATACCATGGGGACTGATAGAGCAAAAGTAATTACATAAGATGTCCAGGGGCATAATCGTCTTTTACGAGGTAAACCCTAATTCTTATTATATATATGTGATCGAACTACTAGGGTTATTGGGGCTTCTCTCAGCCGACATATTCCTGACTTGAGCGTCGGAGGCTTCCCACGGGGAAGCAGCCCCGCCTCTTCTTCTCCTCCTTCTATGCAGGTGATCGATCGAGGCCGAGGAGGAAGAAGGTGCAGATTTGTGCACTCACATTTGGCGCCGTCTGTGGGAATCCGATCAAAAAGCCTCAAAATCGGAACCCTAATCAACGAGATCAAAGGCCCTACGAACTTCACCGGGAGTCAGAGGCATAACCAGGTGCTCGGTGGCCATGAACGCCGGGCTCGCTATGTGCTCAGGGGCAGGCCAGACCCCTCCTGAGCCGCCGCCTCAGCATCCGATCCCTATACGGATCCGTTGCACCGCGCTCGGAATTAGCGGACTTGACCACCTACACGTCCGGAGTCGCTCCAGATGGTCCGCTGCCGCCGTTAAGGTCGAAGCCGGAGACAGAGACAGTTGCCAAGAACACCGCCGTTAAGGTCGAAGCCGAAGACGGAGTTCTGCGCCACCGCAACCATCAAATTCTAATCGAAGAAGCCTCCGCAAATCGTACATCATCGATCTGCATTCAAGCCGGCGAGCCGTTCACGCCGCCATCCTCCTCTGCTACTAGTCACCACCATCAACGAGCCAAACACCACCTTCACCGCCTCTGGTTCGAAGCGCTTGTTGATGCGGCCCGAACTCCAGCGCCGCCGCTCCTCTGTACAAACCCGATGAGAAGCGTAGAAGACGTTACTTTAGATTGGGATTAATTACAAAGGATTAATTACAAAGTAATTAATCTGAGGCGTTACTTTGCAAATTGGGGCAAATTACAAGATCAGCCCATAGTTTTTGGAAATTGCAGCTCAGCCCACACATTTAAGCTATTTGTGGAAAAAAAAAAGACCAAGTTAGCCGATCAAGGCCAATTTAGCCGCTCAAGGCCATATTAGCCGCTCAAGGCCAACTTAGCCGATCAAGGCCAATTTAGCCGCTCAATGCCACATTAGCCGCTCAAGGCCAACTTAGCCGCTCAAAGCCAACTTAGCCGATCAAGGCCAATTTAGCCGGTCAAGGCCACATTAGCCGCTCAAGGCCAACTTAGCCGATCAAGGCCAATTTAGCCTCTCAAGGCCAACTTAGCCGATCAAACTTAGCCGATCAAGGCCACATTAATTAGCCAATTACGGCCACAATAGCCAACTACGAATCAAGCGACTAACATTTACGGCAAAATCATCGTTCAATCGACAAACTTCGCCATTTACTTTTTAGGCTTCCTTCTTCATCGAGACATGAAGAAGAAACCCGAGGGGCAATTGATAGAGCAAAAGTAATTACATAAGATGTCCAGGGGCATAATCGTCTTTTACCGGGTAAACCCTAATTCTTATTATATATATGTGATCGAACTACTAGGGTTAGGGGGGCTTCTCTCAGCCGACATATTCCTGACTTGAGCGTCGGAGGCTTCCCACGGGGAAGCAGCCCCGCCTCTTCCTCTCCTTCTTCTATGCAGGTGATCGATCGAGGCCGAGGAGGAAGAAGGTGCAGATTTGTGCACTCACAGGGACTATTTGGATGGTTGTTGATGGGCAAGGAGTAGTCAACACCATCAAGAGTGAACTTCCCCTCCTTAATCCTGTTTGCAACGCGACCGACTATGCAGCCAAAAAACGATCAGCTCCTTAATCCTGTTTGCAACACCGTCAGAAACCTGGGGCTCCCGCCGGCAGAGCTTGGCACTCCGCCGCCCGTCATCATCTCCCCTGGTCGCGAAACCCGAAGATTGAGATTGAACAAAAAAAGAGGAGAAATTGAGAGAGGAATTGGGATTGGAATTTGGGATTAATGCTTATTAATGTTGAGTTGTGTTGGTTGATTGCTGTTCTTATAACCATACTTATTTCATGACGTAGCTGTTAGATCTGTTTAACACATGTCATTGTTGTTGTTATGGCCATATTTTTTTTCATGCCCGTGTTGTGAAATGTGCTGAGTAAAAGTCTTTAGTTTGTTGTGAAGGACGGAATTGTTATGGATCATGTGTATTTGTAATTCAATGTAGCTTGCATCTTAATTAACATAGTTTCATATAGTTTGGGAGTTTGATATAGTTTGGGTCGAGTTGTTATTTTTCATGGTATGAAGTATAGTTTGGGAGTTTGATATAATTCACCATGACAACCAAAGATTTCAAAGAACAAAAAGGGGAGAAGTATATTGGTTGAAAATTGACGTTCGATCGAAAATATACCGAAAAAAACAAGAACATGGTTCGGGAAAAGTACTAGTTATTAATATTTTTATAACATTAAAAAAATTATTTTGAAGAAATCTTATTAATTACTAAAAAAATTATTATCTCTATAACTTTTGTAAAAATTATGTTTTGCATTAATCTAATTGATTGGTATAAAAAGAATTATTATCTTTTTATCTTTATTTAAAAAATTATATTTTAAATTAATCTCATTGGTTGGTAAAAAGAGATTTTGGAATTCTATTTTAAACCAATCCAATTGATTATTGGTTAATTAAATGATAAGATAAACTAATAAAAAAGAATAAAAACGAATAAAAATCAGTTATAGGTTGGCCCATATCGGTCTATCCTCATCATTCGTCACAGACTGTGCTCTTGCTGAGTTGGGAGCCCTCGTCCGTGAGGACGCTCTTGGACGGTGGTTCAACTGCGATTGATCACCCCCAAATCCTTGTCTTGTATAAAAAAAAAGAAGAAGATAGATATAGACATAAATATAACACCATATATTTTTAATAAAATTCTAAATCATGCTTTATTATCTTTCTCACGATTTTTTAACATTGAAAAATAAAGATGATGAGCTTTTCGTATATTTTTTTTCTTAAAAACCTATCTTTCTCACAAATTTTTAAAATCGAATTCGACTCGTACTCGCTCGATAAAACTCAGCTCGAACTCGTTCATTTTGTAAACAAAACGAGTATGTGCACATTTTAAAGCTCGACTCATTCGAATTAAGCTCGAATAGATCGAATTTTATAGTATTTCTAAAATTTACTATAAGTTACTGTATAATAAGCAAGTAGAACCACTTACAGCTCAAAAAAGCTTGGATCGAGCTCATTTATTTCCTAAACGAGTCGAGTATGAGCACATTTTTAAACTCGAGTTAAAATTTTGACTAGGCTCAAGCTCATTCATATCCTAAATGAACTGAATATGAGAAAATAATACTCGACTCGTTCCGCTCGAATTACTCCTAGCATGAGTAATTTATAAGCATCTCTGCATCTCCCAAACGTACCGAAATAAGAATGGTCGAGTTCTCAACTTCTCATCAAAAGAAATGATTTGAGATTAGGCCCAAACATGATGGGCTTTGCAGTCCTTCTTAATCATTATGGGTTATGGGCCCAATTTTCAACTTCCTTCAGCTTTCAACCGTTCTTTTGACTTTTTCCTTTACTTGAAATCGGTGTTTCCCCCATTGTCATCTCCGACGCGCTCTCTCTCCGACCTTCACCAGTTTGTGATCTCAAGCTCAGATTTCGCTTCCGATCAATGTCGTCCTTATCCGCAAATCCAGTTACTCACTCTCTCTCTATCTCTCTTTCACTATTGCCCTATTTTATGTATCGCATTTATCTTTTGCTTCGATGGCTGTGTTCGTCGAAGATCCAAGTATTGTTTTCTATTTCCGAGATTTCCCGTGGTTTTTGATCCAGATCGATCAGTGTTCATCGCGTTAGTGAATTCAATCGAATGCCGTGTGCTTGAACTCGGATTTAGGTTTTCCTTTCTTTTTTTGGTTTGGCTTGATTTGACTGGGGAGGGAGTCCCTTGATCATAAGAGCCAATAGATTCCCTCGAAGTAATTTGTTATAGTAGTTTTAGAAGCACTAAGATGATCTTTTTGGAATAAATTTAGATTTTCACGTTGTTAGATTTCTTCGCGATGTGTTTATTGATTCAAATGACGTTCAGATTGAAGGATAAGTCATGATGTACGTATTTCCATGCTTTCTGCGTGAAGAATTTTCATCCTAAGGGATTGTATGAGAATTAGTTGGTTCCTTGGCGAATTGGCTTGATTTTGACTCGCATTCATGGAAATTGCATTGGTTCCTTGTGTGATGGTAGGAGTAATTTCTGGTCGAATAATTTCTTGGTAAAAATTCCCATTATTTCGTTTATACCAAAATTTTCATACCAAATTCAGTTTCAAAGCCCCGAAGACTGGTCTTGTATTCTTGCACACGAGTGCCATAATTCCAGTTTCAGTCTTGGTAGCTCCTAGTTTTTATTTGGATTATTTGAGTGTAAATTTGTCTGTAGCCAAGCTACAGGTTTAGCAGTTGTGCACCAGCATTAGAAGATAAGATTGGATGATGACATTGGACCATGGTGCTTGTGTTTTAACATGTTTGTAACCTTTTAAATCTCAAGTTATTTTATTTCTTATCACTGATTTGGTGCTTATACTATCTTTTGTTGAATCTACAGCCACTTCTTTTGAATGTTAAATCTTCAGCAAATTGATCCATTAAAAGAGTAATTTTGTTATGTAGGATTCTTGCCCCTTGATTAAAAGCATTCTTATGCTTGATTCCGAGGGGAAGCGGATTGCTGTAAAGTATTACTCAGATGATTGGCCAACTCAGAGTGCAAAATTAGCTTTTGAGAAATCTGTCTTCTTAAAAACCCAGAGGACTAATGCAAGAGCTGAAGGTAGCGATATTTTTTAAGCATCTCTCATCTGGATGATCTGACAATAATTGCAAACTACTCACAGGTGGAGTATTACAAGTACATATGGTTATCGATCATGTAATAAACTGATTTATGTTCATAATCATGGCGGGTAAACTTTGTCAATCCAACAGTTTTCTTATCTAACTTAAATGTAATAACACTATGTATCTATTTTTACTCAGCTAACTTAATCATAATGCTACTGATCTGAGGACTTTGCAATACTTAAGAAATATAGAGCCATAGTCATAGATGAATCTTGTCATGCTAGTACCACTGCCGATAGCAATTATACAAATGAATCCCTAGACTGCTTCAAATTTGAAAGCATTTGATTTGCAAAGATTTAAGTAGCTAATAATGCACCATGCTCTTACAGCTGAAATTATCATGCTTGACAACAACATCATTGTCTACAAGTTTGTCCAAGACCTCCACTTCTTTGTCACTGGTGGAGATGATGAAAATGGGCCCATTCTAGATGCAGTTCTTCATGGTTTCGTTGATTCAGTTGAAATGATTCTTAGGTAGGTCGGTCAGGACAAGTCATTATTTCCTCAATGGATGATCAATTGTCTACACCTCACAGTATTCAAAATGGACTTGTGACAGGAACAATATTGACAAAAATGAGGCGCTTGAAAACTTGGATCTTATACTACTATGCCTTGATGAGATTGTAGACGGAGGGTAAGAAATATCTTGCAACATTTTGACTCACCAAGTTTTGTGGTGTACTTTAAGGCATCATATTGAAGAGCTCCACCAAGTAGTTGCTTCTGTCTAGTTTTACTGTCTTCTGATTATTCTAAATAAACGTCTTTCCATGCAAGATAAAAAAGGGATCTTTCATCATTGTTTGATCTTCTGAATTCTATTTGTTTGGAAAAAATAACTTTTCAAGAAGCCATAACAACGGGTTGCATAGGCTCTCTCTTCTTGCTAAATTTGCTTATAGGCTTGTTATTTCTGCAGAATGATTCTTGAAACAGATGCAAATGTTATAGCTGGTAAGGTGGCAACTAGTAGCATTGATCCATCAGCACCCTTGACTGACCAGGTGATTAACTCTCCCCCGTCTTCTGTTTTCACCTAAACTCACGTGATGATGCTTCATGTCGACCATCGAATGATCCAATTTCAAATTCTTGCATGATGTGGGATAGTTTTCACCCTATTATGCTAAGCTCTTCAAACAACTGAAAGAGGTTTTATGGATATCTTTGTTTTATTGATTTAAGATTTTTGCAGATCAGTAAAAATTGGAGACCAAAAGCATAGTCTAACAAGTTATTCCAAGTAGTATTTGTAAAAGTTGTGTGCATACTTGTATTACTACTCTTTTGCCCGCTCAAGCACATGGCGGAAACAACATACTCTATCTTATTGGTATTCATATTTTCTAAGATGGTGTGATTTTCTGACGATACCTTTGCACATCTGAGCAGACCATATCCCAGGCATTGGCTTTGGCTCGCGAACATTTGACAAGATCTCTTCTAAGCTGATCCAGATTATGCACATGATCAAGCTGTTGCTGCTGCCTAGCTTCTCATCATCCTGAAATCTTTCTCATTGACAGCGAAATTCTCTTCGCAATCATTTTCTGTCGGGATGTGGAACATAAATCGTTACTCTCTCCTGATTTGCTTGGCTGACATCAAAGGGTCTAAGACACATTCAAATTTGGACATTATCCATCAAGATTAGTTGGTGATTCCACTGCTTCTGGTTGTTTTCGACTTTTCGGGGTTTTGGCCTTTTATTTCTTGTCCTTTGCTAGTTCCAGTCAATGGTATGACCTGAGCCTGATCTTTGAAAGATCAACGAGGAGCGCATATATGATTATTTCTTAGTTAACATTTGTCAATATTTTTTTGTTAAGCAAACTTGTGTTTGATGTTTTGACGTTTTCTAGAGTGATAATTTTTATTTTTTTTTTAAAAAGCATTTTCTAGATTGATTGCTCAAAGAATAAAAGAAATGGTTTTCAAGCGAAGTTATCCTTCAAAGACAAATATTATGGTTTCTTCCAAAACAAAATCTTCCTAGTTCCCACACGGCCACACCCATTCAATCGTGTTTTATTTTTTAAATATATTATCTTTGTCCCAAAGCAAATCTCTTTACTCGATTTTGAAGGAAACTACATCGTTCCTATAGGACGGAGTTAATAAACGGACTAAAATTATAAACATGGTAAAATTTATAAACTGTTGGTAAAAGTAGTTAAAAATTTAAACAACAACTCTGTGTGGGACGAAAAGCAGTTTATTTGTAAAAAGTGATGTTTATTTGGTTTTTATTAGGGGTATTGTGTTACTTTTAAACCAAATAAGATAAAAGATAAAGGGTAAAACGGTGCTTGTGTAAACACCCAAATAACCCCCTTTTCTAGTTTTTTTTTAAAACACAATTTTTAACACGTTTTTGTTTATTTTGGTCATCTAAACAACCAAAAAAGGTGTTTAGCTGTTTATATTGGCAACCATACACACCATGTATTTTTTGTTTTCAACTATGTGGGAACAACATCGATCTTAATAGGATAACTTCTCTATTCCAATCTCAGAAAATTCTCTCGATTTATTTATCTATTTGAACCAAGACAAAATCATTAGTTAACTCCAAATAGTAGGAGGCGTTTACCCTCAACTTCTCTATGATCATGTCCGAACTTACAACTCTGTTACTCGTAATCTATACAATTTTTTTTTTTTTTTTTGTGTAAAAATGATACTTTCCCATTTGCAATTTATGTCATGTCACTGCTACTTTTACAAAGTTGTCATACGTTGGTATATTGATGCAAATTAACCTATGTTTTATTGTTTTTAAATAGGGGTTCTTAACATATACCACACTGTCCACACAAGGGTAATGGTTAGAATACCCGGGCATATTTTTATTATTAGTGTACATATATTTGTGTCATTTTAGTAGTGGATAGCATTCGGACCTTTGGGTGGAGTGGATTTCTAAAAACATAAATTCTTACTTGGTTGATTATTATTATGCCAACAAAGTCATTAATTACTCGATTATTATGTTCAGTAAGGGCCTACAAACTCTTTAGAATCCTAAGAATTGTATCATCCAATTGAGAATTCTATAGGTACATATTGAAAAATTAGTTTTTATCATTTAATATAAAGACTATTAAAAATGTATTGTTCAAAAAAATATAGGTAAATTCTTAAATAATTTGAGTTTTATTTGCCTCGTACCAAACTCATATAACAGAGGTGTAAGTTCGGATAGTGATTTTCTAAAATCTCATTGCTTAGAGACTATATCATTATCATTCGACGATATTATTTTTATTGAATAAAACTTTATTGAATGTTTACTGTTTTTTTTATATATATATATATGATGAGGAACCACCCTCGATTCACTAGTAGAAAATCAAAGGAGAGGGACGAAGGTGGTAAATCGGTTTGTGCCGACCCATCGATAGAGAGCAAAGCAAACCTTATATTTTCATTCAAGAAAAGAGACGAGACAGAGATCGAACTTGGAACCTCCACAACACTAGGCCACCCCGACTGAGGCTTTACCGCCTTCTTTATCAGCCCCGATGTCTGGCCTCATCCTCAACTAGTTATCAGTCTACTGGTTTTTACGAAATCTCATTTTGTATTTCAAATTCTTACGAGTATTTATTTATTTTAAAAATAGAGGTGCAAGGACCAACGTCGTCAAAACCAGCCCACATCGTAGTCTAAGGGTGTGTTCGGCAACAGATTGTGGGTGGATTGTGGAGATTAAGAGAGAATACAAATCAGCTTTGAGGGTTGGCGACGGTGTTCGGCAGGTAGATTGTGCGCAATCTGGGATGGGGATTATGGGGATTTTGGGAGATTTCTTCACAATCTACTCCCCCAAAGATTGTGAAGATTGTTGTGGGATTTCAGTATATGAGATCCAAAATTGCCCCTCCTCTACGCTTCACATTTCAGATCTGAGACTGCGCAAGTAGAGAGAGGAGAGAAATCGCCGGAGAAATCGCACCTTCGCCACCACCGTCACCAAGGTCAGGTACAATCCCTCCCTCTCCTCTCTTTCATTGTCGGTCGGAGTGGGCGTGGTGGGCTTTGGGGTCTGGCGGCGGAGATCTCCTCAACTCCCCACTCTCTGACCACAAAGAGATCAAAGAACAGGTTTTTATCATCTTGGCTATGGAGGCCATACGACGACTAATGGGATCGTCGCCGAGCGTCGAGGAATATGCCGGAATCGAGTTCTGGTCTCAGCCGGAGCGCTTCGGCTGGCTCCGCAAGCAGGGCGAGTACACCACCTACTGGCGCCGCCGCTGGTTCGTGCTCAAACAAGGTAAGCTTTTCTGGTTCCTCAACTCCGACGTCTCCCGCCTCTCCGTCCCCCGCGGCATTCTCCCTGTCAACAAATGCATCACTATCAAGGGCGCCGAGGACGACGTCCGCCAGCCCAACGCCTTCCAGATCTCCACCGACGCCTAGACTTATCCGATGTACTACATCGCCGATTCCGAGAAGGAAAAGAAGAGTGGGTCAATTCCATCGGCCGATCCATCGTCCAGCACTCCCGCGCCGTCACTGATTCCGAAATCGTTGATTACGATAGCCGACGGTGATTCAGTTTTGTTCAATTCCCTTGTTATGATCTGAACTGAATTAGGGTTTGTTGTATAGTTCCGTTTCAAGGATCATATTCTGTTATGTTTCTGTTTATGTCAAGAGGTTTTGGTTTTTAGTTTGATCGTGATTTTGTTTGATTCTCTTTCGAGTGATTAAACTTCAATTTCATGGATCTTGTGTTTTGATTTAATCGAAGAATTTATCATTTATGCCTTCAAAACCTTCAATGTTTTGATATCGTTTGCTTTGAAATTGGACTTTGAGAATGTCTAAGGTGTTTGCATCTATGGAAATTGTAATTGAAACTGCTGCAATCATTTGATGGGGGCAATGCAAACAATTTGCAGATGCAAGTAATGTTTTTATTCATTTGATTGTTTCCCAGTCATCTGTATTCATACTGCTATGAGCTTTACATTTGACATCACACTTATGGTATTTCAATTCATGTCACTCCTGGCTGTACACTTAAGTGCATAACACATGAAGACAGTAGGACAATATTTCAATCACTACACCAGAAGAAATATGAACAACCCTTGAGCACCATCCCCGTCACGGAGCGCCGGCAGCTGTCGATCCTCATATCCGGATATCGCCAGCCAGTGTCGGGGTGTCGTGTGGGAGCCGACGAATGTGAACTCGGATTCTTCGTAGTGTGGTGTTGGGAGGAAGGAGGAGGGGTATGAGGGTTTTTTTTCAGGGGCATTTCCGACCTTTTGTTACTTTATAATACACCACAATCCCATACCAACCAAACACCTTTTACGAGATTTCCGACCTCCATAATCTCAATCCCCACAATCTCATTAATCTACCAAAATAATCTTCATCTCCTAACATCTACTGAAATCCCCATAATCCCTATAATCTTCATCTAGTGTCAAACACAGCCTAATTTTCCCACAATCGAACCCCCAAAATTGACCATAGGAGGAGACTCGACTCACCAGTCACCACAGAGAGTACACGTGGCAATGGATTTGGGTACCCAACCAAATTCCGCGTCAAGGAGAGAGAACCCTCAACCCTGTATGAGCCCGTCAACGCTGGTCCCATAAATTATTGACCCCATAAAAGCATGGCTTACCTGTTCGTAGCCTGCAACGGCGTCGTTTCATTCCCATTCATTTTCCACTTTTTTTCATTTAAACCCCCTAATATAAATATAATTAAATAAAACATTAATAGAAAGAAATCGAGATTCCGGACGAGAGAGAGTCAGAGAGAAGAAGAAGAAAACGGTTCGCTTTGGATTGTGGTGGGAGGAGAGAGAGAGAGACAGAGCGTGTTCTTTGATATCTGATTGATCTTCCTCTCTCTTCTGTTCCTCTTCTTCTCTCTCCTCCACCGCCACCACCGGTCCGCCGCCACCACCACCTCTTCCTCCCTACCGATCAGGGAGCCTTTTTCTCTTTGATCTGTTGTTCTTTCTCAATTAATCTCTGTTTTTTTTTTAAAATACGGGAGATAGGAAACGGTCGTTGTCGGTGCTGAGGAAGATCCGCTTTGAAATTTGAATTTATCTTGGGTGATTTGTATTTTTTTTTTTTGGTGTGTCGATTTGAAGGAGCTGTTTAAATTTTTTTTCCCCCGTTTCTTTATTTTCCGGCGTTCGGAAATTGAGGGGTCAGGGTAGTGTTTCGGTTTTGGATTTGATTGTGTGAATAGATGGAAGCCCTAATTGCGAATAAGTTTCGGCTTGGCCGGAAGCTCGGCAGTGGCTCTTTTGGAGAGATCTATCTAGGTTTGTTAATTCCTCTCTTATCTTTTTCATTGCGAAATTTAGGGGTTTCTTCTCTTTTTTTTTTGTTCGTTCTTGATCCAGGTTAAGGGGATTATGCTTTCTTTTTGCAGCCACAAATATTCAGACGAACGAGGAAGTTGCAGTTAAGCTTGTAAGTTGTTCAATTTTATAGTTTGAGAGTCATTACTTATTCTTCTAATTAGCAGTGGTATGTTCTGGAAAAGATTTTTGATAGGTAGACTGGAATTCTCCAATTGATTATGTTTGATGGAATTTGTATCTTAATGGTGATTATATTTGAATATTTGATATTTCCTATCATTTTTGGTAGGTTAGTGGCGTGTTGGAAATTTCATGGAGCTAACTCATCTTTGTTTTTTGTGCTTGAATGCTACTCCATGTTCTTATTTACAAAGTTGGTTGCAGTTGTTGTTAATCTTCTTCTAATGTCAAGTGTTCTGAAAGTGGAAATGACTTAGATTTAGTTTTGAGCTATGCATTTGAATTTCTCTAGTTATTTAAATTTTTAACTGTTAAGGATGTTGTGTTGTAGCTTTTCGCGCGTGGTGATTTGACACAACATTAATCTATATCTTTTAGAATCCAATCGCATCTAAGTTTGGCTGTATGGTTGAGAGAGAAATAGTAATGTTGGTTGATGGACAGTTAGTTTGCTTCAACATTTAGTCTTTGATATGAAATTCCATACTTAACATCTTAGGCTATTCTTGATTAACAGTCATTAGTAGTGTTTTTACAACTAGTTTTATATGAAAAGATATGAAAGAAGGTGTTGCTTAGAACTCAAAAATCATTGGGTCATTCCATGAATGATAATATTTTTGGCCTCCAAATTTAAGTGTAAAAATTATTGGGTGTACTAGGTGGAATTTTCAGCAAATTCTTTAGGCTTTTAGCACTTAGTTATGGACTACTTGTGTGTACAAATATGAGCCTAGGGGTTGAGGTTGTGTTTGCTAAATGGATATTTGTAGATAGTTGTAGATGTGTGGGTAATGTATGAGTATATGTGTATTTATTGGTAGTTTGGTAGAGGTTTAAATAGTTGATAAGGTAGAGATAATTTGGTAGAAAATCTAGTAAAAAAACTTTTTGAGTGTTTTATTGGTAGAGGTTTAAATAAAATTGAAGCATATGCTAGCCACGTGATTACAGTGGCATCACTTTCCCAATATTTCTTGGTAAACTGAAACATTGGACAAAACCCAAATTAGAAGAACCATCACCACTTGGGAAAGCAGGAGAGTTGCGATAGCGGTTCAAAATTGGAGGCTTTAGAGATGAATGAGGGTGTTGATGGCAAGTGCAAAGGCGTTGGTGGTGACTGTAAACAAGAATACAAGATGATTGTGAAGGTGTCACCTGTGACTGCGAAGAAGGAGGCTGAGTAAGGTGAGATCAAATGAGGAGGCTGAGCAAGGTGGAGGAAGAGGCGAGTGGGTGAGATAGAATAAATTATGAAAGAAAGGGGTGTTGTGGGAAATAATCTTTCCAGTAATCTCACAAAGGTTTGAGCAAGATGGAGCTTTATCCGCTTCCACATATACATAAATACTATCTTCATCTCCATCTTCTTCCAAAGCTTGCTCCACCAAACACAACATGTCTAGATAAACACACTTACTAATCCACCAAAATCTTCTCACATCTACAAGCAAACACATGCTGAATCTGGATTTTGAACTGTTTTATACGTATGCTTTATGTAAGTTAATTGGATTTCTTCACTTCTTGCTTGCTATTTTTTTTGCCCCTTGCAAGATTAGGTTTTCAACATATTTTTTCATGTGCGAAATTTCTTGTTTTTTTTTTTCTTAAAACAAGGAAATAAGAAATTACGAATTGTCTTCCTGTTGAATCGTCGTGGACATGGATGGAGGCTTGGGTTCTTCCTAAATCTTTTCTTTGGTCTCCTTTGTATCCCATAAGGTTGTTGCTGCAAGTACCTCAATGAAATAAGATCATAATGATAGAGATTTTCTTGGGAAAAAAACAGAAAACAAGAAATTACAAACTGTCTTCCCGTTGACTCTTTGTGGAGGCCTGTGTTCATCCTCATTGTTTGCTATAGTCTCCTTTGTTTCCCATAAGCTTGTTGCTGCAAGTATCGCTATGGAATTAGGTCATAGCTTTCTTGAAAGTGGTGTAATGAGTTCTTACTGTTGTTATGCTTTCAATCTCATATGTGATTTTGCATATGTATATAACATGTAAAAGCAATGGAACGAACTACTGCTTATGGAAATTCTTTTCTTAGTGAGTATAATGTTTTAGCTACTAGTACTACTTGACAAGAATCTGGAATGAAGATCTTCTTAATATTCCGTAGTCGGTAGGTTTTCTTACACAGTTTAAGGGGGTTTGAAGCTGGGGATAAAATCCTCATATCGAGTAATTTGAGTATGGGTGTGTATGGGAAACAAATAAACCATTTAAAATTTCTAAGTTTTTAACTGTTAAAATAATAATGTGGTTAATTGCTGTATGGGGAACAATAAAAAGTCACAAATCGGTTTAAAAAAGGGGTTTAAAAAAAAGCCGGAGCTGCCAGCTTATTTTGGAGGCTTTTATTATCATAATTACTATTTTACCCCTTCTCTTTTATCCTATTTGGTTTGAAAGTACCACAACACCCCCAATAAAAACCAAATAAACTCCACTTTTTACAAATAAACTGTTTTTCGCCCCATACGGAGTTTATATTTTTTTCATAAATTTTTAACTACTTTTACCAACAGTTTATAAATTTTACCTTGTTTATAATTTTAGTCAGTTTATTAACTCCGTCTCATACGAACCCTATATCTAACTAATTAATTATTTTATATTTTTATTCTAATCATATATTAGTGAATCACGTGATTCCTAACAAAGTAAGAAGGTGGTTAGTTTATTTACTTGCCAATTTTGGAGCTTATTATTGTAAATGTAGTGAATTGGGCCTCTTTTGTGGGGTTTTCTAATGGCTTCTATTTGCTCTCAGGAAAGTGTAAAGACAAAGCATCCACAACTGCTCTATGAGTCAAAGCTCTACAAGCTTCTGCAAGGAGGAAGTAATGACTATCTCATCTCTATTCTTTAATCTATTTCTTCTCTGTCGCTGCTTTTCATCTGCACTTATTTGCTCAGACATTGTATTCCCATTTATTTTTCCTTGCTGGCAGCTGGTCTCCCAAATGCAAAATGGTTTGGTGTTGAAGGGGACTATAATGTCCTAGTAATGGATTTACTTGGTCCTAGTTTGGAAGATTTGTTCAACTTTTGCAGCAGGAAGCTGTCTCTTAAAACCGTCCTTATGCTTGCGGATCAGATGGTATGATTTTATTCATTTATACTGGCAAAAGTTGTGGTGCTTTGTGTTTTATTTAAGATTTCCTTGTCAAATAATTAGTCATATTCTTGAATGCAGATCAACAGAGTTGAATTTGTCCATGGCAAGTCGTTCTTGCATCGTGATATTAAACCGGATAATTTCCTAATGGGTTTAGGGCGTCGTGCAAATCAGGTTGGCAAGACATGATTTCCCCCGAGTCTTCTCTTCGCATGCTCTAATGTGGCTATGTAATTGTCTTTGTAGGTCTATATTATTGACTTTGGGTTGGCTAAGAAGTACCGAGATAGTGTAACACACCAGCATATTCCTTACAGGTTAATCAACCTTTGAACAAAATTGACTCTTTCTATGTTATTTATATTAAAATGTTTCTTTTGAATTTTTGCCTTCAGGATTTATTTCTATTGTTTCTTCAATTCAGTTGACCTGCACATTTTTTTCTTGCTGAGAATTCTTTAGGTGTCTTATGTTGGCCTTCTTTCTTTTAGATGTATATGATATTAGATCAGTTCTACTTTGTCCTTTTCCCCCTTTTGACTGTTGGGTGTCCTCTAATTTACAAATTAACCTGATTGTTAAAAATAAATTTGAATCTAAACAGACTTATTTGATTTAATTTGTATCAAAAAACTGTACCATATGGGAGTGTGGTTGGAATTAACAATGATTTAAGATTTGAAACCAAGTGGTAAGGTTTGAAACTAGAACTAACCTGGCCCGAGTTAACAATTAACGCAACGTTATCAAATCAAACTTGATTAAACTCTACTGGACCCATATGACTGGATGGTTTAAGCAATCCTACATGATCTGAACTTGATATAACCCAACTTTGAAGTAACGTTAATCATCTCTACTTGTATTAAGTTTACCTGCTTCTTTATGAACATCCTTGTTCATCTTCAATGTAAAATTTGTTGTAATGCTCTTCAATTTGATAGACTGAATATGATCTCTTTCCTTGAAACTCATTTTGCATTGACAATGCAGAGAGAACAAGAATTTGACTGGGACGGCAAGATATGCTAGCATAAACACTCATCTGGGTATAGGTAATCTATTTTATGTTCTGCAGTTTCTGTTTGTACAGCACAAAGTTATTCTGACAGCTTGCATTCTATTAAGTGAATGCAAATGATTATGTTGAGTCGTTGATTGTTGATAGCTGTAATTTACCCTATGTTACAGAGCAAAGTCGCAGGGATGACTTAGAGTCACTTGGCTATGTTCTCATGTATTTCTTGAGAGGAAGGTTAGAATTTAAATCCTCTTAGTTGATTTGGTTTCCTAGTTTCTGTGGTCTTTAGTTTATACTTATTAAGGATGTCTCTTTCTAGTCTTCCCTGGCAGGGACTTAAAGCTGGGAACAAAAAACAGAAGTATGAAAAGATTAGTGAAAAGAAGGTCACAACCTCCATTGAGGTAAATTTCTGTAGTTTGAAGGTTTTTGGAGCTTTTCAGTACTCATGATGATGCAAATTTACTAGCAAACTTCTTTCTCAGGCTCTTTGTAGAGGCTATCCCACCGAATTTGCGTCTTACTTCCATTATTGCCGCTCTTTGCGGTTTGATGATAAACCAGATTATGCTTACTTGAAAAGAATCTTCCGTGATCTTTTCATCCGTGAAGGTTAGTTAGCTTTTCACCTATTGATTTTGCAGCTCTAACTAGCTTGTTTGTTTCTTCTTCTATTTTTAAAAATTCTTTTGTTAAAATCTGTGCCTCCCTCCCCGTCCTTTTACAGGGTTTCAGTTTGATTATGTGTTTGACTGGACCATTTTGAAATATCAGCAATCACAGATCTTTGCTCCACCACCACGTGCTGCTGTAAGAATTCAAGCACCATTCATGCATCCATATGTGAAATAATACAAGCAACGAATTTGTGAACTTGTTTGCAATATATTGCAGGGTCCAGGTGTTGGAACAAGCTCTGGTTTGCCTAATACAATGGCCAGGTGGCAGAGAGAAATGGGTATGCTCTTAATCCCTTTCTAAATTACATTTTACGATGCCCCCAATGAGGTGAAAATGAAATCAGCTGAACTTTGTATTTGTAGTTGAAGCCGAGAGACCTACAGCCTTGCTATCAGCAGATTCCTCTCGAAGGAGAATGAATTCCACCGCCCTTAAAGAACCTACGGTTAGGACTTCAAAGCCATTCCTTCTGAATATGATTTACGTGGCATTGCTGTTTAAAATAATATGATCTGGTTTGCTTGTTAGCGGTCACACTTTTCTTGTAGAAAATGTGCTCATCTATCTAATCTGACCAGTAGTATAAAAGCAAAGCAATTTATGTGTGAAAATTTGCCCCTCGTGCTTCCTATGTCTTTAAAATAAATAAATAAATAAATAAATAGAATATGGCAATTCTAGGTCACTTGGAAACACCCTTAAAGTTGTTGAGGAAATTGTGCGGACACCTCAACTCTAAGTAGGATATATTGTGTTGTTGTAAGTTTAATAAGTAGGATATAGTGTTTGCTATTGTAAATTTAATAGAATATTTGAGAGGTGGGTTAGTGATTCTACCTCAATATTTTTTAATGCCTTTTAAAAATCCTAAGATTCCTGCATGAGATCTTGTCAAAGTTGCTGTCATTGCAATGAAATTAAACAAGGCAGTTGCCTGATTGAAAGCCAAAAATACCTGCTATAGAAACATTGTCCGTGTGCAAACATAGAAGATTTTCCCCGTAGCTCATAAACAAGTATAACCATGAAGATTTACCTCCTGGCGTTTACAGAAAATTGTGTTGCCCTGAATGTACTAACTCGATCCAAATCAGGGGCATAGAAATCTCTGCATAATAAAAAAAAGGCACAGGAATCTGTTCTCCATAAATTGTGAATTTTTTCTTCATTCTTTCTTGTTTAGGGCTTCTATTAAAAGGGGCTTCACTTTCCCTTGAAATGTGGTTAACTTGGAGTTTTTACTCGTTCTTTCCTGTTTTGAGGCTTCACTTTCCCTTCTTTACTGATAGAATATGTGGTTAATTTGCAGCAATCCGGTTCCAGTGTTGTGCGGCCGAGCACATCATCAAGGCGACCTGTGGCACCAGTGGCACCGAGCAGCCGTGACACAACAGCTATCGTGAACGAAACTGAACCTTCCCGCCACATTACTGCAGAAGCCATGGCAGGATCTTCCCAGAAGTATGCCATGGTTGGGTCTTCCCAGAAGTATGCCAGTGGGCGTATTGAGTCGTCAGATTTCCAGGCGTACCTCCGAGCTGCACCCAACTCAAAGAAGCTTGAATCGACCATCCGGGGAATTGAGGGCCTCAATGTCAGCAGCGAAGAGAAGGCAGTCCAATGACTAAACACACATTTTTCAGTGGCGGATTCGGCTTTACATGTACATGCATAAGACCAAGTTTATGTCCCAGACGACGGCATGGGTAATCTCTGTTTCGGTGGATAATCTGGGTGGGTTTTGGTTTGTATGCTTTTGTTCAACTCTTATTCATCAGAAAATGAAAACCCTCAAAAATACCCAGGACCCAAATGGGAGTAGCTAGCTATCCATGTAAAATCTGGCACTGCCTGTAGAAAATCGTTTGATAAGCACCCGTTTGTTGCCATTTACTGTCCTCTTTTTACCATTTCGGCATCTAGATCTTTTTCTAGGACTTGAACAAAGTTTTAGTCCATCGAAAAGAAGTAATCATTTATCTTGTGTTCATGTTCATTGATTGGCTATATCGTCGCGCTTTCTTCAGGATTGTGCTTCTTCATGCTATATGTCCATTTGTTTGCCCTATTGCCTCGCTCATCTTTCTGATTATTTCTGTCTGATTGATTCGCTCAATTTGAGGATTGTTAACCTATGCTAACTCGACAATGTCGGTGACCAGCGATCTCTTTGCAGATGAATGATCTAACAAGTTTGATTGCCCCTACTAAGAGGCTACTCAAAATTTGAGATGAATGTTCTAACAAGTTTGTCCATGAAATTTTCAAATGCCATTCCAAACTTTTGTCTAGTTAAAAACTCCTGGAAAATGAAACTGCTAATCTGTACAAATTAGATCAAAACCAGCTGGTGTTTAGCTGGTTTTATCTTCAATTGATTGCAGATTAAAGAGCTACTCAGATCTTAAGAAATTGTAATGAATATGATACAGATTACAGAAACATAAATTAACATTCAAGTCTTCAACTAGTGTTGATACATAACATTTCTCACATTTTGACTTTCAAGGTAACTTTTCATGACAGCAACAGGTCACACAAGATCCAATAAACCCAGAAAAAGGGATCAACTTCAGAAGATGAGACCTAAAAATAGCAATTTTTTTTTTAAAAAAAAAATTCAATAAAAGTTGTCACCTAAAGCCATGAACAACCTGAGAGCAAGTGCTCTTGATCCACCTGAAGCTCTTCCTAAGAGATCCCTTCATTTTACCTTCAACTGTATAAACCTTGTAGCTTGCAACCCTCTTCTTCCTCTGCAACTCTGGATCACCCAAACCCCATCCACCTCCTCTACAAGAAGAAGAAGATCTCTTGCTCTTATGATCTCCATTGCTCTGATTTTGATTGTTCATCTCTTTCAGATTGTTAGGGTTTTGGGTGTAGTAAGATGAAGAAGAGGCATAGGAGGTGGAGTAGGATCTCAGATCCTGCATGTTTGGTGGGTATCCACTTCCATTTCCCCCATTGCTGTTGCTGTTGAAGCTCCCCATCTTCCCTCCTTTGCCTTCCCTGCAAGACATAGATCTGAAATTTTCCATCTCTTTTTGAGGAATTTGGGGAAATGCTTTCTGGGTTTTGCTTCTGGCTTTGGTTTGCTTTGTGGGTTGGATTCTGTTTTTAAGTGCCTAATTGTTTGATATTTCATGAGAGAGGAGAGGACAAGGCCTTGCACTTTTTTATACTGTATGTAAATAAATGAAGTTGTTAATTTGTTATTTGGGTAATTGGGTTGGTTAGATTCACAAAGATTTAAGTTGTTAAAAAATTGTTAATTTCTATGCATTTTTTTTCCCTTTATATGTAAGTATTTTTTTTAATATCTTGAAAATTGTATAAAACATGTGCATTTAACATGATCTCAAGTGGTCCCTTGCTCCTCAAATAAGGCCTAATCACAGTGAATCCCTGAGTCAGTGAGTTGTATAATCAAGTAGTTATGAGTACTTCATTAAGGTCTGACCATAAGTAAAAGTAGTCATATGAGTAATTGAGCTTGGTGTATGCCTGCAGTTTACCTTCTTCAGTTCTTCACATCCCCTTAATGAGGTTGGTGTGAATGTGTGGTGTTTACCTAAACCAATAGGTTACATGTTACCTTTTGTTTAACAAGAAAATTATACTATATAAGAAAATTTGCATCGTTTTGAACTAAAACATTCTCGTTTTAAATGAGGGTATTAGATTAACAATCAACCGTGCCTCCCATAACATTTAACATTCTTGTGATGTTGATAATCGGAAGAACTAACCTCTTGTCTAGCATCGAGTTACCATTTCCACCCATGGTTTGTAAAATTGGATGCAGTAATGTAAAGTTTGTGATATTTTGTTCATTTCTACCAAATAAATTCTACTCCCTCCATTTCAAAATAGATGAGTTTTTAGATAGTAGTTTTTGTTCCAAAATAGATGGTTTAGGAAGAGAATTGTACTCCTTCTGTTCGGAAAAAGATGTCGTTTTACTATTTATGCACATTTTTTAGGGGATAAAAACTATATAAAATATTTATTTTTTTTATATAAATTTTGTAGTTACTACTAATAAGTACGAACTTGTTAAAAAATTATAAAAGATAGATATTTAATACTCCCTCCGTCTCGAAAAACAAGTCGTTTTAGCAATGTGCACTAGTTTTAATAAAACACTCATCCATCAATCAACATCATAATTCCACTAATTTTTTTCATTAATTTTATTATTTTTAAATACTCACTATATTTTTTAACCAATCAAACTCTTTTAAAAAGTCAACAACACAAAAACCAATACAAATCATTACTATCCCCCTACCGAGAAAACCTAAAACGACATGTATTTTGATACAACTCAACTAGTCTAAAACGATTTGTTTTTCGAGACGGAGGGAGTATAGTTTTTATCATCCTAAAAAAGCATGTATGAAGAGTAAACGACATGTTTTGCCGAACGGAGGGAGTAATGATTTGTATTGATTTGTGCGTTGTTGATTTTTAAAAGATTTTGATTTAAATGTGCAGTGAGTATTAAAAAATAATAAAATTTATTTAAAAGCCGGTGTAATGATTATGTTTTTTTTTTAAAAGTAAATGTTTTATTAAAACTTGTGCAAATTACTAAAAAAGTCCATGTATATATTTTGGAACGGATGTAGTACATGTTAATGGCAGGTGGTGACAGATCGGGATTCGTCTGTGCCACCAACCAACAACCTCTTCATCTTCTCCATGGATACCATTTCTCTTTGTCCACAAAACAAGACAGGCATATTCGAATCTTCGCTAACCTTAGAAGACGTACACCCACCGGATGTATGGCTGTCGGCGGTTAGGGTCGACCCATCTTGCTTCTTGACGCGGTTCAAGAAGAGTATTCATCGGATGAGTGAGTTTGGTGGTGAAATTTCTTCTGATGCAGTTAACATTGGATTTTAAACTCAGGGGAATGGGAATCTGCCAATCTGGTAGGTGCTGATGAGTACTAAAGTTTCCTAAGATACTCATTTTCTAGCATATGTAATTACAAGTACTCAATCCATCCATGATCCATCCATCATTTCCTTGTTGAGATCCAAGACATGGTCACATGGATCAGAAATTCATTTATGACAGTGTTCTTTGAACCGGTATAAAATATTACCAAAAAAAACATTTCTCTTTCTTCTTACATTTTTCTTTCAATGTAGCTTTCCATGACAGCAACAGGATACACAAGAAACCCAGAAAAAGGGGATCAACTTAGTCAGAAGATGAGACCCAAAAACAGAAAATAAATAAATAAAAGTTGTCACCTAAAGCCATGAACAACCTGAGAGCAAGTGTTCTTGATCCACTTAAAGCTCTTTCTAAAAGATCCTTTCATTTTACCTTCAACTGTGTAAACCTTGTAGCTTGCAACCCTCTTCTTCCTCTGTAACTCTGGATCACCCAAACCCCATCTAGAAGAGGAAGATCTCTTGCTCTTATGATCTCCATTGCTCTGATTTTGATTGTTCATCTCTTTCGGATTGTTAGGGTTTTGGGTGTGGTAAGATGAAGAAGAGGCATAGGAGGTGGAGTAGGATCTCAGATCCTGCATGTTTGGTGGGTATCCACTTCCAGTTGCTGATTTGTTCTGCTCATATCCATTTCCTCCATTGTTGCTGCTGCTGAAGCTCTCCATCTTCCCTCCCCTGCCTTCCCTGCAAGACATGGATCTGAAATTTTCCATCTTAATTTGAGGAATTTGGGGAAATGGTTTCTGGATTTTGCTCCTGGCTTTGCTTTCCTTTGTGGGGTGGATTCGGTTTTTAGTGCCTACTTGTTTGACAATTTATATGAGAAAGGACAAGCTCTGGAAATGAAGTTGTCGCTTGTTTCATTTCATTTATTTTTACTTATCGTTTATCATTTTTAAATAATGTACGTATATAAATATTAATTAGTACAATTCTCATGCTATTATGTAATAATATAAATATAACAAATCAATATTATAAAATTAAATAAAATATTAATAAAAGTTAGCATAAGATTAGAAAGGGATCACATATGTACAACCTGGTAAAAAAACGTAAATACTTAAGCGATTGACCGAAGAATGAAATAAGAAAACATTTGGAAATATATTCCGTCAATTAAAGAAATCGATGATTCACTCATCGATTTACAAAATAGAAATGGAATATCCCAAAATAGAAACGATATCCAAAAACAGGACAGACTTATAAATAAACGAGAGAAAATCTTATCATACCACAAAATGTATTGGAGCCAACGAGCAAAAACAAAACACCTTAAACTGATTGACACGAACTCAGGGTATTTCTACCGAATGGCATCGGGAAGGAGAAAGAGAAAATTCATAAAGGAATTACGAACTATAGATGACACACTAGCCACAGGAGAAGAAAATGTTACAAGGGAAATAAAAAACGATTTCGAAAAAAGGTTTAGGATGCAACCCATTAACCATAACCTCCTAAATGATTACCTCTCGCTAATCAACACAGAAATCACCGATGATGACAATTCAAAGCTTACTGAAAAGATATCAAACCAGGAAATAAAAAATGCATTCTTCTCGATTGGAAAGGATAAATCTCCAGGACCTGACAGAATGACGGTATGATTTTACCAGGAATATTGAGATATTGTAGGTTCATCAGTCATAAAGGCAATCAAAGGATTTTTCCACTCTGGTCGAATCCTAAAACAAATCAACCACACTTTTATCACATTGATCCCAAAATGTGACAACCTGACAACTACAAACCACTTTAGACCAATAAGCCTTTGCTCAACGATTTATAAAGCTATAGCCAAAATCATTGTAGAAAGGATGAAACCGATTTTAAAGAAAATTATTCACCCCCTCCAAGGGGCATTTATATCTGACAGGGCTATCCAAAACAATGTCTTAATAGCCCATGAAATCTTCCATTCATTTAAAAGAAGACGCGGAAAAGAAGGATGTATTGTCGTCAAACTAGATATGGAGAAGGCATATGATAGAGTAGAATGGGACTTCCTATTCAAAGTTCTAGAAAAATTCGGCTTCTGCCAAAAATTCCGAACATGGATAGAGCAATGTGTCTAGACCGTCTCTTTCCTAGTATTGGTTAATGATAGCCCCACGGACCCCTTCATACCAGGGAGAGGAATCAGACAAGGAGACCCACTCTCACCCTATCTATTCATCATAGGAGCAGAAATCCTCACTAGGAAACTACAAGATGCTTCAAACCAGTCAGACAAATCCATCGGATTCAAAATATCTAGATCAAGCATGAAAATCCCCTTTTTATCAATCGGCCTTTCAAACTACCCCAAAAGTGCCGAACAATACAAAACAACTAATCCAAAGCACGATCCATATCACAAACCAAATAGCACTTGAAAAATACCTCGCCTGCCCAATTATCAATGGTCGAGTCAACCGAACCACATTTGAAGAAACAGTAACCAAAACTAGACAACAACTCACGAAATGGAAAGCCAACTCTCTTTCACAAGAAGGAAGAGCGACCCTAATAAGATCAAACCTGGAAACTAAGCCAAATTATATCATGCAAAGTTTTATGCTCCCCATAACAATCCATAAAGAACTTGACCAAATAAACAGATGCTTCTTCTGGAACAAAGACCAATCATTTCCCCCCCTTATTGGTTGGGACAAAGTGTGCAAACAGAAATGATTGAGAGGCGCAGGAATACATAAAACAAAAGATATGAACCAAACACTACAAATGAAATTGCTTTGGAAAATCTTAGCAGAGCCATGTAACCCGTGGGTCCAAGTGATCAAAGAAAAATATTTGAAAGAAACCCCCCTCCCTGAATACCAGCAAAAAGGTAACTCATCTTGGCAATGGACCAAACTAATTGGACTAAAAGAAGAATTATGTAAAGGACTAATATGGCAAATAGGAAATGGGAAGACGATCAATTTCCGAAAAGACATCTGGCTAGACGGAAAACCACTACAAGGTCGACAACATCCCAATATCACAATCAACGAAAATGACAAGGTGGTATAATACATCGACATCAACAAGAAATGGAATATTGATGAACTATCCAACATCCTCCCGATGGATGTGGTCAACAAGATCGATAACATCTACATACTAGAACACGGAATAGAAGACAGATTATACTGGAAACCAAGTAAAAATGGTTGGTTCAACACGGCAAGTGCCCTAGCACACATCACAAAGCAAAACACGGAAGAAAGTAGTGACACGACATGGATATGGACCCTTGTTGTGAGGAGGAAATCGAGTATGAAATATAACGAAAATAGATCAAACCAGATTTAGGCCCACGCAAATAATTACAAGACTCCCTCCAATGTAGTAAGAGAAAGTCAGGATCGATCCACGAGGAAGCGTGTCAGCGTATCCTAGGCAGCTGTAAATCTCACAGAAAAGCAAACAGAAAAGACAGAAACAAAGAAAGAAAGACAGAAATAACAAACGAAGACAAGAAATAAAAGCAAAGACAACAACTTTACTCGATCTCGACAAGCAGTAATTCGAGATCGACAAAGCTCAGCAGAAACAGAAACTAAAAATCGACGACAGAAGCAGAAACTCAACTCGACCTAGACAAGACCCAACTCGAGATCGACTAAGGCCTACTCGATCTCGACAAGACACTGCTCTATCTCGACCAAAACACAAAAAGTATAAATTGCAGATCTTGAACACAGAATTCAGATTTTCGACAGAAATAAACTCAATATAGGAAAAACTTCCAAAGCCAGGGTATCAACACCACAACGATAACCATGCAAAGTAACATATAAAGGCATATGCTTTCTATCAAAATAATTTTCGTTACTAACAAATAGGCATATAGAGGCTTGCGCATAAACCCTAATTGTTACTAACCCTTTTCACATAATTAACCCAAGTTGCATTAAGATCACTTTCGCTTCAATAATACAAACAAGGATCACCTTCAACTCTCGCAAAAGAATCATGCTCATAGGGATAGAAGATAAATCGCATAGAAAGATCTGACCTTTACCGCATCACCTCACATGGCCACCGTCGGGCTCACCTCAGCCCCAGAAGTGGGTGGACTACTCGCTCTTTATCATCAAGAAAGACATCAAATAACAAAAGAAACTAACTTGCATTGAATTAAATAAAGAAAGCTTACAACCAACAAGACAAATCCGCTTTCGCCTTTCCACCTTGCTTTCCACAAACTTTCTTTCTCTACTCCTACTTACTTGAATGGAATTGAATTGGAATAATATGCCTAATGCTCAGCCCCTAGGGCTTTATTTATAGTCTTCTATTCCTTGCTATTCAAGGATAGAATATCTCTATCTATATCTAAAAAGCTTAAAAGATAAATAAAAACACTTTAGAAATTAAATCTATAATGGGGAAATTAAATCTAAAATAGGTAAATATCTTCTAGATGATAGATCTTGTCTTCCATGGATAGTTGATAGATACATGTAGGATAGACTCGGCCATCTCGATCTCCTTCGGCTCCAAGGACTCCCAGCTCGACACGGACAGCCAAAGCGCGTAACGCGGTTTCGGACACGGCTCTCGTCGATCTCGACAAACGCTACTCGAGATCGAGTAGGATTGACATCAACTTTGCTGGCTGGGCTTCTCGGGTGGCTCTGCTTGATCAAGCTCGGATCTTGGTTCCTGGCTCCTCAATCTCGACAAACCTCCTCGAGATCGAGTTGGGTGTAGTCGAGGATGGCTGGCCTGGCGTGGTCGAGCAGCTCCTCCTCGGTATGGACTCGGATTGGCGCCATGGTGGTCCTCGATCTCGACCAGCCTCCTCGAGATCGAGTAAGGTTGGATCGGCGTCTCCGTTCTCAGCTTCTCGGCTTGTCTCAACTTGTCGACTCCGGACATGGTGTTGCAGTGTACTCGATCTCGGCAGAGGGTACTCGAGATCGAGTAGGGTTTCCGGAGCCGGGTTGTATTTGACTCAGTTTCTCGATCGATGCTTAGTCGACAAGGACTGTGCTCGGACACCTTCGTCGAGGTCGAGTTGGATTACTCTAGATCGAGTAACCTGGGCTCCTAGCTTGATTCGACTGGTTCCGCTGCATCTTGACCTTGGACTTATGTATTTGATTTCCGATCTTTTCTGACCTTTCTCAGAACTGCTGTAATTTGCCTCGAATTCTGCGAAATTAAAAAGAAACTGGTGTAGATTCCATAGTTTGGCAAATAAACATAAACTACATAGATTCTGTATTATACTAGCCCATATGCATGAAATGTATGCAGAAAACGATATAAAGGTTACTGTAAAACATGGTAGATTCAACTTACAACAACCCTAGACACATTCCCGAAAGTCAAAAACTTCATCTGGAAACTCGCACTAGATGGAATCCCGACGAAAACCAGACTAGCAAACAAAGGCATTTATGTCCCACTTTCTTGCGCTTTGTGTGATCGGATGGATAAAAGCCCAATCCATCTCTTTACCGAATGCCACTACACCCTACAACTGATTCACAAAATTGACCCAAACATTGAAAAAGTGATTCGAGAAATTGACACTAGAAACAAATCGATCAAAAATATTTTATGTGAAATTTTTACTAAACTCAACCACGAGCAGAAAGGAAGACTTGCGACGACATGGTGGAGCCTATGGACAAGCAGGAATCGGGAAGTATTTGAAAACCTCAATACAACATCCATACATACTATGGAGAATTATACCAAACAACAACTACAAAACTGGGCTAACTCCAAATTGACTTTTGAAGAGGAGTCCACATGCCACAACCAGAAAACTTGGACAACTCAACCACGGAGAAGAAGAAATTTGAGATGGAGAAAACCAGATGAGGGATCTTTCAAAATTAATTTTGATGGATCCAAACTATCTTCGGGTGAAGCTTCTGCAGGTTTCATTATTAGGGACCACAGTGTGATAATCATTGAGTGTGTCGGCTCCAAATGTGGACACATCTCAGCATTAGCTGCAGAGGCTCTGGCGATCAGAGGAGGCATCGCTAAGGCAAAGGAGCTCTGACTGGCCAACATCATGATTGAAGGCGACAACTTGACCGTCATCAATTGTTTGCGAGGTTTGTGGTGCTGCCCGTGGGAAATCGATATGCTGATTTCTGACACCCTGCTCCTACTCCAACATTTTGCTAGGGTGCAATTTAGCCATGTCCTCCAGGAGGTGAATTCGACCGCCGACAGGATCGCGCATCTAGTCCACACAACGCACACGCGGGACCTCCTTGTTGATACTGCTCTGCGCGTTTTCATCCGCAAGGATGCCCTTGGATGGTGGTCCAGCAGGGCCCGATCCCACCAAAATCTTTACCTTATCAAAAAAAAAAAAAAAAGAAGAAAGAAAGGTATTATTTGATTGGTTACAATTAATGTGATGATGATAACACATCATAAAAATGATTTTCATTTTAAAGAAGTAGATATAGATATAGATATAGATATAGATTTAAATGAATCTCATCAGAAAGAAAAATATAATAATATCATTGTAACAATATTTAAACAATGATAATTTTATTAAAAATCGCTTAGATGAAGGAGAGAAAATATAAAATGTATTCTCATACTCTAATTTAACATAGCATATAAAGATTTACATTTAGGTATAGTTTATATTTTAATTCAATGATTTAAATTATACCGGTTGGTTAGAAAATGTAGAATATATTAAAGGAAAAAAACTATAATTAATGTGATGATAAAACCCCATCAAAATTAGTTTTCATTTAAATTGTTATGAATTGAAAAATGGAGTATGTTATGAATTGAAAAAAAATGACTAAAAATATATTTACAGTTGGTAAAGTTATGTGATATATATAAATTGAAAAATTGAAAAAAAAATACCTAAAATATCTAAGCATAATATGATGACACGTGACAGTAAGTGAAATCAATTTAAGTAATATATAGATATAGATATAGATCAAAAAAATAGTAAGTATTTGGACGGGTTAGAGCATTTTCAATTGCTTCTTTAAATTGTGAAAATTCTCCAATTTTGAGAAAATTTTAGTTCTCTAAATTTATAGCATTCTTTATAAAATCTTGTTTATTATTTTATATAAGGATTAGAGGAATTTTATTAAAATCTTCAAATTAGAGAATCTATTAGAGTGTGAGAATTTTTACTGTTTGTAGCATTATTTTACTTCTTTATATTCACAAAGATCTAAACTTTGATTAATTAAAATAACCTAATTAACTTTTGGAGGGGAGTTAAAAAAGGTATTTTCACCTTTGAAATGTAAGAAAAATAATCCAACCTTTGAAGAGGTAGTAACAAGTATCCTGAATATTTTTTTCAACTATAAATCATGCTAAAAATATTGACCTAGAATTGGTCAAATGATATCATTCTAGTCAGAATAACTCAATATCATTCGAAAAACACCAGGATCTTAATTTCACTAATTATATGTTAGCGTCTTTGGTCGAATTTATGACTAAAAAGCAGTTGGAATACTTTATTACAATCTCTTCAAAGCTTATGTTATTTTTACGTTTCCGCTATATACACCCCAAATCCTGCACGTCAATTCCGACGTGCAGAGTTAAAGTGGGTTAATTAATTTTTTTAAAGTGCTAATTAATCAGAAAGGTATGCACGTTGAAATGGACGTGCATTTTTTATGGTGGATTTGAAACACCCTATTTTTATTATATTTGAAAGGTGATAATGTTTTTTTTACCACTCATCTAAAAAGTGGGTTATTTTAATTAATTTCGTCTTATATTTAATTTCTATGTTTTCTTTTCCTGTAAATGTTATTTTGAATTTCTTGAAAAGTGTATAAAACATGTGCATTTAACAAGATATTAGGTGGTCCCTTACTTTAACGAGAGTGAGTTGTATAATCAGTGGGTATGAGTAGGGCTGTTCATTTTTCGGTTCGAACCGAATTTTTCAACCGAACCGAACCGAAAAAACCGGACCTAAACCGAACCTAGATGTTTCGGTTTAGGTTTTCGGTTCAAGAAATTTTTAATTTCGGTTTTCGGTTCGGTTTGTATTCGGTTCGGTTATAACCGAAAAAAACCGAAATATTTTTATGTTACTGTTTTCACTTGTAGGTTTTTTACTTTTGTTGGATTTCCCCCTATTTTGCACTTGTTATTTTCTATTTATCTTGTTTTATATTTATCAAAGTTGTCACTAGTACTTAATTACAAGTTTTACTTTTGCTAGATTTATCTTTTTTGTCCCTGTAAGGTACTCCGTACTTAATTGCATGTTTGTTTGCAACAACTACAATTAAGTAATTGATCACAAAAAAAAAAAACAATTACGTAGTAATATGTTGTTTGGTAAGCTCAATGAAATTCGGGTTGGTTTGCACAAGTTCAATGAAATTCGGTTCACTTAGGTTATAACCGAACCGAACCTAAACCAAACCGGCGTAAAACCGAACCAAACCTATTAGTTTAGGTTCGGTTTTCGGTTTTTATTTTTGAGAATTTCGGTTTTAGGTTCGGTTCGGTTTGGCCAGGTTCGGATCGGTTTTGGACCGATGATCAGCCCTAGGTATGAGACTATGAGCAATTGATTTTGTTGTATGCCTGCAATTTAACTTTTTCACATGCCCTAATGAGGTTGTTGTGAATGTGTGATGTTTACCTAAACCAATAGGTTAGGCTCTGTTTGGCTGATTTCTATTTTACATCAAGCACATAAAAACTTAGGCCAAATTGCAGAAAATCAGTCTTTAAATACCCCAATTTGCTCAAAACCACCCCTTAAACACATAATTGCAGTAAACCACCTATTAAAGCCCAAAAGTTTGCATAGAATCACTCATTCTTCAGATGTAGTACCATTTCAATTAAAAATGCAGAAAATGACAGAAGTATATATCCTAATTAAAATATCGAAATTTTTTTTGTATGTCATTCAACAACACTCAACTCAATCTTTTTTTTGCTCTTCTTTGCAATTCGTTAGATTGATAAGGGGTTTGGATTGGTTTGTTAACCCCATGATAGCCGTTGTGATTTGTGCACCTTCCTTTTATGTCGTCGTTTTGGTTCACCGAGCTACATTTCCTCACCCGGCGACTTTGAATTCATCCCCGACTTTGCATTTTTAATTGAAACGGTACTACGTTTGAAGGATGGGTGGTTCTATGCAAACTTTTAGGTTTTAATGGGTAGTTTACTGCAATTATGTTTTTAAGGGGTGGTTTTGAGCAAACTGGGGTATTTAAGGGGTGGTTTTCTGCAATTTGGCCAAAAACTTATTATCAACACAAGTATAAGGCACTGTTTGAACTTTTTTTTTATTAGGAAAGAATTCGGGCGAGCGAGCTCTACCCGACAGCATCCTTACGGACGAGGTCTAAAAGACCAAGATTGTTATGAATATCGACACCCCGGGCAGAGTGGCAAAGGTGTGCAACCTTATCCGCCACTCTATTGGCCATGCGGGGGATATGAAAGAATGATACTTCTTTCAAAGTCGATAAAAGGCTTTTAACATCTGACATTATCAGTTCGATTTCCCAAGGATATTTCATTGTTTGAAGTAAGTGATTAATGATTATACTAGAATCGCCTTCAATATGTAGCTTGTCAATTCTGAGTTGGATAGCATTTTGGATTCCCAGTTTTAGAGCGAGAGCTTCTGTGTTTATGGGATTTTGCTTTCCCAGTTTACTGTAGCATATACAAATTGGTCTGCCCTCCCAATCCCTGATAATGGCACCAGGCGAGCTAACAGAGTTTGTTAGCGTGGATCCATCGAAGTTTAGTTTGAAGGTGCCCATCAGTGGTTTACGTCATTTAATCCTTACGACCTTATTTTTGTCCTTCGGGTGGTTAGATCTTTGAGTATGTGAGGGGGGAACCTCTTCAAGACACTCGTCTATTAGAGATGTTTTTCTCCAATTTTCCATATGGGTTTTAACAATGCGGACTAGAGTGTCGTTAACGGGGAAGGGAACTTGTCGAAACACAAATTGATTCCGAGAATACCACACTGACCACCAAACGAAAGCAAGTTTTGTCTTGGCAGCTGAAGTGATCGAGGTTGTTCCCAATGACCGAAAAGATAGGTTGTATGTCTCGGGAGAGAGTAATCATATTGGATATTGTCGTCTTTGTGGTAGGAGGGAAATTGAGTAGCGAATGCACATAGCCGCATTCAAACAACAACTGTACCTCATCTTCGACCGCGCAATTGCACAAACTGTAGGTGGGAGGCACAGGAGTCCCTCGAGCTACTAACATGGAAGCAGTTGTGATTTATTTATGATATTTACAAAAATATTGAAAAAAAAATACGAAAATTGTGATTTATTTATGATATTTTTATTTAAATACTTGAGAGAAACAAAAGAATATAGGAAAAAAATTAAGAAGAATTACTTTTAAAATAATATTGAAGAAAAACATTAAATTTAAATATGACATTTTTTAATTGAAATAGTTTATAGAAACTAAAAATATAGAGAGAAATCCCTAAAAAATGATATAATAAAACAAATATAAAGTGGAGAGATTGAGATTTGAACCCATAACCATTTAATTCCCCTTCCTTCCCCTTTACCATTTGAGCTACATAGCACTTCTATTTCAAATATCACTTAAAAATGTTATATTACCTTAAATATACTAAATATATGTTAAAAAAATTGTATTTTTTTTCCCGGCCAGGGGGGGTGCTCTAGCAACCCCCAGCTCCGCCCCTATATGCAGGGGAGGAGCTAAGGTGGGCATAGGGGAGCACTTTGCTTCTTCCTCATCCAACAAATTACCTATGTGTATTCTCCTTCTCGATGGCTTTGTTTTGATATATAATACGCTAGAATCTGATATCCGAGTAAAAAGTTATGAATGTTTGAAAATTGTAGGTGTATTAATCACTTTAATTTTATTTCAATAAACTATAATACTTTACATGTTAAGAATACAACAATTTAAATATTGACTCAATATTTATTGTATTGCGTAAATTGTCCTTATTTTTTTAGTTTTCTTTTCTTCAGCTATTTTATTTATTTATTTTTATTTATTTATTTTTTTAATGAGAAAAAAATAACAAAGTTGTACCATAAATCGAAGTCATTTATTATCATATTACATAGAGATCATTACACACACATATATAATTGTGCCCTCCTAATATAAAAATTTTCTGACTATGCTGCTGGCTTATTATTTGCGTCTTTCTTTCTTCTTCTTCTTCTTTTTTTTTTTGTCTAGAGTTGATCCATGAATCGCCATTGTTGTTTATGTGAGTCTTGCTCTTTTTTTTTTTAATATATCAGGACAGATCAAGGGATGGATCCTTGATCCGTCCTTAGAATTTTTTTTCTTACAACGGGTGAACTTCCATGTATTTTTTCCACAACTTGCAATGCTTATTGGACAAGTGTCTTACTGGCTGAAACGGATCCAGGATCTGTTGGTTGGAGTGCATATATATAACACCTGGCCCGATGCATATAGCACAATTAGACCTGTCAAACGGGTCATTCGGGTCAGGTTCGGGTCGGGTCACTTCGGGTTTCGGGTAAAACGGGTCTCGGGTAAAACGGGTTTCGGGTTTTTCGGGTTGACTCGAACTCGGGTTTGACCGGGTTTCGGGTCGATTTTGGGTTTGTCAATTTTTTCTTTTTAAAATAAAAAAAATCATGATTTGATAATTTTGTGATAAATTTTAATTATATATATATAAATTTTAATTATATATAATTATAAATCAACCGATTCAATTTTTTCTTTTTCGGGTTCGGGTCGAAAAAAAATTTCGAGTCAGAATTTCCGGGTTCAGGTCGGAATTTTTCGGGTCGGCCGGGTCGGGTTGTGTTTTGACAGGTCTAAGCACAATCCATAAATAATATATAATGCTATTTGTTTTTCACATTAAAATTTAGGACATCGAGAACTAATACGAGTATTTTTTAACTACCTCAATAAATTTAGGTATTATTCCCTCCATTAATTAAAACTTGTTGTTTTAAGAAGAAAATCTTGTTAAGAAAAACTTGCCATTTTAGTTATTTTGCTATTTACTTTAGAAAATTGCCCTTGTAATGATTAAACTAGTACGATTCCCGCGCCATGGCGCGGTTTTTTAAAACTAAAATATTAATAATATATATAAATATATTATAAAATACTAATAAAAGTTAAGATAAAAAAACTTTACCATAAAAGTATAATACATAAATGTAGATATTTTAAATTACCCAGTAATAATAATATCAATATCAGTGTAACTTTTTTGGAAATTTTGAAATCTGAATCACGCATTTAAATGTGATGTGTCACAACTAATAATTAATTAATGTTTTGAATTGAGCTCAATAGTTAGTGCATAAATGTGATTTAAGTCTAATGGTTATATTAGATTGAATTCAATGTTTTGAATTAAGTCTAATTGTTAGTAAATATGTTAAGAATAAAAGAGAATGGAGGATTAGAATTTTTTTTCAAAATATTCACTAAAAAATAAATAATTACAAAAATATTCACACTTTAAAACTATTTACGAAAATATTCATTTTTGTCGGATCAGGCAGAAAAACGCGGTTTCAAACCGCGTTTTATTCAGAAGGTAAAAATTTTAAAATTGGAAGAAAATGGGACAAAAACTTAACAAAAGAAACGCGGGTTCAAACCGCGTTTCTTTTACTAATTTTATTTTCGGATTAAATGAGCAATTTTTTAATTTGTTTACACTAGACACGCGGTTTGAAACCGCGTGTCTTGTTTTTTTTTTTTTTCTGGAAAATTGAAAAGGGAACGAAGACGATGCAGGCCGCCGAAGGAGGAAGGAGGGATGCCGGAGGAGGAAGGAGGAGAGGCCGGACAACGGAGGTGATGCCGGATCCGGTGGAAGGGGGGACGCCGGAGAAGGAAGGAGGAGATGCCGGATCCGCGGGAGCCAACAGGCGCTGCAAGTCCCGAGCCGCCACCACCTTCGACTGCGACTCTCCGCGCCCCATCGCCTGCGACTCTCGGACCACTGTCGAGCCCCTTCCCACCGACCACCGCCTGCGACTCTCGGACCACCGCCTGCGTGGCGTATCCATTCCTCCTCGCCCCTTCATCGCCACCGCTACGGCCTTCACCGCCAGTGCCACCTGCACGACCTTCCCGGCATCCACCACGCCTTCCACCGGCCATTGCGAATTGGAGAGATTGAGAGCGGAAGAGCGAAATTGAGAGCGAGAATGAGAAATTGGGAGCGAGAGAGTGAGAAGCGGAGCGAGAGAGACGGAGATTGAGAGCGAGATTGAGTAGAGAGCGAGAGAGCAAGCGGCGGGTGAGAGAGAACAGTGACGAAGAAGACGAAGCGGCGCCCCCGACGAAGTAGAGAGCGGGAGAGCAAGCGGCGCCCACGCCTTCCACCGGATCCGGCTTCATCTCCGTTGTCCGGCCTCTCCTCCTTCCTCCTCCAGCGTCCCTCCTTCCTCCTTCGGCGGCCTGCATCGTCTTCATTGCCTTTTCAATTTTCCAGAAGAAAAAAAAAAAACAAGACACGCGGTTTCAAACCGCGTGTCTAGTGTAAACAAATTAAAAAAATTGCTCATTTAATCCGAAAATAAAATTAGGAAAAGAAACGCGGTTTGAACCCGCGTTTCTTTTGTTAAGTTTTTGTCCCATTTTCTTCCAATTTTAAAATTTTTACCTTCTGAATAAAACGCGGTTTCAAACCGCGTTTTTCTGCCTGATCTAACAAAAATGAATATTTTCGTAAATAGTTTTAAAGTGTGAATATTTTTGTAATTATTTATTTTTAGTGAATATTTTGAAAAAAAATTCGGAGGATTAAAAAAAATTAATGGAAAAAAAAGAGAAAAAGAGAAACGGAGAAATAAAAAAATCAAGGAAAAAAAACAATATTCCTAAAACTCCTCTAAGATTGACACGTAAGCAAAGTCTTCTAAATTAAGGTTATATATAGATAGTTGTTTGTTGTAGTTTTTGAGAAAGTAAAAAAGTAGTGTAATAATTAGAAAAATAAGTGTATTTTTGTTTGTTTTTTTAATAAGTGTGTAGATTTCTAAAATGGCAAGTTTGAATTAACGAAGTGAGTATTTATTATAGTACAACACTCCTTTTAATTTAAAATACAAAGTATTATAGTACAATATACAAGCATTTCTTCTGGGAGTTTATCCTTTTTTTAAGGTTCATAATGGTTTTTATTAGTTGAAACTTCGAGCTATCTTGGCAGGAGTTTGATATCTTTATTTCCCTCTCAACAAATCATTTTTTTTCACAATCCCATGGTTAACTGGTTATGATCTCTCCAATTACATTATGTTTATAATGCAAAATAGATAAGATGGTGGTTGGTTAATATAATTTTTAAGGTGTTTAAATTCAAAGTGTGTTTGGATTCCACAATATATTAATTATAATGCAATTATTTTATATCGATTCATTTGATTATTCAGTTAAATTATTGTTTTATCTCAGTTTTTATGAAAATTTTTTGTACAAACAAACACTTATATAAAACGAGATAAAATAATTGCATTATAATTAAAATGCAATGGAATCCAAATACAGCCCAAGATGTATTAGGTAATTGATGGTTTTTAATTGGTTAATTTATCTTCACAATGTATTTTATTATTCTCAATGTGATTAGTTTTTTATTTCTTAAAAATTATGCAAACTTCTAAGTATATTTTAAGATCATCTGTTTTATATGATAAATTAGGTTCCAAGACAACTATAGTATTTGACTTGTGAATTACATAGTAAAAATATTTAACAGTCAGGGTGAAATGTGATTAGAAATTACTCCCTCCGTTCCAAAATAGATGGCCGTTTGCTTTTTGACACGCTTTTTAAGGAGCGAAAAACTCTATAAAGTATTATTTTTTTAATTAAAATTTTTATACTATTTGATACTTATTACTAATAAGTATCTAATTATATAAAAAAAAATTAAATAAAAAATAATATTTTATAGAGTTTTTCGCTCCTTAAAAAACGTGCCGAAAAGTAAAAGACCATGTATTTTGGAACGGAGGGAGTATTTAAATTTAATAGAAGCATGTTACAATTCAATGATGATTAATTATTTTGCTTGCCATTGCCTGTGGCCGCAATTAACCAATTTACAACGGAGGGAATCTGACACGTAGATTTGGTCAAACTTTGAGCACATTCTTCAGGATTTGTTCTACTTAACACTCTAAACCAAATCGGAATTTTAATTAACTATGAATCAAATAACTCATCACATGCTACTTGCTTGTATAATATTAGTCTCAATCTTATTTGATCTGAATTCAAGGATGAAAATTAGACCCAATCATTAATTCACTCAACAAAAGCCATTTAAAATTGGAGATAGCTAAACTTTTGGTATTATATAAAAGTTGTCAATACCTTGTAATATTAGGTTTTTTTTTTTGGAACCGGAAATAATTTGACTTACCGGACAAGTCCGGTGAGACGAGAGGCCGAAAGATCGACAACTGACAAACTGTTATGAAAGAACCGAAATACAACAAAAATAATAAAAACAAGTCTACCACGAACAAAACTAGAGAACGAAACTCGAAACTAGTGAGGGCGAACTGTGTTGGAATCGGGACAATGTGAACACTTTTTAGACCGACGGAGTGAAAGTCGTGGAAGACAAGGAATAGACTGATGAATGTCAAGAACAAGGTAAGATTTAGTGTATTATTTGCCCTTTATGCCTTAATATATAAACAAAAGTGGAAATTAAAAACTAAAACAAAACAAGTTTATTAATTTACTCCCCAATATGGCAATTGAAATGAAAAATCTTGTGATGAGATAGGAGAAGCGGGTAGAGAAAATGAGGTAATGGGAGGCTAACTACTTTTATTTTTATAGATTTTTTTTGGATTGGTTGTTATGAAACTTGATGATAAATGACACCCAAATTGGTGTGATCAAACACAAACATAATGAGGTGTTTTACCAAGTAGGACAACCTAAAAGAAAACAAGAGGCATGTCATTGGAGTTTATATCATTACCAAAATCTTTCACAAAATCTATTTGTTTATTTATTACAGTTTCAAAACTATTTCTTCGTTGCATAGGTTAAAGTGCTCAACACTTAAAAAAAAAAAGTATTAATACAAATCGTAAATTCTACACCAATGTTCAAATATATGAACCTCATCATTTTTAACTTCTTATCCTCTACATCTGAGAGCCAGTACATTTTCGACGATGAATGTAAATTTAACTAAACACTCAAATTGAAACTTTAGGAGCAAGGTTGGAGTTGAGAATGTTGCGCTGGATGAGTGGACACACGAGACTTGACAAAATCATAAACGAAGACATTAGGAGCAAGGTTGAAGTTGCAAGTATAGTGGGCGAACTGCGGGAGTGTATATTGCGTTGGTTTGGGCACGTGCGTAGGAGACCGTCTTTGGCTCCGGCTCGTAGGTGTGAAAGTGGATCTTAGAGATATTTGTAGAGGGAGAGATAGACCAAAGAAGAGCTTGATGGAGGTCATTCACTCCTTCGTCATGATCTCAATCTTCTAAACCTGTCGTAAGATATGACTTTGAATAGGGGCCACTGGAGGAGGTGCATTCGGGTTGCGGATGTATAGAGTTTTGTGGCTTGTTATTTTGGTACATTTGTCCTTGCTTCGTTTCTGAGTCTGTTTCCCTGCGGGATACACTGGATTATTGTTGTTATACTCAAATTGAAACTTTGAAACTTTGAACATATAGTTCAGTTCACAAATTTCTTGCAGGCAGTTGTACACGATTCGCAACAGAATTCATGTAATGCACATCAAATTGATAACGTGACCTAAAACTGCAGGTACAAGAACTGCAAATTTGTGATAACGTGAACAAAAATGACGGCAAATCGATGTTCATTAAATCAATGAATAAATAAAGGAAAATCCGAGTGTATAATAACAGTTCCTCAATGACTAGAAAGGGGTGAAAAAACAAGAAAACCTAAATTGGAAGAGCTATATGTATTCTGCAATATTAGGAAAGAAAGAGAGAACAATTGAACACCGGGGTGCTGTCAAAACCAAAATTCCCACGCAGAAGAAATTCTTCTGCTGAAGTCTCGCCGAATCAATGTCAAGAACAAAACAAAACAGATCGGATCAGATCAGATCAGCAACATTTGCGGGCAACTCCTCGACGGTTACATTGTAGAACCTCTGGATGTCAGCGAGCATCCTTGAGTCGTCTTGGGTCACGAAGTTGATGGAGACACCCTTCCTTCCGAATCTCCCACTCCTTCCAATACGGTGGAGATAGTTCTCAGGCTGGGTGGGAAGGTCATAGTTGATCACGAGGGAGACCTGTTGCACGTCGATACCACGAGCCAAGAGGTCGGTAGTGATGAGGACACGTGAGGACCCGGATCTGAATTCACGCATAATGATGTCTCTAGTGTTCTGGTCCATGTCTCCGTGGGTGGCGGACACGGTATGGTCACGGCTGCGCATGTTGTCAGTCAGCCAGTCGACCTTGCGTCGGGTGTTGACGAAGATGACACTCTGAGTGATGGCGAGTGTCTCGTATAGGTCACAAAGAGTCTCCAGCTTCCATTCTTCCTTGTCAACATTGACATAGAACTGCTTGATACCTTCAAGGGTGAGCTCATCACGCTTCACCAAGATCCTCACCGGCTTGTTCATGAATTTCCTGGTTATCTCAAGGGCCTCAGGAGGCATAGTAGCAGAGAACACACCAACCTGAATCTTTGGGGGCAATAGCTGGAAAATATCATAGATCTGCACCCAAGAGAAAGAATTCAGACATCAACAATTAAGAGAGAGATTTAGAATACACATCAACAATGTGAGATAGAGATTTAGAGCACGGATAACCCAAACATTACATGCATATTTACCAAACACACCCTTACACAGTACAGGTGAATGATTGGAAGTTCAGAACATACCTGATCCTTGAAACCCCGTGAAAGCATCTCATCGGCTTCATCCAGAACGAACATCTTGATGTGATCAGAAGCAAGAGACTTTCTCCTAAGCATGTCAAAGACACGGCCAGGAGTACCAACAACAACATGGACACCACTTTGAAGAATGCGCTGGTCCTCCCTCACGCTCGTACCACCGACACATGCATGTACCTTGACACCAAGGTAGTCACCCAGAGCTCGCATAACCTTTTCAATCTGCTGAGCAAGTTCACGCGTGGGTGCCAGTACCAGTGCTTGGCATTGGACTAGGTTGTAATCAATTTGCTGTAGAATTGCAGAGCAAAAAGTAGCAGTTTTCCCAGTTCCAGATTGTGCCTGTTGGATAACATCATGACCTTTGGTGAAGGGCACTATCCCCCTTTGTTGAATAGCAGAAGGCTTTTCGAAACCTGTGTACGAGAACATTGCAGTTTCAACATTAATGAAACACAGATTCAAGATTTGGGGAGAAAAACTGACTGTTGAGAGAACCATGTAGTGATGTTTACCATAGGCATAAATCCCCCTGAGAAGGTTCTCTAGCAAACCCATGGCATCAAAACTCTCGTAAACTTCATTATAGTCGGTAATTTCACCATCATCAGCAAGCCTGAAAAAAAAACAAAAGCATGAAACATGATGAAGTATAATGAAGTCTATAAGATAACCTAGAAGATGAAAAATACTCACAATTCCACCATTTTGGAATCATATTTGCGGTCATCAAACTGTGTCACTTCCGGAGCTACATTCGCCATGACTGCAGACTCAAAGGATAGAAAAGAAAGTTAAATCATGCGAAGTACACCACAGTGATGTTTACATACAAATTCTTTTCAAAAGATTAATAACAAATTAAATATAAACGCTGAAAACAAGCAATTTGTGACATTCCTATCTCAATTTGCCACCAAGTAAATAACAGAAACTAATCAGAACAAGTATCAATGAACACAACAAAGAGTTTGGTCATCAGAACATTGTAATAGAAGAGCCAAACTTGCAAGCCACAGATGAAGTACAAACAAGCATTAAACTTCTGATTTGTTAGTGTAGGAGACAAATGCAGAGTGAAAATAGCTATCTGACAATTGGGGATTTACTCCTTCGCCAAACACCTTCTCTCTCTCCAAAATATGCAAGCCAAATCACGCAATGTGAGAAAATATTTTAGAGCCTAAATCAAATATCAGAATATTTACACAACACACAGGGTGAAAACTGAAAACATGTCCCCTTGTGAAACAAGATGTGAAGAGTAGCAATTTGGTGTATGAATAACCATTAAGTAGTTCTGTAATTGTAACAGAAAAGCCAAACTTGCAAACCACAAATAAAGTGAGAACAAGCATTAAAATTCTGATTTATTAGTGTTTGGAGATGAAATCGCAGGGAAAAATAGCTATCTGACATCTTGGGATTTACTCAGACACCTTCCCTCTCTCCAAAATATTCCAGCCAAATCATGTAATGTAACAAAATAATCTAGAACCTAAATTATAAAACAGAAGATCAGGTAAAACTACCCCTTAGTCAAACAACTTGATGTAGATTAGCAATGCATTGTATAATTGTAACAGAAGAGCCAAACTTGCAAACCACAAACAAAGTGCGAACAAGCATTAAACTTCTGATTTATTAGTGTATGGAGACGAAATCGAAGGGAAAAAATAGTTATCTGACAACCTGGAGATTTACTCAGACACCTTCCCTCTCTCCAAAATATTCCAGCCAAATCATGCAATGTGAACAAAATAATCTAGAACCTAAATTGCACATCAGAAGATTTACACTGACATGATGAAGAGTAGCAACGCAGAGTATGAATCATCATTAGAAAAAAAAAACAAAAACAAATAAAAACAGTCCTGATCTTCGCGTTAAAACAATAAAGGAATCAACTTTCTCGAAGATTGTAGAACAGAAACACAGATCTAGATGCAAAATATAATCAAAAGTGCGCAAACAAGAACCAGAACAGATACAGCTAAGCGAATCAAACGAAACTTAATGGGAAGGTGGAAAAAATAAGCGATTGAGATGTATAAATCAATCTAAAGAAGAAGATCACCTGGAGAACGATTGTTTGGATTTCGTAGCGAGGAGAGGGAATGAAAAAGAGAGAGGGGCGGCGTGAGAATGCAACAGAGAATATGAAGAGTGGAGAGGCGGGGAGTAAAGAAGAGGGACGAAGGGGCTTTAATAGGGAACCCTAGACTAACCCACCCGACTTAAATTAGGAGTGATAGATAGAAGGATAGAAAGATGGAACCCTGGACCTTAAACCGGACTGACCCGTTAAAGTGTGGGAATATCGGGTCGACCGGAATGACTAGTCTTACATAGTTTTGACTTTTTAACCTTGTTTTAAGAGGCTCTAAATACAAAATACTAAATACTACGTATAAAATATATAAATATATATAATCTATCTATCTATCATTATTATTTTATTATACATAATAAAAGAGAAGTCACCTGAGACACATGACGGTTTCTCTTTAATTTTATAATCTATCTATCTATCAATATTATACATTAATTTTATACACCTGCCACGACCCTCACTTTTAACAAGGTCAACGTTGCATGACTAAACCTTTTTCCGAAAATAAATACGAACTTAACCACCTAACATACCACGCATAAAGGCAAAATGACTAACACTCAAATGATAATGTACCACAAGTACAATATTCTTTAAAAATAGCACGAACTTTAGGCATAATTGCACTCAGTGACACGAACTTAAAAAAATACAAAAATAATCACCAACTTTGGGGTTTAGTTGCGGTCGGTGGTACATACCCCCTATCTCGCTAATGTGGACTAGTGGGGGTGCTTACATGGAATTTTTTTAATTAAAAAGGCATATAGCGAGATATGGATTAGTGAGAATGCTTACATGATTTTTTTTAAATTAAAAGACATAAAATATGTGTCCAAATTATGAAACTAGCTAGGTTCCAGTTTTATTTTTTTTATTTCATATAGCGAGATATGGATTAGTGAGAATGATATATGCCTTTTTAATTAAAAAAATTACATGTAACCCCCACTAGTCCACATTAGCGAGATATGAGATATGTGCCACTGACCGCAACTAAACCCCAAAGTTGGTGATTATTTTTGTATTTTTGAAAGTATGTGCCACTGACCGCAACTAAACCCCAAAGTTGGTGATTATTTTTGTATTTTTGAAAGTATGTGCCACTGAGTGCAACCACCCCTAAAGTTCGTGCTACTTTATGCATTAATTTGCCCTTTTTTTATGAAGTAAAAATTTCAGTTCAAACAAGCTTGAAGCTCAAGAGACCGATGAATCGATAGATGAACAAACCGTCAACATACAACACACAAGTAACAAGACAATGGTTCTCAAGGTTCTCTCAAGTGGTATAAGTTGCAGGATATACTCAGTCTAAAGGTGACTACTCTCTATTCTTCAAATCAATAAAATCTTCATATACAACTCTTCTAGCTTGTAAATGTAGATGATATGTTGATAACTGGAGACAATCAAACTGAGATCAAAGCTCTCAAAGATCATCTGAGTAAGCATTTTCTGATGAAGGATTTTGGGGACCTAAGGTATTTCCTTGGCATTGAGGTTGAAAGAAGTGAAGAAGGAATGTGATATTTTACCCCGGATCTCATTTTATGGGATATAAAGTCATAAATGGCATGTTTTCATTTAATTTTGTTTATGAAAATAAATATACCCCAGACCAAATAAAAAAATATCCGGGCTATATTATCTTGGGGTATTACCTAAAGTGAAGAATATACCCCGGGCGTTTTTTTTAAGAAATCCGGGTTATATACTCTTTTACCCCGGAAAGAATAGTTACATATAACTCTTTTACCCCATAAAAATATCCGGGTATATATGCCTTAAATATCCGATTTGAATTTTTTTTTATTTTGAAATGAAGGTAACTAGTACGATTTTCGCGCCATGATGCGCTTTTTTAAAACTAAAATATTCTATATAAAAATATTAATAAATGTTAAGATAAAAATCATTAAAAACTTTACAATAAATGTATCTTATAATTATATCAGAAAATTATTTTTTTAAATCTTATGTAAAGTATAATACATAAATATAGATATTTTAAATTACTTAGTAGTAATGGTTCAATATCATTATAACATTGTTTAAATGTGATGTGTAATAATCAATAGTTATATTCAATGTTTTGAATTAATCCCAATAGTTAGTAAATAAATATGAGTTAAGCTCAATAGTTATACTAGATTGAATTCAATGTTTTGAATTAAACCCAATAGTTATTAAGATTAGAGAAAAAAGAGAATTAAAAGAAAAAAAAAGAATTAAAGAAAATCAAAGAAAAATGGCAAAAAAAAAAGGAATTGGACAAGACTCCTAAAATGCCTGTAAGATTGACACATCATCCTAAACTCTTCTAAATTAAGAGTTTATATATAATAGATATATCGATATTTAGTAAATGAATTTGAGTTAAGCCCAATAGTTATATTAGATTGAATTCAATGCTTTGAATTAAGCCCAATAGTTAGTAAGATTAAAGAAAAAAAAATGAATTAAAAGAAGAAAATTTTGTTTTAAAGAAAATCAAAGAAAAATGGCAAAAAAAAAAAGACTGGTCAAGGCTCCTAAAATGCCTCTAAGATTGACACATCATCCTAAACTCTTTTAAATTAAGAGTTTATATAGATAGTTAGTAAGATTAAAGAAAAAAAAATGAATTAAAAGAAGAAATTTTTTTTAAAAGAAAATCAAAGAAAAATGGCAAAAAAAAAAAGACTGGTCAAGGCTCCTAAAATGCCTCTAAGATTGACACATCATCCTAAACTCTTTTAAATTAAGAGTTTATATAGATTATATAGATAGTTAGTAAGATTAAAGAAAAAAAAATGAATTAAAAGAAGAAAATTTTGTTTTAAAGAAAATCAAAGAAAAATGGCAAAAAAAAAAAAAGACTGGTCAAGGCTCCTAAAATGCCTCTAAGATTGACACATCATCCTAAACTCTTTTAAATTAAGAGTTTATATAGATAGTTAGTAAGATTAAAGAAAAAAAAATGAATTAAAAGAAGAAATTTTTTTTTTAAAGAAAATCAAAGAAAAATGGCAAAAAAAAAAAAGACTGGTCAAGGCTCCTAAAATGCCTCTAAGATTGACACATCATCCTAAACTCTTTTAAATTAAGAGTTTATATAGATATAGATAGTTAATAAGATTAAAGAAAAGGCAAATTTGCTAAAATGACCTCCATATCCGGAAGGCTTGCAAGAGTAACCCAATCCGGAAAAAATTTGCATGAAAGCGGATATCCGCTTGACAAGGGGAGCCGGTGGCCGGTCACCATGTGGGGTACAGCTGGACAGTCTCGGTGGGAGGGGGGCATCTTTACTCCTGCAAAAGCAAGGACCAATGAGAGAGGAGAGAAGAAGTAGCTGTTGTAGTGGCAGAGGACAGAAGAGAGAGACATATAGAGGGGGAGAGAGAGAGAGAGAGAGAGAGAGAGAGAGAGAGAGAGAGAGAGGGAGAGAGAGAGAGAGAGAGAGGTGGTGGTAAAATTGCAGGCTGAGAGGACAGATAGATCAGTGAGAGTGTCAGTGAGGGGGAAAAATATTGTTTCAACTAAATGACATATTGTTTAAGATAAAACCAATTGAAGAAGGAAGGGTCTGGGGTTTATTTTACGGATTACGTGTCAGCAGTAAGGTGTAACTGGACAGCCGTATTCGATTAACATGTCAGCTATTGGCTTTAACTGGACACGATTGTAACTACGAAAAACACAGGTCATTTACTACCATAATCGAATGGAGAAGATTTATGGGATAAGCATATTCTCTATAATGACATATTGTTTTATGTGTGCCAATTATAATATTTACCCATACTTGGATGCCATGATCTTGTTATCTGCGGCCGTCACTAGAATGCTTGACCCATATTGGAATCGAATGGATAAGATTGACAGTGAGGGGGCATACACATACTTATAATGACATGGTAAGGTGAAGAGAAAAACCATAGAGTAACAATAAAGTGGGTGGAGGTAAATTCGTGGGCCGACTGGTAATCCCATAGTGTTTACTGGACACGAAATAAATACGACATGACAGACATTAAAATATACTGGACACAAAATGGCGGAGACAGAATCACTTGCATTAATCAAATACGACACAGGAGCAAACATTTAAAAGATAGTAGGAGAGGTCCTCAACATAGAAGACAGTGAAAACCAAACTTAAGGTAACAACCATTCAAATTGTGGTTGCGTGGTGAATCTGTATCCATCCCAATCGAAGTGTGGGCGCATATTGCGAGCACGATGGTCAGACGTCTCGTCGCTGAGTGGGAAGTAGACCGTGAAAGTTCGGTTACTCCCATAACCGGACACACCAAGGACCCTCCCGGTCCAAAACCCATCGTTGTCGCGGCAGTCGACACGGTCTTCGGGCATGTAGGCGTCGTAAGAAATACGAGGCGACCGTGGACGAATTCGTTGAACCGGGAGGACCTCCCTCAGCAGCTCTCTTCTGTTGTTGTGTAGGAGGGTCACATATTCGACCTCCCAGTGGTTAGGGTCCAGTTTGCGCACAAGGGTCGCCTCGTAGAACGACCCGAGCATCCCAGACTCACCGCCGACAATCTCTACTCTTTGATTTCGTCGGTACGACGGCGGCGACATTGGTCCTGCATAACATGAAACAAATAAGGTAGTATAATGACACAAGTAGCACAACTGAAATATACACAAATGAAGTGATCGACAAACCTCCATCGTCCGATTCGTCGGATGATATAACGATGGGGACAGGTCGGGGAGGGAGGCATGATGAGGAGCCGGGGTAAGAGGGTGTCATTTCGTTGAAGGGTTGTTGGAGAGGTTGTTAAATGGAAAAGGGGACTTAACTTCACCGATTTGTGGGGAGTATGGATGGTGAATGGCTATCATATAAGTGGGGTGTTTGTGGGAAATAACAACACTGTGCCAATGTGACCGTTGAGGGAGGAAAAAAAGAAACAAAAAGCAATTTGGATTGAATGGTCGTGTTTTGTTGTTGTCTACAATGAACATGGCAGTGTACTCATCTACACATGACACGTGTCAATTATGACATGACAGAAGATAAAGTGGGTTTACTTCTTGTCGGTAGACGCTACATGACACTTCTTTAAAACAACTAGCCGGTTAATTAACAGCTACTAGATAACAAACAGTTTTCCACTATACAACTTTAGCAGTGGTTTTAGTAAATTTTTGACCTTTGTATAAAATTTGGTTTCCCACTCACCATTAATACTAAAAAGATGCAAAACCATAGAGAGAGGAGTACACCCATAGTAATTTAAAACCACGAAATACATTTTCAAACAATATATTATGTTGAAAGAAATGAATAAAATTTTGACCCAACAATAACTTCAGAGAGACCAAGGGGGGGGGAATCTCGCAGAGGGTAGGTAAAGACATTTGATAAGACAAGAGAGAGAGAGAGAGAGTGTGTGTGTGTGTGTGAGAGAGAGAGAGAGAGAGGGCATGACAGAGAGATGGCGGGAGTGAGATTAAATCTCCCGCCCTGTCATTTACCCCTTAAGAGAATAAGAGGGAGAGGAGGGAGGAGGGGGAGTCCATAAACCCATTCATGCGCTTGACACCTACTGGGGTTAACTGGACAGACATCGACTTCTTGGCGGAAATGAGTAAGTCATCCTTCCATTTAGGTTATGCGACACATCTCTCCTCACAATGTGTTCTTCTCCCTGTAAAACTGAATGTCCCCCCCCCCCCACTAACTGATGGAACAGGGGAGAACTCGTCCGTGTGTATCACTGTATTGTTTGGCGGATGGTGGGATTGTGAAGACTGAAGAGGGCATTTGGGTCGTGAAGTCGTCGAGGAGTCAAAAGGCCGTACTGGTAGACGAAAGTATTGACTACGTCTCGCTGAAGAAACAGCTGATGGCCAAGTTTAATGTTGATGTGAGGAGGCATGACGTTGAGCTCACATATGTAAAGCCGAAGAAGGAAGGGTGCAGACCTTTTTCCATTGGGGATGATGAAGACTTGCAGGCCTACAAGTTCGTAAATGGTCTTTCCGGTGAACGATTTTGGCCTATCGACCTCCATGTCTCCCTGATACGCAAGGTTGGCGGCGATTTCACCACTACGGAAGGATCCACAACGGCCCATCCACTCGGGGGTGGGCCACACTTGACCCTAGAAGATGACCCACAGTTACAAACTAAAACCCTCTTGGCAGCGGATGAGGAATTGGAAGTTGTGGTAGCACAAGGTGTCGATCGAGCAGGAAGAGTTGTCCAGTTAGAAACTAAGAGTGTCCAGTTAGAGAGCTCACTTGTCCAGTTAGAGAGCTCACTTGTCCAGTTAGATAATCCACGTGTCCAGTTAGAACCAAGTGATGCGTTGTACAACGCAGTTGCTTATGACTGTGGGAAGCAGGTCATTTTTGTGAGCAGTGACGTCGATGATGTAGTCAGCCCGTGGGATCACGACGCGGAGCGAGCGGTAAGGGAAGTAGAGGAAGCATACCAACGCGGAGAAGGGAAGACCGGAGCGTTTCCGACAACTGTGAAACTTGAACCAATAGAGTGGGCGCGTCCCGCTAATGGGAAATTTAAATTGCAGAAGCGCCGCCGCACGTAGCTGGGGCATAGGAACTTCCATCTGCGGGGCCTTTCGGAATGAAGTCGATAGCACACCCATTTTGGTTAGACGCCTTTCGCAATTAATTATGTTGGCTATCTGCAACTTCGTATGGGCGGTTTTGTTCTAGTTTGTTCTAGTTCTAGTTTGTTCTATTATGTTAACGGGATGCCATATGACATTACCCCCTTTTGACATGACACTATCGGATTTTGGCATGACAATAGTTGCATATTGACATGACAGTTGCTTCATATTGCCATGACATGTCATAATTAAAAAACCAACGAATACAACAATCCAGCAATAAGTACATATCCAAATGTCTAAAACCAACAAACATAAGTGCATAACCAAATGTCTAAACCAACTAACAAGTCTACACAAACCAACAATGTTTATAAAACCAATGGGGGCGTTTTTTTAAGGATCGGATGGGGTTGTAAGACGTTCGTGAAACATGGCAACACAAAGGGCATGGCGGTACGCCGCAATGAATGAATCGTCCAGGCCACGGAACTTGGTGTCACCGGTCGCGAGGAGCTGTAGGAAACGGATGGCATATGGACCGCAGTCGCCCCTACATCAAAATAACGAAAATTGCTCACACAACCTGTGCGAATGTTTTCTAAATGAAGAGCCGATAATGACTTACGATTGTTTGTTTTGGGGAATCCCCTTCACCCTTTTGTACGCGAAAGGTTCCGGCACTTTGCCGACCCATTTGACTCGAAGTTCAGGGTGGCCGTTCATCAAAATGGGGAGGTGGGTAACCGCCTTCAGGAGGCCCGGCATATGGCGGTCAGCGATGTGGCTTGTGTCGCAATCGTACACGTCCAATGTCCACTCCGCGAAGTTGATGTCAAGGGCCACCCAGTGCTCGTTCTTCAGATTCCAAGGTGCCAACACGCGGTCGACATCGGCCCAACACGTCAGAAACTTCTCCGGCAACTTGTCGTCGAAGTATTGGGTCATCGTGTCGTCCCCCTTCACCACCTCAAGGTCCCCCTTCGCGTCCGCCAGTTTCTTCTGCAGGAGATACCCCCACAAGAAATCCAGAACGGCGACCCCTTCGTACTTGTCACCGGCGTTGATGTCCTTCCACAGTAGGGCGCAAGCTTGCTCAATATGCTGGACGCAAGGAAAAATCTTTATTTTGGATGACCATATGAGGAAGAAGGTGATGACTCGAACCACAATGTGGGAACGTAACTAACCTCGGATGACACCCAGTTGGTCGGTGATTGAAGTGTCCCAAAGAACTGCTTCGCCAGTAGGGTGCCTTCCACCGACCGGACGGGGTCACTTCCGTCCTTCATCCACGCAGCGAACGCATCAGCATCTGCCCTGGTCGCCATGCCTAGCTCGACGGCATCCATTGGCTTCTTGCCCACACGCGCCTTCTTCGCTGGCTGCGTTTCCTCCGCCTGGGACAACGTATCAGGATGTTGATGGGTGCTTCTTCTCGGCCGTATGAGGGGCACCTCAGCCTCAGCCTCAACATCAGAACCGGGTGCCACCAGCTCCTCCTGCAACTTGAAGCCCATTGCGCATGACATGACAGTAAACACAAATAACATGACATCATTTACATATTCACATGACAGTCTCATGCGCAAACCTTGTCCTTGTCCTTCAACTTGTCCTCCTTCAACTTGGCCTTGGCCTTCAACTTGTCCTCCTTTCTCTTGTCCTTACCCTCGTCCTTGTCCTTGTCCTTGCTCTTATCCTTGTCCTTCCCTGATTCATTAACCTCAGCACATGACCTCTGCGTATATTAACATGACATATATAATGATAAACATGACATCTATATGAATTGACATGACGATTATGACCTGATACCGGGAGAACCTTACCTCATTTCCCAGAACTTCCTTGTCCTTGCCCTCATCCTCTTTGTCGGTATCCTTGTCCTTCACTGATCCCTGAACCTAACCACATAACCTCTTATTAACATGCCATATACTGGAATTGGCATGACATGTATTGATACTAACATGACATACATTACTAACAACATGACATTTATAGGAGATGACATAACGATTGTGATCTAATACCAGGAGAACCTTACCTCCTTTCCCAGAACTTTCTCTCGCTCCTCCGACTCCCTGGTCCCCTTCAACCGAAGTTCCCTCCTCATGTTTTCAATCGCATCCTCAAGCGTCGCCATCTTCGAATTTACCTCCGCGGATATACTCCTCAGCAACTCGTCCATCTTTGCCACTAACCGTGACTCTATCTGTAATAGGGTAGCTTGTGTCTGCGTGCCCTCCCCTGATTCTTGTGTTGACCCACTTGCTCCCTTTGGTTGTTTCTTTGTTGAGGGTTTGACATTTGCCGATAAGAACGCCCGGGCTATGTCGTCGAAGAAGTTGTCCCGCTTGTCGTGAGTGTTTCGGGCATCGCGATATAAACCGGTTGCTCTCTCCACATCATCGGGGAGCAGAAGAGGCCTCACGGCTGCAAGGTCATTGAAGTGCCCCAGCTCCTTCGCCTCCTGCAGTCGGGTTTCGATTGAGGCATACTCGAGGTTCAGGTCTCTAAACTCGTATCGCAGACACCTGGGGTACAACTTCTCATCTATGACATTCGCGAATTGGTCGGCCATTGGAGTGAGGGCTTCGTACAGCCATAGCTGCAATTACATATTGTCCAGTAAATAATCAGTTCATGTCCAGTCAATAAATGTTAGACGCCTAGTAAACCAGTATAGGGCGTCCAGTCATATCTGTGTACGAACCTGGAAGGCGAGTGTTGGTTAATTTTTCCTTTGAAGTGTCTTTCTTCCTCTACGGCGTACACAGCCTGCACAGACTTCAACATGTCAGCCACACTGCAGCACAACAATCACAACTTACATTACTCGAACGAAAGCCATATTACCGCGCCGGATGTTTGAGCTGTACGGTCTACAATCTTCTTCATACTTCGCTGCGACATTTTTAATATTCACCAGATATCCTGCACAGTGGAAGACCCAAATTCAGTATTCTACACATCAATTCTTCTCCCCCAACCCACGGTTCCCTTCATATCAATATCAAATGCACCATGACAGAAACACAATTACACATGACACATACACATATACACATGACACATGGTTGTGAAAACATGACAGCATACGTATTCAATCTGTCCATCTCCATTTGCACACAAGTAATCCTATTCCAGATAATTTCGATTCCACATAAACTTTTCACCCTTTCTACAATTTTCTCTAACCCTAATGCGCCGCATTTCAACCAATTTCCCCCAAATTCCCCCCTAATACGCCGCATCTACAGTCACAAGCCCCATTTCGCCCAATTCCCACCTAAATTGAACGGATCTACACTCCCCTTCTCCTGATAAGTTGGATTCAACAACACAGTTGCCCAATTTCCCCGTTCCCAACAATCCCCTTCTCTCCCAGACGCGCAAACCCCAGTACCCAAACTTTCCACCAATTGTTTTTAACTTGACGCCCGTTACTTCCTACATGACAGGGCGATATTGCGTACTGTCAACCCATTCGACCCCTTCTTCCCATTTTCACACAATCCAAACCAGTTTTGTTTCTTCAAATTTGTTCCTCCCCTACCAATCGAAGCAAAACGTATTTAATCGGCATTGTGAGGGTTTACTTACTTCGAAGTCTCGTCTCCTCTTCTGCACTGTCGTCCTCTTCCTCGCCTTTGCTTCTTCTTTTCCTCTCTCGCTCTGTCGTCTCCTTCCTCTTCTTCTTCCTTCTCTTCTTCTTTTCCTCAGCCTTGCATGTGGAACTGTTGCCCTCTCTCTCTCTCTTCCTCTTTTGTAAGCCGTGAGAGCAGTTGGGGTCGACAATTTTCAATTGAAACCGCTTCCACTCTCACTCATCCACTCTCTCTCCCACAATAACTTCCCCCACTTCCACTCTCTCTCCATAATAACTTCCCCTTTCCTCTCTCTCTCCACCCCGCTTCCTCTCTCTCTCCTCCTTTTACCTTCTCTCTCTGTCCCGGTTACAACCCCTCTGTCCGGTTATATCCAACCGGCAATTATGCCTTTTTTTGGTGGGGGGGGGGGGGGTGTAACCTTTGCAAATGTTGTGGATAGGGGGTTAGGCTAGCAAACCATTTCGGGGCAAGGGTTACTTGCTTTAAATCCCTCTAAAGAAAAAAGAGAATTAAAAGGAAAAAAAAAGAGAATTAAAGAAAAATGGCAAAAAAAAAAGAGGATTGGTTAAGACTACTAAAATGTCTTTAAGATTGACACATCATCCTAAACTCTTCTAAATTAAGAGTTTATATAAACATAGATAGTTAGTAAGATTAAAGAAAAAAAGAGAATTAAAAGGAAAAAAAAAAGATTAAAGAAAATCAAAGAAAAATGGCAAAAATAAAAAGATTGGTCAAAACTCCTAAAATGCCTATAAGATTGACAGATCATCCTAAACTCTTCTAAATTAAGAGTTTATATAGATTACGCGAACCCTCGTCTTCTCCTCAGTCCTCACCGAAGCCTCCTCCAATCCTCCTTCCCTAACTTCGCGGCGAAGATGCTCCCTGTTGTAGCTCCGACTTCGTGCTGCTCTCCGACCTCACGCTGCCGCCTCCATCACCGAAGCCTCCTCCTTCCCTGACTCCTCTTCCATCTCCTCTCTTCAAAAACCCCGTCATCCCCTTCGCAACTCCATCGTCATCCTCGCCTTCCCCTATCTTCGGCGCCGTCCTCCGCCGTCCTCTTCCTAAACAAAACCCCTAAATTCTACATCTCGGAAACCCTAAATCGGTCGTCCTCTCCTCGTTGTTGCTGGTCGTTGCTCTCGAATCTCCTCCCAACGGCGGTCATTGTTGTTGCTGCTTCTCACGAATCTCCTCTCAGACGGTCGTTGTTGCTGCTCATTGTTGTTGCTGCTCTCGAATCGCCTCCCAGACGAATTGAAGAGGTCGATCTGTTCATCTGTTTTCCGCTTGCTCTTACTCTTGGTGCTTTAAACCCTAAAGCAAATACATTCAACTTTACTTGAGTCGTGGTTGTTTTTGCTTGCTCTTACTCTTGGTGTTTTGGGCTGCTAAGGAACAGTTTTGGATAAGGCTGCATTGTTGATTTTGTTGAACCTTACTCTTGGATTAATTCGATTTTGGATTTCATGATGTTGTTGTTTTTGTGTTTTTTTAGTGTCTATTGGTTTTTTTATTGATTATTAGATGAGTATTTTGATTCGATTAGGCTTATTATGCTTCTTGCTGATGTTTGTGAATGTTGGTGATTGATTGGTAAATATGAGCATTCTAATTTGAGTCGATTTTAAGAGATTTCATTTGCTTATTAGTTGAGAGTTCATTCGATTATTAGCCGATGATGCTTCTGCTGATTTTTGTGAGTGATTATTAGCTAACTATTTTAAAAGATTTCATTCGATTTTGTAATCTAGGGCGGAGTATTTTCCAATTTGGATGATTGAAACAATGAAATTTGTGTTCACAGGGATTTCAATATGAAGGCCTAAAAACATCCTTTCCAAGAAGTAGCGTTCACATGGATTGAAACAATGAAATTATGAATTATATATCACATATATGTTTTTATAGTGAAAAAGCGAGTTGTGAACATTAGGCTTGCATGAATAGATAAAACTAAGTCTCTTCGTGTAGATGGAATTGGATAAGATACTATAGGCACTTATTGTGGAGAAGTTAGATTGAAAATTTATAAAGTGAGATAACTTTGTTGTGTATAATGTAGTTGGTTTAAGATACTATAGGCACTTATTGGTTTAAAATTTACAAAGTGAGATACTATAAGTACTTATTGTGGTAGAAGTTATATATAATTTAGATTTTGTACTGAATAGATTGCTCATTTGCTTATTCATATGCATGTAAATAGTTATGTTAACTCGATTTGACTTTGAAAATACGATGCCATGCTACATTAGAGGTATCATTGGATTTTAATTGTACTGAATCCTCATTTGGATCGTGCTTATTGGATTGATCCATTACACACAGAACTAATACATGATGCCGAGGAATTGGTTGCATTGTGAGTATTTATTTGCTGTCAAAGTTCTTTTTCTATAATGACAACGATTTGTGAGTGTTGTGTTGTATTAATCTCATATTTGACTTCCATGTTTATGTTTCTAATTGCAATAGGAGTTACAGGTTAAAGTATGCCAAGTTAGGTAAGAAAAAACCACGAATTCAGGTGGACTTTTCCAAAGGTTAAAATCCTTATTGTCATTGAATTCTTCCATGTTTGTGCTTGAATTAGAATATATTATTGTCAGGCTTGTGAAAGTTTCGTATCCTATAAATTAAGCATGTTGTCATTCAATTTAATCATCTTTATGATATCATTAGTGACACCTAGTATATGCATGCTTTATATGTATTTCAGTGTCCGCATCAGTTGAATGAAGTTGATTGTGGATACTATGTTTTGAAGTTCATGCGAGATATAATATCCCAAGGCAAAATTGTTATCCCATCTAAGGTATACATTTATTATTTTCTTACCATTGTGTCTTTTCATAAATTCGGTAAGATAATAATACTACTAATAATAATAAATGTTTTATTTTGTAGTGATTCGATAACAAAACTAGTTACAAAGAACAAGAGATTGGTGAACTTCGAAATGAATGGCTCAATCACCTATTTACTCTTATCTTCAAGTAAGTATTACCTACTTCATTAAGATTTTTGGCCAATTCGAATAATTCTTTAACATTTCAAATTAAATTTTCTCTATCTCAAACATACCATTTCTGAAACTTTGAGCATGAATACAAATAACTTAATATTTGTTGCAAATATGTCATTAAGTGGATTCATGTTTACATATGCATTTATCTAGTTTCATAACTGCTTTGCCGACAGCACAAAGCTTCATATTTAAACAAGAATCATGCTTAACTTGTTTAACATGTTTGCATGGTAAACCGAGTTTTCTTAAATGTCTTGATCATTTTTTCTTAATTTTTTTAGGCAAGGCTAATTACGATGTCTCTGGTATGAAGGAAGTTTATGACCGATTGACCGTACGTTGTTTCATCCAGAAACAAGATTGCACGACATGTCGAGTCATCTTCCTCGGGCGTATTATAGGGGTATGGTTCATCTATGTAGGTTGACATCTAGCATTTTGTAAGACACTGATTGTGTGTTGTTGAACATGTACTACGTTTTGCACTACCTTGGTTTGTTCCAAATTTGAAACAAGGCTTGAAAACTTGTAAGCACTAGCTTGGTACTTTGAAGATATGAATTTGATGGACAGATTTGTGTCATGTGCCATTCAATTATGGATTTTTTGTTGTCTATATTGATCTGAATGGATGGGAATTACAAGTTAAATTACAGGTTTAATATGGTAATATATGAATAGGGTATTAAAAAAAATTAACAATAAAACACCATATACCCCGGATTTTTATTCATGCCTCCGGGCTATATTCATGATAAGAATACACTCCCAAGAGGAATATACCCCGGATATTTTCAATTTTATACCCCGGATACATTAAAATTAAACTCGGATTGGATGTAGTATATACCCCGGATATTAGAGGTATATACCCCAGATATTTAAACTTTATACCCCGGGCATTATTTTTAGATGAAATTTTGTTGGATTATATACCCCGGATATTAGAGTTTTATACCCCAGATATTTAGAGAATATAGCTCAGGCGTGTCTTTTCAACTCAAAATTTGCTTGTTCATATACCCCGAATATATATCCGGGCTATAACGTCAGACTTACCTTTGAGCTCAAGCGACCTGAAGCCCAGATCATTCTTCTGTCAGATTCGGGGTATATTAGGTGAAACGCCCGGGCTATATTCTTGTTTTGTACTAGTGTCTCAAGTGATATAAGTTGCAGGATATATTCAGTCTAAAGGTGACTACTCTCTATTCTTCAAATCAATAAAATCTTCATATACAACTCTTCTTGTATATGTAGATGATATGTTGATAACTGGAGACAATCAAACCGAGATATATCAAAGCTCTCAAAGATCATCTGAGTAAGCATTTTCTGATGAAGGATTTTGGGGACCTAAGGTATTTCCTTAGCATTGAGGTTGAAAGAAGTGAAGAAGGAATGTTATTGAATTAGAGGAAATACACACTTGAGATTCTAAAAGAAACTGGAATGATAGGAGCAAAGCCAACTGCCACACCACTTGATCCCATGATCAAGCACACTCTTGAAGAAGGAGATCAGAAAGAGGTTGATGTGATATCTTATAGAAAGCTTGATGATGCCCAAAAATAGCAGGAAAAGGGAAAAAGGAAAAAGCATGAAAAGAAGGAAAGATGGGCCATCGCGGACAAGAGTAGTAAGCGGTCCGCGGATGTAAGCGGCATGCAATCTGGACAGATGTCAAACATGCCCACCACCCACGCGTTGTCTTCTATAGAACGCGTGGCGTCCATAAGGAGACAAATGGCAGTAGAAAGGAAATGCCCCACTCGGAGAAGGATGCGGGCATGCATTATATAAACGAGAAGGCACTCTAAGAAAGAGGCTTTTTCGGAAAACCAAAAGGAGGGTCTTGAACTACAAAGAGGAGGGGAAAAGAGACAAGCAAGAGAATACCAACTCATCTGCGCAATCATCGCAATCATCGTAACCACCCGGTAGGCGAGGATACAGGTATTAGAGATAGGGTCTATTCGAGCATTCCCCTTTCTCGGTCCAACTTCTCTATTCTAGAGCGAGAACCCATCCTATCCGAAGGGTATTGATGAAATCGACGCCCGAAAGGTAAAACGAGCCGTGAACCAGGCTCGGCGGCGCCAGACTCGTGTCATCCACGGACTGCGGAGGCCCGAGCCCGGGTAAGCCCGTCTTAAGATCTAGGGTCACCGTGGCATAGGCAAAGGTTCTCCCCCTTAGGGTAGGAGTTTTTTAAGATTAAAGATATGGGGAGAAACTTCAGGTAAGACCGTTGACCAATTCAAACAGCATACGTGGCTCACCTCCCTCCACGATGACGTGGGGGTGGGTCTGCTTTTCAAATGCGACTTCATCAAAGCTGGTAGGAAAACTGATATATCTTACCATAACTAGGCCTGATATCTGCTATGCAGTTCAAGTCTCAAGTCAATTTATGCACAAACCCAATGATGAACATTGTTTGGAGAAGTGCAAAGCATCTAATAATTAAGGGACTTGAAGAAGGCATCAGAAGGTTTATTTTTGGCTCAAAAGTCAGACTTGAAGCTATATGCCTTCTATGATCCAGACTTGCAAAGCTGCCTCATTAAAAGGAAGTCACTCACTGGGTTATGCGTGCTCCTTGGAAACTTCTTGATCACATATATGGCGTACAAAGAAGCAAACATATGTTGCAATGTCGTCAGCTGAGTCAGAATACAGATCAATGGCAACTGTGTCTTGTGATATCACTTGGCTCTTGAATTTTTTTACAAATATTCAATCTCAGCAAGATCAACATGTCAAATTGTACTGCGACAACAAATCAACATTGCATGTTTCCAGGAACCTCGTGTTTCACGACAGGACTAAACACGGGGGGCGACCATCTTGTTAGAGACAAAGTGCTCAGCAAAGAAATCATGCTCGGATACATTCCCACCAAAGAACATCCTGTTGACTTTTATACCAAAGTTGTGTCACATGATCAATGTAATAAGTTGCTCTCCAAGTTAGGAGTTGTTGATCTATTCAAAACTTCTAACTTGAGGGGGGCTGTTAGTATCGTGGTTAGAAGTTAGATAGAGAGGTTGTTATGTACTATATGAATAGCACAATCGATCTGTTATCTAACTCATTCATTCATATAGAAATGAGAGCATCTGTTCACCATTGTCTCCCTTCTTTCTCTCTGATTCTCTCTTTCACTTCTAGCTCTCAATGATCACCAGAATTTTAGCTCATATGAATTTTGGGATGTGGAATTAAATCGACCTAAGCTGAAAGGTTAAGGATGAGGACAATCTATAGATGGAGTATAGCGGAATAAGAGGATATATAGATATAAGTATAGATAAAAAGAAAAGGAAAAAATAAAATGCAAGACAACGTAGACTAAATTGAGAGGCCGAAAAAAACAGCGGAGTGACAATCTTGCATGAGATTAAACAACAAATTATGGAAAACACACAAACCAAGCAAATTAAAGAGGGAAAACGAAGAAGACGAAGAAGAAAAAAAGACTCGGACACAACTGAACACATGCAACAATGTACGTACAAACTGACTAATGCGCGGAGATGTCGAGATGGATCAAACACAGCGCGGTCTCGTCAGGAGAACGTACAAAAGGATATAAATGACAACATGACCTAGAAACGGGAGGCGATTAGGTCATGAACTTATTAGGTCATGAACTTATTATTTGTTACACACAATTAACGTAGGGCCGGTACGTTGTTAATTCGCAGGCTTGATGGTAACACCACGTATGATAAGCCCATTCTTCCAGTGGCCGTCATGCTGGAACAACCTGAAGGTCGCCTTCGGAGCGCCTAAGGGGACCCACGAACACGTCATCTTCCCAATGGATATCTCGGTTCGACCTTTTCCGATTAGATGCTCCAAATTCATCTCAAACTTGGACGTCAATCCAAACGGGGTGTTGTGCTCGATGTTCACAGGGTGATTCCATCCTCTAGCACCCGGAGCCAGCTCGATGTTGAAGAAGATACCGTACTCAGTCCCCACTGTTAGCTTCGATATGTCGAATTCCCCCTTCACGTCCAACCAACACACATTCTCTAGCTTCGCAACTTCGACGTTGTTTTCTGAGAAATAAGTCCAATAGCTTGGGTTTGAACTCCAAGTGATTTCAAGTGCTCTCGGATGCAACTTAATGTTATGCTGCAACCATCAACATACAATGTATTAATTCAGAATTCATTGATTTGTCGCCTTAAGAAATTTACAACAATATATCATAAATAATTGCGTAAATAATATATATCAACGAAATTGAAAAGCTTACAGTAGTCATCGTCCAGCTATATACTCCCTCCGTTCAACAAAACTTGTCGTTTACTATTCATGCACGCTTTTTTCGAATGATAAAAACTATATAAAATATTCATTTTTTTAAAAAATTTTTTTAACAAGTTTGTACTTATTAATAATAACTACGAAATTGTTTAAAAAAATTATTTAAAAAGTCGATATTTTATATAGTTTTTAGCTCCTAAAAAAACGTGCATAAATAGTAAAACGTCAAGTTTTGTTGAACGGAGGGAGTATATAGTAGGAGCCACTACTACATAAACGACCTAATGTAGCGCATCACTCTGGCGGTTTTTTTATTGTGGCGGTTTAGGTGGTGGTTTCTTCTTTTGTAGCGGTTTAAGTGGCGGTTTTAAAAATGTATAAGTTTCTTCCCTTATTGTGGCGGTTTTTAAAATTCTAAAGTGGCGGTTTTAACTTTTATCTATTGTGGCGGTTTTCATGCTCTATTGTGGCGGTTTTCAGGATCTATTGTGGCGGTTTTTAAAAGCTATTGCAGCGGTTTTGGGTTTTCCTTTTTTTCCATAAACAATTTAACCCTAATCTTGTATTCTCTCCTTCAGACGTTAGAGACAGAGAGCAAGCGCCGCTCCGCTCTTTCACCCATCCTCTTCCTTGTCAAATCTCTCCATCCAAGCTCTCGAGATCTCCCCCTCAATGGCCTCCCCTCTCTTTCACTCTCTCTATCTCGCTCACTTTCTCTCGCTCTCTTTGTCTCAAATCTCCATCTCCAATGGCGGATCTCTCATCTCCCTTTCTTTCAATCTCCCCACTCGAGTTCTCCCTCGTCTACCATTGATGAGAAACCACGAATTTCCGCTTCAGATCTGAAGCCACTGTTGCTAGGCTACACTAAGGCCATCTTAGCTCATGCCAATATCGACTAGTAGACAGAAAAAGAACCGCTCTTGCGTCCAAAAACGCTGAAGCTCAACCGTGACACGCCGATCTCGATTAGGAGGTCATAGCTCCTTGTTGGCTTGTTGGCTTGAGGTTGTCACAAGGTAATCTTGTTCTCCTTGTCTTGTATTCCCTAGATCTGATTAGAGAGTGGTTTATATATATATTAGGCATCTTATTTTGATATAGTTGTGTTTCAATCAGTTGACAGAGCAACAATAATTGCTTTAGTTGTAGATTGTTGATTGCGATGTTGCTAGGTTTCATCTTTTATACTTTACATATTGTTGATTTTCATTTTTTCTTCTAAATTTTATTGGTTCTTGTTGTGAGTTATAGATTTATACTCTGTGATTGACATAATTAATTTCAACTATTTCAATTTGGGACTAACTAAGGTATTATTTTTACTTTTCATTTTCAATTGAATACCCTATATATGATAAGTTTTTTAAGGTTGATTCGGGAGCACCTATCATTCGAATCTATTTAGTTGAAATAGGTCATTCGAATCTATTTAGTTGAAATAGGCCTATAATGAATTAGCTGAAATAATGCTCCGAAATGACATGACTTCAAATTAATCGACTTGGATTCATATAAATCCATATATTTAGTGTAAATGGATGTACTCATATATTTAGTACTTTCTAATATACTCCTCTCAAGGGTTGAATGTCTTTTATTCTAGTTGCATATTTTTCTCAATATTGATTACTTCACGTATTTGCAAAGAACTTGGAATGAAGAGGTATGATATATAGATAGGTTGAAGTGGAGTGTATGATATATAGATAAGTTTAAGTGGTGTGGTAAATTATAATAAAAAATTATTTCAAAATAAGTTAGCTTCATTTTAGTATCTCTTTTGTAGGAAATTTCAAGGACAACCAATCTACCTTAGGATAGTAAGTAATAAAGAAGCAAGTTAGAGATTTATGAGGTCAAGAGAAAACCCCTTAAATTTTAATGTCTAATTCATCTCTACATTATTTGTAAGTATGTATACATACGTAGAGACTTGTTACATATATACTATGAAATCGGAATTGAAATAAGACCAACATTATACAGAATGCCACTCATAACAATTACAAGGAAAGAGCATTAGAAAAGTCAACTTTTAATTCATTGCTTATAGTTTTTGCTAGATTTGTTCACATGGTTGTAATGTACGTTGAGTGTCGATATCCTTATTGAAGGATAATCTTTATTCTTTAGCATTGATATCCTTATTCGAGTATTTGGTCTCGTAGCTAGATTTCATTTTTATGAAACAACTTGATGCTTGTCAAATCCCCAGCCATCACTACAAGTTCACATATGGATATTATGTGTTTTACAGTTTGTGTTTTTATCACCTGTTATACATGCAAACTTTAATAATGGCTTGCTACTCTTGTCTATATTTTCAATTATAGATTTTTTGAATTTTAAGTAGTATCCATATCCCACTAAACTATCTTCTCTAAATGCTCGATACTTGTAAAAGTTTGATTTTTTTTTTTTTTTGAGCTCAAACAAAGACTTTTTATTCATTCACATCCCCAGCCAAGCTTACAAGAGCAGCTTGAGGCATTGAATCCTTATCAAAAAACAGAGTATCAAATATAGGCCTAACATTGGCTAACTCATGTGCAACTGTGTTCCCTCGCCTTCTTAAATGAGACCATTCGACTGAAGCAAAACCTGTCGCCTGTCTCTGGATTTTGTCAACCATATGCCGCAGGGTGCCCAGCCCCTCATATCCTCTTCCCAACTTCGTAATCAGACTAAGGCAATCAGACTCTAGGTGAATTCGCATGTAGCCTCTTTCCCCGACCCGAGCTAATGCCCATTGCACACTCTCCGCTTCAACAACCTCGATGTCCTTGGAGGCCTGCACCCCTTTGTGTCCCGCCATCACGAAGTTGCCTTCTTCATCCCGCACTATAAAACCAATGCCTGCGCTTCCGTCCGCCGAAACCGATCCATCGCAGTTGATCTTGAACACTCCCGGTGCTGGTCTCTTCCACCTCTCCCCTCCTGGTTTTGCGGGTTCCCTTGGAGCTGGTGCCGCCGGGTCTTTGTACCTCTTGAATTCCTCTAACAGTTCTTGCACCCTCCTCATTAGTTGTTTTGGCTCTTTACGAACCCCCTCGAATAGCAATTTATTTCGCGCCTCCCATGCTTGCCAGACCATCATCGACCACAATTGTCGCTCGTCCTCCTTGCAACTCGAGAAGACAAGTATAAAGGCTTCGAAGACAGATTGTCCCGTGAGCCATCGTCTTTCCAAAGCCGGTTGCAGGCGCCACAATGCTCTGACATAAGGGCACTCAAAAACTGCATGATACCCTGTCTCCTCTCGACCACATAGCTCACACAAAGGCTCTTCCACCATCTTGCGCCTGTGCAGGTTCCACTTGCAGGGTAATACCTCCCTTGACGCCCTCCAAACTAATGATGTGACCTTTGGCAAGAGTTTGAGACGCCACAGAGCATTCCAAGCTCTCCTTGTGACACTCGGATCCGACTGTCCCGCCCTCTCGACCTCTCCTTCCTTCTTCTCTCTGATCATATGATAGGCCGATCGAACCGAGAACAACCCATTTTTGGTGTGTTTCCAAATCAACCTGTCGTTGATGTCCGGATCAGTCAGCCGTAAGCTCAAGACCCTCTCCGCATCCCCTGGCAGCATCACCTGCCGTATAGCCTCCTCCTTCCATCGACCACAGTCCCAGTCGATCAGTTCAATCACTCTCAAATTCGGATCTCCCCCAAAAAAATTCCCAATTACCCGTCCGGAACACGTACCAGGTAGCCATCTATCAGCCCACACGTTCACCTCGGATCCGTTTCCGATGCACCAAATCAGTCCCTCTTTCAATGCATCTCGCCCCGCCAGCAGGCTCCTCCAAGTGTAGCTCGGTTGATGACCCATCGAGGCTTCCAGCAGCGACGAGTGAGGGTAGTACTTTGCCCTCAACAACCGAGCAAGCAGCGATTCCGGTTCTTGCAATAGTCTCCAGGCCTGTCGTGCTAGTAGCGCGACATTGAAGCTCTCTAGATCTCGGAACCCCATACCCCCATCGCACTTGGCTTTACACATTCTTTTCCAACTCATCCAATGTGTTTTCCGCTTACCTCCTTGCTCGCCCCACCAAAAATTACTCATGAGCATCTCTAACTCCTTGCATAGCCCATCCGGGAGCATAAAACAAGACATTGTGTAGGTTGGTATGGCCTGCGCGACAGACTTGATCAAGATCTCTTTACCCGCTCTCGACAGGGTCTTTTCCTTCCATCCCTTCATTTTCTTCCACACCCTCTCCTTCAACTGCTGGAAGATCACCTTTTTTGACCTCCCGACCATAGTCGGAAGGCCCAAATACCGCTCATGCTTTGACACCTCCCGAATGTTCGTCACTCCCTGAATCGCACCCCTAAGCTCCTCACTGACATTTCTGCTGAAGGACAGTTCTGACTTAGCGAAATTCACCTGTTGTCCGGACGCCTCTCCATAAGTACGGAGGATATTCATCACTGTCTCGCTCTGCTGGCAGGAGGCTCGCAAGAACAAAACACAGTCATCAGCAAAAAATAAATGAGATATAGAAGGTGCTCTAGGGGAGATCCGGATGCCTTCCAAGCGCAATTGGGACTCAGCAACCCGGAGCATCCCGGACAAGCCCTCAGCGCAGATTAGGAAGAGGTACGGAGACAGAGGATCGCCTTGTCTCAATCCCCTGCCTGGCGTGAAGGTCTGGGACGGCCTCCCCTCCATCAGAACCGAAAAGGTAACGGTCCTCACACATCCCATGATTAGAGAGATCCACCTCTCGTCAAACCCAAATCTCTTCATACAGTGCTCGAGAAAACCCCATTCGACTCGATCATACGCCTTTGCCATATCCAGTTTCAGGGCCATGAACCCTTTCTTCCCTTTCCTTGTCTTCATATGGTGGAAAACTTCGAAGGCAGCAAGTACATTATCTGTTATGAGCCTGCCGGGTACAAAAGCACTCTGACTAGGTGCTATCAGCTTCCCTAGGACTTTCTTCAACCTGTTGGTTAGTACTTTCGAAATAATCTTATACAACACATTGCATAGACTGATTGGTCGAAGATCCTTCATTCTGCATGGGTCCGAAACCTTCGGGATCAAAGTTATGAAAGTGTGATTCAATCCCGGAGGTATCGGCTGGCCATTCAGAATCCCAAGAACAAACCTAGTGACATCGTTCCCGACGATATGCCAACATTTTTGGTAAAAAAGTGCTGGCATCCCGTCCGGACCCGGAGCTTTTGTGGGATGCATAGAAAAAAGGGCAGATTTTACCTCTCCAGCGGTGAAGGGACATGACAGCTCATGGTTATCTTCCGCCGACACGAGAGGCTCGATTCCTTGAGTAGCCGTATCAGGGTTGGCTAAGACATTGGATTCAAACAATTTACAAAAGTAATCAATCGCCACCGCGTTCTTCCCAGCCCAACTATACTCCTCTCTGCCATCCTCCCCTATCAATTTTCGCACCATATTCCTTTTCCTCCTTCCCGTGGCCTTCTTGTGGAAAAAACTGGTGTTTCTATCCCCACACCGAAACTCATTCGCCCTAGCCCTTTGAAACCACATAACCTCTTCCTTATCCATCAACAACTTCTCTTTCCTTTCCAGCCCCCGTCTCTCCTTCACCAACAGCCCTGTCATTTCCATATTCCCCAATTCCGTCAGCCTTTTCCGGACCTTTCCTAGTTCCACTTTAACATTGCCAAACCACACCTTGTCCCAATCTTTCAGGTCCACCGCACACCTCTCGATCTTGCCCTCGATGCTGGGCGAAACATGCGATGATCCCGGATTTTCCCATGCATTAATAATCACTTCCATACTATCCTCTTCCGTCAACCACATTGCCTCAAAGCGAAATGGCCGCTCCCCCTTATGATTGCTATCCCCTTCTCCCCCTTGCAGACAAACTTTAATCGGGATGTGATCCGAATGGCACCTACCAAGATGGCGTACTATAATGTTCGGGAACATATCCAACAACTGATCATTACCAAAGGCCATATCCAACCTTTCCTGCACGAAAGCCTCCCCCTCCCTCTCATTATCCCAAGTGAACCGATTTCCCGAAAACGGAATATCCCTTAGCTCGCAAGCCTCTAGCACCTCTCTAAACTCGATCAACCTGTCCACTTGAGGTGCCCGACCCCCTTGTTTGTCCTCCACTGCAGTGAGAAGATTGAAATCACCCATGCACAGCCAAGCAGCAGCTGGCTCCTCGTGCAATCTCCGGAGCAAACCCATCGTAAGGTGCTTGTTGACGCTCTCCGGCCATCCATACACCCCTGTCACCCTCCATTCCTGCTCATCTCCAACCTTTAATGTGGCATCGATATGGTGCTGGGTGTATGAAATGATGCTAACTTCGCACTCCTCTTCCCAAAACAAAGCCAGACCCCCCGACCTGCCCACACAATCGACTGTGAACACCCCCTTAAAACCCAGCTTTACCCTTATTGACTCCATCCTCTCCCTCCTACTTTTAGTTTCCATGAGAAAGAGGACTTTTGGGGCCTCCCTTCTTACCATATCGGTAAGTTTTTGAACTGCGCGGGCCTCCCCCACTCCCCGGCAGTTAAAGCTTATGCAATTCATGGCTCCCGGCGGGGGATAATATCCCCGGCCGATATAATTTTTTCGGGTGGAATAATCTCAACCCTCAGTCTTTTGCTTCGAACCCCATCAGTAACCTCCACTCTATCCCAATCATCGCTGCTCATAGTCTCATCATCATCTGCCGCCACTCCCTCCTTCCTCTTATTCCCTAATATTCTCGGGCCACCTATCCCGTCTCCTTTCTTAGCGTTGTTCCTTGCCGCCCTCTTCCAACTCCCCTTGACCTTCGGCCCCCCTCCCTCTTTCATTGAGCTCGCACCTCCTCCCTGTATTAACCCCCCATTGCCCCCATTGGTCATATTATTAAGCTCTCCTCCCAACTCTTCACGCTTGTCGTCCCCCTCCACTAGCGATACCTGGTTCACTCGCTCAACTATGAATTCCTCATCCTCCCCCAACTCCCTCTCCTCGACATCCTTCCCTGCCTCCTCCTCCTCCCTCTCCTCTAGTATTTCTAATAAGGTTTTCCTCCGTCCCTCCCTTCGTTCAGTTTCCAGTTCCTTCTCATCACCCTTCCCCGTCATCTTTTCGAGAACCCTTCTCTCCTCCTCTCTATCAACACTGTTCCTTTCCCTAATGATTTTGACCGGTGAAGCTCTCATCCAATCGCCGTACTCCCCTTGGAACCGCTCCTCCTCATTGCTCTTGCATTCAAGTTCTGTATGACCTAGCATTCCGCACATGTAGCAAAAATTAGGAAGCCGTTCATATTTGATCTCTACCCACATCCGCTTCCCACCAAACGATATCATCAGCCCCCTACGCAGCGGCTTTTGCAGGTCGACAGTCACTTTCATGCGAAGGAATCTGCTGCACACCACCAGCTCCTCCTCATTCATATCCACTAGACCCCCAAACACTTGCCCTATTTTTTCAGCCATAGCTCTAGTATATGCCGCAAGAGGAAGATCATAAACACGAATCCAAAAAGCACATTTTGTGAACCTGATTGCCGACGATTGCTCCATTCCCGGTTCCTTTAACACCAACAGTGCTCTGTCGAAGGACCACGGGCCGCCTTTGATAACCTTCTCCTTGTCCTCCACTGTGCTGAACTGGAAGCTAAAGAGGTTCTCTTTGATCTCCCGAAATATGAATCCCTGTCTAGTACGCCACGCCCCTTTCATGGTCGATTTCAGCGCTTGAGCGTTCGGTGCCCTAGATGAGAGAACTGTCCCGATGAGGGACATCTTTGACTGTACCGAGACACTATCCTTGATCGCTTCATCCCCCTCGATGACAACCGTCTCATCTGCTGTTGGATGAATCTCTTTCCCTTTGTTCCCCATACCTGTCCTCCAATCGAATACCTGTGCAAACCGTAAGAATCCAATGCCCTAGACGTCCCCCTAACCACGGTGAATCTCGCACGATGCCGGCGAGGGAATACCTAGCTCTCACAGCCCTAGACCGGAGAGAGAGAGGCGAGTCGGAGACCACCAGGAAGCGGACGCCGGAAATCGCCTATAGCCCTAGGGTTTTATCGTTGAAGGGTGCTGTAAAAGTTTGATTCTCTTACTCAATCTGCCTAATTAATGGAATTCTTAAACAAATAAAAAAAACTCTTTTAGTATTTTTGTGGTTTCACTTGCTATCATGATTTTGTGCAGGTATACTTATTGAATTAGGCAATGTATTTTGTTCACTTGCTAACTCTTCTTTTGATAAGGTAAGAAAAAAAATTCTATTTTTCAATCATTCAAGCATAATAAGATTTGCTAAATGAATTTTACTATTCTCATGATGATTTATGATGCTAATTAATAATATATCTATTCTTCAAAAAATTAAAATGTGGTTTTGTACATTCTAATTTATATGGCTAAACATTAAGAATCTCAATTAGAATAGAGTCAGTCTATTCTTATAGGGTTGGTATTCTTGTTTGAGTATACGTACTCTTGTAACAATGACAAGGTGACAGAAATAGAATAGAAATTTTGAGCTTCTTTTAATTTTGGTTACAAGTTCACTTGATTTAATTTTATCATAGGATATTTTGCAAATCTTTATTGTAATCTTTATCATTTGTTTTTTGACAGGAGCTCGAAAGCGCTGTCAACCACTAGTTGACAACCTGAGTTAAGGTATCTGTTCATCCACTAGATCATTTATGTAATCTTTATCATTTGTTCTTACTTAGATTATAATTAAATCCTTCTTACATAGATTATCATGGGATGTTTTACAACCCGAGTTAAGGTATCTTTTCATTGTACATGCATTTTGGTGTTTATACTTTGGTGTTATTTATTAAGATTAACTTATCCCAAATCTTGTAATCGATCTCCTCAGGCTCCAACCACTTTAGGAAAGAAATAGTCCAACTTGAAGGTATCTTTTCATGTTCGACTTATTGTGATTCCTCCTTGCATGTTTAAAAGGTGAGTGTAAATTGACTATTATATATTTCTCTTATAAATGATGCGTATAGTATGGGATTGTATATCTTTTCAGGTTTGATCTTGGCATTTTTTTGCTTGCTATTTGCACGCCTTGCATTTCTTTAAATCATTTTCTATTAAAAGCTTTACAGGTGTTCATATTGCATAGTTTCCCTAGTTGGAGTAGTGCATGGTTTGAATCAAGTGTGATGCTACTTTAGTGCTTTCGTATATTATAAGGCTAGTTCTTGATAATGATATTGGCTATCGATAATATGATATTTTGCTAATCTTTATTGTATTCTTTATGATCTTTTTTTTCCAGGGTGATTCTTGTCTTTAATTATTAGAACCTTTTGACCTTGTACTGTATGTGGCATATGGTGGTGTAAATTGAAGTTGTGGCTAAAGAAAAGAGCAGGTTGTAAATGTAAATTGTGGTCTATGGCTTTTTCAATGTATCTATGCTAGATTTAGATTTCTATATTTAGTTTTTACTTTCATTTTGGTGTAGAATTGGTACAGGTCCATTTGGTACTAGTCAAGTGTATCTAGTTAATACCATTTGTTATACGTTTGTAGGAATATTTTGGATCTTGTAAGATTGGCGTAATAATATTTTGATGGTGAGACATTGTATTCATTTTGTAATTTTATTTTAAAATTTCAATTTTATTATTTGCAACCATACACAATTGTAGCAGTTAATTAATATAATTAAAGTAAAGTAAATATATGGGTATTTTATGATAATTATGGCAAAAAACCGCCACAGTAGGAAAGGAGTTGTCGTTACATGCAATGAAAAACCGCCACCTTAGACACAAAAAGTCATCACCAAAGGTATGCAAAAAACCGCTACATTAAGACCACTTTGTAGCGGTTATATACACTATTGTAGCGGTTTTGTGTTGCAAATGAAATCCGCCACATTAGCCCAGTAAAACTGCCACCTTAGAACTAATGTAGCGGCAGCTGATGTAGCGCCTATAAAACCGCCACATTAGCTTTTAAGGGGCGGTTTTCCTATTTCTTGTAGCGCTTTTTGGCCGCTACCAAGTGATTTCAAGTGCTCTCGGATGCAACTTAATGTTATGCTGCAACCATCAACATACAACGTATTAATTCAGAATTCATTGATTTGTCGCCTTAAGAAATTTACAACAATATATCATAAATAATTGCGTAAATAATATATATCAACGAAATTGAAAAGCTTAGAGCATATTTATTGGTGAGCCTAAGGGCTCACCAATAATACACGTAAGCCAACAAAAAAAAGAAAATGAGGATGTGGCACATGAGCCCGGAAAAACACCCCTTGCAGATGAGCCCGGCTCAAAGCAGAAAAGTGGGCCATGACCCACACGTTATTATTTTTTTACCGAAAATTCAATCAAAAAACGGCACCGTTTAAACTTCTAAATTGACAAAATCCAACGTTTCGCCACTTTCATCCAACTTGCAGTGCAATGCAATGTATTTGTTTTTATTAAAACTCAATTTCTGCCTTTTTCAATTAAAAAAAAAATTATTTTTGAATGTAGTTTATTTTTATCTATCTATAGACACCCACTTTAGATATGTTTTTTTGAAAAAAAAATAAAGATATCAATATTCATATTTCACTATTTACACATTATTAAAAATTCATTTTTATCCCATTTTTTCCCTATAAATTCATTGTTTATCCCATATTTCATATGTTATTTTAAAAAAAATTCAAAGACATCAATACTCATAATAATATTAGTATTATTATGAAAATATTATTATTATTATTACAAATATTAAGTAGTGTATAATAATAATAATAATAATAATAATAATAATAATAATAATAATAATAATAATAATAATAACTTGTTTTTGTAATTTTGAAGGAAAAAAAGGAATAGATAAAAATTGAAGTTAAGAGCCCCGAAGCGGGCTCACTAATAATTTGCTGGAAAAATAAAAAGATGGGTTAAGGCTCTTAAGCTGATGTGGCAATTGAAAAGTAAGTTAAGAGTCCGGGATGGGGCTCACTGATAAATGTGGTCTTACAGTAGTCATCGTCCAGCTATATATATATAGTAGGAGCGTATTGAAAGGCGCACTGCCGGTGGTAATGGTGTTTGAGAATTGATGAGGAAGCTAGGTGGAGTAGTGTGGGTTTTTATACTCGTGTTTTGGGGTTAGATTTAGTTTAGAAAAGGTATTTTTTGTTTTTTAAAGTTGCAAATTGTTACTTTTTTGTTTTTGGTCAAGGAAGGCGGCTATAACCTTACGCTGTATACTCCAAATCCTGCACGTCGGAATGGATAAAGTGAGTTAATTAATTTTTTAAAAGTGCTAATTAATTAGAAAGGCTTGCACGTCAATTTCGACGTGCATTTTTAGGGTGGATTTGCGGAGTATCTAAAAAACACCCTTATATAAATAGATACTACTTCCGTTTAGAAATAGATGTCATTTGACTTTCTGACACGTTTTTCAAGGAGCTAAAAACTATATAAAATATTAAATTTTTAGTAATTTTTTAATATAATATAAATACTTATCAATAATAAGTATCATATTATTATAAAAAATTATTTAAAAAGTTAATATTTTATACTCCATCCGTTAATTAAAACTTGACATTTTACTATTCACGCGCGCTTTTTGAGGTGTTAAAAACGCTATAAAATATTAACTTTTTTAATATATTTTTTTAATAAGTTCATACTTGTTACTATTAAGTATGAATTTATGAAAAGAAATTTAAAAAAAAAGTTAATATTTCATATAGTTTTTATCATTTTAAAAAAGCGTGCATGAATAGTAAACGAAAAGTTTTAATTAACAGATGGAGGAAAGGAAGTCAAACGATATTTATCATTTTAAAAAAGCGTGCATGAATAGTTTTTAGCTCATTGAAAAACGTGTCAAGAAGTCAAACGATATTTATTTCTGAACGAAGGTAGTAATAGTTTAGCTCCTAGTGGAGTTTACAGCAGAAGGGTTAAAAAACACATGACTACTAGGCAGATACTCATGTTCAGCACAAGGATTCATAAGGGAGAGGGCGTGTTAATTAATTTAATTACAACTTGTATTGATTTAATTACAACTTGTAACTTTTTACTACTGTAAAAAAAAAAAAACTTGCAAATTGTTACTATTCCATAAAATAGCAAACAACTTGTGTACAACTTGTATTGATCGTGTCGCTTTGTTAATTTAATTACAAACTAAAGAACTACCTAGTTGTACGTTAAATTAGGGCGTGTTTATCCTACTATCTCGATCTAAAACTATCATCTTCTTCTTAATTAAAAATCCTATATCGATCTCATACGTCATTCCTTGAATTGGTAAATAAAGAGCGGCCATTCCGGGGTTCGAACCGGGGACTTATGACTATTATCCACAAGTCCTTTTCGGTGAGCCATTCCGGAATGGTTCTCATACGTCATTCCATAAACGTATGTATGACGTTATTTTTTTTTTACAGTATGTAAACAGTTGGAGTTTGCTACGAAAATCGTAACAAACAACCAGGATCATCTCTTAGGATGATGGTGTACAACTCCTTCGTAAGAGGAGATGTAGATCTAAAACAATCGATACCTTTTCTAGCTACGAAGTCAGCTACATGATTGGCTTCTCTATAACAATGTTTAAATTGTATAAACTCGAACTCTTGAGCCATAATGATGATCTTCTCAACTTGATAGATGATTTCCCATGGAGTAATGATCTCCTTGCTTATGGCTTTGATGATAGTATGGTTATCACTTTCAATGATAGCCTTCCGGATCCCTTTACTTCTTGCATGTTGGATGCCTACAATGATTGTTTCTGCCTCTGTCTGTAAAATCGTACATCTTGATGTATTTTGAAAGAATACATCTAGTAAACCGCTCTCTGAGTCACGATAGCCCATGGGCTTAACCGAGCCATCTATATTAATTTTATAGATATTGCTCGGTGGTCTAGTCCACTTAATCTTATTCCTATTAGTGCTTCGAGTGGTAGACTTGTTTTCCACCTCTATTTCCGAGTTCCATAATTTTATGTTTGAGATTATCTCAAAGGCTATATTGATTGTTGAATTGGGATTTTTATTTTTAAATATGTAATTATTTATGGAATCCCAAATTGCTTGCCATATAAATCCTAATTCTTTTATCGCTGATTTATTATTATTATTTTTGAACTGAAGGATGTCCTTAATATCTTCATTGTAATCTTCTCTAAGAATTAGTTTTTTCCCACTTGCATTTTCATAGTTTTGGATGAGTTGTCTAGCAAAGCTGCAATTGATGAATAAGTGGGTAGCATTCTCATCTTCACTATTACAAAGTGAGCATTGTGCTGGGACTCTATTATAATGTTTGTTTAATCTCTGGGTGGTAGGTAATCCATCAATCATTATCTTCCATGTAAGGTTTTTGATCCTCGGTGGTATATCAAGTTTCCATATCCATTTGCAATCTTCCATGTTTCTATTATTAGTATTATGATTGATAAGGTTAGTAGATTTGGTTGAAAACCTACCATCCTTTTCGAGTTTCCAAACTAATTTGTCACTGGTATCCCAAGTGGGTATTTTAATTTGTATGATCTGATCAATAATATGACTTGGGAACAATCGTTGTAGGATTGTTAGGTTCCATTGCTTCTGGTTGTTTATTAACTGGGAAACTTTGAGATTTGTATCTTCCAAATTTTGGTATTGACTTAGGCCGATTCCATCCAGCCATTGGTCCCTCCAAACATTTATTTGATTTCCATTGCCAATAAGCCATTTGATTCCAAGTTTGAATTTTTCCCTTAGAGATAAAAGTCTCCCAAATTGCCAAGATGTATTTTGATTATCCCTTTCATTTATATCCATTGTATGTAGATATTTTTCCTTTTTTATTTTTACCCACATACTAGCATTGTCTGTATAAATTTTCCAAAGAAGCTTCATCTGCAAACCTTCATTTAAAGATTCTGCTTTTCTGATTCCTAGTCCTCCTTCATTTTTATTTTTACATATTGAATTCCAACTTAATTATTAGCGGTGTATATCTTTCAGACTGTAATTTGTTCCAAAAGAAATTCTTGTTAATTTGATCTATTTGGTTAAGTATTCCTTTTGGAAGTAGAAAGTTCTGCATAAGATAATTTGTCTTTGAGCTGAGATGAGATTGGATTAATATGGTTCTTCCCGCTTGAGATATGGAGGAGGATTTCCATTTAGAGAGTTGTTTTTTAGATTTTGTAATGCGTCTTCGAAGACGCAATTTTTAACCCTGCCATTAACTAGGGGTATTCCGAGATATTTTTCAATTGTTTTCGATATGGGGATACCCATTTGAGATGTTAGGGATGTAGCTAGTGTTGAGCTAACATTTTTGGAGAATTGGATAGAGCTTTTATTGTAGTTTATGGTTAATCCAGATATGTTCGCAAAATTATTTAGGGAGTTTTGAATAGTATGAAAGCTCATGTGAGATGCTTTGGAGAAAATTATTGTGTCATCTGCAAACGTAAGAAAGGGTATCGGTGTTCCTTGCTTAGTTAGTTTGATGCCTATTAAGGCATCTTCCTTTATTGCCTCATGGTGTAATTCTCTTGCAAGACTTTCCATTACTATTACAAATATGTAAGGGGCTAAAGGATCCCCTTGTATAATTCCTCTATTTGGTTTGAATTGGTTACCTGCCGTATTGTTGACTAGAACTGAAAAGGTAATGGTAGTAATGCATTTCATTGTCCAGTTGATCCATATTGGGTGGAAACCTATCTTTTTTAGAACTGCTTCTATATATGACCAGTTAATCTTGTCATATGCTTTTTCCAAGTCTAGTTTTAATGCCATCCATCATTTTTTGCCTTTTTGTTTATTAAATGTATGAAATACTTCATGAGCGATTAAGGTGTTATCTTGTATTGATCTTCCTTCTACAAAGGCACTTTGGAAGGGGTTTATTATTTTCGGAAGAATTTGTTTAATTCTATTTGTTAGAATTTTAGCTATTACTTTGTAAATTGTATTACAGAGGCTTATAGGTCTGTACTTATTGATATTTTGTGGATCTTCTACTTTAGGAATTAAGGCGATAAATTAAGGTTTGATTTATTTGTTTTAGGATGCTACTAGAGTGGAAAAAGGATTTAATTGTTTTGCAGAAGGAATTACCCACAATATTCCAGTGATTTAGATAAAATTATGGCGGGAAGCCATCAGGACCCAGCGATTTATCCTTTGCCATGCTAAGTAGTGTGTTTTTAATTTCTAAATTTGTTGGATGTTTTATGAGTTGTTGGTTTTCCTCTACGGTGATTTGTGGTTGGATGCTTCTGATTGCTTTTGTAGTAATTTTTCCTTGTTGTCTCCCAATGAATCTTTCAGCCATTTCCTCAGTAATTTGATTTGTTATCTGTTGCTGGTCAATTATAATTTGACCTTGTTTGGTTGTGAAGGAGTTCATTCTTTTCTTTAAGTTTCTTATTTTTGTATTGATTTGAAAGTATTTTGTGTTTTTATCTGTTAGATGTATATGTTTAATTCTTGCTCTCTGTTTTCAGAATTTATAATTAAATTCTAACATTTTTTTTCTTTTATTTTCTAAATTAGCTAGTTTTATTTCTTGGTTTGTAGTTAGGGAGCCCCAGGGGAGTAGCTTCTGTAATTGCATTATTTCAGGTTCTATTTTTTGTAGCTGTTTTTTAATATTATTGTTTTGATTTTTGGACCATTTCTTGATATTTCTTTTTAGTAATTGTTGCTTCTTCATAAAATTATAAGCTTGAGATCCATGAAATTTATTATGCCATACTCTTGTGATTATGTCTTTCATTTTTGGTTGTAAAGACCAAGCCATCTCGAATCTAAATGGTGAACCTTTTTTCTGGTCTTTTGAGCCAATTGCTAGAGTAATTGGGCAGTGATCAGAGGAGGAGAAGGAATGGTGTTGAACTCTTAGATTGTTGAATTTAGCTACAATATCTTGGTGTGCCAGAGCTCTATCCAATCTCTCATAAGTGTTGTTTGTGGATGAGTTGTTCTTCCTCCATGTGAATATGGATCCAATGTAAGGTAGAGTGTGTAGGTTAAGTTCTTGTTTGATATTTTGTATCCTTCTGAATCTTAATAATGCTGGGTTATTACCTCCAATCTTTTATGTGTCTTTTTCTATATCATTTAGGTCTCCAAGATTATAACTGGTAGTTTGTGTTTGTTTACTACTGTGAAGATTTCTTCCCAGAATTCTTCTTTTTCACGTTCTACTGAGGGTACATAGATGAAGAGTAGTACTAATGTGAAATTGTCAATTGTTACTTGGATCATGTAAAATCTGTTACCAGATTCGAGACATTGCATTTTGTTAAGTATAAGGATGTTCTTGTATAAGATCCAGATGCCACCCTTATGGCTAACTAAGCTTATTGATAAGGCTTGATTAAAACCTGTGCTTCCTATTTGATTTTCAGTAGGTGCAGCTTTTGTTTTAGTTTCAGAAATTGCTAATATGTCTAAGCTATTGTTACATCTTAGGTTGGTTGATTTCTTGGAGAAGGAGGGGGCGTTTAGACCCCCTAACATTCCAATAGCCTATCTTAATCATAACTGTAATCTTTTCTTTTGCCTATTAGGCTGTTATAGATTTGGCATTATGACTTGGGTTCCATTGGATGCATAGAAGCAAGCTTCCATCCAGACCAAAGGAGAGCAGCATTTGATAGAGTGGAATCATTGGGCAGTATTTTGAAACACTTGAGTTGATTGTATCCTTGTACTCTTGTTTGATCTGGCCATACAGCTAAATGGTTCCCAGATGAATGTTTATGATCAACTGTTTGGATTGAGTGTTGATGAGTAAGGTTGGGGTGGTTTGCCACCACTTGACCTAAGGCAGTGGGGCACAACCAAAGTTTTGTTGGAGTTGTAAGAGAAGGCATGCCTTTAGTTTGCGTTATGGAGCAGCTGCAATGGTGTCGATCTCTACTAAGCAATGCTCCAGAGAAGCCACAATTCCAGCCCCCAAGATCAACACCAGAAGTATGACAGACAATAGTAAAATGATAGATGCATATGGGATAATTGAAATAGTTATGGATAATATTAAAGATAGAGATGTTGTAACGACCCAGAATTATGATTTCCGGGTTACGTTTCAAGGGATAAAACCCCTTGTTCGGATCTTGCAATCCAGGTACGGGTCGAGGTTTCAAACTCATTTTAAGATTTGTAGAAAGGGGGATTTCAAACCCTAAAACCTCGAAGGGCCGTTGGGTACCCTTAACCTGTCCTAAGACTATGTCGCGGAAACCATTTCAACCGGAAGTAAAGCGGAAGTAAAGTACAAATACAAGTGCCACGGCGGAGCCGGGTCAAAACGGAGTCAAAAGTAATAATCCAAAACAATATAATCAGAGTCTGATGAAGTCTATAACTCCAGCGCTCACTCTCCGCCGACAAAATGACCCGCGCAATAAGCAAACAGCACCGATAGGATGAACATAAATAATTCCTAAAAAAATTGATTTGGAGCGGGATCAGATCGATGCCCACTTAACTCTGCATCCCAACCATAAGCACACATATACGCCATACCTAATAAAGATGCTCTAATGCAGTACGAAATTCAAACACACTAGCATGCTCCTAGTTCATAATAATGTGCAGAAATACTGTAAAGGGCCCAAGACAATGCCAAGTGGCATATCCCTCTCCTACCTCCACCCCTTCCGACAGGCGGAGACTGGCCAGCTCGTGAATGCATTCATTCATAATAGGGCGGCACGCATGCCTAACCCGCTCCACAATAAAGCCCGCAGGCATATCATAATATAAGGAAGTACTCGATTGACTCAGGGTACCCGATGAGGCTGGGCTACCCTATGACCCTAGCAAAGACTCTAGGACTATCACAGATACGGCCGTTCTGTTTACAAACACATAGAGAAGTAGAATGCTCAACGATCAATGCAACCTAGCATGGTACTACATGGCATGCTGATCATGAATGCAACACCTAGTATATCATGCACTTAAAGCAGGGAATAGCTCTATTCAATCTGAGTAAGCTCCGAAGAGACTTACCTGGAAGTGCAGAACAGCAAGATAACACAAGCAAGGGCCCAAATGCAAGTCCAAAGCAATCCAAAAAGCAATACACCCTATCATCAAGTCATTTCCATAAGCTACCGATCCACATTCATACACACGAACTCAAGTTCTCAACATCCTCAAAACCAGCCGATAGTAAAACCATTTTCAAAACCTTTTCGATACGATCAACATCAACCAAAATCATTTACTTCCAGTCAACTCATCGATAAAATCGTACCAACCACATTTCCAAACTTCCTTTTTAAAACCAACATCATAAAACCAAGACAAAGAATCTCGACATTAACCATTTAAATCTTAAAACCAATACCTCAAAATCATATTATAGAATTAATTCCGGCAATTTGGTTTTCCATCTCAATCCTTTAAAAGACATTTCCGAAACTTGAAAATCCCCTTTTAAATAATACTACCTTTAAAACAATATTGAAATATATAATAATTTCCAGAAATTATACTTATCCTAAAATCTCATAATATAATACTAATAATGACAACACCAAGATATAATTATGAGTAACACCACAAAATAACCAAGTAACATACTACATCAATTATTGCGTAACATAACATATATAAAACAACACCCATTTAACTTCTTCAAAACCGGATTCATTTTGTAAAAAAAATAGGCCCAAGGCCACTTTAGAAAAATAGGCCCATTCCTCTCTTCAATTTGGAAATCCGAAATGGGAAATGAAGTGGGCCCCATGCACAAGCTGATTGAGGGAGTGGGACCCGCCAGCTCAGGAAACGGGGAGATGGAATGTTACTGTTCCTCCATCTTCAACCCCTGTGTTCGAGAAAAGTGAAGGAAAGGAGGGAGCTTTTGAAGCTCGACGGTGACAATGGGCAACTCCGATCACCTAAACGACCACCCGACATCGATGACAAGGAATCGACAAGAAAGTAGAGAAAAGGGGATCCTCACCGAGGGTTTCGTTTCGCCGGACAAGCGCGAGAAATCGCCTCGATTCGCTTCGCCGGAGACGGGAGATCGTCGGAGATGGCCTAAGGAGAGTGTTGGGGTGTTAAAGTTCCACCTTTATGCCGCTTGGAGCTGAATGGAAGGGAAAGGAGGGAGATGGGGGATCTTACCGGTTTCGAACCGAGACAGAGGAGGAACGACGGTGACTGTTCTTGGCCTCCGGGGAGCTCCTGGGCTCATCTGGCTGCCTGCGGATGTCGAGGAAGACGGGGATGGTGCTGCTAATCGACGAGGTTGAGGAGGAGAGGGGAGCTGGTGTTGATCGGCCTCGCTTGTACAACGGAACAGGGGAGGATGGAGCCGTTTGGATGCGCAGAAGGAGGAAGATGGAGGTGACGGTGGTGGCGGCGGGGAAGACTGGTGGGGAGATGGTGGTGACGGAGGGGTGGTGATGTGTGGTGGTGATCGGAAAACAAGACCAAAATGGAAGCTGTTTGTGGGTGGTTCTGAAATTCAAAGAGGGGAGTAGAGGAGAGGGAGAGGGGCTGAAGACCTGAGATTTATTGTGAAGAAGAAGGAACTTGTTGTTGAGGGTTCAGGGTAGAGAGGTCTCCAATTGTAGGGCAATCGGTACAGCATTGGGTCTAGTCTTTTGTTTTAAAGAGGGATGGGGTGGAGTGCAGCAAACTTTGGTCAAACAAGGGGAGAATTGCAGGGATGTTTGTCCTCTTGTATTTGTATGGATGTGAAAGAGAACCCAATTTTTAATTTTTAATGGGTTAAAGAATCTGTTATTTTTGTGAAGAGAGAAATGTTGTTTGTTTTCAAAGAATAGGGCAACCCCTCAAGGTGAAGGGTAAGAGTTGGTGATATAAGGCGAAAAGACGGATTCAATCGTTAAAGTTAAAAATTGTGCTGGAATTCGCTTTAAGAATTTCAATTTTGATTTAGTAAATTAAAGACGAGTTTTTTTTGAAGTATCCGAATTTTTATTTTATTTTATCTTATATTTTTTTTTCGACTTAAATCCATTTATATTATTTATTATTTAAAAATTCGGGCCTTTACATCATCCACCTCTAAAAACAAGTCTCGTCCCCGAGACTAAAACCAAAATAAAGTAGGGGATGAAGTTTGAAATTGATGAGTCCAAGGACTATGTCTAGAATCTTGTAATCATCTCGGTTGCGTCTTCCGGGATTCTCACAACATCCCAGTCACGGTCGTGACATCTCCAATTGGCCTTGACAAGTATGCGATAAGCGCCCCTATCACATACTCGCTTCGACCTTTCGGAAGTACCACAACTCTAAAAGTTCTATAATATCATCACTAGGTCTTAGCAAACACCCTACATGCGCCCCCGTAAAATGCATGTATCCACTTCGTGAAATATCATAGAGCTGCCCGGGTTTGAAAATTCTCTAAAAGGGATTCCGCAATTGAAAATAAAGATTAACCTCAAAATCGTTGAAATCCTCGGTAACGTTTATCCTTTAAAACTCCAAGTAATTCATTTTCAAACCGCTCAAGATCTTCAAATAAGGCGTTTAACCAAGCAACTTTACACCAAAACACATAAAATCCATTCGAACAAAATTTCGTCAAAATCTTCCAAACCCAAATCAGTTTCCCGCATATCAATCAATCAAATGCAGAAATCAGGAAGTGGAATCATCCACCTCTAAGGGCTAATCCCATATTCTCTTCCTAGTTTCCAGAATCAAATCAATCCATCAATCTCCATTCAAGCAAGATTCATACGTCATAACAAATGCATAACAGCTTAAACCAACCAATCTCCAACCAACACATCATACGACAAGTCTCAACCATGTACCCACACAGTGTCACAAGATCACATCAAGCATCTCGAAATCACACTAAAGGTTATAAACATATCGAGATCATAACAACGTCTCGACATCACACCATAAATCATAAAAGGTATCTCACTATCGCATATCAACACCGCAATCATAGTAGGGTCAGTCACAACGAGGGATCTCATTTAACGCATAAATTCACATAGTCATCCTATCCAATTTCTATCCAGCATTATCATAACAGATTTATCACATCAACATTTGTATTTGCAAGGTTAGCCACAACGGAATTTCATTATAAGTCAATGAAACAAAACTAATTATAACCACATCCATACAAACAAGGTCATGCTATTAAGATTCACAAAAGGGAAGATCAAGCAGTATATCAACATCAAAATGTCAACATGCTCTCCAGATATCATCTCAACTCGTCACAACACCATATAACGATCATTTAGTCATTAGGCAGAAATGCACTATTATCTCATATATATACAAGTCATATTCACGCTCTAAGTCATATTCATCATTTAATATATCAATAATCATGCTTGCCAACCATATAATAACACAACGTTATCTCATGTATCATATCACAACACATCCTATCATGCTTCTAAAACAACATAGCAGAGCAGCAATATATCATGATAACATCTGTCACTACCAACTAAATCTCAGTATTGTATAACAACATGTAATATCATTCCATATCAGATGCATCATGGTTATTGTCTAACATCATGCCAACAAATATAAATACATCACATCATCAAGAAAATCCTCACATCATACCGGTCAAAATAAAACAGAATCCCCACTCGCCCATCTTCACTCTTAAACCAAGACAAATCCCCTTCTAGACCCGCCAACCCCATCTTAGACAAAATTTTCCAAAGAAATCTCAATTCATCCCGATGCTTAAATCTCGCCCTCATTCCACCAAACCCTCACACACACCATCCACCTCCAAGAATCCAACTCCTATCTCTAACTCCACACCCGAGTACCCTCTCATACTATATCCTCACTTCTCTTAAGGCCATTTCTTACACTCCCCACACTTCCCAAGATATCACCAACATCATGTCTTGCAAAATTCCTAAAGCTCACTCAGTCTTACCTAAACCAACATGTCTCTCTTGCGACATCTCATAACATCCTCGATCATCCTAACCACTCAAGCTCTTTCACCACTCTTCTACCACGCTACCAACGACCTCACCCACAGGTTTAAGGAAGAAGCAATAATTAAAATTATCAAACATAAGTTCTACATCATGTCAACTAGCATTTATAAACACAAAATCATGGGTTCAACAAGTCTCAGTTTATCATTATGCTCAATAATCATTGCAAACATCATATACGAACATACTGAAGTCAAGCTAACATGTTGCACTATAACCTTATCAGATACAACTCAGGTCTCTTAGCATATGTAGTTCACATTTTACAGGCAAAGGAATTCAATCAGGCTTAGCAACTTAGAGTAGTAACACGTCACGACACCATGGTACATTAGATCCATAAGGCATCACATCATATCATCATAGACGACAGGCAATCAGACAATAGTCATCATCAAGTCAGCACATCAACACATAAACGTCACCATCAAGCATTGCAACATGGTTATCAACATATTCAGAAAAGTTAGCAATTCAAACGGAGGACACTCCCGCCTGCAAGTCATATTGTACACAGTAACCGTGATTCTCGATGCGTGCTCGTCCCGCCGACATCATAGATCCTGAGGCCCGTGGGTTATGGGGCCACACTTCCGCCACACTGCTCTATCGCTATGCAACCTCTTCTCTCTTTCAAGCAGTCGCTCACCCAATGTATCGCGCATGAATCCAAGTTAGCAAAGATAGGGGAGTGACAAGAGCGGACAACCCAATGTTCCTTTCGAAACCAACATAGACCAAGGCTAAGAACGATAAGACTAAAGACAAGACTTCGACCCGGGAATAGCAACGATGCCCTTATGAAAGTCTATTAGGTTATAATCGCGACAAGTAACACGAATTCATCATGGAACGTATCAATTGCACTAATCCACACTAACATGTACCTATCTCAAAGGGGACAACGCTCGCATTCATTTTCAAAGGCACAATCGAGTACTACAACATACATGTGAGACAAGCTAGTAGCATATTATTCCACGAAACGGATAGGCTTAGCAACTTCAAACAAGTCATCCGAAGCTAGTAATGATCATACAGGGTCCGAGTTCATGGGAAATTTAATGAGAAAGACAAGTGTTATATATATGAACGAATGCACAAGCATGGTACACACATCAACAATTGAGTTCAAACATAGCATGACGAGGTATATCACAACAAGCAGATGAAGCATCATACGAGAACATATAAGAGCATTATAGTAACTATCTCATCTTAACACATTGGTCATATAATAGGTCAAGCATGACATGTAATTATACGACAAGATACATTTAGGAAGCACATGTCCTACGTGATACTAGCAACACATGGTGTGATACAAGCACAGTTAAGAGTCATTAAAAGGGGGTTAACAGGATGTTCACAACACATCAGGAATCATCAAAAGTAACAAGAAGGACGTCATGGACAATAGATTATAATCATGCTAAGAACGAACTATCATAGGACACATATAAATGTACACTAGTTATCACATCATAAAACAGGTACAACATGTAATCATTTAGCGAGTCATTTTGGAAATCATACGCCCTACCGGATACTACTAGCACATATCAAATCATGGCCACCATCAAGGTAACTCGACTAAATTCATTCTAACATTCACGCGTCATGCATATGCGAAATGATATAACGTGGTGTGTGATTATACGAGGTGCCAAGTCATACATTTATACAAGCATGAGAGGTTATCATAGCGTAATGTGAAAACACTACTGAACGACTATATGGTAAGCATGCTAAGACTGAACATTATGGGAAACAAGTAAATCATCGAATCTAACATCAATCTAAACAGGATAAACTCAACCTTTTAAGAGAATAGCGGGAGGGGAGAGTCACACTATCAGGGACCTATCTCAAGAGGGAATCAACAGTAAGGTAGGCAAGGTACGTATGGTCCACATAGGTCGCAACCAAAGGTCCTACATGATGCTAATGGCATATCATAACATTTAATACATGCACACACTTGATTGATTAACACAACAATACCCAAAGACACCGCATTAACATAGTCCATCGATACAGAGCATGGGAGGAATGTAGCACGCGTAACGCAAGCCTATATAACAGGGCAATATAAGTAAAATCTGAGGCATGTGTTCCAATTCAATAATATTAAATGAGACACACATTTATCAAGACATTTCTTCGACCGCATGGTCACAGATGGAGCTACTAATTTATTCAAACAAAGCCAAGGGCATTCTTCTCACACTATCATGGACCTAATCCAGGAGAAGACGACAATTATATAGACTCATATCATGCCATTCATGCTTCTAATAAGTCGTTAGTACTACCAATACAACATGTCAATTAGACTTGCGAAGACAACATATACTCAAGACAAGAAGGAAGATGCAACACGAGACCTAAGCAATGGGGCAAGCATGGGTACAGAATGTCGTACAACCACGAATTTACATTAAGGATCATCACAATAACATGTACTAGATTATATGTTGACATCAAGTTGTAACACGTATCAATTAAGGAATTTGCTTCATCAAGGTATCAAAATTTAACGATCACACTATCATGAACCTAATAGAGTAAAACCATGCAGATTCATTTCATGCAGTTCACACTTCCATTCAATCCTACGATCAATAGGCCAAGTAAACATGCTCTGACAACATATAATCATGGTAGAAGCCAAGACATAACACAAGACCTAAGCAATGTAACCAATCATAGATGCAACAACATGAGTAGCTTTTTACCAATGGTCATTCACATGGTACATGCCAAAGATTACAAAACTATATCATGCAATTCAGAGATAGTCATAATTACAACCGGACAGAGATCCCTAAGGGCAACCATTGACTTTCCCAACCGACTCATCACCCCTCTTTCCCGTGGGAGTTTGGTACGACTCCTCGTGGTAAGAAAATAAAGGTTGATCCTCATATGAATAAGGAAGGACAGCCCCAGGAACACCTTACTCCTAACTCAAGTGACATCTAGAACTTCCAATACTCACTCAGACAACCTTAACATCCAACCATGATTTCCGACACAATGTGTTTACCAACCTAATTTCCCGTGAAGGACATTAACACCCAGAAGAAGATTCGATAGACCCGGAAAAGGCTTAACATAGTGGAAAAAGGTGTCCCACACAAGCTAGGCTTGACCATATAAGAACAAGGGTACTCCCACTATCCCGTTTGCACAAATATGTCAATACACAACTCATTGTTAGGCATACCAAATCAGATCTCTAGCATAGCAAGCACTCAACACAGAATCAGTTAATAACACTCATAATGCTCTCGTTAGAAACTTCCAGACCCATCTGTAAAGAGCAAGCTAGTATTTTGCCTACCGTTCCCAACTACACCCAATAGGGCGGTCTAGCGCCTTTACCACCCACTCGCGTCCCCGTTAGGTCGATCTTCCTCTTTTATTACAAGTCAAGTTCATTACTTAGTCCAATTTCGGTTAGGCATCTTAAGTTCATTTTGCCCCTTTAAAACGCTTACAAATCCTTTGAAATTCATGGGCGGTTTTCCAAAACATACACTCGACCCTTTTGTACCCGAATTGCACAACCTCAGCTCTGATACCATCTTTGTAACGGCCCAGAATTATGATTTCCGGGTTACGTTTCAAGGGATAAAACCCCTTGTTCGGATCTTGCAATCCAGGTACGGGTCGAGGTTTCAAACTCATTTTAAGATTTGTAGAAAGGGGGATTTCAAACCCTAAAACCTCGAAGGGCCGTTGGGTACCCTTAACCTGTCCTAAGACTATGTCGCGGAAACCATTTCAACCGGAAGTAAAGCGGAAGTAAAGTACAAATACAAGTGCCACGGCAGAGCCGGGTCAAAACGGAGTCAAAAGTAATAATCCAAAACAATATAATCAGAGTCTGATGAAGTCTATAACTCCAGCGCTCACTCTCCGCCGACAAAATGACCCGCGCAATAAGCAAACAGCACCGATAGGATGAACATAAATAATTCCTAAAAAAATTGATTTGGAGCGGGATCAGATCGATGCCCACTTAACTCTGCATCCCAACCATAAGCACACATATACGCCATACCTAATAAAGATGCTCTAATGCAGTACGAAATTCAAACACACTAGCATGCTCCTAGTTCATAATAATGTGCAGAAATACTGTAAAGGGCCCAAGACAATGCCAAGTGGCATATCCCTCTCCTACCTCCACCCCTTCCGACAGGCGGAGACTGGCCAGCTCGTGAATGCATTCATTCATAATAGGGCGGCACGCATGCCTAACCCGCTCCACAATAAAGCCCGCAGGCATATCATAATATAAGGAAGTACTCGATTGACTCAGGGTACCCGATGAGGCTGGGCTACCCTATGACCCTAGCAAAGACTCTAGGACTATCACAGATACGGCCGTTCTGTTTACAAACACATAGAGAAGTAGAATGCTCAACGATCAATGCAACCTAGCATGGTACTACATGGCATGCTGATCATGAATGCAACACCTAGTATATCATGCACTTAAAGCAGGGAATAGCTCTATTCAATCTGAGTAAGCTCCGAAGAGACTTACCTGGAAGTGCAGAACAGCAAGATAACACAAGCAAGGGCCCAAATGCAAGTCCAAAGCAATCCAAAAAGCAATACACCCTATCATCAAGTCATTTCCATAAGCTACCGATCCACATTCATACACACGAACTCAAGTTCTCAACATCCTCAAAACCAGCCGATAGTAAAACCATTTTCAAAACCTTTTCGATACGATCAACATCAACCAAAATCATTTACTTCCAGTCAACTCATCGATAAAATCGTACCAACCACATTTCCAAACTTCCTTTTTAAAACCAACATCATAAAACCAAGACAAAGAATCTCGACATTAACCATTTAAATCTTAAAACCAATACCTCAAAATCATATTATAGAATTAATTCCGGCAATTTGGTTTTCCATCTCAATCCTTTAAAAGACATTTCCGAAACTTGAAAATCCCCTTTTAAATAATACTACCTTTAAAACAATATTGAAATATATAATAATTTCCAGAAATTATACTTATCCTAAAATCTCATAATATAATACTAATAATGACAACACCAAGATATAATTATGAGTAACACCACAAAATAACCAAGTAACATACTACATCAATTATTGCGTAACATAACATATATAAAACAACACCCATTTAACTTCTTCAAAACCGGATTCATTTTGTAAAAAAAATAGGCCCAAGGCCACTTTAGAAAAATAGGCCCATTCCTCTCTTCAATTTGGAAATCCGAAATGGGAAATGAAGTGGGCCCCATGCACAAGCTGATTGAGGGAGTGGGACCCGCCAGCTCAGGAAACGGGGAGATGGAATGTTACTGTTCCTCCATCTTCAACCCCTGTGTTCGAGAAAAGTGAAGGAAAGGAGGGAGCTTTTGAAGCTCGACGGTGACAATGGGCAACTCCGATCACCTAAACGACCACCCGACATCGATGACAAGGAATCGACAAGAAAGTAGAGAAAAGGGGATCCTCACCGAGGGTTTCGTTTCGCCGGACAAGCGCGAGAAATCGCCTCGATTCGCTTCGCCGGAGACGGGAGATCGTCGGAGATGGCCTAAGGAGAGTGTTGGGGTGTTAAAGTTCCACCTTTATGCCGCTTGGAGCTGAATGGAAGGGAAAGGAGGGAGATGGGGGATCTTACCGGTTTCGAACCGAGACAGAGGAGGAACGACGGTGACTGTTCTTGGCCTCCGGGGAGCTCCTGGGCTCATCTGGCTGCCTGCGGATGTCGAGGAAGACGGGGATGGTGCTGCTAATCGACGAGGTTGAGGAGGAGAGGGGAGCTGGTGTTGATCGGCCTCGCTTGTACAACGGAACAGGGGAGGATGGAGCCGTTTGGATGCGCAGAAGGAGGAAGATGGAGGTGACGGTGGTGGCGGCGGGGAAGACTGGTGGGGAGATGGTGGTGACGGAGGGGTGGTGATGTGTGGTGGTGATCGGAAAACAAGACCAAAATGGAAGCTGTTTGTGGGTGGTTCTGAAATTCAAAGAGGGGAGTAGAGGAGAGGGAGAGGGGCTGAAGACCTGAGATTTATTGTGAAGAAGAAGGAACTTGTTGTTGAGGGTTCAGGGTAGAGAGGTCTCCAATTGTAGGGCAATCGGTACAGCATTGGGTCTAGTCTTTTGTTTTAAAGAGGGATGGGGTGGAGTGCAGCAAACTTTGGTCAAACAAGGGGAGAATTGCAGGGATGTTTGTCCTCTTGTATTTGTATGGATGTGAAAGAGAACCCAATTTTTAATTTTTAATGGGTTAAAGAATCTGTTATTTTTGTGAAGAGAGAAATGTTGTTTGTTTTCAAAGAATAGGGCAACCCCTCAAGGTGAAGGGTAAGAGTTGGTGATATAAGGCGAAAAGACGGATTCAATCGTTAAAGTTAAAAATTGTGCTGGAATTCGCTTTAAGAATTTCAATTTTGATTTAGTAAATTAAAGACGAGTTTTTTTTTTAAGTATCCGAATTTTTATTTTATTTTATCTTATATTTTTTTTTCGACTTAAATCCATTTATATTATTTATATTATTTATTATTTAAAAATTCGGGCCTTTACAGATGTTCCTGGATATGTCCCCAACATCAGAGGAAAAAAGATAGAGATGTTCCTGTATGACGTTATGAAGTTTGTTCGTGCTTAATCTGTTTGCGTGTTTTTGTTTAGGCATCTTTAGGTTGCAATTGAGAATTGCACATGAATTTCCTTTCGAGATAATTAGCTAACTGTACTATTTTAAATCTTTAGGTTACAATAATTGCTTTACGTAGACGATCTCCTAACAGTCAATTATGGTTACAAGAATTCTCCCGTTATATATAGGAATTTGCTCATCACAGGAAATTCGATGATTAGCGAGGGCTGACGGATGATTAAGTACAGTCGATCGATGATGACTATATATTACAAGAATTTGGTTACTATAAAGTAGTTACATGAGTTTGGTTGCTAAGAATTAGTAACATGAATTGTTGTATAACGGAGAATTGAAATTGTCTGACAACAATAAAATACAATATTTATATGATATTTTATTAATTGTTTTAGAAGAAAATAATAACATATATACAATAATGATATTTTAGTGTATTACGAAACTGGTATTTTGTTGCATGAATGTATGTTATTGTATTACAGATATGTTATTGTATTGTAAATTCGATTGTAATAGTATGATGTAAGAATTTGGATACATGATTGAGGCATGACTTGCATTAATTTGTAAAGGCTCGGGTTTTTAAAATTCTAATTTCTCGGAAAAAGAAAATCAAAATGAATTTTAAAGCGGGATTTAGCGAAAAAACTCTCCAACTCGGATTTTAAGACTCTTAAAGCGGATTTCGACCAAATTTTAAAATTTATGGAAAAAAGATTTTATTCTGTTTTCATACGCCGAGAATCTGAAAAATGATATTCAGATTTCATTATTTAATTCGGATATTTCAAAGGAAACTCGTCCTGAATTTAATAAATCGAACTTGAAATTCTTACAGCGAATTCCGGGCCAACTTTAAACTTTATGTAAAGTAGATTTTATTCCGCTTGCATACGACGAGAATTGGAAAATTTGAAATTTATTTTGAACGGGTCGGGATAAGATCGTGAGAACGGGTCTGAATTTATTTTGAACGAATTTGGAACCACTTCCTTTGGTTCTTTCTCCGCTCAATCTTTTCTCTTTCTTCATGTCTATCCGAAATTTGCCAGCCCAAGATCTCTCTTCTTATTGTGGATCTGTATGCTACCTCACCTTTCCCCATCATTTCTACCCCCGTTATTAGCTAAAGCACAACCTCCTCCACCTTGTTCCATCACACCACAGTTCCACCAATTTTGGCAAAAGGCCAAAATTTATAGTCTGTCATTGAATTCAGCCTTACAGTACCTCCCCTACCCCTTTCTCTTTGACTTCAAACCCCCTTCATCCAATCACCCATATCTCACTCTTCATTTTCTTTCTCTCTGCTTTCACCAAACCCCTTTTATTTTGGTGTTTCAAAACCCCCAGCAACTCACAAAGAAAAGGAACTCACTCCATTTTCCCTACCATCAAACACCACTTTCCATTCCTGTTCTTTTCAAACAAACCCCAAGGGACAATCCCCACCTTTCACCTCTTGTTCACGCCACGTACAACCGCCGCTTCCGACAGCCACTACAACACCAGCACCACCACCGCCTCCTCCGACTCCAGAGCCACCGCCGAGTCTCCTTCCCCTGTTTTTCCCCAAACAACTCGGTAAGGTCTCCTTTCACCACCTTTTTTCTCCAAAATGTGCTAAAGCATCACCTTTAAGCCATCTTACGTCGTCCTAGGCCAAGCTCACTCTGTTTCTGCCTCCGACGAGCCCGAAGAGACCTCCGACGAATCTCCGGCAAGCCTCGAGCCCTTTCGGTGAGCCCTTAACCTCCCTTTTGACTTTCGTTGTTCATTTTTTCAGTGTCGATTTTACTCCTTGCCGCCTGATCTAACTGGGGAGTGAGCGTAAGAGCGAGTCGGAGAGACGCGAGGGGCGCGAGCGCGAGAGCGTGAGGATGGGCGGGGACGAGCGAGAGCGTGTGGGTGTGAGAGAGTTGCGAGCGTGGGCTGAGTCGTGGGTGGTGAGGAGGCCGAGCAGAGGGAGTCGGGGTTGTGCGAGCAGCGGCGAGCGGAGGAGAAGCGCCGGCGGGTCGTGATTTCGAACAGAGGCAGAGGAGAAGGTTGAGGAAGAAGGCTCGTGGGTCCCACTTCCACTTCAGTTTCCACATCAGCCGACCCCACCTCTTTCTTTCTTCTCTTCCAATCTGGCTTTACAGAATAGGGAATGGAAATGGTTAATTGGGCCTGTTTTGTGGGCCAGATTGTTTGACAAAAATCAAAGTTTTTGAGCCTAATTTCTTTTCAAAACAAAGACAAATGATTTGGGTCTATACTTATGAAATGGGTTCGGTTTTGAAAGGTTTTAAACAAGTGAGGCTCGGTTTGACATTTTACAATTATAAGGGCGGTTTTGCTAATTAACAAAATAAAGGGGTCAATTTATAACTTTTATAAAATAAGAGGCTAATTTTATTAAATAAAAATTGTTGAGATTTTACAAGATTTAGAAATATAATATTATTGGGTGATTTGAAACAAAGTTAATATTATGAAACTTGGACATCAAAAAGGGTATTGTCGGATTAAATCGAAAAAGTAATTTGACGAGCATTTTCAAAAAGTTAGGATTTCTAACTATTTGACTCGGATTTTGAAATGGTTTTGGAACTAACTTGGGAATTTTGTGATCGATGACTAACTAGCATGATGATATGATTGATTGACTAATAGCATGTTTTGCGTGGACTACTGACATGTTGGTTGACTAATGGCATGATGAAATGTTAAAGTTATGTATCGTTAACTTATGTCTTATGATATATGATGAAGATGATGAATATGATGACCTTGAGAGATATGACTATGCGAATTATTATTGCGAATATATGAATTCTATGAACATATGAATGTGGCTAAATGGAACGATGAGAATGACACGGTCTTGTAGAATGTAGTGAATGGTTGAACTTGATGTATGACGATTGCGATATGGGTGTTATTCTCGTTGAATGATGTATGCTTTGAGTGCTTGAATGATTAGACGTAGACTTATATATGTGTTCTGATACGTATCTAGGTGATACCTTGTGCCATGATTGATGTGTGCCAGACTTTCTATTATGCTGTTCTGCATAGCCAGGTGAGTTCCTATATGAGCTCACTCAGATTCGAAAAAGAGATCTCCCTGCTTGTAGCCATGTGCATACTAGGTACTTGCATTCATAATAAAGCATGCCATGTAGTATCCTGTTAGGATTGCACTCATGATTGAGCATTCGTTTACTCATTGCTTTTGTAAACAGAACGGCCGTTATCTGTGAAGTAACTAGAGTCATTGATAGGGTTATAGGACGACCTAGTCTCATCGGGTCCCGTCCTGAGTCAATCGAGTCATGAGCTTCCTTATATTATGAGATGCCTGCGGACTTTATTGTGGATACGGGTTGGGCATGCGTGCCACCCGATTATATGGAATGCATTCACGAGCTGGCCAGTCTCCGCCCTATCGGAAGGGGGTGGAGGTAGGAGAGGGATATACCACTTGGTATTCGGTGCTAAGGCCTTATTATATTTATGCACTTGATCTTAGGACCATGCTAGTGTGTTAATATTCCGCCTTGCATCTAGAAGCATCTTTATTAGGACTAGCGTGTGTATATGTCTCCTTGTTTGGGATTATATTGCGTAGGGCTTCGATCTGACACCGCCCCGCATACATTTTTTTTAGGTTTGTTTTGCAGCATGATTATTCCTTGTTTCCGTGACGTGAGAACTCTCTTGGGCGATCTCAAAGAAATGGTTTAACTCCACTAACATTGTATATTAAATTTCGGAAAATACGCTTATTGATTTGATTTTGGCTCGGCTCTGCCGTGTCACCCTCTTGTATTACACCTTGATTCTACTATTTGCATGACTGTTGGTTTTCCACGCTTAGACTTATGACAGGTACAGGGGACTTCCCCGGGGATTCCAACGATCCCTTCGAATTTTGGGTATGAAATCCCACTTTAAAATGTTAGGATAGAATTTCAAACCTTCAACCTGTACTCGGGGCGCAAGATCCTAGCGAGGGGTTTTATCCCTCGAAACGTAACTCGGGAATCATAATCCCGGGCCGTTACATAATTGATGTATGACTTACATGAATTGTATTACATATGTATTGTGTGTACTTATTGTAACCTATTGTATCCTTAATAACGATTTTTTTTACTATAAAAATTAGGTACAACTGTACAAGTAATTAGTTACAAGAATTAAAACACCTACAATAAATTAATTACAATAATATGATTGTGTTGATTACAGTAAAGCATAGAAGAATTAAGGAGGGTTAAAACGAAAACAATTCTTGTAAACAATCTTGTCTATTTAATTTTTGGAAAGATGAAAATTCTACTTCAAGGGTATATAGGTAAAAACCTCCCTAAAAAATACAATCACCGTAAACAAAAACTTAAGGGTATATTTACCAAAAAAAAAATGATAACGTACATTCCCTCAAATATTCACTTTCTTTTTCTCGTTGATACAGAAAGTGAAAATAATTTGCTTAAACCTGACTATCAATTCCTTGTTAGAGCATCTTCCCCGTAGGCTAGAATAGCTAAGGGAAATAGCCTACCAAAAGAGAATATTTTATAGAATATTCTCTTTTGGCCTATTAAATGGTTTTGTTGTTCCCACCGTAGGCCAAATTTGGTAGGCAAATTTTCTATAAATACTCATGTAATTTAGAACTTTCACACTCATTTTCGTCACTCGATTCTATCGTTATCTTTTCGATTTGAATCAACAATGAATTCTTCTCAAATATCACCATCATCTCACTCTTCAAATGAAACTATTGAGATTTCTAATTCAATCTTTGATTCATTTGAACAGGATCAAAATGTCTTACTACAAATTTTATTTTTAATTGTAAATCATAACTATATAATATATAGATTTATAATTGTATTATTTATAAATTTACTTCAAGTTATGGTTTTGATGTGTTTTGGGATTTTTTATTATTATTTTCAAATATAGTAATTTAGGCAACTCGATATTTATTTATGAGATATGATTTTGATGAAGATGTAATAATATAAAATGAATACGTTTTTCTAAAGATATTAGTTATTTATGCAAATATAATCCAAACATATTAAATATTATAGTCATATCAAAGAACTCATCAATATCTTTACAAACTATAACTTTTAGTTTTGATAAAAATTATAATTAGATAGTTTATATACAATTAATTGTGTGATTTATAAATTTATATTAATAATGAACAATTAAAAATAAATAAAAACAATGGTGGAATTCACATTTGGCCTTCTAAAATGTCAAGCCAAATTTGGCCTTCATTTTAGAAATAGGCCAAATTTTTTTTTGTCAAAATGGGTTTTGGCCTATGATGGGTAGAAAAAAAAAGGCTAAAACCCATTTTATACCCTAGGGTGGGAGATGCCCTTAGGTGAAGGCCAGATTAGCAATAAAGTGAAACAAAAATCTAAAACATATATTCGAGGGTTGTCTTTAGTTGAGTATATATAGCTAGGTAGCAACTGAATTTTAGTTAATTTGCAATATTGACTGACCTACTCAATATTGACTCCCCTTAGTCGATATCGAGTGAGTCTATATGAGTCGAATTCGAACGTGATGGCTTGCTCTCTAAGATTCGCCGACCTGCTTTCTCGTAGATCAAACCTGATTCCCTTCCACTACAACGAGAGGAAGTCTTGTTTTTTATTTGCGTGGGCACGAATTCGGTTTGATTTATATTTATATTTATCAAACTTGATTTTCTCCTACATCAATCATCTCCTACCTTTTTGTGTTTATCCCTTATCGAAGGAAAATGAATTCATGTTAATAAGTTGGATCATAAACATTAAAATCAGTAGAGACAATTAGGTTTACTTGCATAAGCCAATATTTCTATTTGATGGAAAAGGAGAAAGCTTGTTTCTTTGATGAGAAAGCTTATTTGATCGAGTGCCTTGGATCGACTGACAGTTTTCTGAGTCAGTCGACATCCACTACTTTTCCACTTGACATCGAATCCTTTAGTCGATATCGACTGTTGCTTTAGTTTCTCCAAGTTCTCACTAGAAATCGAATGCCACCAATAGATATCAACTGCATTCCATTCAACGTTGAGTGACTTTTGGTCAATTACAGAACGTGTGTTTTTGAGCTACTTGGGATTCCGCTGACACACTTCCTCGTGGATCGAACATGATTCACTTCCACTATAGTGGGGGAGTCTTGAATTTATTTGATAGGCTAGGAGTTGCAATTTTATTGTATCTTTATATTTTCATATTCGATTACCCCTACATCAAATTTTGGCGCCATTGTCGGGGAAGCGATCATTCGTGCCCTAAGTAGTAATTCTCATGTTCTACTTTACAGTGATGAAGTCCGGAGTCGAACCCATAGAGAGAAGCGACTTACTGCTCAATAGCTCTAACAAAGACTCTTATGACTAAAGCAATGACTTGTGACAAATTGATAAGAAAGTAAAGTAACCAACTTGATGATTGCAAAGTAATTGATAATAAAGTAGAGAAGATATTTTACATGTAATTCTCTGACAATGGTTGAGATTCATGGTCCTATGATTGATTCATTAATTATTCATAAGCATATGTCTACTTGACTAAAGTTAAAGAATCCGCAAGGATACAATCACCTTATTCAATATCACTAAAGAATAGCATTAAGAACTGATGTGCGCTTAATTTGCCATGTTTTGCATTAACTTTTATGTCGATTTCTGTACATATTTTATATTTCTGGGTTAGAATAATGCAGGAATTGTGTAATTTATGCTTATTTGTCAATTATGGAGGTCTACACTAATTCTTGTTTAATTTCGCAGAAATTGAGACACTTTACGAGCAATTCGGAGAAGAGAAGAAAATCCTCAAAGCAATCGATATCGACTACACATGGTCGATATCGAGTGGAAGCTGAGCTAGGAATCGACCACCAGTGCCAGGATGTCGAGCAGCAAAAGGAAGTAGTCGATATCGACTACGCCTGGTCGATATCGAGTGAAGAACTGGTCGATTTCCATAATTTTATGTGATGGTCATCAAATTAATTTATTTAGCCAATTTGGTGGAATAAGGTTCATGTCACCCCATAAATGGGTAGTCTCTTTAATCCTATTCAGGACCCAAAGTTTATTCCACATAAATAAAATGAAGATGGAATAAGAAATATATATATATATATATATATATACTGCCTCAAACTGTAGAGTTGGGGAGTTATTCCTCAAATTTAACTGCCTCACCCTTTTAAACGTATAAAAAAGAAAAGAAAAAGGGGGTAGTGGCCTAGTGGGGTAGTGAGATGATGTTATAATTGTACATCTCTCTACCTATAAAAGGGATGGCAATGTCAACTTAAAGGGGCTAATACAGACTCCAGCAAGAAGCAAAAAGAAAGAAAGCAAACACTCCCAGAAAAAAATTCCTATCAATCTCCTACAAAGTGCAAACACAATCAGGTAGTTGTTTTCATCAAATTCCGGGTCGATTCTTGAAGCCAGGCACTCGAGAACCTTGCGAGCTTCTTCTGATGTTTTGGTTTCAGAATCATCAAACCCCTTAACCGGGCTGAGTTGCTGTCAAAATTGGGTCTATTCTTGAAACTAGGCACTCGAGAACCTTGCGAGCTTCTTCGGGTGTTTTGGTTTCAGAATCATCAAATCCCTTAATCGGGCTAGATTGCTATCAAAATTGCATCACTATGGAGACGTGTTCCCTTTTTTATTCCAGGAATCCCACCATGGAAAACCTTGCGAGCTTTCCCCATGACCCGGGTTCCGGAGTCTGTCAATCGCTCAAAATTGAGCCGATATGCTGCCCGATTTTGCTCACTAATGAGTCCAAATTAAGGGTCATGGGTGACTGATCAAAGACGACAATTTCTCCAAATCTCAAACAAAATAACTGATTTTACAGACCAAGGACTATAAGAAAAGAAAAGAAAAATCAAATCAAAGTCTACGAAGAGGCTAAGTCAAATTGGTGCAGCTCATCTCAAATCCAAATTCGTTTGAGTAGGGCTCATCCAAATTACAACGCAGATTCCCATCCATGGCAAAAGGAAAATAAAATAAATAAACACGATTTCTGTTTAGCGCAGAGTAAATTTCCGTTTAGCGCATAGCCAAGTGGTCGCAACAACCAAATGTCAATTGGTCATTGCGACCAATTTTTTTTTTTAACAAAATATACATGTCGCAACGACCAAATGAAATATGGTCGCAATGACCAATTTCAATTAGGTCGCAACGAGTTGAACCGGGTAGTCTCCACCGGCCGACATGAGGGAAGGGAGAAAGAAGCTGCCGGCAAGATCAAATATGTCGCCAAAGGTGAAGAGAAAGTTAATGCTTTTGTTCATCTTCTCAACGATCTACCATTTCTTGTTTGAATCGGTGTTTTGTAGTTACCTTTTGGCTTCCATTTCTAGAATCAATTTCCTAGGGTTTTGATTTTCATGTTGGGCTTTGTGATTGAGTGTAGATGTCAAGACGATTTTGAAGGATGATGATGTTTATAATCAGGCTGCAGAGGAGGCGTTTCCCGAGTACACCAAATCTCATATGCTTTGCCTAGAATTGTCTAATAGAACCAGAGATGTATGTTCCGTTGGATCTGAACATAGTTTCAATTGGGTAGTCTCCCACCAGCCGACATGAGTGAGAGGATGAAGAAGCTTATAAGCGGCCTTCGATCACACTAATTAGTTTCTATTGCCAGTAGATGATTTCGTTGATTAATTTCGTGTCTATTGAGTTCTTCTGAAGTTTCATCTTCGCAGGTACCCATGGTTGTTTCGCTTCCCCTAATTAATTTGGTCCTTGTTTGTCTGTGTTGTAGTTGTAATCGATATTTGGTAAACTGAATTGATTTAATCGGTTCCGGGGGAATTGTGGGATGAGCAGAGCCTGTTTTTGAACAAGAGGAGGATGTGTATGATTGTGTGGGGATAGGGTAGGCTAGGGTGTAATTTCCGCTAATTGAAGGGGTATTTTTGTCTCGTTCTAAAAAAAATTTCACCATGCTCTAAAAAGTAGACCCCATAAATAAATTACCCAACTCAATATGGCCAAACAAGAAGGACGTTTCAAATTGGAACTCAAATATAATGGATTCCATTAATTCAGTTGAAACTCCTAAGGCCAAAATAGGCCAATTACATTCAAATTAATCGGCAGGGCTGCATTCAAGCTGATGCCCGAATTGGTACCGAAAAGAAAAAAAATTAAAGAAGATGAAGAGAAGAGGAAGCAGGAGAAAGAAGAGAAAAATCAAATCTATAAACTCATGCCCGTCCAATGGGCTGTGCAAAGAGCCCAATCGAACAGGGCTCCCAATTTTACTAAGGCCCATGTAAATATATTTTTAGGGACTTATATTATTTGTGGTACGGTAAAGCACAATGCTATGATGTCTCAGTGGCAATTGGCCTTATCAAATCCCTTTGTTGGTGCTCATTAGTCGCGGGTTCAAAACTCAAGTGTGTTGATTTTTTTTTTGTTTAATATTTTAACCTCTATATGTAAAACTACATTTGGCTTTCTTATTAACTATTTTTGATTAATTTTGGGTCTTCTTATCAACTAATTTTATTTATTAATTTAATACATTGTAACGACCCAGAATTATGATTTCCGGGTTACGTTTCAAGGGATAAAACCCCTTGTTCGGATCTTGCAATCCAGGTACGGGTCGAGGTTTCAAACTCATTTTAAGATTGTAGAAAGAGGGATTTCAAACCTTAAAACCTCGAAGGGCCGTTGGGTACTCTTAACCTATCCTAAGACCATGTCGCGGAAACCATTTCAAACGGAAGTAAAGCGGAAGTAAAGTACAGATACAAGTGCCACGGCGAGGCCGGGTCAAAACGGAGTCAAAAGTATAAATCCAAAACAATATAATCAGAGTCTGGTGAAGTCTATAACTCCAGCGCTCACTCTCCGCCGACAAAATGACCCGCGCAATAAGCAAACAGCACCGATAGGATGAACATAAATAATTCCTAAAAAAAATTGATTTGGGGCGGGATCAGATCGATGCCCACTTAACTCTGCATCCCAACCATAAGCACACATATACGCTATACCTAATAAAGATGCTCTAATGCAGTACGAAATTCAAACACACTAGCATGCTCCTAGTTCATAATAATGTGCAGAAATACTGTAAAGGGCCCAAGACAATGCCAAGTGGCATATCCCTCTCCTACCTCCACCCCTTCCGACAGGCGGAGACTGGCCAGCTCGTGAATGCATTCATTCATAATAGGGCGGCACGCATGCCTAACCCGCTCCACAATAAAGCCCGCAGGCATATCATAATATAAGGAAGTACTCGATTGACTCAGGGTACCCGATGAGGCTGGGCTACCCTATGACCCTAGCAAAGACTTCTAGGACTATCACAGATAACGGCCGTTCTGTTTACATACGCATAGAGAAATAGAATGCTCAACGATCGATGCAACCTAGCATGGTACTACATGGCATGCTGATCATGAATGCAAACACCTAGTATATCATGCACCTAAAGCAGGGAATAGCTCTATTCAATCTGAGTAAGCTCCGAAGAGACTTACCTGAAGATGCAGAACAGCAGGATAATACAAGCAAGGGCCCAATGCAAGTCCAAAGCAATCCAAACGCAATACACACCTATCATCAAGCTATTTTCATAAGCTATCGGGCTAACATTCATATACACAGAACCCAAGTTCCCAACATTCTCAAAACCAATCGATAGTAAAACCATTTTCCAAAACCTTTCCGAAAACTACCCGGAATCAAGTCTTATGTTTAATACACATTTTATAAACACAATCCATGACAAAATTAGGCCCAAAGGAAGGAATAGGCCCCAATCCGGATTGAAAGGCCCAACCCGAGAGCCCACTTAAAGCCCCAACCCCATTTCCTTAAAGGTGAACCGGTTTCCCTTTTTAAAACACAAGAACCGGACCATTTTAAAGAAAAAAAAAAAGAAAACCGAACCCGGAACCCATTTTCGGTCAAACAAAACAGAAAGGAATAAATAAAATAAAGGAGAGTGGCCCACACTCATCCCCTTCCCAGCGCTGTTTTCCCCCAAATCAGAACAGAGCGCTCCTTAACGAGAAAAATGGAGCCGACGGAAGAAAGGAGTCCAGGCCCCGCCGACGACTCGTTCCCGACTCAAACTCACCCAAACTCGACCGAAATGAATTTCCGACCACAACCACACACACACAGAAAGCGCGAGAGCACGAGAGAAGGAGGAGAAAAGGAATTTACCGAGACGTCTCCGGGGAAGATCTCCGGCGGCAAGGGCTGATTCCGACCTCAATCGGCGATGGACAGCGTCGATCGATGACTAGGAGAGTGGGGAGAGAGTTAAAGACGGGTTTTTCTGCGTTTTAGAATTGAAAACGAAGATAAATCGACAACCGACCTTGTTAAAAAGGGACGGGGCCGGATGCGGCTCGCGTACGGCGCCGGCGGTGACACTTCGGAGGCGCTGGGTGCTCGGAAACGCCAAGGAGGGCGAGGCGGAACTCCAGGGAGCTGCTCGCAGAAGAAGGGTGAGAGAAGAGGGGTGGAGTGGTGCAGTTTCGGGTTCGGCGCCGGCAGCTCCTGGGCGGAAATCTCGGGCTCGGCTGATGGCGTCGAAGTAACTCCTACCTGCTGCTGCTGCTGCTGGTCGGGGAGTGGTGAGGTGGTGGCTGAGGATGCGGGGTGGTGGTGATGAGGTTGTGCAGATATGTGTTTCGAGGAAATAGAATGAAGAGATGAAGGTGAGGACTGAGTGTGTTTCCTGGCAATTACAGAGAGAAATGGGAAAGGGGGGGGGGGGGGGGTTCTAATCCTTGAAGAGGGAAGGTAAGCTGGTAGTTTGTCTCATCTCTAAAGCTGAATACAAGAGGAATGCAGTAGCAGAGTGTTGTTTGTTTGCCCAAAATAGGTGTAATCAAGAAGAGGGGAGATAGGTATAGGATAAAATTTTACCCTAACAAGAGGGATGAGTTGGAATTTGATAAGGATGGAAGAAGAGGACGGAATTGTGGTCAAGAGTCGAAAATTTGAATACCCGAGGTGAAAGACAGAATCGATCAAATTTTCAAATCGACATATCGATTCCGAAAGTAATAATGAAAACCAATTTATTTTATTATTATTGTTATTATTTTCACTCTCGGAATCTGAAAGCGGAAACAAAATCCGATTTAATGAGTTTTTCCTTTAAGTTCCAAATTTAAATTCATTTTGATTTTCTTTTTTTTTTTTTCCGAGAAATTGGGATTTAAAAATCCGAGCCTTTACATCATCTACCTCTAAAAACAAGTCTCGTCCCCGAGACTAAAACCCAAATAAAGTAGGGGATGAGGTTGAAATTGACGAGTCCAAGGACCATGCCTAAGGATCTTGTAATCATCCCGGTTGCGTCTTCCGAGATTCTTGCAACATCCTAGTCACGGTCGTGACATCTCCAATTAGTCTTGACAGGTATGCAATAAGCGCCCCTATCACATTATAACTTCAACTCTTTGGAGGTACCACAACTCTAAAAGTTCTACAATATCATCACTAGGTCTTAGCAAACACCCTATAGGCGCCCCCATAAAGTGCATGTATCCACTTCGTGAAATATCATAGAGTTGCCCGGGTTTGAAAAGTTTCTAAAGGGATTCCATAATTGAAAATAAAGATTAACCTCGAAATCGTTGAAATTCTCGGTATCGTTCATTCTTTTACAATCTAAGTTGGTCCTTTTTCAAAATCGTTCAAAATCTTCAAATCCAACGTTTAATCAAGCAACCTTACACCAAAACAAGTCAAATCCTTTCAAATCAAGATTTCGTCAAAATATTCCAACCACCAGATCAATTTCTCACATACCAAACAATCAAATTCAGAAGATGGGAGGTGGAGTCATCCACCTCTAAGGGCTAATCCCATATTCCCTTCCTAGTTTCCAGAATAAAATCAATCTATTAGTCTCCATTCAAGCAAGATTCACCAGCCACAAGCAATGCATAACCACATAACCAATCGATCCTCAACGAGTACATCATATAATAAGTTTCAAACATATGCCAGCACACTGCCCCGAGATCACATCAACGTCTCCACATCATACTAACGGTCATAGTATTTATCTATGCCAGAACCATAACACACATCTTGATATCACACCAAGGTCATAACAGGTACATCCTCATCATAAAGTCAACGAATCAAACTCTTTGTCAATACGTCAACACAACAAGTTATGTTATTAAGATTCCGCGAAAGGGGAGGAGAAACAGTGTATCAGTCATCGAATGTCAGCATATTCACCAAACGTCATCTTAACTCATCACAATGACATATAACGATCATTTAGAAATCTGGTATTATTATCTCATATATACAAATCATATTCATCCTCAAAGTCATATTCATTAGTTAACATATCAATAATCATGCTGTCAACCATATAATACAACATCATGAGTACAACCACATAATATAACATCATGCTTTCAGATAATAACACATTATAATCTCATGTATACATCACAACACATCCTATTATGCTCCTAAAATAATATAACAGGATAGCAAAGCATCAATATATCATGATAGTACTTGTCATTGTCAATTAGATTTCAACATTGCGCATCAACATATAATGTCATTCCATGTCAGGTTTTATCATGGTCGTTACCTAACATCACGCCAGAAGATATAAATAAATCACAAAAATCAAGAAATCATCACACCATACCAGTCAAAATAAAAAAACAGAATCCCCACTCGTCCATCTCCACTCTCAAGCCCAAACTAATCCTCTTCTAGACTCGCCAACGTCAACTCAAACAAAAATTCTCCAAAGAAATCCCAATTCATCTCGACGCTCAAATCTCACCCCACATTCCGCCAAACACTACCACACCATCCACCTCTAAGAATTCAGCTCCTATCTCTAACTCCACACCCGAGTACCCTCTCGTACTATATCCTCACTTCTCTTAAGGCCATTTCTTACACTTCCCATACTTCCCAAGATATCACCAGCATCATGCCTTGCAAAATTCCTAAAGCTCACTCAGTCTTACCTAGACCAACAACTCTCTCTTGCGACTTATCCCACAACATCCCTGATCATCCTAACCACTCAAGCTCTTTCGCCACTCTTCTACCACGCTACCAACGACCTCACCCACAGGTTTAAGGAAGAAGCGATAATTAAGATTATCAAACACAAGGTCTACGTCATGTCAAGTAACATTTATAAACATAACATCATGGGTTCAACAAGTCCCAATTTACCATCATGCTCAATCATTATTACAAATCATCATATATGCACATAATCAATTCAAGATAGCAAGTTGCATCATAACCTCAGAAGATAACAATTCAAGTTTCTTAGCATATGTAGTTCACATTTTACAGGCAAGGGAATTCAAATCATGCTTAGCAACTCAGCGTAGCAACAAGTCAAGACATCATGGTATATGAGATCTATAAGCCATCAAATCATATCATCATAGACAACATGCAATCAAGTAACAGTCATCACCAGGTCAGCACATCAACACGTAAATCCCATTGTTAGGTCAGTGCAATATCATCGTCAACAATTCAAAAGGGTTAGCAATTCGAACGGAGAACACTCCCACCTGTAAGTCCTATCATACTCGATAACCGCAATCTTCGAATGGTGCTCATCCTGCCGATATCGTTGATCCTGAGGCCTGTGGGTTATGGGCCCACACTTCCGTTGCACTGTTCTATCGCTATCCAACTTCTTTTCTCTGTCAAGCAGTCGCTCACCCAATGCATCGCGCATGACTCCAAGTTAGCAAGGATAGGGGAGTGACAAGAGAAGACAACCCAAATTCCTTTCGGGGACAAACACGGACCAAGGCTAAGACGACAAGACTAGAGACAAGACTACGACCCGAGAATACAGTGACGCCCTTATGAAAGTCTATTAGGTTACAATTGTGACGAGCGGAATGAATTCATCATGGAGCATGTCAGTCACTTTAATTCACACTAACATGTACCTATCTCAAGGAGAACGAAGTGCATATTCAATCCAGAGGACATAATCGAATTCTACACGGGTGCATGTGAGATAAGCTAATAGCCTTTTATTCCAGGAAAGCAGGTATGCTCAGCAACTTTAAACAGAATATGCGGGATTTAAATGAGTATAGCAATGATCACATATATGAACAATACATGGGCATGGTGTATGCGTCGACAAGTGAGGTCAAATATAACATAGCGAGATATATCGTAGCAGTCAGATTAAGCTCACACGAAGACATATAAGAGCAACATGGTAACTATCTCATCTGACACAACGATCATATAATAGGTCGAGCATGACACGTAATCATATGACGAGATACATTTAGAAAGCATGCGTCCTACATGGTACTAGCGATACATGAGGTGATACAGCATAGTCAAGAGTCATTAAGAGGAGTTCGACATAATATTCACGAAACATGAGGCATCATCAACAGTAACAAGAAGGAAATCATGGGCGATAGATTATAATCATGCCAAGAACAAACCATCATAGAGCACATATATGGTACAATAGTCATCACATCCTAGAACAAGTACAACACGTGATCATTTGGCGAGTCATATTGGGAATCATAAGCCCTACAGGACACTACTGACACATATCGAACATGAATACAGTCGAGATAATGCGATTAGATTCATCCTAACATTCAGGTGTCATGCGTGTGCGAAATCATAATATAACGTGGTGTGTGATCATGCGAGGTGTCAAGCCATACGTTCATGCAAGTACGAGAAGGTGTCATATAGTAATAGAGGAATACCACCGAGTGAGGACATGTAAACATGCTAGGACTTACCATTGCAAAAAGCAAAGTCAGTCATCGAATTTAACATCATCTAGCTAGGATGAGTAAGACATGTTATGAAAGAGGGAAGAACCACACTATCGGGAACCTGGCTCGAGAGAGAATCAGCAATAATGCAGGCAAGATATAATTCACACGAGTCACAACCAAGGATCCTACATGATACTACAGGCTCTACATAACATACGATACATGCGTGCAACTAATCATGGCGACACGTAAGAAATCAATTCAATCACATTCTAACAATATAGAAACATAAGGAAGGTTTTACGATGTATACTACGAGTTTAAGCAACAGGGCAATATAGATGGAACACGGGAACATGAGTTCAAACCAACACATACTGGGATAAAACATGCATTTATCAAGACTCATTTACACCAACATAATCCAAATTCAGTGCAAGTGTCACACAACAGTATAAATTGCAGAGTAAGCAACAATAATTAACCTGATGTATATATAACAAACAAGCATGCTATTGATTCTTGTCACACAAGGGATAATAGGCATTGACACGTCATCATCCAACATGCTAAGATGATCATCTATCAACATTCGCACAAAGAGGAATTGATCACACTATCATGGACCTAATCCAGGGGAAGCAACATTCATATAGACACATATCATGCCCTTCATGTTTCTAACCAATCAGTAGTACGATCATTACGACAGGTCAATTGGACACGCGAAACCAAACATAATCATGACAGAAAGCGAGATACAACACGAGACCTAAACAATGTGACTAGCATGGATACGGAATGTTATAAAATCACGATTTACATGAAGGATCATCACAATAACATGTACTGGAAATTACGTATCATATAAGGCATGGTGACATCAGTTGTAGCACGTATCAAATAAGGAACTTGCTTCATCAGGGTATCAAAATTTAACGATCACACTACCATGAACCTAGTAGAGTAAAATCATGCAGATTCATTTCATGCAACTCACACATCCATTCAATCATACGATCAATAGGCCAAGTAAACATGCTATAACAACATATAATCATGGTAGAAGCCAAGACATAACACAAGACCTAAGCAAGGTACCCAATCATAGATGCAACAACATGAGTAGCTTTTTACTAATGATCAATTGCAAAGTACATGCGGAAGATTACAAAATCATGTCAGGCAATTCAGAGAGTGTCACCATTACAACCGGACAGAGATCCCTAAGGGCAACCATTGACTTTTCCCAACCGACTCATCACCCTCTTTCCCGTGGGACTTTGGTACGACTCTTTGTGGTAAGAAAACACTGATTGATCATCATAAGAATAAGGAAACACATCCCCAAAAACACCTTATTTCTGACTCAAAGTGACATCAAAACTTCCAACACTCACTCAGACAACTGAATATCCAACCATGATCCCCGACACAATGTGTTTATCAACCCGATTTCCCGTGGAAGATACTGACATCCAGGAAAAGGCTAGATAGAACCGTAAAGGGGTTAACATAGTGGAAGGGGTTGTTCCAAACAAGCTGGGTTTGACCACACAGAAACAAGGGTACTCCCACTATCCCGTTTGCACAAATTAGTCAATACACATTACATTGTTAGGCATACCAATCAGACTTTAGCATATCAAGCACTCAGCATAGAATCAGTCAATGACAATCATAATGATCTCCTTCCCAAACCATCTATAAAGAACAAGCTCATATTTTGCCTACCGTTCGCAACTACACCCAATAGGGGTGGTCTAGCGCCCTTACTATCCACTCGTGTCCCCGTTGGTCAGTGTTCCTCTTTTATTACAAGTCGAGTTCATTACTTAGTCCAATTTTGGTTAGGCATCTTAAGTTCATTTTGCCCCTTTAAAACACTTCCAAATCCTTTGAAATTCATGGGCGGTTTTCCAAAACATACACTCGACCCTTTTGTACCCGAATTGCACAACCTCAGCTCTGATACCATCTTTGTAACGGCCCAGAATTATGATTTCCGGGTTACGTTTCAAGGGATAAAACCCCTTGTTCGGATCTTGCAATCCAGGTACGGGTCGAGGTTTCAAACTCATTTTAAGATTGTAGAAAGAGGGATTTCAAACCTTAAAACCTCGAAGGGCCGTTGGGTACCCTTAACCTATCCTAAGACCATGTCGCGGAAACCATTTCAAACGGAAGTAAAGTGGAAGTAAAGTACAGATACAAGTGCCACGGCGGGGCCGGGTCAAAACAGAGTCAAAAGTATAAATCCAAAACAATGCAATCGGAGTCTAGTGAAGTCTATAACTCCAGCGCTCACTCTCCGCCGACAAAATGACCCGCGCAATAAGCAAACAGCACCGATAGGATGAACATAAATAATTCCTAAAAAAAATTGATTTGGGGCGGGATCAGATCGATGCCCACTTAACTATGCATCCCAACCATAAGCACACATATACGCTATACCTAATAAAGATGCTCTAATGCAGTACGAAATTCAAACACACTAGCATGCTCCTAGTTCATAATAATGTGCAGAAATACTGTAAAGGGCCCAAGACAATGCCAAGTGGCATATCCCTCTCCTACCTCCACCCCTTCCGACAGGCGGAGACTGGCCAGCTCGTGAATGCATTCATTCATAATAGGGCGGCACGCGTGCCTAACCCGCTCCACAATAAAGCCCGCAGGCATATCATAATATAAGGAAGTACTCGATTGACTCAGGGTACCCGATGAGGCTGGGCTACCCTATGACCCTAGCAAAGACTTCTAGGACTATCACAGATAACGGCCGTTCTGTTTACATACGCATAGAGAAATAGAATGCTCAACGATCGATGCAACCTAGCATGGTACTACATGGCATGCTGATCATGAATGCAAACACCTAGTATATCATGCACCTAAAGCAGGGAATAGCTCTATTCAATCTGAGTAAGCTCCGAAGAGACTTACCTGGAGATGCAGAACAGCAGGATAATACAAGCAAGGGCCCAATGCAAGTCCAAAGCAATCCAAACGCAATACACACCTATCATCAAGCTATTTTCATAAGCTATCGGGCTAACATTCATATACACGGAACCCAAGTTCCCAACATTCTCAAAACCAATCGATAGTAAAACCATTTTCCAAAACCTTTCCGAAAACTACCCGGAATCAAGTCTTATATTTAATACACATTTTATAAACACAATCCATGACAAAATTAGGCCCAAAGGAAGGAATAGGCCCCAATCCGGATTGAAAGGCCCAACCCGAGAGCCCACTTAAAGCCCCAACCCCATTTCCTTAAAGGTGAACCGGTTTCCCTTTTTAAAACACAAGAACCGGACCATTTTAAAGAGAAAAAAAAAGAAAACCGAACCCGGAACCCATTTTCGGTCAAACAAAACAGAAAGGAATAAATAAAATAAAGGAGAGTGGCCCACACTCATCCCCTTCCCAGCGCTGTTTTCCCCCAAATCAGAACAGAGCGCTCCTTAACGAGAAAAATGGAGCCGACGGAAGAAAGGAGTCCAGGCCCCGCCGACGACTCGTTCCCGACTCAAACTCACCCAAACTCGACCGAAATGAATTTCCGACCACAACCACACACACACACAGAAAGCGCGAGAGCACGAGAGAAGGAGGAGAAAAGGAATTTACCGAGACGTCTCCGGGGAAGATCTCCGGCGGCAAGGGCTGATTCCGACCTCAATCGGCGATGGACAGCGTCGATCGATGACTAGGAGAGTAGGGAGAGAGTTAAAGACGGTTTTTTCTGCGTTTTAGAATTGAAAACGAAGAGAAATCGACAACCGACCTTGCGAATCGGGACGGGGCCGGATGCGGCTCGCATACGGCGCCGGCGGTGACACTTCGGAGGCGCTGGGTGCTCGGAAACGCCAAGGAGGGCGAGGCGGAACTCCAGGGAGCTGCTCGCAGAAGAAGGGTGAGAGAAGAGGGGTGGAGTGGTGCAGTTTCGGGTTCGGCGCCGGCAGCTCCTGGGCGGAAATCTCGGGCTCGGCTGATGGCGTCGAAGTAACTCCTACCTGCTGCTGCTGCTGCTGGTCGGGGAGTGGTGAGGTGGTGGCTGAGGATGCGGGGTGGTGGTGATGAGGTTGTGCAGATATGTGTTTCGAGGAAATAGAATGAAGAGATGAAGGTGAGGACTGAGTGTGTTTCCTTGCAATTACAGAGAGAAAGAGGAAAGGGGGGGTTCTAATCCTTGAAGAGGGAAGGTAAGCTGGTAGTTTGTCTCATCTCTAAAGCTGAATACAAGAGGAATGCAGTAGCAGAGTGTTGTTTGTTTGCCCAAAATAGGTGTAATCAAGAAGAGGGGAGATAGGTATAGGATAAAATTTTACCCTAACAAGAGGGATGAGTTGGAATTTGATAAGGATGGAAGAAGAGGACGGAATTGTGGTCAAGAGTCGAAAATTTGAATACCCGAGGTGAAAGACAGAATCGATCAAATTTTCAAATCGACATATCGACTCCGAAAGTAATAATGAAAACCAATTTATTTTATTATTATTGTTATTATTTTCACTCTCGGAATCTGAAAGCGGAAACAAAATCCGATTTAATGAGTTTTTCCTTTAAGTTCCAAATTTAAATTCATTTTGATTTTTTTTTTCCGAGAAATTGGGATTTAAAAATCCGAGCCTTTACATACATCATCATGTTACATTATTTTCGGGGCCTTTTATTTATTATTTATATTATTTTAGGGGCCTTATTTTTAACTATTTTTATTTTTTAATTTAACGCAACCTCCTGTTATATTAGTACAAACATAAAGAGTAAAAATGACTAAAAATATAATAGAAAGTACTTCTATATTAAATTTATTTTGTTCTTTTTTTATTTTTTTAAAATATATTTATTTTATACTAATTTACTCTCATACATGTTTGTGATCTATTAGTAAATCTTAATAAATATTCCTCCTAGTAAATAGTTATATTTGACTTTTTCATAGGGTTTAGAAAAAATAAAAACTATAAAATGTTGACTTAATTTTTTTTTTAATAATTTCATATAGTTTTATATAGTTTTTTCTTTATCAAAAATTATATAAAAATTAAATATTTTAATAAGGAGATAGTATTGAACGGCCCTATATAAACTCATCTGACATACGGAGTTTAAATCGTCAACTATCGGAACCCGTTCGCTGCTGCTTAATTCCGGTTTTGAGGGCCGCTCCGTCGGCCGTCGATTCTTCTTCCTTGACCGAATTACCGGTTCATCTTCCTCGTCTGAATCACGTCGGGCTGGTCTGAGAATGTCGTCGGCGCCGGTAGATGAGGGCACCTCCAATCGTCGACTAGCGGTCGCTGTTCCCGTCTCAAATATAGGGTTAAGCGGTGGAAGTCTATCGGTTGAATCACACGAGCTGTTGTGGGTTAGGGTTAAAAAATATTCAACACCGTCAAATCAACAAAAAAAGAAAGACGTATGAATTGGGACTTGGATTGGAATCGGACTTCCCAACTACATACGTAGAGGTGGCAATCGGGCGGGTCGGATCGGGTTTGGATTCGGTTAGTCGGGTTTTGGGTCATTCGGATTTCGGGTAATGTCTAATAATTTGGTCAATCGGTTGGGTCGGGTTCGGGTTTCGGTTGTATCGGGTTTCGGTTGTCTCGGGTTTTCATTATTTCAATATTCATTTTAAAAAATTTACTAGATTATAGCTTAAAGTTCGGGTTATTTCGGGTTTCGGTTATAACGGGTTTGGGTCTTAATGGGTTTCGGGTTAATCGGGTTCGGTTCATTCGGATTTCGGGTCCAAAATGGACGGGTTGTGTCGGTGTTCAGAATAATGGGTTTCGAGTCGACTAGGTCGGATTTTCGAGTTCGGGTCGGGTTTTGCCAGCTCTATACATACGGGCTTGGTTGGATTTGGGAGTTGGGCTTCAAGCCCACAAAACGTAGTCTGAATTCACATTAATATGTAATATATATATATGACAATATGTACATCACACGGCATGAGCTTTTGGTCCGATTAAAAGTGTGTGCTTAGTTTTTTTTTTTTTTTTGATTAGGAAAAGATTCGGGTGGGCAAGCCCTACCCGCCAGCATCCTTGCGGATGAGGTCAATAAGACCTGGATTGTTGTGAATATCATTACCTCGGACAGAGTGGCTAAGGTGTGCAACCTTATCAGCCACTCTATTGCCCATACGAGGTACATGAAAGTAACCTACTTCTTTTACAGTCGACAACATGATTTGAATATCGGAGAGGATTAGTTCAATCTCCCACGGACATTTAGCCGTCTTGTTTAGATAGTCTATGATTATTTTGCAATCACCTTCAACCTGTATTCTTTCAATGTGCAGTTGTAGTACCTTCTGGATTCCCAGTTTGAGGGCGAGAGCTTCTGCCATGATAGCTTGCTGTTTTCCTAGTAATTTGTGCTCGATGGTGACAGGGCGTCCATTCCAGTCCCTGATAATGATACCAGCCGTACTGTCACCGTTGGCTAAAGACGAACCATCAAAATTAAGTTTGAACCACCTTAACGGAGGCTTGCGCCATTTAATTGGACGTTGTTTGTCGGTCTTTCTTGGATAGACTCTTGAAGAGGGATGCATATCGTCATCACCATCACCGTCGATGGCGGATGTTCTGTTCCAGTTATCTACGTGTGATCTGACCATATGGACGGCAGTTTGGTGATGGGGAATTGGTGCTTGTTGAAACAAGTTTTGGTTTCTGATGTACCAGGTAGTCCACCAAGCGAAGGATAGATCAGTCAGAGCGGCAGTCGTTAAGCTGGTTCCAAGGCTAGATAGAATGGGTCGGAAATCCCGGGACTGAGTGATCATTCTTGTAATTGTTGTTTGTTCTTGACTCGGAAGTCGGTATATTTTCCGTATGAAAGGGCATTCCAGGAATAGGTGAGCCTCGTCTTCGGGAGCCGTATTGCATAGTAAGCAAGTAGTTGGGACAGCCGACCCTCGGCACGATAGGCGCACGGCAGTGGGCAGTCCATTTTGTGCAATCTTCCATAGGAAATTCTTCACCTTAGGGGGAACATCAGTTTTCCAAATCCAAGCGTTTGTATCGGTCGGAGCTGAGGATTGTGTTGTTATCAGTTTGTAGGCGCTGGCTGTAGTAAACCATCCTTCCCTATCTGGCCACCAGTATAGGCGGTCTTGTAGATTTGATTCCGGAATAGGAATGTCTAAAATTTCTTTTACAATGTTGTTTGGTAGTACCTTCTGCAGCTTTTCACACCACCATTTCCCCCCCATAATATAGTCACTAACGGTCTCATTCTGATCGTATCCCTGGATATTACCCACCCGAGACTCTAACGTGTAGGTAGAGATCCAATTATCGGTCCAGAATTTCATTGAGCGTCCGTTTCCTACCGACCAAATAAGGCCTGTTTTAAAAGTGTCAATTAAGTTAGCAAGCTTAGCCCATTGCCAAGAGCTGGCTCCCGATCGTTTGTACTCGAAAATACTAGCAGAACGTAGGTATTTATGTCTGATTAATGTTACCCAGATATTGTTCGGTTCAGCCAGTATTTTCCACAAAAGTTTCATCTGTAGAGCGACATTCATATCGCCTGATTTGCGAATTCCCAACCCGCCGTGCTGCTTCGGTTTGCAAATCCTATCCCAACTAATTAACGGCCGATATTGTAAATCCTTGTTCCAGAAGAAAGAACGGTTTATTTGGTCCAGTTCTTTATGTATAGCTACGGGGAGCATGTAATGCAGAGGTTTAGCCGATAGGTTAGAATTGATAAGGGTTGCACGACCCTGCTGGGAAAGTGCATTGGCCCTCCACTTTGATAGTTGTTGTTTCGATTTGCAGACGATATCTTCAAATGTATTGTTGGTGACTCTACCATTAATAATATGACAACCCAGATACTTTTCTATAGAGTTTTCGTTTGTAATGTTGAGGCAGTTACATAATTCAAGGATTCTATGGTTTGGAATCCCTGGCGACGCTTGAAAACTAGATTTTTGGTAATTGACCTTCTGGCCCGACACCCGGCAGTACGAGTCAATTATTGATCTTACTATGCACCCCGCATCCACGCTACCTTTGGAGAAGATAATGATGTCGTCTGCGAAGGACAGGAACGGAATACGCGGCCCGTGTTGTCCAAACGGAAAGCCAATTTGTGGTCTATCCAGGGTGGCTTCAGCTGCAAGGTTACGGGCTAGTACCTCAGCACCCAACAGGAATAGAAAAGGGGACAGAGGGTCCCCCTGGCGAATTCCTCGGGATGGAAAGAATAGTTCTGTAGGGCCGTTGTTAACAAGTACAGAGAAAGAAACGGTTGTTATACACTCCATAATCCATGAAGTAAAAGTGTCGTGAAATCCAAATCTGAGGAGCACATTCTTAATGAAGTGCCAGTCTACCCTATCGTATGCTTTTTCCATGTCTAATTTTATTGCCAGCCATCCTTCACGTCCCTTACGGTTTTTGTATGAGTGGAAAATTTCATGGGCAATTAGGACATTGTCCTGAATCGCCCTGTCCGACACAAAAGCTCCTTGTAAAGGATGTATGAGTTTCCCGATTACCTTTTTTAGTCTTTCAGTTAATATTTTGGAGATTACTTTGTATATATTAGAACATAGGCTGATAGGCCTGTAGTGACAGGTGGCGGTTGGGTTGTCCCTCTTTGGGAGCAGGGAGATAAAAGTGTGGTTTATTTGACGGAGTATTCTCCCAGAGCGGAAAAAACCCTTGACCGCACAGATCACTGATTTCCCGACTATGTCCCAGTATTTTGTATAAAATTCAGCAGTAAAGCCATCCGGGCCTGGGGACTTGTTTTTGCCCAGACTGAACACCGCCGTCTTAATCTCTAGGTTTGATGGTAGTGCAATAAGGAAACTATTTTCATCTGTCGAGATGGAAGGATGAATTAGGTCCAGGGAGTTAGACATAAGCCAATCATCAATAGACTCTTTTTTAAATCTGTTTTCAAATTCCTTTTTTATCTCATTTCTAACGTTCTCCTCGCCCAGAATCAGTGTTCCGCTTGAACAGGTTATGTTTCGAATTTGTTTCCTGTGTCTCCGTCCCGAAGCCACTCGGTGGAAGTAGGCCGTGTTCGAATCTGAGAGTTTAAGGTGTTTCGTTTTTGCCCTTTGGCTCCAGTATGATTTCTGGAATAGAATTAGCTTTTCTCGCTTCGAAATTAGGCGTTTTTCCTTTGTTTGATATATTTGGGAGTTTGTCGATGATCCCGAGGACTGGATGAGCAAGAGTTCCGAGTCTAACTCCTTTAGTTGACGGAAGATATTACCGAAATTGGTTTTATTCCATTCTTTTGCCCTTTTTTTCAATAGTTTATGTTTAAACAGTAGTTGAAACATAGCCGAGCCAGGGCAGGCCGCCCGCCAGGATTGCTTTACAATATTGCGAAAGTCTTTCCTCAAAAGCCAAACGTTCTCAAATTTAAAAGGCGGGGCTTTGAAGGAAGACCCGTCGTCGATTGATATAGAAATTGGACAGTGATCCGAGGAAGAGAATGCACCGTTATGGGTGAACTAATACCCGATCGATTTTTTCGTGGGTGTTGAAGTTATCCTCCACAATCTTTCTCCATGTGAACTGGTTTCCAAACGTGGGTAGATCAAATAAGTTGCAATCGTTTTTGAAGGAGATTAACCGAGAAAATCTTGATGGTCGGGTAGTGGCTCCACCTACTTTGTCAGCACTGCATAGTATCTCGTTCAGGTCCCCTAAGACCATGCACGGAATAGAGGAGTTGTTTACAATTGTTATTAATGTTTCCCAAAAGGCATCTTTATCATTTAGATTTGGTGGAGCATAAACGAAGAGCGCCAAAATCGGAAAACCCCACTGCACACTTTCTAGTCTAAGTCCAATAATACGGGGGGTGTGCACTGACACTGATATTGATACATTAAGCATCTGGTGAGTCTTCCAAATGACCCCAATGCCGCCCGTTCTCCCAATGGACGGCGACCAAACCCCTTCATCAAACCCAATATTTTTCCACAACTTATCGTCCGGAATATTTTCCGCTTTTGTTTCTGCTAGCGACAAGATTTGGATGTGCTCATTTTTACACAATGAATCTATTTCCGTCCAGAATGTACGTTTTCCTATTCCACGACAGTTCCAGAAGCATATCTTCATAAAACATCATTGGTGATGAAAGGACAGGGAGGCGGAGTCCTTTCATCGACACAGTTTTGATAATCTAGTTTGTAAATACTCCTAAGGAGCCTTATGTTGAGGACACAAAAACTGCCCGTTATTGTTATTATTTTTTGCCTACAAAGATTTATAATACAGGGAGCATTTACTATATTTATAGGCACTACCACCCGTGCATTTTGATCAATAGACATTAATAGAGTTTCACTGAAACTACAAGGAGACGGGATAGTATAGTTGACATAACAGACTACACGTGAGCACCTAGAGATTAAACTGTCCCCAATCCATCTAATAACACCATAAGATGTCCATAACGATTTATCGGATGCCTTGAGGGGGCACCACCTAGACAGTTTGATCATTACAAACCATATATTTACTTTGTCATATACACTGCATAAATTATATGATTTGCAATCTGAAGTGTGAAACTCAATACTAACATAACAATAATACCCGCAAGGGTAGTAGAAGCACATAGACCACCCAGTAGCAAGATCAGAGGTGCTGATTTGTACATAATATGTGATGCAGCTGCCTATCAAAGAGTTTGAGAGACACACAGTACACAAGAAACAACTTGGTAGAGTAGAATGGGGTAGAAGGATGATCGCCCGAGAATCGCCCGAACAACCACCTACACCAGACTCGTTTAACGGATGGTCGCAGAGCCCTGATTTACAACATAGATGACAACATTGCGAGGTGGCCATGGAGTTTTTAGAGGGAAATTTTTTACAGTAAATAAGGATTGTAAACAAGAAACAAATTACATAAGGTCGTTTGACATATTCCCTTCTCAAAAATAGTAACAAAAATTGATTTATCATGTACATTCCTTTGAGAAGGGGGGGTGTCCTGCAAGATTTCAACCAAACCCTCAGGCTTGTGCCGAACCTGGAAGTAGAAATATAACCTTCTCCTAGCTGCAAAGACCCGAGAGTAATCAAAGACGACCCTTGAGGAGCAGCAGAAGGAAAAGGGGATAGTTCAGAAAGCCTATGCGGTATGAACAACTTGACCAAATAATAATTTACATAAGAAAGGAATGAAGACAGTTTGTCCACTATTTTTCGAGGGCCCTTTCGGGATTTAAGTGGTGAGGAGGCATAGACCACCTTCACAGTTTTGTTCAGAATCCAAGAGAGGGTGTTAGTTTTTATCAAACACAACCAATAAAGCAAATCAACCGTCCGATAAAGGCATCTCACCAAGGAGCTAGATGAACTGATAAGAAAAATCAGCCAAGATTGGTCATAGACAAACCTATTATTATGCATTTTAACCCATCCTAACAAACCTGGATGCAAGGACCATTTGCGCAGAGGGCTAAGGGAGCCCCTGTTGTAGAGCACCAACCACACACAAACACCACGCCAGCAAAGCCCAACCCCGGGGATCGGACTGACAACCTGAAGCATGAACACGTCTGAAATGGGATGAGTAGAGTCATGTTTTGTGAGAGAGAACCATTTCCTCTATATATAATACATGTGTGCTTAATTGCACAAGTTACCCCCACTAAAACATTAAAATTAAAGTCGGCACAAATTAAAGGGGTTTGACTTAAAAAATATATATCAAGTTGTAACTCTGCAAATCCTTTGCTAGCTATGTTTAGTGGGTCGAAAAAAATGGACTTCTAATAAAGTCGAAGTCAAAACCTTAAATTAAATTTCCCCAAACGCTCATGTCCTACTAAAAAGAACTACGGGTGATTTGATCCCGTTCAAACGGGTACGTAAGTAGCTCGACATAAAACTTAAGAGCTTGTCGGGTACAATCGCCGATAAAAAAATCAAATTGGTTTACCATATAGAACTACGTAAAGACTTGATGCCGTAAAAACGGCTACGTAGGTAACCCGATATTAAATATTAAAAATATGTCGGGTACAATTTTCAACCTCTAAATCCACTTTTAAAAGAAAAATGAGGTTAAAATCAAATTTAAATTAAATATACATGATTTTCTGTGTAAGTGATACAGTAGCTGTTAAGTTGAGAAACCCTTCCAAGAAGGTGTGCTCGATTTATTCGGATGATACACGAGAAAATCTCATGCATATGATAGTGTGATTTATGTTAGGGCTACCCTTCCGAGAAGGTAGGTCCTAATACGGTCCGATGATGCATGAAAACATTTAAAGTGGTAAAACACACAAACTAAAACACTATGAACTACGTGAGACTTGATTCTCTTCAAGAGATACGTAGGCAACCCATTAAATTTCGGGTGCAACCCAAATCACCAAAACCACTCAAATCTTGGTATCGATATGACTTCGAATCAAGAGGATAACCAAAAGGGGTCGAACTCAAATATTAAAAAATCAAATAAAATGTGTTGTACAATTATTTGCGCATTTTTGTTCAACAGACGTCGAGTAAGTCTACTCGATGTCGATTGTCGAGTACTTCCTGCATTCGTCTCCTCCTTTTGGCTTTGTCCCGAAATGACTCCAAATTCTGCAGTATTAAACCAAAACTCGTGTAGACCTCTATTTATGACAAATAAGCTTATATTACATAAATTCAATATATTCTCAACCCAAAATATGCAAAGTATTTAAAATAAGGAGCGAAAATATGCATAAAAAACATGGTTACTTTAGTGGACATCACTATCTCTTTCCTATGATAAAACTTTGATAAATAAATTAAATTAAACAATTAAATTCCCCTAAGGTAAAAGTAGGAATTAACTAATGTGGATAAATCTTCACTTGTGGATAGATATCTCACGTGCCTTCATGTAAAAGAAAGCTTCCACTCGAATTCGGACTCGATCTCGACTCGGATTGCTCCTGGGTTGTACTCGACATCGACCAAAGTGGTCAACGTCGACCAGATCTCGTGTCCTTGGCTTGTCTTGTGCTCGATTGGTGCTCGATCTCGGCTTCAGAAGGTATTGTCGACCAGAAAGTACTCGACATCGGCCAGTTTGGTCGACGTCGACTAGACTTGTCGAGTGCCTTCCTTCTCTTCTTTTGCTCGATGCTTTCAGGCTCAGCTTCTACTCGACCATGAGTTGATGTAGTCGACCTCGAGCTCTTTGACAGTTTCCTTCTCTTCTCAAAATTGCTTGTAAAGTGTCTTGATTTCTACGAAATTAATTAAACAAGAACTAGTGTAGACTTCCATAATTGGAAAATATGCATAAACTACATAATCCCTACATTATTCTAACCCAAAAATATAAAATGTATACAAAATCAATATGGATGTTGGGGAAAAACATGGTAAAATAGGCGCACATCAAACACCCCATACTTAAGCTTGCTTGTCCTTAAGCAATACTTTTAATGGTCATACAGGGGAAGAAATTAAACTCTCAACATCTAAGATCAATTCTTATATGACCCTACAATCAATTACCATCCTCGAAAAGGTACTAATGTCACAAATTCATGCATGTGAATAAAAATAACATCTCACACAAGAGGGTTCTGGAAAAACAATTCATAAGTGACAAAGCAACAATAATCAAGATGACTTTATTGAAGCTCAATAAGGAGTAGATGGGTAAAAGGCTAAAGGCGGGATATATTTGGCCATGTGGTGCTAATGATCCGGGGAAATGGAGTAATTTCCAAACTTTTCATACAACATTCTTTCTTCCTTTGATTTCTCACCTTTCGCTCAATGCTTTTTTTGACTATAATGTTTTTACCTCTCTAACCTCAGCACTTCATTTTCGCGTGTCGCAAACACGGGTGTCATGAACGACCTCGGATACTTAGTGCTTCAAACTCCTCACCTTGGTGTCCTATCCTGCGGAACTAACATCTCAACGCAGGCAGGGTCGATCTACCTTTATCTCATGAGGTGACCGGATTTTCTTTCACTCATTAAATTTTTCATAATATACGATTCATCCTGTCAAACTCCAATAATGATAATAACAACAAAATTTACCATATAATAATTTCTATAAGTAACTTCCATTCTCAACATAGTCCCCGGATAAGGAAATAAGGTAAAGAATGAGCAATATTTAGTACATGTGGAGCATAAATAATGTAATAAGGCATAATATGACTTTTGTGATGCATAATAAGAGTAGGTAAGGCTAGGAATATAAATTTGAGCATTATATGGAAAATATAAAATCAGCCATCCTCTTAGGGGTCGTTTGGTATCGATATCTAGATATCAAGATATCGATATCGGGTGATATCTTTGATATCAAGATATTGGTATCAGTATCAAGATATCGATATCGGGTGATATCGATATCAAGTGATACCTCCCAAAAAATGAGTATATCAAAATAGGCAAATTTGATAACTAGATATCAACTGATATCGATATCTGACTATTACCAAGCACAGATAATAGATATCACTTGATATTAGATGATATATTATGCATACCAAACACTAGATATCGATATCAGTTAAAGTGATATCGATATCTAGCCCTACCAAACACTAGATATCAGATATCGGGGGCTGATACCCGATATCTGATATCTGGATATCAATACCAAACGACCCCTTATTGTGCAACATGTCAAAAGCAACATCAAATTTTACCTCCTTTCATGGTTTTCTTAAAAAATATGCACTTCATTGTGACTTCCCTTTACTATGCAATTTCATGATATATCTCTAATGCATCCAATTTTGCATCGTCGAATTCAATTAAAGCTTTCATGACACTAATTCGAAATTTTCAATGGCGGTGATTTTAATAGACTTTGGATAAAACATGAAGCATATAGATAAATAATCATATATCGAATGTAACCATATATGCATGAGAAAATTGAGAAATAAACATAAATATGATCAGAGTAAGCCTTTCTCCCACCCCATACTTAGATATTACAATGTCCTCACTGTATACAAAGGTAAAGAAATAGACTCACTAGATAGATATGCAAAAGCTCGGAACAAGGGCTGAAAAGACGTTGCAAGGTGGTCGATCTCGAGTAGGTTAGTCGGTGTCGACCAGACCTACTCGACCTCGAGTGTGTTGGATCCTCATAGTGGCCATATGTTGACCACATACTCCTTTTCTCCATATGTGTGGTCGACGTTGAGTAGGTTACTCGACGTGGAGTACCCTTCTGCAGTTTCTTGTACCTAAATTTTTTGTTAGAAAGACAGAATTAACAAAAGCAAATCCAAAATAATGTTTAAAAACAAAAACCAACAGTGTCTAAAAATCCTAAAAACTGGTTGTCTTGTTATAAGCTCTAGATTTTATAGTCGCTAGGCCGACTTCTTCTTTCTCGCTCAAGGGGGCATCTACAGTGCCCATGTTGCTTGGGCTTCGAATAAGACTCCATTCTTGTTCATCATCTGTAGTCCTCCAGAATGGATCTTATGCACCATGAATGGCCCCATCTTTTTGTGATTGAACTTGTTTGGGAACCAATGATTCTTTGATTTGGAGACATACACCTTGTCTCCTACTTCATAGTCCTTTGGATCATTATTGGAAACCCTGCATAATCGCACATACCAAGGCAAACCTCTTCCATGTATAGATAAATCCTTAATTGAAATTGGGGAAGAGACGTCCTTACCTCGGCCTACCTTTTCAGAATTTTCATCATTCGGAATCTCAGGTTTTGGTCGACGTCGAGTAGATGTACTCGTGTCGAGTACTTCTCCGCTTTTAGTGGATTGCTCGGCGAAGGAGAAGTCGGTGCAGGCTTGAGGGAGTGGTCGATGTCGACCACTGTACTCAACGTCGAGTACGTGTTGTTGATGTCGACCCCATACTTAAGACCTAGCAAAGCATCTGAAATAAAGTTAGCCGATGTCGACTTACCTTGGTCGACATCGAGTAGATTTTCTGTTTCTTCGTTCAGGATTGCTAGTCGACATGAGTCTTCTACTTAGAATTTGCTGACATAGAATTTGATGAAGATGAAAGAAACGTTCTGGTTCGAGAAGAGGATCGAATTTGGGTGTGCGATCAGTGCCTCGCATACACCTGCGAAACAAAAACAAAAAAGAAAAGGACATAAAAAGAAACTAAATAGGGCGCGATTGATAGCTTCCCCGACAACGGCGCCAAAAATTTTTAGGAGGGTGTTGTGGAGGGAAACTAATTATCAAAATAAATATGAAATATATAATCAAACCTACTCCTTGTCCAAGCAAATAAAATACAAGAATCCATCCCATTGTAGTGTTAGGGTATTCAGGATCGTATCCACGAGGAAGCGTGTCAGTGCTCGCCTTTCAAGTTCCAGAATCCTCTCGAAATCGACCAGAAGCCTTACTCGATGTTGAGTGAAAGTACTCGATATCGACTAAAATTGTCGAGTTCCTGCAGTCTGCACAACAGAAGACAAAAGAGAGCCGGTGTCGAGTAGAAAGTACTCGACGTCAACCAGAGTTACTCGATGTCGACTAGGTTACAGTCGATGTCGAGTTTCAGTGCAGTGAAAAACCGTAACTTTTGCAATAAAAATAAAGATAGAAATAAACACGAATTTGATGGATTTAATTCAATAAACTAAAAGCTCCTAAATTCGGGTTATCAATGCCACAACGATAACCATATAAGAATCATGTCAAAGGCATAAAAGATCATGCATTTTCATCAAATAACTTTCGTCATTAACAAATAGGAAAATAGAGGCTTTCGCATAAACCCTAATTGTTACTACCCTTTTCACATAATTAATCAAAAATTGCATTAAGATCACTTTCGCTTCAATAACACAAATAAGGATCACCCACTACTGTCGTAGAAGAATCATGTAATTAGGGATAGAAGATGAAATCGCAAATAAAAGTTGTACCTTTGAGGCATTACCTTACATGGCTACCGTCGGGCTCACCCCGACCCTAGAAGTGGGCTGACTACTCGCTCTTCATCATAACAAACATCAATAATGTAAAAGAAATAACTAATTGCATTAAATCAAACAAAAGCTTACAACAGAAAAAAGCCACAACGTCTCGTCCCCACTCTAACTCCACTCGGCCAAAAGCTCTCCAAAACTCCCGAAAATTGCCTAACTCTATGTAACACAATTGCTTGTGTGCTTGAATGATCCTAAAACTCAGCCCCTAAGGCCTTATTTATAGTGTTCAATCCTCCCTATTCAAGGAAAGAACAATCTATCTCTATCCTAAATCTATCTATCTCTTTCCTAAGATAAAACTCCCCTAAGGTAAGAGTAGGAATTAACTAATGTAGATAAGTCTTCACTTGTGGATAGATCTCTCACGTGCCTTCATGTAGAAGAAAGCTTCCACTCAAATTCGGACTCAATCTCGGCTCGGATTGCTCCTGGGTTGAACTCGACATCGACCAAAGTGGTCGACGTTGACCAGATCTTGTGTCCTCAGCTTATCTTGTGCTCGACTGGTGCTCGATCTCGGCTTCAGAAGGTATTGTCGACCAGAAAGTACTCGAAATCGGCCAGTTTGGTCGACGTCGACTAGACTTGTCGAGTGACTTTCTTCTCTTCTTTTGCTCGATGCTTTCTGGCTCAGCTTCTACTCGACCTTGAGTTGATGTAGTCGACCTCGAGCTCTTTGACAGTTTCCTTCTCTTCTCAAAATTTCATGTAAAGTGTCTCGATTTCTGCGAAATTAAACAAGAACTAGTGTAGACTTCCATAATTAGAAAATATGCATAAACTACATAATTCCTGCATTATTCTAACCCAGAGATATAAAATGTATACAGAAATCGATATGAGTGTCGGTAAAAAACATAGTAAAATAGGCGCACATCAGAGGGGAAACTATTTATGAAATAAATATGAAATATAAACTAAACCAACTCCCTGTCCAAGCAAATAAAATACAAGAATCCCTCCCACTGTAGTGGTAGGATTTCAAGATCGTACCCATGAGGAAGCATGTCAGCGCTCGCCTTTTCAGTCCAAATTTCACCTTTATTTCGACTCCACAATACCACTCGATATCGACTAAGATAGGTCGATATCAACTGTGTCAGTTGACTTCTAGTGAAACCTGCACACAGAAACACAAGCAGAGTCGAAATCGAGCACAAGTACTCGATATCGACCTTAGACAACTCGATATCGACCAGGGTTGGTCCAAATCGACTGGTGTGCAGAAACTCGAAACTTGTAGAAAAATAAATAAGCAGTGTCGAAAAAGTACGTCCGAAGAATATAGGACGAATAAGAAGATGGTGAACAAAAATAACACAGATTTGGGTTTTATAAATCAATTAACTAAAAAATTCCAAGATCGGGGTTCCAACACCACAACAATAACCATGTAAGAATTATCCCAAAGATTATGCCTTTTCATCTAATAACTTTTGTTATTAACAATTAGGAATATAGAGGCTTTTGCATAACCCTAATTGTTACCCTTTTCACATAATTAATCCAAATTCTTATTAAGATCACTTTCACTTCAATAAATAAGGATCGCCTACTACCGTTGTAGAAGAATCATACAAATAGAGATAGAAGATGAAATTACAATAAAGATCATACCTTTGGTGCATAACTCTACATGGTTATCGTCGGGCTCATCCCGACCCTAGAAGTAGGGCTACTACTCACTTCTCATCATAGTAACAAACATAAAAAAATATAAAGGAAATAACTAATTGCATTAAAATAAACGAAAGCTTACAACCGAACAAAGTCAAAACGTCTTCTCTCGCTCCAACCCCACTCAGCCTCAAGCTCTCTCGTTATCTCTCTAATTGCCTAACTACTTGTGTTGTCGAATGTATAAAATCTCAGCCCCTAGGGCTTTATTTATAGTGCGCAACCCTTGCTATCCAAGGAAAGAACAACTATATCTCTATCTATCCACAATCCTAAGATAAAACATTGATAAATAAATAAAATAAAACAATTAAAATTCCCCCTAGGTAAATTAGGGAATTACTATAGTGGATAGATTTTTCCAAGTGTTGATAAAAGATCTTTCCTTCCATTGCAAGTAATCAACATTCGGACTCGTACTCGGATTGGCTCGAAATCGGCTTCTGATGGTCACTCAATATCGACCTGTCTTCGCAACTCACTTGATCTCGGCTTCAGGGCTGAGTTTTATTCATTCAATTCTAGTCACAATTAGTCACATAGAGAGAGAGATAGCGAGTAGAGAGAGAAGGTGGAGGCCGAGTGGAGTTGTGAAGCGAGAGCGGAATTGGCTCAGTTTGGTTGTAAGCTTTCTTATTTAGTTTATTTAATGCAATTTATTTTCCTGAAATCTTTGATGTGTTTATTAATGATGAAAAGCGAGTAGTCACCCAACTTCTAGGGCCGGGGTGAGCCCGACGGTAGCCATGTAAGGCGATGTGATAAAGGTACAATCTTTTTATGCGAATTCGTCTTCTATCCTTATGAGCATGATTCTTTTGTGAAAGTTGAAGGTGATCCTTGTTTGTGTTATTGAAGCGAAAGTGATCTTAATGCAACTTGAATTAATTATGTGAAAAAGGGTTAGTAACAATTAGGGTTTATGCGAAAGCCTCTATATTCCTATTTGTTAATAACGAGAGTTATTTGATGAAAAGCATGATCTTTTATGCCTTTATGTCTTATTTTGCATGGTTATCGTGGTGGTGTTGATACCCTGATCTTAGAAGTCTTTAGTTTATTGATTTTATTTCATCAGTTTCGTATTCTGTCTTGCGAAAAGTTGTGAATTTTGTTTCTGTGTTACTCGAGATCGACTACTGTTGGTTGACGTCGAGGAGCTTTATCGACGTCAAGTTGTTTGGTCGAGATCGACCAGTCTGCTTTATGTTTTTGTTTCTTTTCATTTCTGCTTTCTGTTTTGGTCGACAGTTTGTTCGAAGTCGAGTACCCTACTCGAAGTTGAGGACTCTTCTGGTCGAAATCGCATTGTTTCTGGAACTGAAAAGGCGGGCGCTGACACGCTTCCTCGTGGATACGATCCTGACTAACTTCTACTACAACAGGAGGAAGTCTTGTATTTATTTGCTGAGACAGGGAGTCAGTTTGCTTTTATATTTATTTATATTTTCATACTTGACCATCCTCCTGCAACAACAACCGTAATCTTCAAGAATTTGGACCGCGGTCAGGGGCGGATTTAGGGCTGGGCCACACTGGGCCATGGCCCACCCCAATCCAAAAAAAAAAATCAACCTAGAAAAATTAGAAATAAATAGGTATAGCCCAGCCCACTTATTGAATAGCCCACCTCGTAACCTAAAGCCCACCCTCCTCCTATTTTCTTTCCTAATTGAATTAGAAATTTTTATCTTGTAGTCATGCAGAGTACCGAATACGAAACGCCACTGGTTCAAACGTCATCACCTGCTACTCTCCAAACTCCGAAACTCCCGTTTAGAAGGATTAGTCCGGTTAGCAATTTCTCTCCAACTTTGATTTTTCTTTTATTGATAAATTTGTGTGTGAACTTTGATTTCTCCCGTTTAGAAGATTTATTCTCAATTTTAGAATTTTTCAATAGGGTTTGAACTTTGAACTTTGGAGTCACCATTAGAAGGGGAAAAAGCTATTGAAGATTGATCACAAATTCACAGGGCTGTTCACTCACAGGGTTGTTCACTTGTTCTCTAAGAGGTTCAACCGTCCAAAAGAGGTACTTCTCAAAATTTTAAAATTTTAAATATAGTATTTTTAAATTTGTAAATGATAAATGATAATAGACTTAATAGTCACGTTTACTTGTTTGATCACGTTTAGATGCTTTTTGTTTTGAAAATGCATATGATCTTATGTTTGGAATTTCATCATATTTGCTAGTTTGATTAATGTTCATTCTTTATTTTATTTTTTAGATTAATATGGCTTCACAAGAACCACCTCCCAAGAAAAAAAAGTGAAATCAACAATATATTCATTCTTCAAACCAAAAGAATCAATTTCTCCAACGGATAATCAACAATCTCCTTTAGTTGGAAATGAACCAGTTAGTATTGTTCCGTCGATTGAAAATTTGGTTTCTTCTCCTAGTATGAATGAATTCAATCGATCTCATTCCGACTTATCTTCTGAGTTAGTTCGGGATCCGGGAATAAGGAGAAGAATATCTAGTTGGCCTGTTGAGGAAAGAGATGAGATTAGGAGGAAGTATTTGATGCTTGGGCCTTATCAACCAAAGCTTGCAAAGTATGAGCTAAATGAATCTCGTCGTTTTCAATACAATTGGTTTAAGGAATTTATTTGGTTAGAGTATTCACCTACTACACACAAGTGTTATTGCTTTCCATGCTATCTTTTTGGGGAGAATACAAGTGTTTCTTCAGCTTTAGTGAATGGTGGCTTTAATAAGTAGAAGAGGGTTCATCAAGGAAGTGAATGTGTGTTTCTGAAACATGTCAGTAAATCATCGTCACCTCATTATAAGTGTGTTGTATATGCCGAAGGTTTGATGAAGCCTTCTTATCATATAGATAAGGTAATACAAATAGTAAGTAGATAAGAGGTGGTTAAAAATCGGTTAAGGCTTAAAACCACAATCAAGGTTGTTCAACGATTGGCATTGCAAGGTTATGCTTTTAGAGGTCATGATGAGTCAGAAAAATCTTTGAATTTTGGGAATGTAATTGAATGGGTTGATTTTGTAGCAGAATGGGTACCTGATGTCAAGAATGTTGTATTAAGTAATGCACTAGGAAATGCCAAATACATTTGTCCAGAGATCCAAAAAGAGATTTTGGCAATCATGGCCAACAAAGTGCAATCTATGATTCGTGAGGAAGTTGGAAATGCTTCTTTCTCCATTCTTGTTGATGAAGCGCAAGATGAGTTCGGAAGGGAACAAATGGTTATCATCTTGAGGTTTGTAAGTGTTGTGAGCCTAATTCGCCATGTTTTATAGTTACTTTTATATCGTTTTCTGCATGCATTTTATACATTTGGGCTAGAATAGTACATAATCTATGTAGTTTATGCTTATTTGCCAAATTATGGAATCTACACCAGTTTCTGTTATATTTTGCAAAAATTGAAGCAATTTACAGCAGTTCTAAGAAAGGAGGAAAAGCTTGAAGTCAACTACAGAAGTCTGAGGTCAAGGAGCAGCGGAACCAGGACGAATCGAGCTGAAGAGCAAGAAAATCGAGTCGAAAATCACAGGTCGATATCGAGTACACTCACTCGATATCGAGTCATCCACTCGATTTCCACCCAGAAATCCAAAAATCGGCTAAGGAAGAAAAGAAAAGGTCAATATCGATATGCCTTAGTCGATATCGAGTACCCATATCGAGTCAATATTCCAGAAGTCGGCCCAAGAGGCTGAAGAAGAAAGACGGAGGTCAATATCGAGTTAATCTACTCGATATCGAGTAACATTCTAGTCGACAAGCATCCTGGAAGCCGATATTGAGTAGCCGAGCTGAAACTGAGGAAATGTTGGTCGATATCGAGTTGTCTTACTCAATATCGAGTGAGCAATAGAGGCCGATTCCGAGCTTAACCGACTTCTTGTTAAGATTCTATCTCGAATCCGATGGAGATATTTTCGAGAGCAAATTCCATCAAGATCTATCAAGTGCTATCAAGAGGAAGAGATATTTACCTACTTTAGATATAATTCCTTTTAGATTTATTTATTTATTTCCATGTTTTAATCTTTAGATAAAAGATAGATAGATATAGATTTAGATATAGTTTTCTTTCCTAATTAGAGAGGGAATGAAGGCTATAAATAAAGCCTTAGTGGTTGATTTCTATTCATTCAATTCTAGAGAAGGAGAAGAGGTAGTAAGTAGTAGAGAGAGAGCTTGTGGCGAGAGCAAGGTGGAAAGGCGAGAGCGGATTTGGCTTGTTCGGTTGTAAGCTTTCTTTAGTTTTATTTTAATGCAAAGTTATTTCCTTTTATTATTGATGTCTTTATTCATGATGAAGAGCGAGTAGTCCACCAACTTCTAGGGTCGGGGTGAGCCCGACGGTAGCCATGTGAGGTGATGCGATAAAGGTACAATCTTTTTATGCAATTCGTCTTCTATCCCTATGGGCATGATTCTTTTGCGAAAGTTGAAGGTGATCTTTGTTTGTGTTATTGAAGCGAAAGTGATCTTAATACAACTTGGGTTAATTATGTGTAAAGGGTTAGTAACAATTAGGGTTTATGCGAAAGCCTCTATCTTCCTATTTGTTAATAACGAACGTTATTTGATGAAAAGCATGATCTTTTATGCCTTTATGTGTTATTTTACATGGTTACCGTTTTGATGTTGAAACCCTGATCTTGGAAGTATTTTAGTTCATTGATTTATTTCACAAAGTTCCGAGTTTTCAAGTTTCTGTCCAGCCGATTTCGAGTTAACTTCTGCCGATTTTATTTAGTCGATATCGAGTAGTACTTGTCGATATCGACCAAGATTTTGCCTTCGTGTCATTTTTCTGTTTTCAGTCGATTTTGACTACTATTGGTCGATATTCTTACTTGATATCGAGTAACAGTGGTCGATATCGACCAAAGCTGCTGTCTTTGCTTTATTTTCTGCTTTTCTCTGTTATTTCTGTCTGTCTGGTTGATTTTCTGCCTGTGAGATTCCTCCGCTACCTGAGATCCGCTGACACGCTTCCTCGAGGATCGATCATGACTTCCCGCTGCTACACTAGGAGGAGGTCTTGTAATCATTTGCGTGGGCACGAATCTGGTTTGATCTATTTCATTATATTTTAAACTTGATTTCCTTCCTACAACAGTAAGTCGTTCTGGTATTTTAATTGAACGCTTCTTTGCTATCAAAGTTGTGTCTGAGACTTATTCAGATACACTTTATAAAGAGATATGCAATGCCCTCTCCACTTACAACTTGCAAGTTCACAAATTGAGAGGTCAAGGGTATGATGGTGCTAGTAACATGTCAGGACAATTTAATGGACTCAAGGCATTATTTCTCCATGATTGTGAATATGCATACTTTGTCCATTGCTTTGCTCACAGATTGCAATTGACATTAGTAGCTGCTGCAAGAAAGTGTGATCCAATTTGGAAGTTCTTTTCATTATTGGATAATGTTATTAACATTGTCAAGTCATCTACTAAATGCAACACAGAGCTACAAGCATCTCATAGACAAGATATTGTGGATATGTTAGATAGTGGAGTTCTAGCATCTGGACAAGGAGCTAATCAGATGACATCGTTACAACGTGCAGGTTATACTCTTCAAGCTCTCTTTTTATATTAAGGTTGAAATATATTGTGGATATGTTAGATTGCGTTTACTTGAACTTAGAGTTGATCATATGATACATTTGCAATCTGCAGGCTCTACTCGTTGGGGTTCCCATTTTAGTTTGGTTGAAAGTATGATTAGCATGTTTTCTTCAACTTGTAAAGTGCTTGAGAATCTAAAGAAAAATGGTTCAAACTCCAAGACTCGGGTAGAAGCTAGTGGTGCTCTAGATCAATTGAGGACTTTCGACTTTGCATTTAGGTTGCACTTGATGATGAAAGTTATAGGGATTACCAATTTTCTATGCCAAGCATTTCAACGAGAGTTTCTTGATAATGCTTTAACATTTTATATTGAAAGAGATTTCGTTAGTAAAATTGATATAGATTGTGTTATTGACGACTTTGCGAAGGCAAAGGATCGTCGCGTTCATTTTACTTTTTAGTGTGAGTCTTTGAACACTTTTGACTATGTATTTTGTAGTTAATATTTATAAGTATATTTATACCTTTGAGTTTGAATCTCGCCCACCCCTAAATATTTCCTGGATCCGCCCCTGACTGCAGTTCGGACCGGGACCGAAACTTTACAACAACCCTTTTACATCAGCCCTTGTTCGCCCTTTTACATCAGCCTCTGTTCGCATTTTGCATTAAATCAAACACCTATACAAAGCCTAAACTAAAATCAACATTGAAATTTATCTAACCTTTACATTTAAAATCGAATCTAGATCTAAAAATATTACAAATTGAAATTTCTTAGCCCTAGATTTAAAATCGGGACGAGACTCTTCAATCTTAGCCTAGAATATTTATGATTACTCCAAATCTATACTAAAATCGACATTAATTTGTCAAAATATACAAAAAAAACTAGATCTAAAAAGGTGAAATGAGAGAAAGGGATCCGCGCTAGTGACCACGGAGTGAAGGAGAGCACAGTGCTGTCACCGAACGCTCGAACCCGAAGTGAATGGGTGAGAGAGAGATGCGAGAGGCGACTTCTTCTTCTTTCCTCACAAACGCGTACACAAGAGGGGAAAAAAAGGCACGCAGCCAAGCCTCCTTTCCCTTTTTATTTATTTATTTAATGATAGGGTTTTCGGTCTAATTCCGGTCCAATCTCGGGTTTGGACCGGAAACCAGAAATAGAATTTTCTTGGACCGCAGACTGGACCGTAATATCTCGATCCCATCCAAATACCGTAATTTCCGGTCCGATTCAAATTTTGCACAACCCTAACCATTTCACCAAATTTTTCCGTATAAAAAAACCATGATGGTGAAATCCTTTCCGATTTAGAGCTCGTTTGGTTGGCAACCAAAAAACCCAGGAAATAGGAAAATTCATGTGTTTGATTGGTATTTTTGAAATTAAAAAACGTAGGAATTCAAGTTTACGGGAAGTTGAATCTCCCCAAATGGAGGAAGTTCACTCACCTAGTCCCCTAAGTAAGCTCAACTTTCATCATTTTGTATTTGAAAATTTCCAATTTTCCTCTTAATCCTCTAAAATAAAAAAATCAACTAAACACATTTTCACAATTCCATGAAATAACTTCTTAGAAATTGCAATTCTCACATTCAACCAAACAAATCCTTAAAACAGTTGTATCCACCCAAAATCTTTACACCTATAGTTAACATCGGCCATGAAAACGGGTCGAGATTCGACCAAAACGGAATCGTCAAACTTGACCCCTTACCTCACCCAATGGACACAAATGTGCCAAATGACGCATCCCGGCATGTATATTGTACAGTATCCCCCCACTTTCAATTACTGTATTACTATTAAATTATTAATTATTTAAAGAAAGGTCAAAATGAAACTAAAAGAACCCCAAAGTTGATTTTGCGTTAACGAGCTTCAAAACCTACCTTCTTGGATTGGATTTGGATCTACCCAGCTGCTCTCCTCCGTCGCCCCTCAAGAACCCTAATTTCAGGACCCCAGCTGCGGTTTTTTTTGTTTGCTATCCCTGTTTCTCCCCAGAGTTTGCCTGATTTGTGGGCTCGAAGATGACTTGCGCATCGCACGTGTTGAATCACTCTAGAAAGGTGCTCTTACCTACCCTCCCAATTCTTCGATTTCTCTCTTCGTCTCTGTCTATGTCTCCTTCGATCTGTTGATGTGATTAAATATACGATGATCTGTGGATGAGTAGTGGTTGGGGTCGGAATTGCTCAAAAATCAATTACAAGGATCACGTTTTCTAGATTTTCATTTTCTGTTTTTATTCATATCCGTTTTTGGAATCCTATTCAGAGATTGTTGGAGTGGATTGCCTTTCTGGATCTTGTGTACCTGACATTGCTCGTAATTAATCTGCATGTGTAATTTCATTTATCAATTTATTTGGAAATGCTCTCTGCAAGGGGAATTGTAATACGAGTGGGAGATTTGAACTTTGATTAATCTTGTAAGATTGCATAATCAACTTCCTCGAGCATTTATTGTCCTTATCTAAGCTCTTCTAGGGTTCATGATTGATGATTTGGTAAAAGGAGCATTGGAGTTATGATTATACTATAGCCGTTGAAGCTTCCTTGGTTAATCTAGAACGGTTGCTGTGCACATTCAGCTTCTTATTTTTGGATTCTGATGTTACATTTGGTTTTGTACATTTAGTAGTTGTGGAATTGGTGCCATTTTTATGAGAATGCAACTCTCACAATTTTTACATTTTGGTCTGTGTTTGACCGATTTTTATTATGTATTGTCCACAGTTAATTCGTAATCATAAAGTATTGAGGCAGGAGCATGCCAATTTGGTTCGTTTCTTTTCCCGTGATGCCTACCAGGCTGTGGAGACACGAGAAGGTACGTAGTTGATTCCTTTGCATTGGCTGATTTGTTTGGTTACTGTACCAAATTCTCATTTTAGATTTGCTGTAAAAGTTGATTGGTGCATTGAACTTTTCTTTGTACAGAAATGCGAATAAAAAGACGCCAATGCTTGTATTGTGAATGATTCAGCCATGTTATGATATTTAACAGAAATTGGATTGAACTTCTTGGTTTTTGCATACAGATGTCTAGTTTTTGGTTCTTCTATTTGCATTTAATCAAAATTTGACATAATTTTTTGATGGATTAACTTTGATGAGCAAAATGCTCTTGGGATTTGGATGATGAACGTTTGATTATTGCATTCAGAGGCAGAATGAGTGGAATACAAATAATTTGAAGGGTCTAGAACATTTTATCAGTGCTCGGGACTGACCCTTTAATGGAGGATTTTGAAAATTTCTCCTCTCTATGTTTGTCTTGTTTCGTTCAATTGTTGACACTCGTAAGATGCTTCTGCCTTACTATTGGCAAAATCCTAGCATTTTACTTTTTTGATGGTAAGGTTTTGTTGAAAATCATCTCTTCATCTTTGTTTGCTGAGTCAGAAGTAGTGAACTGCTCTGAAGTCTTAATAAACTGTTTTTATATTCTGCAATACTAGTTGACTTAGCTATCAGCAGTACACACTTGTAGAACTTGGTTTTTTAAAGAAAAAGTTACCTGCTTATCTTTGTAGATAGGGTACGGTGTCATAATAATTTTGAAAAGTTTACCCATCAACAGCCAAAAAAAAAAAAGGAAACTGGGAAAGTTCTGCAGAAAGACATGATATGGTTTATAAAAGGTTTGTTCCTAGGCCAACGCTGACAGTAGAAGAGCAACTATTTATGGGGTATGCTTTTGTTCACAAATATTTGTCTTTCAGGCTATTAATTTCCTAAGTATAATTATGGGTAACAGGTGCTGTGCGGATGGGTGAACATGGTCTTTTGGTTAGAGAAGGGGAGAGAGCAATAGTGAAATCAAACATTGGCGTTGTCTCGGTGGGTAACACTTGTTTTCTATGTCCATGCTTTCTGTCTGTCTGAATTGCAGTTTGACCAATTTTCAGAAAAGTGAACTAGTTTTCTTTGTTGCCATTTCCCCTAGATTCCGCCAATGGGATTATTCAGGCGTAATTTTTCAAGCATGGCACCTTCAATGGGTAATTCCATAATCAGCAAAGGAAGCTTTAGGTATGCCTATAGTACTTTGGTGTCGCATTTAGCCGTGGCATGAAGTTGTTTCTTTTGTTATATGCAAGAAGGGAAGTCTATTGATGCATAGGGTCTTACTTTTCTTTGTTTTAAGTTCAGCTGTCCAGACTTTGTCTACTTTGCTCTTTACCCGACCCCTTCTCACTTTGTTAATGTCTTTCATGAAATCACAGTTCAAACATGCATTCTCAAAGGAGCTTTTCATCAGCCGCAGGTATACTTTATGTTTTTCTTTTATATTGGATATGCTATTGCCAATGTTTCTTTGTGTTTTTTTGCTTTCCAATTATTTATACTGTATTTTACAATGAAAGGGAGTCGTTCCTCAATATAGAATCACCATTGCAGCTGGGACTTAATTTTAGTTCTTGCTCTGCTTTCAGACCTGCCGGCACATCAAGAAATTGGCATGCCATCTCTTTCACCCACTATGTCAGAGGCAAGTACCTTTCTCGAAGTTTCAACTTGCCAGTGCCAAGATATGTTTTTAATGGTGAATAACATTACAATTGTAATTGCAGGGTAACATTGCGAGGTGGTTGAAGAAAGAGGGAGATAAAGTGTCCCCAGGAGAAGTGCTTTGTGAAGTAGAAACAGTATGAATTTCTGTTTTTGAGTTTATGCTATAGTTGCTTTGGTTCTCCATACTCTCTCTGCCTTGTAATTTCTGAGATTTATCATTTTTGGGTAATGAAGGATAAAGCTACAGTTGAAATGGAATGTATGGAGGAAGGATATCTAGCTAAGATAGTTAAAGGAGATGGTTCGCAGGGAATCCAAGTTGGCGAGGTATTAACTATTTCCTCATTCATTTTTCCTTGTCTGGGTTCGGACTGCAGTATATGTACGAGTAATGGCCATATGCTTGAGATGTGAGCACTCAGAGAGGATTTCTTCAAAGCAAAGCAGATATTTTCAAGTGGTTCAAATGTTTGCTTTATTTAAATATAGTTGAATGTAGTATTAATTATGAGTTAGAGGTTAATTGCTCATGATGTTTTTTGTCTGGCAAGACAAATTAAATTCCTAAGAAAACTCCTTGTCTCTCAAGATTTAATATTAACTTTATCTTCCGCTCCTTGTTTTCTCATCTTCGCTTGCCACTTCCATTCCACCCACACTGAAATAGCTGCATTTGGCGCATCATTACCTTGTTCAAATACTCTTTTTTATCCAATTATTAACTTAAAAAGATACATTGTTCTTTTCTAAGCTATTTTTCGGGAAGATTTAAACATCCATTCCTCATATATATAGCTCATGTAGCTTGCTGCCAACAGATTCAAATGTTATTATTGGAGCAAGGCTAATTTAATTGAAAACACCTTGTACACTAATGCACCCATAATTTTTATTAACTGTTGAAGTAGCTCTTTCTTTTGGTGATACGTTCTGAACTATGCCTCAGATAATTGCTATCACTGTCGAAGAAGAAGAAGACATTGCAAAGTTTAAAGATTATACAGTTTCAGAAAAGGAGGCAGCTAGTCCACCACCAGAACCCGAGAAACCATCTGAGCCCACTCCCGCTAAAAAGGAAGCTGTTGAGCAATCTCCTGCTCAATCAGAGCCCAAAGTTTCCAAACCCAGTCAAACACCTTCATCAGAAGATCGCATATTTGCTAGTCCTCTTGCAAGAAAATTGGCTGAAGATAACAAGGTGAGTAACAACAAGACAAATCTGCATGAAGCCCCAGCTATCAAATGTGAGATAATTAAGATGTGTTTCCTTTATCCATTTCTTTCTTGTTCAATGAAGGTTCCTTTGTCAAGTATTAAAGGCACAGGTCCAGATGGACGCATTGTAAAGGCTGATATTGAAGATTACTTGGGTACACTTTTACTCCTTCATATTTCATTATGATGACTCTATTTCTGATGTTTATTATGCCAAGTGGACCCTGAAGATATAATTTTTAATCACACACTTGGGTCCTAAATTCCATACTATACATTTCATTTCAGTCTATTTGTATTTCTTCTGTCCATAGTACGGTGCGAGCAATTTAATACATTTTTTTGTCGTTGTTGTTGATGTAGCTTCTGGTAAAAGGGAAGCACCAGCAACAGTCACAGGTGCTTCGGCAGCTGTATCATTGGATTACACAGATATACCTCATACACAAATCAGAAAGGTAATTACAGCCAACCCCACCCATTGTTTGTCAACTTCCTTTTTGTAAGTTTTTGTGGGCCTCTGCAATTACTTTTGTATTTCAAGGAATCAAATTCTTGTATACTTATGCTCGTTTTTCAACCCTTGACAGATCACGGCTTCACGGTTACTATTGTCAAAGCAAACTATTCCTCATTACTATTTGACAGTAGATACACGTGTTGACAAACTTATGGAGTATGTATTAGCTTCTGTTCCACTTTTTTTTTATGCTATATTTGATTACATCAATCTTACCTTTGTTTACCTTCTGCAACCCTAGATTGCGTGCTAAGCTCAATTCATTGCAAGAGGCTTCTGGTGGAAAGCGGATCTCTGTTAATGATCTTGTTATCAAGGTATTAAATTTTCTTCTGCAAATTTCTCAATAATTTCTAGAATAGAATCAAATAAAACAGGAGCGGCTACAATTTTTTAAAAATCTACTCTGATAAGGGGAAAGAAAATGTGTGAGAACAAATAAACTCAGCACTGTGAAGAACTAGAAGAAGAAAGAAAAGAAAAAAGCATCACGAGTGTGAGAAGTGGGAATCAAGAGTTGCCTTTTCCAACAAGCTGATCATATTCATATCTTCTTTCCTTAGGCTGCCGCTTTGGCTCTGCGAAAAGTTCCTTCATGTAATAGCTCTTGGACAGACAGCTACATACGCCAGTAAGTATTAAGAACAGTACTATCTTTCCTTTTATCCAAAAATTTCAGAATAACTGCAGACAAGATACATTTTTGCTCGCTGAAAACGCATTTCTTTTACTTTGTACTGTCCAGGTACCATAACGTCAACATTAATGTTGCTGTCCAAACCGAGAATGGATTATTTGTTCCCGTAGTGAGGGTGAGTACGCCTCTTGACTGCTTCTTTGGAACCAGTGGTTAGATTGGATTTTAATATATGAGCCTTATTTGATTGTCCATTATTCATATGCGTTAGATTTTCAGTATCACTATACTTCTCATGGGCTTATTTACTTGGCTATTCTTGCTCTAAAGATAGTTTCCGGATCATAGCTTGTTTTCCTAAATTGATTCGCAATTAGCGTCATTTCTGATTGGTTTATAACATGCTCTTACAATCTCCAGTTTGCTTTGGATTGTAAACATGCAAATTGAAATATTTTGGTTTATATTGGGACTGCATGTGGATACTCTTAACTAAATAGTCCAATTTATACCTCTACTTTGAAATTGGTTCACACTATCACTAGATACTTCATTCTTATGGTTTCATTCTCTAATTTTATCCTAGGATGCTGACAAGAAGGGTCTTTCTGCAATCACTGAAGAGGTTAAAAATTTGGCACATAAAGCCAAAGAGAACAGCTTAAAGCCAGAAGATTATGAGGTTGTTCTTGCACCCTTCAATAGTCACTCACTGTATTGTTCTATAGTATGGATACTAAATATTTTCTTGATTGCCACTTCAGGGAGGAACATTTACCGTGTCAAATTTGGGAGGACCCTTTGGAATCAAACAGTTTTGTGCCATCATCAATCCTCCTCAAGCAGCAATTCTCGCTATTGGAACTGGTAAGTTTATATTGTTAAAGCAAATCTCTGTATGACCCCAACCCCCCACCCACCTCCCCACTCTCTCACACACATAATTTCATTCCATAACACAACTTCACGAATACAGGCTTCTTCTATCCAAACTATGAATTCGTCACATTCAGCTGCCGGTTGGGCAAATCTGGGTAGCCCTGTTGGATCATCTCCCACATTATAATAAGAACCCTCTTTTATTCTATGTTTGAAGGACTTGGGAGATGCAGGGAAATAGTTTATTGATTTGCTATACAAGACCTAGTTTAGCAGATGACTAAGCAGTTGAAGTGCTTTCATTAAAACCCGCTTTAGATAATTATACTGATTGGCTTTTGCTCTCAAACAGCTGAAAAGAGGGTGGTACCAGGATCTGGGTCTGATCAATATGACTATGCTTCCTTCATGTCAGCAACACTAAGCTGCGATCACCGTGTCATTGATGGTAAATGCCAAACTATTGTTCGTCCTATTCGTATACCAATTAGGAGTTTCAGTCAAGCCAGTTCTCAGCAAGAATTTTCATTTTGCAGGTGCTATTGGTGCGGAATGGCTAAAAGCTTTCAAAGGTTACATTGAAAACCCAGAGTCCATGCTGCTTTAAATGAACTAGACTCTGTTTCATGCTTTGGGTTTTCGTTTTCTTGATTGCCAGACGGGGTTGAAATTCGACCAAGAGGTCGAATGTGGGTTTTGTATTCTTACCCGAGACAAAGGTTTCCTCTTTAGTTCTCATCATGGGGGGTTTTCACCCATAGGCAAAACAGGTATAAGATTAATAAAAAAGGAGCAAACAATGAGAACTGACGCTGATCGATTTTGTTAGCAGGCTTGAGAGCTGGTGAGAAATTCATTTGTACTGTTGTTCCTTGTGGAAAATAAGAAGGAATGTCAAGATCTCTAATTGCAGAGGTAACTTGAAATTGCAATTGCTTGCTCTGGTTTTAGCCTGGAGTTATTTTTACTTTTGCTGTCGGTTTTGGTGACTTGTCAATTGTTCATTTTCATATATGTCTACTATATATTGTATAGTGTCATAGTTTGGCTGGAGAGTTCAAAGGAAACAACTGCACATGGAACACTTTCTTTGCACCAATAGTGTGGATGAGTAATGTACTGGTAGACCAAGAGTGCTACCCATAGTAACAATATATTGTTTGAATCACCCCAAACATGGAGTTATTTATCAACTCCATAGGTTCTCATTGCAGAAAATTTACAGGTGTTTTTCTTCGGATTTGGAGGTGGGGTTGATGAACATGAATTGTGCGACCCGAATACCTCTTCATGTTTGTGGTATTTTGCTACTCTTCCAGGCAGTTGAACAAGCAACTCACTAAATTCTTCCCCATTCGTTTCGCATATGCAGCCCTTGAAGCGGAGATTTGCTATTTAGACAGAAGCTGTAACATGATGAAAAACAATATGCTTCTTGCTCAAGTCTAAACTCTAAACCGTGAGGAGTCGAGGGGCTTGTCGATCGAGGTAATAAAGCAATGAGCATGGCAAGTAAAACTTACATGCCTTCACTGCATCTAAAACTAAGCACACAACTAAATCACGCACTGTCTTGATATACACACGGCAAGAAGTGATCACACAAGTACCATTCAGCAATCTCACAAATCCTGTAGCGGCATTTTCAAGGGTCTCGTTTTCCTTGCAACATAGCCAATAAGAAACCGACTTATATATTTCCAAACCTTGATGTTGAAAACTCGACATAAAGTATTCATCGGTTTCGCTTTTGGTTATCGGATCAGGGCTGACTCGCAAAAATCCTTGAATCACAACCATTGCAAAGCAACACATTAGATGAGATATCTCTAGAGTTAACAGGCAAGTTTAAAACCCTGTGCAAAAGTCATGTGGTTTTACCATTCCTCTTTGCTTTTGGACTACTCCATTGCCTTAACTACACAGTCAATCAGGTTATTTGGATCGGGTTTGAGACGGTCAGATTTCAGTTCAATTTGGCCATGAGTCACTTTGGGTGAATTCAAACTAGGCTTGTCTCGGTTTTGAGTCAAACCAACGGATAAAAAACTCATACTTTATAGGAATATTAAAATTAAATTATAATATCAAATATGTCAAGTTAAGCAAAATAGTACTCCATTCGTTCATTAAAACATATCATTTTAATCTCGTGCACAATTTTTAAGGAATTAAAAAATATTATATTACCCTCATTTATTATACTATTTTTTTACTTTATCTATGCGTTTTCATAAAGCAAGCCCAAACTACCTAAATTGACATGTTTTTCTCTGAATAAAATTAACATTTTAAAATGACGTGTTTTGTCGAACGGATGAAGTAACATTAAAATTAAATTCATTGAATTTAAACTTGAAATATTCATTATTAAATAAATATTTGAAGTAAAAAAAACTATTATATTTATAAATATAATATAAGTGATCTAAGCATACTATAATTATAAAATATGAATTTTATGTAACTTATGAGCTAGTGACATTATCTAGCATAACTCATAACATATTTGCTATGTCGCTAACAAATTCCCAGATCGTTCGGAGTGTAAAAAACCTAAAAAATAAACTTTAACACAGAGACAAAAAAATCAACCACACCACAATAAATCTACAAACTGCATCAATGAGCATTGCAAGTAATCACACAATTCCACAGTATTTCAATCCAATAGGTTTCAAATCAAATTTGCGATCATGGAGATCGAATTTCCTGCTAAGGCAATGGGATGCATCTTCAATCTCCAAAAACAGAAAGACAAGAGATTTACTGAACAAAACCAACGTATATTGATAGCAATTGTAGTTATATTGTTATAGAACCCTTAATTTCCCCTTCCAACTCTCAATTTCTCTTCCGAGAAGATAAAATTCGGTGCTAAGCAGAACTCCAACCCTTGAAGGAGACGAAAAAAATCAAAGCAATAATTTTGACTGATTAATTGAAGAGTATCTCTTGGCAGCCACAGCCAACCCAGCCACCATCCCACCGATGACGCCAGCGACCGCCGCTGACCTCGGCCCAGACGCCACCCTGTACAGCACGCCCGTCGCCATCCCGGCCGCCACACTGTTGATAACATCGTCCTCAGCCCTATACCCGAAGATCGCACTCTCCATCCCAAAGTAAAATAGCCCGATCACGCCAGCTCGGTTGCCGAAATTCCTGCCGGATTGTCCTGAAGCGTTGAGGATGCGACTGATCTTGAGCTTCATCGTGTCTCCGTACTCCGACGCCCTGAGGCCGTCGACGAATCCTTTGCTGGCTCCGGCGAGCGAGCCGGCGAGGAAGCCGTATCCGGGGTACTGACAGAGCCTATCGGCCCAAGACCGGCCCTTTTGAAGCGACTGCTCGGGGAAGAGGAGCTCGGGTTCGGTGGGGAGGCGGTAGAGGGTTTGGTAGGGGATTTGGAGGTCCTGGTAGGGGCTGTAGAGGCGGACGTTGGGGCCGTTGTTGCCGTCGTCGTCCGATTGGGGGCGGAACATTGGATGGTGGTAGGACGCCATGGAAGAGGCAGAAAGGGGGTTTTCTAGGGTTAGGGTTTTGAGCAGTGGTGGGAGATTCGATGCTTTTTCCTTCTGGGGTGAAGAGAAGAAGGAAAACGATTCGGAGGTTGAAGTGTTGAACAAGATACTGATGCGAGACGCTTATATATGAATATTTAATCAGACCGGGTCGGTTTACTGTTTTACTGAACCGGATATAAATTCAACGAATTCGGTTTGCTGATCAAAACGTGGCGTTTTGTTTTGGATAAATTGTACAAACCATCCCTTATTTAGGCTGTTTTGCACAAAACCATTGTTTATTTTCAAAATTGTACTTAACCGCCCTTTATTAATGTTTATTTATAGGGTGAGGCTACTGACAAGATAGAAAAATGTCTATTGACAAGATATATTAGATTAAATTGCACAAAAACTCTTTTAACTTTAGAAAATATTTACAAAATGGATCGAGAGCAAAAGGGAACTCAAACGATTTCATCTAAAATTCTAAATAATCAACCCGTAATGTTATCGAAAACCTCCACTCATATGTTAAACTTGTTTGAAATGCAGCAAGAACCGAATTGACATGTTTATTGCATTCTTTCGGTTGATTTTGGTTGTTTCGATGAGTTTTTTACCATTCTTTTTTTATTTCGATTGCACGATTTGTTAGGGATGAGATCGAATATTTATGTCGAGGGCAATGCAATATTTATGTTGAAATTATCCCGTTTCTTTGGTGGAGAGATGCTGTGGAAGTTTAGTGACTTCTCGTGTTCTCGCTATTCACTGTTCATCTCGGAGTCTTCATCGACTTCTTTCTTTGCTAGGCTTTTTGTCGTCATGCTTATATATCTAGGGTCTAGATCTTGCCCTTTTTCCTTTGTTTTCTTGTACTTGACGACCTGTTTGCCTATTGATTGCTATCGATTGGGTGTATGATATTTCGAATCCTTGATAAAATTAAAAACCTTGGTGGTTTTAGCCGAGCTAGGTTTCAATTGAGCTACATGTATAACCTTATAAGTACAATAACTTGAGCCTAGCTATCCATATACATCAACATAGATATCTGACCTTCTACCAATATCAATTTGTTCATTGGTATATTTTAACGATTTTGGTATGTTTATTAGAATTTGAGGATTTCGGTAACTGTTAGTTAAATAGGTGGAGTACTTAGATGAAGTCGTTTAGTTTTTTTTTTTTCGTTTTTTTCTTGTGATCAGATTCGTCAATATTTTTTCAAATTGGGCTTCTATGTTTTATATGACAAAGAAATTAGAAACAACATCATATTAAAAAATAAAAATGGGTGATTTTTTTTCTTCCTGAAAATAATTCTTTTTGATAACTATTTTTTTTTCCTGAAAATCGTGAAAACAATTGAAAATGGGTGATTTTAAAAAAGTTAATTAGTTTTTTTTTTGTTGTTAAAATGAAAATAAAGGGCGGTTCAATTGGGTTATGTCTCGGGTAAGTATTAGGGTGTGTATGGCAACAATATAAACCGGTTAAAAAATAGAAATTATTAGCTGTTAAAAAAATAAATCGGTTTAAGAGGTGTATGGAAACAACAAATAAGCTATAATCAGTTAAAGGTTTAAAAATAAGCTGCAGATTGAAGCTTATTTGGGGTTTATATTCCATAATTATTATTTTATCGCTTCTTTTTTATCTTATTTGGTTTGAAAGTACCGCAATATCCCTAATAAAAAATCAAATAAACTACACTTTTTACAAATAAACTGTTTTTCGCCCCATACGGAGATTATCTTGTTGTTTAAATTTTTAACTACTTTTACCAACAGTTTATAAATTTTACCCTGTTTATAATTTTAGTCAATTTATTAACTTCATCCCATACGAACCCTTGAAGATTTTCTTTTAAAAATAGACAAAATTAAGTTAGGATAAGCGGTAACCCATTTAATTAGATCATTGTTTGGGATGATTAAAAGAAAATCCAAACTCAAGAGAAAATCACGTATCTCTTTATTAATCAAGGATCGAAATATATAAAGAGAAAGAAAGAGAAGATAGTCTTTCCTCCCTAGAATATCTCAACTAGAATACAAATATTTAACTTTAACAATTATTCTAGGGTAAATTGCAACTAATATCCCAACCTTTAGGGATAGTTGCTTTCAATATCCTAACCTTATAAAATTTCACAAAATATCCTTACCTATACAATTAGTTGCAATTAACACCCTAAATGAGTTTCTTAAATTAAAAAATTACCCACATCAAACAAAAATTACAAAAAATACCCATATTCATAAAATATTTTCAATGAACCCCTAATACATTTAAAAAAAAATGAGAATTAAATAAATCTCTTACAATTTAACCCCACCCAACCCACCATCCAAAAATAATTATAATAGATATGTAAGGTATACTCCTTTAAAATATAATATACTGTAATTACATTAGGATCTACTCATTTAAAATTTTAATATAATCAATTAAAATAATTAATTATTTATCTGAAAAACATACATTATAATTAAAATCTAAATTTATGTAAGTCTGTCTCGATACATGCCGATTTGTACGTCTATGTATTCCCTTCCCTATATATTATTTGATACGATATATACTGTCTTTTTTGTTAATATTATGTTATATATACTAAAAATAATACATAACATCTTATAATGTATCACACATAAATTCCATGGTATTAAAAAATTGATTCTATAAGAAATGTTTAACATAATAGTTTTACAAAAATAAAATAAAGTAGATTTAAAAAAATAAATGGTAAAAGATATTATAACCATTTGTAATAAATAATTATATAATTAATAAAGATACACTAAAAATAATATAGTAAAAGATAATAATTTTACCATGTTATTTTTAATATATCTTTATTATGTAACTATTTATTACAAATGGTTATCATATCTCATAACATTTATTTATTAAAATCTACATTATTTTATTTTTGTAAAAGTATTATGTTTAAGATAAATAAATAATTATTTTGAGTAATTATATTAAAATATTAAATGAGTAAATGATAAAATAATTATATTATATTTTTAAAGGAGTAGATTTTATATACCTGTTATAATTATTTTTGGATGGTGGGTTGGGTGAGCTTAAATTGTAAGAGATTTTTTTAATTTCAAATTTTAAAATTTATTAGGAGTTTATTGAAAACATTTTATGAATATGAGTGATTTTTTATAATTTTTGTATGATGTGGATTATTTTTTAAATTTAAGAATCTCATCCATGGTGTTTAGTGCAACTAATGGTATATGTTAGGATATTTTATGAAATTTTACAAGGTTAGGGTATTAAAAGCAACTATCCCTAAAGGTTGGGATATTAGTTGTAATTTACCCATTATTCTAATCTGTAACTTGCTTATCCTTAATATTCCCCCTCAAGCTAGACAAACTCATAGTTGGTCGAAGCTTGCTGAGGAGGTCTTGAAACCTTGGATGCAACAATGGTTTGGTTAACATATCAGCAAATTGATCATCGGTTGAGACATGGCTGACACGAAGAGTTCCGATTCGTACTTGCTCCCTCACAAAATGATATGCAAGAGCAATATGCTTCATTATTGAATGAAAAACTGGATTGGAACTCAAACTAGTAGCTCCAAGGTTGTCACAATAAATAGCTGGCTGTTGAATTAACTGAACATTCAACTCAGTCAACAAATGAAGAACCCAAAGAACTTCTGAAGCTGTGTCTGCAAGGGCTTTGTACTCCACTTCTGTGGATGAGCGAGCCACTGATCGTTTCTTGCGAGAGCTCCAGGAGACCGGGGTACAACCAAAGTAGAGGATATAACCAGTTGTGGAGACAAAATCATCTTTATCTCCTGCCCAATTTGCATCCGAATAGGCATGGAGCACAAGCGAGGACTGCTTATAAATGTTGACACCAAGATGAGTAGTGCCTGACAGATACCGCAGGAGCCGTTTCAGGGCAATCCAGTGATCCGAAGTCGGAGCTTGCATGTACTGGGACAATTTGTTAACCGTGAAAGCGATATCTGGTCTAGTTAGGCCCAAGTATTGAAGACTTCCCACAAGCATACGATAATCTGTTGGGGAAGGTAACTGAGCACCCCCATCTTTGAGCAGTGGCGTCGTAGACATAGGTGTGGTGACTGATTTCGTTGCATCCATTCCAACCTTATGAAGGAGATCCAATACATACTTTCTTTGAGAGAGGAATATTCTAGTGGGAGAAGGAATCACCTCGACGCCAAGAAAATATGATAAATCACCTAGATCCTTCAACGAAAACTTGGAGGCCAAGGCTGTAACCAATTTAGTAATTGCAGAAGAAACATTACCAGTAATTATGATATCATCAACGTAAACCAGTAGATAGAGGACGTGATGATCTCATCGATAGATGAACCAGGAGGCATCTGCAATAGAATTGATAAAACCGACTTGAAGGAGGAACGTCCGAAGCTCATTATACCAAGCCCTTGGGGCTTGCTTGAATCCATAGATGTCTTTTCACAGTTTACAAAGATGAGTAGGATACCGACTATCAACGAACCCCGGTGGTTGTGTCATATACACATCCTCATACAAAGTCCCCTGGAAGAACGCATTGTTTATATCCAGCTGCTGAAGACGCCATCCATTGGAGACAACCAAGGTGAGAACAATGCGTATCGTTACCGGTTTTACAACCGGGCTGAAGGTCTCTTTATAATCCAGTCCCGACCGTTGATGAAAACCCTTAGCGACGAGTGGAGCCTTCAACCTGTCAACCTCGCCGTTAGGCCGATACTGTTGAGAATGAAATGTGAAGAGACAAAATGTCCCACATTGAAAGTGTGAAACATAAAGCCTTAGCATATAACCTAGTGGGCAACCCCACCTAATGCCAATTGGTTTTAGGATGGAACCCCGCTCGGTTTATGTGCTAGGCTATTAGCGCAAGGGCGCACGTATGCACACGATCCTCGATCCCGAGTCCCAACAGACTTCAGTATGGTATCAGAGCGGAAAAGCCAAACGGCCCGACTCTCGATCCTGGGCTAGCTAAAAAGAGAATGAGATGCTAGACCCGATGTCCAAGTGTCAACTAGAGGCGAAAGACGACCCTAGTTGCACTTGCGGGGGCGTGTTGAGAATGAAATGTGAAGAGACAAAATGTCCCACATTGAAAGTGTGAAACATAAAGCCTTAGCATATAACCTAGTGGGCAACCCCACCTAATGCCAATTGGTTTTAGGATGGAACCCCGCTCGGTTTATGTGCTAGGCTATTAGTGCAAGGGCGCACGTATGCACACGATCCTCGATCGCGAGTCCCAACGGACTTCAGTATTGGCATTAGGTGGGGTTGCCCACTAGGTTATATGCTAAGGCTTTATGTTTCACACTTTCAATGTGGGACATTTTGTCTCTTCACATTTCATTCTCAACAGATACTTGATTCGGAACACCCACTTGCAGCCCACTTTATTGTATGCAGAAGATGAAGGGACAAGTTCCCAAGTATTGTTTGAGCAAAGAGCATCGTATTCTGCCTTCATCGCAGACCTCCATTTCAAGCTTTTGAGGGCTTGAGTGATTGTTTGGGGTTCAAGCAGGGGTGGGACGGATGTATGTACATGGAGGTTGAGTTTGTTGATGGGTTTGAGTTTATTGTTTTGGGAGCGGGTAATTGCTCCGGGACGTGGTTAAGGTTTTGGAGGGATGGATGTCGACGTTTGGGAGCGGGTAATTGCTCCAGGACGAGTTTGAGGTTTTGGAGGGATGGGGGGTGGGTCCCGTTGATGTGGATGAGGGGTGGGTATGATCCGAGGAAGAATGGGATTTGGAAGGGCCAACGGTATTTGTTGGGTGGGTGAGATTTGATTTTGATTCATAGAAGGAGATTGCTGATTTTGTGGGATTTGAGGGGTATTTTGAATATCCACAGTGGGTTGGGAATTTAATATAGGTATAGAAAGTGTACTCCATTTAGAAAGAGTGGTAGGAGTAGAATTTGGGGTAGTGGGTATGGTTTTGTACGGGAATTCATGCTCTACAAAACTTACATGGCGAGATGTATAAATCCATCGAGTGATCGGATTCATACATTGATAGGCACTTTGAGTTGCAGAGTAGCCATTAAAGACACAAGCAATGGACCTCGGTTGAAGTTTGTGGGCATTGTAAGGTCGTAACCATGGGAAGCACAAACAATCAAAACTTTTAAATTTATTGTAATCTGGCATGACATTTAACTATCTAAAAAAGTGAGAGTAATTTTGTAAGACTGGTGTAGGAAGTCTATTGATTAGATATGTTGCTGTAATCAAGGCATGAGGCCAATGATCAAGCGGCATACCCGAATGAGTTAGAAGGGAGAGGCCAGTTTCAACAACATGCCGATGTTTGCGTTCCGACATGCCATTGTGTTCTGGTGTGTGTGGCGGAGAGGTATAGTGAGTAATGCCATTATTTCCCAAGAATGAACAAAGGGCAAGAAACTCTCCGCCATTATATGTATAAAGAATTTTGATTTTGAATTTGAAATAATTCTCAACCAAAGCTCTATATTCATTGAACGTTTTCTTTGTGTTAGATTTTTTTTGAGAGGATAAATCCAGCTATAGCGAGTGTGATGATCAACGAAGATAACATAACATCGAAAACCATCATAGGAAGTAACGGGAGAACTCCAAACATTAGTACACAACTTCTAATGGATGACTTGACACAATGGTAGATTCATAAAACGGAAATTTATGGCTTTTATTGATATTGCACGAAGTATAATCTGCTTGTTTAAATGGAGATGAACATAAATTTAAGTTTCGAACAAAGAATTGAAAGACAGCAGTGGATGGGTGACCCAAGCGGTGGTGAAGAGAAGCAGAGCCAAGTTTTTCACTAGAATTGACCGTTGGAGAAGCCTTCGGCCATATGTAGAGCCCATTGACACACATACCTTTAATTAGATTTTCTTGGACCTGATGTCCTGTACAAAAAAGAAATCAGATAAGAAAACGACAGCATAAGGACTATCTTTTGTGAGTTTAGAAACAGAAAGAATATTTTTGGACATAGACGGAACACAGAGGACATTATCAAGAGAGAAGACTTGAGAGTTAGATGGTAAAGACATTTTTCCAGAATGAGAAATGGTTAAACCTGTGTCATCGCCCACAAACAACTCATTAGGTCCAGTGTATGGATAATGAATCGCCAAATTGTTAAGATCGTTAGGGACGTGATGCGAAGCACCGCTATCGACTAACCAATTCTGATTGAACGAGTTGGCTGCTACATTGGCTTGGGGAGGTGCCAAAGGAAAGCGAGCAGAAGATGGTAAGGCTTTGGTTGGGTGAAGATGTTGAAAAGTCGGGCATTGGGTAAGGACATGACCTATTTCTTTGCACCATTGACAACGTCCTTTGAAGGGTTTGCTACCGACTTGGGGTGTAGAGGCATAAGGCTTTTGAGTGTGTGGCCAGGGTTGACGGGACTGATTTGGTGGAGGGGTATTGGAGGTTTGCCATGTTGGCTGAGCAAGATGATGCTTACCTTTGCCTTTTCCTGGTTTAGTCTGCACGTTGAAGGCTGTAGCAAGGGTCGAATTCACCTTGGCTTCACGGTTGAGGCTGAGCTCATGGTTGATTAATTTCTCATGTAATTCTTCAAAAGAGATTGTCGTATCCCTGGGGTTAATGACATGGATAACTGGTTTGCATGGATCGTCGAGACCTCTAAGAACATAGTATGTGAGATCCTCATTGGCGACCAGAGCCTTGAGAGATGCAAGAAGATTGGTTGCAGTTTTCACCTTCTGCATATACTCAGTGATGCTGAGATTGCCCTTCGTAGCGGAGCGAAGTCGCTCCTTGATTTGCTTGATGTGACCACGAGAACTATTGCCATAGGTTTTATGGAGACTATCCCAGACATCCTTTGCAGATGTGGCTGTGGTAACCAGGCATGCCATGGACGGAGAGAGAGTTCCAAGGATCGCTCCATAGAGAATTCGATCCTGACGTTTGTATGTTAGGTAGGCAGGGTTGGGATTTGTGGTGTTGTTGGTTGTGACGGTTGCCGCAGGGGCGGCATGAGACCCGTCAAGGAACTTGAAGAGATCGAAACCTTCAAGCGTTGCTTGTATTTGGACCTTCCATGGCAGAAAATTGGTAGGTTCGAGTTTGATGATATTTGATAAAATCACAACCGTGAAGGGATGATTTGGTTCATGAGGGTTGGGAATTTGGGTTGCGTAGTCAGTGGCCATGGAGGATGATTGAGCTTTTGTTGGAGACAGATCGTTCGGCTGATACCATATAAGAGGAGAGGCTCAAGAGAAAAGTACGTATCTCTTTATTAATCAAGGATCGAAATATATAAAGAGCAAGAAAGAGAAGATAGTCTTTCCTCCCTAGAATATCTCAACTAGAATATAAATATTCAAATTAACAATTATTCTAATCTGTAACTTGCTTATCCTTAATAGTTCTAACTAAAATCATTTTTTTTTGACGCAGAATAAAGATTAGATCGGGTCCGCCGCAACAGAGGTCCTTCCTAGCGCATCCTTGCGGACGAGAGCACGCAACTCTTGATCATCATCGCACCATATGTCGACAGGGGAAGCATGGACACTACGAGTAAGATAGTCATCCACAACATTAGATTATCTGAAAATATGACGAATAACTGCATAAGAGAAGGACTAAATATCAAACAACATATCTGATTGAAGCAACTCGATATTCCAGGGGCATTTCCACTCCCCTAGCATAGCTTTTATAACTAGAAGGTTATCTCCCTCGATCAGAAGGTTTGAAATGTGCAGTTGATTTGCAGGTAAAATGCCCATCTTGAGCCCAAGGTTTTCAGCAAAGGCATCAGAGACAGTGCTGCACGTAACAACCACTCCTTGAGAGTCCGTAATGACGAAACCAAAGGACGCTGACGAACCATCACAAAAGGAGCTTTTAGCACTCAGGCGGGGGCTTGTCCCAAAAGCCAGAACGAGTCCTAGGCCGGCCCATGGGGACACCCGGCGCAAGAAAAAGACAGGAACTGGTATTTTGGTTTCCAATGTGTTTTGCACCTTGCTTGTCTGACATCATTTCTAACATTGAGAGGTATCGTACCTCTCCTGCAATGATAGACTTCCGTAGGTCGTCATATTGATCTTGAACTAAGATATGATGCGATAAATATCCGCCGTAGTTGTCATAATCTTTCATGGAGTGCTCCATCTCTGTTTGACAGACCCGTAGGTTTTATCCTTGAATAATCACCTTACATATACCTTGAGAAGCCCAATTATAATAATGTATCCCCTTAAAGCCAGAGCTTCTAACTCATATTATTAATAATACAACCAATAAAGGTTTGGCCCCATCAAATTTAACTTGTAGGAATCTACGAGAGTTTGAGACTGGACACCCATTCGTTGTTGAGCCTCACAACAATCTAGCTGATACATCAAACTTTCATATTCCAATTTTGATAATCTAATTGATACTGTTGTTAGGAAAAAGAGTTTAATTACACCCTAATACGGAGTATGTATAGTTCTAATTTTTATTTTGAACCAAGTAGATCCTACATTAGATCACATCTTAATTAAGTACCTATTAAAGAGACTTGGCTTAAGCCCCAGTCGAGTGACCCAATGATGCATGCAGAGTAAAGGGAAGGGTAAGGTTCATTGAGTAAAAATTTAAGATTTACTTGCTCTCCCACTAGCGACTCAGGGTTTACACCACAATCACATGTGTGTTCCTCCTTCCTCGTTATTAAAAAAAAAAAAAAAAGGCTTGGCTTAATAGTTAATATTATACCAAGATTGGGAAACAAGCTGCAATGTTGACCGGTTGATTTCTACTCAAGTTGGTATTTTATTTATTTTTAAATATTTTTATGATTGCATTTGCTTGCATTCCATTCCTTTTCGCGCACGCACAGCTGGGCTACGCGGTTAAGCAGTCACGCTATCCATAATCTATTGCGGACCATCTGAAATTGGCTTTCTTTATTATTATTCCCCAAATTTAATTATTTATTTATGACCGTTGTTAAATTTAATTTAATTTAATAATAATTGAGGGCTGAATAGCAGCCCCATCATGCATGTTTGTGCCTTTTTCCATAAGAATTTAACATGGAGGGAATAATAATTCCCAACAGAAACAAGTGCATACGTTACCCTCTTACTATTTTCCACCCAATTCAAATATTACAAAATCTAAACCAATAGGGATAAAAGGAGTTGCTCATCCTACGGCTCTTGTCTTTTAGCCAAATACTTTATTTGGAAAAAAAACATTTTTTTTTACAGTAGGCAATAAATTGGATGTATTAACGACATCCATGATCATCTCGCAAGATGATGTTCTGGAACTCACAACAACAGGAATTCAAAATTAAATTACAATTCAACTGAGATTTAGCTAGAAAATCAGCTGCACCATTTGCCTCTCTATAACAGTCCTGAATTGTGACGCTCTCAAACTCTTTGCTTAATGAATGGATCTCTTGGATTATTTGAGCGACCTCTCATGGTATATTGTTCACTTGATTGATGACATTGACGATGATTGCACAATCACTTTCAACTATTACTCTTCGAATCCCCATCTCCGCTGCCAGTCTAATACTTGTATAAACTGCAAAAGCTTCTGCTTGAATGACCGAACTCATCCTAACGTTACATTTATGAATCCGAAGAACTAGACCGTCATTATTCCTAACAATACAACCAACCTACGGTTGAGTATCAATTTTCACCGAAGCATCTACATTGATCTTAATAACATTTATTGGAGGGCATTTCCAAATCAATTTATCAGGAGGTCTAACACGTTTAGGTAACTTTGTTTTTACCTGCTGTTTATTCCAACATGAGATTTTTTCTATAGTTTGAGTTAGAGCATAGATAATACCTGTATCCGAAGTATTGCGAAAAATAATTCTATTTCTGAGCTCCCAAACAGAGTGCCATAAATGACATAAGTATGTAAAATCTATATTAAGAGCCCTAGTATTTAAAATATTTTCCGAAACATTACTTGTTAAATTTGGAATATTATAACATTTTCCCAACTTAACACCTAGATTTTGAATAAGGGATCTTGTGATCCGACAATTAAACAATAAATGATTTGTATCTTCTGTATCAAAATTACAAAGAGAGCAAGTACTAGGAACTCTATTTATGTATCTATTTAGACGGGTCGTGGTAGGTGTTGTTGCAGGAGGATGGTCAAGTATGAAATAAATATAAACTATAGATCAGATTGACTTCCCTGTCTCAGCAAATAAATACAAGACTTCCTCCCGTTGTAGTAAGAGAAAAGTCAGGATCGAATCCACGAGGAAGCACGTCAGCAGTTCTTAGGCAGCTGTAAATTCTCACAGACAAGCAGCAGAAAGAACAGAATCGCAGAAACAGAAATAAAGAAAGAAATAAACCCGGCAAGGGCAACTAAAACAAAAGCAAAGAATAAACTAAAACAAGAAAAGACAACGCGAAACAGCAAATAAAACGAGGACACAGAAGCTACTCGATCTCGAGTAAGCTGTCCTCTAGATCGACAAGAAAGTAACGAAAACAGAAAACAGAAAGCAAAAGCAAATAACTCGATAAGCAAAGTTCTCCTCGACCTCGACAAGAGGTACTCGATCTCGACCAGACAGTGATCAACATAAACTTCACAGTCGACAACAGAAGCAAAACACCAAATCGACTAAGACAAACCCAACTCGAGATCGACAAGACACTCCTCGATCTCGACCAAGGCTCCTCTATGTCGACAAGAAACAGAAAACACAAACTTGCAGATTTTCGACAGAATTCAGAAATTTGACAGAAATTAACTCAATATGCTAAAAGACTTCCAAAGCCAGGGTTTCAACACCACAACGATAACCATGCAAAGTAACACATAAAGGCATAAAAGATCATGCTTTCCATCAAATAACCTTCGTCATTAACAAATAGGCATATAGAGGCTTTCGCATAAACCCTAATTGTTACTAACCCTTTTTCACATAATTAATCCAAGTTGCATTAAGATCACTTTCGCTTCAATAACACAAACAAGGATCACCTTCAACTCTCGCAAAAGAATCATGCTCATAGGGATAGAAGATGAATCACACCAAAGATCTGACCTTTATCGCATCGCCTCACATGGCCACCGTCGGGCTCACCCCAGCCCCAGAAGTGGGTGGACTACTCACGCCTCATCGCAATTGCAGACATTGAATTGAAAGAACTAACTTGCATTAAAACTATATTCAAAGCCTTTTACAATCCTGGCAATCAACTTTCGCAGAAAACCAAAACCCTAAAAACCTTAGAACTCCTAAACTTCTCTGTGGAACTAACTAATTGTGTCTTGAATGATTCAATAAAACTGAGCCCCCTAGGGCCTTATTTATAGCCTTCATTCCCTAGCTATTCTAGGAAAGAAGATATCTATCTTTATCTAAAACTATATCTAAAACTTGAAAGGATAAATAAATTGTTTTATGGAAATAAATCTAAAAGGAAAAGATAAAACTAAATAGGGTAAGTCTTCATGATGTTGATAGATCTTGTCTCCTTGGATAGAACTTGATGGAATCGGATAGAATCTTCCGCCTTCGCGCCCAAGGAATCCCAATTCTACTCGGACAGGCCACGTCGAGAAGTTTCTGGAAGCTGGGTCTACTCGACCTCGACTAGGTCTCGTCGACCTCGAGTAGGGTCTTCGTCGGCTGAACTCCTCGGGTGGCTTCTGCTCGATGTGGCTCGTCATGGCTTCCTGGGCTCTTGTCGACCTCGACCACCCCTCGTCGATGTCGAGTAGGAGGGGCTTGTCGACTGGGTTTGCTCGGGTAGGTCTAGTCGACTGGCTCGGACATGGACCTGGACTCAAGGTGCTCGTCGACCTCGACAAAGGGTCCTCGAGGTCGAGTTGAGTTCTCCCTTTCCGCTCCCGCTCCCGCGAGTTGCTTCATCCGCTGGCAGTGAGTGGCCTCTTCTGCGGCAGCGAGTGGTCCACTGCAGCGAGTGGAGTCGCTGGCAGCGAGTGCTCCTGGTCGTCCTCGACTTCTCGGGCAGCTCTCCTCGTCGACTCCGGGCATGACTTTGGGCTTCGTCGATCTCGACCAGGGCTTCGTCGAGATCGAGTAGAGTCCCGGAGCTGGGTGGTCTGGCTCTCTCGATCAGGCTCTGTCGACAAGGTTGCTCGGACATGGCTTGTCGAGGTCGAGTAGACCTACTCGAGGTCGAGTAGCCTTGGCTCGTAGACTTGTTCCCCTGCTTTGACCTTGGACTTCTGTAGTGGTTTTCCGAGCTTTTCCGACCTTCTGTAGAATTGCTGTAAAACGCCTCGATTTCTGCGAATTAAACAGAAACTGGTGTAGATTCCATAATTTTGCAAATAAACATAAACTACATAGATTCTGTACTATCTAAACCCAAATGAATGCAATGTATACAGAAATTGATATAAAAGTTACTGTAAAACATGGCAGATTCAGTTCACAACAGTAGGTAAGATATCTAAAATAATTTTCCAAATAAAATTTTTAATATTCGGAGGAATATTAAGTTTCCAAATCCAGTCTGTTGGAATTTTCTTAATATTCCCTGTATTACAAATAGAAGATGTGGATTTAACAGAGAATTTCCCATTACTACTATAAATCCAAATTAACTTGTCTGGAATATTAATTACTGGAATATGGATATTAGTAATAGCTTGAACAATATGAGAGGGGAATATACTATTTAATTTATCAATATCCCAAGAGTTGGTATTTGTAAATAAATCACAAACTTTTAAGTTAGGATTACGACCATTCCGAAAGTTTTGAAAATATTTCGCATTTACCCAAATGTCAGACCATACATTTATGGTTTTCCCATTACCTACTAGCCATAGTAGACCTTTAGAGAAAAGATATCTGACATTAAGAAGCCTACCAAACTGCCAAGAAGTTTTGAATCTACCTCTTTCCATTAGAGATTCTGTCGAGAGATATTTATCTGTAATAACCTTCGACCAAATATTATCAGGGTTAGCCATAATTCTCCAAAGAAGTTTCATTTGCATACCAATATTAATTTGCTTAGCTGATTTAAAACCTAACCCACCATCCTTTTTAGGAGTACACAGATGTTCCCAACTGATTTAAAAAAACATTTCTGATTTCTCTTCTCAAAACTTCACATGCCTTATTTATTTATTTATTTTAATAAAATATGATATATAGTAAGCATAGGTTAAACACAATAAGTGAAACATAACGTTCTATGTGGCACATTGTGGTTGATTATAGGATAAAAATTAATAAAATAATCTGTTGTCATGATTTATAGAAAGTTATATAAGTCACAATCTATCTATCTATCTATCTATCTATATATTTTAGTTGATTTACAAAAATATAAATAAAAAATATTTTATAGTAATACTTACCAAAAATATTAATAGATAAGTGTTATTTTATTTATATCTAGATTATTTTCTAGTGAAAAAATATTTATATAAAAATGAATTATTTAATAATTTTTATTTTATTTATATCTATATTAATTTTTTTGAGCCTAAAATGATTCATAAAAATATTATGTAGCCACAATGCATTCATGTATAGTTATTTTGGTAAACTAACATAATAAATATATCATATATATTTAATAAAAAATATTAAAATATTTTTAAAAATCAGTTATCTATTAAATTACATGAGATTCAATCAATGTTAGATTAGAAAAAAAAACATTTTACCGTATAAATGTGAATTTAGTTTATGGTTTGAGAGAATCTAAATAAAAGATATTTAGTTTGTATATAATAACAATCCATCGAACTAATTTTATTTATATCTATATTATTTTTTGATGGAAAAAATTTATTTATATTTAGATTATTATTTATATTATTTAGTGGAATCTATCTAAACCATGTAAAATATTGTATTAATGTATTCTACGTGCACGAGACACATGACCTAGTTTATGATAAACAAAAACATAGTAACTATAACTTGAAAACAAGCGCACTTTGTGTAATTAGCGAGTGTTCAAACCAGGGGCGGAGCTGAGGGGAGGACTAGGGGGGCACGTGCCCCCTCTCTCACGCGATGAACTACCTAGGTGTATTCTCCTCGTCGGTATCTTCGTTTTGATATATAATACGCCTTAATCCGACATCTGAGTAAAAAGTTATGAATATTTAAAAATTCAGGGCATATTAATCACTTTAATTTTATTTCAATAGGCTATAGTGTTATTATATTTTACTTTTTTTTTTTTTTTTTTTTATACAGTGGGCAAAAATTGGGAGGATCCTACCGAGGTAGAATACGATCCTGATCATCCTCACGGATAATGTAACATAATTCCCTGTTAAGAGGGATGTTTGACATAATACTACTGTCAGGAGATCTAGCAATAAAGTCTGCCGCTCTATTTGCTTCTCTAAAACAGTGCTTGAACTCAATGCAATCGAAGTCAGCTTGAGATCTTCTGATAAGCTCAATATGCCTTAAGATTTCCCATCTGTTGCTGGAGCTATCGTTGATGCCGTTATTATATTTTACTTAAATTAACATTTATATACTATACTTTATCTCGAGAGCTTCGAAATGAGAGGTTATACTAATTATTCCGACAATTAGATAAAAAGTTACGCAAATTTAAAATTTTTATATCTAGTTACACATATATTATATGTTCTAAGTACAATAAATTATACTGTACTTAACTAGGGTTTTTATTTGAGCCAAACAAGTCTAGTATTAATATTTGATTATATTTAGCCCATTTAGAAACAAGTCAAGCTTGATTAGAACCTATATTTGAAATTGAGCTCATACTCGACTTTTTTTTAGGCGCAAAAAAATAATAATAGCGTTTTATCATAAACCGGTGATATTTTATCTTAAAATAACATCATTAATTATCGTATTATATATAATTCTTCATGTAAATTTAATCCAAAACAATATCATACATTTTTTACGGTGCCCCCCCTCCGAAAATTTTCTGGCTCCGCCACTGGTTCAAACCACCTGGTGCTTTGCCATATGTCTTACTATTCAAGTCCTTTATAGGCTAGAATAGGAGTGTTATTCGAGCCAAACGAGCCGAGCTTTCAACTGAGCTTAAAATTTTGTTCAAGCTCGACTTGTTTAAATAACTGAACGAGCTCGAGTTGAGCTTTTTCGAATCGATCCCGAACCGAGCTCGAGCTGTTAAGTTCATATAACAGCTCTAGGCTAGAACTCCGGCTCTATATATGTATATAATGGTGAATATTTTTAGTGATCATCGAGATCCCCAATGGAGTGCTCCTTTAGCAAAACACTGTCATCCGAAACTTAGGCTGTGTTTGGCAATAGATGGAGATTATGTAGATTAATGAGATTTTCGTAGATGTTAAGAGATGGCAATAGATTGTGTAGATTAATGGGATTTTTGTAGATGTAAGGAGATGGAGATTTATTTGGGCGAAAATCTCGAAATGGTGTTTGGTTGGCACAAGATTGTATTGTATTTGAAAGAGGAGAAATGACCTATATACCCCCACTTTTTATAACCCCCATACCTCATCTCCATTTGCATCCCTCAGTTTGTCGGTTCCTCAGGTTTCCCAATTTACAGAGCAATCAATTCCCCCTCTCTCTCCCTAAATTCTTCAATTGTTATCAATTTTACTCGATCAAGAAAACAAAATTGGTGGTTGCTACTGCAAGATTCAGCCAAGCCGCTGGACAATGTGCTCGCCGACCTCGCATCCAGGCTTGTTCCGGTGCAGTTTGCATAAGAACAGCGCCGGAGCTCAACAGAGTGGATCCGTGGTGCCGTACCAGTCGAACAGGCTGAAACCTTGCTTCCCCATGGTTGCCCGCCGGCCGTCGTTGAAGGTAAACGAGGTGATTAGAGTGGAGGGGGAAGAAGAGGCAGCGAGGCTCGATTTTCTCCAGATTTGAGGGGAGCTTGAAATGTGGAGATAGATCGGAGGGAGAAGAGGAACTCACCCGGTTTGTCTAAATCGCCGATTGAAGAGGTTGAAGACCACTGTTTGGAGATCTGGAATTTTGGGGGCAAATGTGTGGAATTTTGGACGCTCGCCCTTGGCGCCTCGCAGTGGCCAGAGGAGGGCACTGGTATTGGCCGGGAGGGATGCTCTCGATTCCCAAATGTTAGGGTTCCAAGCTCCCGATTTGGGGAAGAACAGCCCGTCACCGACTCCCCTGGAGCTGATCTCCACCACCGGCCTCAAATCTCGACCCCCCTGTCGACGAGAAGAGACGAGATCGGCGATGGTGATGAAGGTCGCCGCTTCTCCTTCGCTTCTGCCTCTCTCCAGATCTGATGAATGATTTGACAGGGGCAATATTGTCGATATGAATGTGAAATCTCCACACAATCTCCTGAATCTTGGGGTGGGGAGATTTCAAAATAATCTGATGAAATCCCCAGAATCTCCATCCCCAAATCTTCTTCCAGCCGCTGCCAAACACCATTTGGAATGATGAAATCTAATTTGGTTTTGGGCAAAATCTGCAGAATCTCCTAAAATCTCTTATCAAACACACGCTTAGTTACCCTGTTTTGAAAATTGCTCTGTTTTCGCGTGATAGACCGTTGGTGGTAAAGGCAGTTGCCATTTGCCGTGGTTTCTGTATACAGCCAGCCATCAAAATCTCACAAGCAAACACTGTCTTCCGAAACTTCCCAGCTATAACAAACCATAGACCGCCTAAAAGTTATGGTTCAATTATTTTTCACTATCTTTAGTCTTTACATTATCTATATAAACACCTTTCCCCTTCACAACCCCAACCCAAACCCCCCATTTATTCTCCACAAACCCATACTTTCCCAAAAGCTAATTTATACCCTCCAAAAGGCAAAAGCTAACACCCCACCAGCACTCCATGGAAGAGATGGAGGAAGAGCCACCAACACCGCCCACACCTGCGTCACCCTTCTGGCTCTCGAGCCGCAGGACGCGCCTCCACCGCCCCTCCTCCGCCCTCCTCCTCAACACAGGGCTCCATGTCGTGTTCCTGTCGATAATCGCCATAGTCTTTATGGTCTTGGTGATCCCATCTTTGCTCTCCCACACCCAACAATTCTTCCGGCCAAGCTCGGTCAAGAGAGGCTGGGACTCCCTCAACCTAGTCCTCGTCGCCTTCGCCATTGTTTGCGGGTTCCTTGGAAGGCAAGGCGGCGAAGAGCAACCGGGCAATGATGATCGAGAAGGCTCCAAAGTTGAGACCCCTCAGTACAATAGTTGGTACTCTTATGGTGATCAAGGCAATGCGGTGCAGTTGAGCCCCTTGAAGAGGGCTAGTAGCTCCTACCCGGACTTGATCCGGCAGGAGATGATGTGGGACGAGGATTACAATCGGAGACCGAGATGTTACGACGATTCGTATTCGGTTAATTGGTGCAAGTCTCCTAGATTGGTGAGGTCTGTTGAGAGCTTTAGATCACAAAAAGTGGATGCTTATGAGGATAGGTATGATGTCAAGGTTATTGAGGTTGATAGTGTGAGAATGGATCCTCCAAATGAATCACCGCCAAAACCACCAGCCGTACCGCCATCGCCGCCACCAGAAGACGTCTCCGGTAAGGAGTTTGAGAGTGTTGGGAGGAGAGCTAGGAGGGATGGTCAAGGGAGAAAGAAATTGGATCTGAAGGTGGATCAATCTCCACCACCTCCGCCACCGCCACCTCCGCCAGCAGCTGTCTCCGGCAAGGAATTTGGAAGTGTTGGGAGGAGAACGAGGTCTCCGCCACCGGAAGCCGTCTCCGATAGGGAATTTGATAGTGTTGGGAGGAGAGCTCGGAGGGATGGTCAAGGGAGAAAGAAATTGGATCCAAAGGTGGATCAATCTCCACCACCTCCGCCACCGCCACCTCCGCCAGCAGCTGTCTCCGGCAGGGAATTTGAAAGTGTTGGGAGGAGAGCAAGAACTCCGCCACCGCCACCTCCGCCGCCATTCGACTCGAACACCTTAACCGGGGCTAGAGTCAGAGTTAAAAGGGAAGGTCAAGGTAGGAGGAGGTTGGATCCAAGAGAAGCTGAATCTGTACAACCACCGCCACCACCGCCTCCTCCGCCACCGCCGGCTCCGGCGCCGGAGAGTAGTGCGAGTGCTCAGAAGAAGCGTGGTGGGATGCCTAAAGATATAATCTCTTCAATCTACCATCAAAGCAAGAGGAAGAGGAAGCAAAAGAGTAAGAGCCAAGAGAATTTGGAGGATCTCATAAACCCTAACTTTCCACCACCATCGCCGCCGCCTCCACCTCCGCCGCCGCCGCCACCGCCTTCCTTCTTCCAGAACATGTTCTCCTCCAAGAAGGCCGGAAAATCTGGCAAGAAATCATCGTCTTCTCGACCACAACCTCCGCCGCCGCCACCACTGCCACCACGACGCAGGCGACCACTGCCGCCGTCACCGAAAAGCTCAAATTTCGAACTAAGCGATCGGATCGTAGGCAATGGAAGCGAACCCCCACACATTCCAATCCCGCCGCCGCCTCCGCCCCCTCCATTCAAGGTCCCGCCATGGAAATTCGTGATCGAAGGCGACTACGTGAAGATCGTCGGGAGTCCGCTAAGAGATGACGACAGCGGGGGCAGCACACCGACGGCGGCTTCGCCGTTGTACTGCCCCAGCCCGGACGTGAACATCAAGGCCGATGACTTCATAGCCAGATTCAGAGCTAAATTGAAGCTGGAGAAGATGAATTCCATCAAGAACAAACAGGGGATGGAGTTTAGTTTATCGCCGCTTGGCCCGGATTCCAGCCCGAGCCCGGTCTGAAGCCCGATCTTGCTAGATCTGGGGTAGTTTACTGTTAATTGTTTTTGCTCATTTATTTCATTTATTCTTTTTGTAGATTGGTGCAGACTGCAGAGTAAGATTCCATACAGGTTGGGTTTTTTTTTTTTTTTTTGGTTAAATCAGGCTGGGTTTGTTAAAGTACACAAGAGTTTTAAAACTTAAAAATAAAGAAATTTTGTATGTATAAAATATATTGCTATATATGGAGTACTAGTTTTCAGCAAATTAGTATCCATTGAATTGAATGTAACAAGATTGTGCAAGATTGTGCAATGTAACAAGATTGTGCAAGGTTGTGCAATGTAACAAGGTTGAGCTTCAAACTGAAGTTTGGTGACCTAATTTGCAGTGGAGGCCTTGTCCATAAGTGACTTCTGTTGCCTCATATTTAGATTTTATCAAAATATGAACACATGAATAAGGCAATGGATAGCTGGACTGATACTTGATTGTTACATTACTTGTGTTTCCCACTGGATTCTGTGGACAGCTGGGCTAGAACCGATGATACATTTCAAACAGTTGGCTTTGACAGCAAAAGCTTATTCAAGCATGATCCATGTGATATTCTTTCGGACATATATTTTTTTTCCATGAAGAGAAAACCACCATTTGGTGGCAAATTCCGGGCAAGTGACGTCTAAAGAGTCTATAAGGCGATGAATAATACTCTAGAAGGGGATGAATAATAGAGTATGACCGATTTTTGCAAAGTAAGAGTTCTAAACGTAGTATGCAAAACAGTTTGTCAAGACCTTGATATTGCTATCAAATCTTGATTAAGTAGAATCGGATAAGATAAAGTAAACGTGGAATGTAAAAGATGAACACACGAATTGTTAACGAGGTTCGGTACGAACTTGACCTACGTCCCCGCCTAGGGTTCTCCAACCCGTAGGATTCAAACACGTACTTCTTATTTCACTTTCCTTGAGCCTAGAACTTCATAGAGAAACTTACCTTCCTCTATACAAAGCCTCATCGCTTCTATTCTAGCTCTCAACCTTACAAGTGAAATAAAAGCTCACACCACACACAAAATGCGTTTGATCGAGTATAGAATACTATAAATGACTTGTATAATAAATGCTTGTGTTTCCCTCAACCCTCAAACAATAAACAACACTTGAACTTTGTGAGAATAAACGAGAGAAACTGAGATGACGAAAGCTTTAGGACGTTTTGATTGCATGAGTGCTTGCTTGAGTGTTTTAGTCCCTTTGCCCTTCGTCTTTATATACTCGAATGTCTTCGAGGACTCTTGGAGGGATGACCGTTCGAAATTTTAATCCTTTCCAAGACGTTTGAATTCCTTCAAAAAATGTAGCTGCAATCCTCTACTGATTTAGTGTAATCGGACATGGACAAGATCTTTCCTTGTTTCCTTATGAGACTTCCCATTTCCTGAAATATCAATTGATATGCATCTAACATATAAAGTTGGTCAGGGGAGAAACATACACATATGTTAAGTCCAATTCGATTTCTCATGGCTCACAAAGAAGCCCATGACTATATTTTAGGCCCAACAAAATTGGCCTTGAATCGTATCCTGCAAATGAACAAGTCACAACATAGACAAACAAGTATGTATCCAAACATTTTTAGTCTGGGTTTCAAGACCTTGAAACCAAGCCTTCCATTTTTGTCTTTCATCACCCTTAAAGATAACCTGCACGTTAGTTCTCAAGGTCTTACATTCAGGGTGAAGTCTTCATACGTCGTGAGCCAGCCGACAAGAGCTAAGCCAGGGAGCAAGGTAAACTTTGGATTTTCACCCAAGGAAAGGAACCAAGGCATAGATCGAACCCGAAACCTCCAACTCCCCCTTGCTCCACACCACTGGGCCAATCCGAATGGGGCCTTATGAGCGGAATTACTTTCTTCAAAGGGGGACATAGTGGGCCCCATCACCGGTTCCTTGAGACATCATGAATGAGGTAAATCACAAACTTGCCTAGGTAGAACAGTACATGATGTGGTTAATACAACATCTTTGTGTCGTTTTCACAATTTACAAGTCATATTATATTACAAGCATTAGAAGCTCCAAGAGCCGTCTCTTCTTGTCGTATGTGCTCGACCAATCTTGCTTTGATCCTTACTTGTTCAATGCTTAGCTGGATGGTCTTTGTGACGATAGGGTTTGGTTGAAGAGGTGGCAATCGGGCGGGTTGGGTCAGGTTCAGATAGTCGGGTTTCGGGTCATTCTGATTTCGGGTAATTTCTAATAAGTTGGTCATTCGGTTGGGTCGGGTTCGGGTTTCGGTTGTAACGAGTTCGGGTCTTAATGGGTTTCAGTTGAATCGGGTTCGGTTCATTTAGATTTTGGCTCCAAAATGGACGGGTTGGATCGGTGTTCAGAACAATCGGTTTCAGGTCGACCAGGTCGGGTTTTGCTAGCTCTAGCTCGAAGAATCCCTCCACTTGATCTGCCATCTCAAACTTGACCACTGTGTAGCGAACCCAAATTTTATGTTTGAAAAACATTGTTTGAGCAACGAACAAGTTTGCAAAACCACTGGTGTGCTAGTGCTACTCCAAGGCTTGATGAGAATGAGCTCTTAATTCTGATCTGGGTCTAAGTTCTAACAAACCAAATGAATGATAAATCTGAGATGTTAAATTATCATAGATGACCATGGAGAGAGAAAAGCGCCCGTCACTGCTTCTTCCGACAGGGCAATACACGCGAACCTTAATTCATATAGCATAAAAGATGACTGTATAGAAAGATCCCCAACTCCAAAAAGCATAGAAATACTATAAGAGCAGAGGCTCAATAGAAAGCGTATATTTCTTTATTAATCAAGGATCGAAATATATAAAGGAAAGAAAGAGAAGATAGGCTTTCCTCCCTAGAATATCTCAACTAGAATACAAATATTCAAATTAATAATTATTCTAATCTGTAACTTGCTTATCCTTAATATTCCCCCTCAAGCTAGACAAACTTATTGTTAGTCGAAGCTTGCCGAGGAGGTCTTGAAACCTTGGACGCAGCAGTGGTTTGGTTAACATATCAGCAAGTTGATCATCGGTTGAGACGTGGCTGACACGAAGAGTTCCGTTTCGTACTTGCTCCCTCACAAAATGATATGCAAGAGCAATATGCTTCATTCTTGAATGAAAAACTGGATTGGAACTCAAACTAGTAGCTCCAAGGTTGTCACAATAAATAGCTGGCTGCTGAATTAACTGAACATTCAACTCAGTCAACAAATGAAGAACCCAAAGAACTTCTGAAGCTGTGTCTGCGAGAGCTTTGTACTCTGCTTCTGTGGATGAGCGAGCCACTGATCGTTGCTTGCGAGAGCTCCAGGAGACCGGGGTACAACCAAAGTAGAGAATATAACCAGTTGTGGAGACAAAATCATCTTTATCTCCTGCCCAATCTGCATCTGAATAGGCATGGAGCACAAGCGAGGATTGCTTATAAATGTTGACACCAAGATGAGTAGTGCCTGACAGATACCGCAGGAGCCGTTTCAGGGCAATCCAGTGATCCGAAGTCGGAGCTTGCATGTACTGGGACAATTTGTTAACCGTGAAAGCAATAGCTGGTCTAGTTAGGCCCAAGTATTGAAGACTTCCCACAAGCATACGATAATCTGTTGGGGAAGGTAACCGATCACCTCCATCTTTGAGGAGTGGCGTTGTAGACATGGGTGTGGTGACTGATTTCGTTGCATCCATTCCAGCCTTATGAAGGAGGTCCAATACATACTTTCTTTGAGAGAGGAAGATTCCAGTGGGAGAAGGAATCACCTCGACGCCAAGAAAATATGATAAATCACCTAGATCCTTCAACGAAAACTTGGAGGCCAAGGCTGTAACCAATTTAGTAATTGCAGAAGAAACATTACCGGTAATTATGATATCATCAACGTAAACCAGCAGGTAGAGTACGTGATCATCTCGTCGATAGATGAACAAGGAGGCATCTGCAATAGAATTGATAAAACCGACTTGAAGGAGGAACGTCCGAAGCTCATTGTACCAAGCCCTTGGGGCTTGCTTGAGTCCATAGATGGCTTTTCGCAGTCTACAAAGATGATTAGGATACCGACTATCAACGAACCCCGGTGGTTGTGTCATATACACATTCTCATACAACGTCCCTTGCAAGAACGCATTGTTTATATCCAGCTGCTGAAGACGCCATCCATTGGAGACAGCCAAGGTGAGAACAATGCGTATCGTTACCGGTTTTACAACCGGGCTGAAGGTATCCTTATAATCCAGTCCCGATCGTTGATGAAAGCCCTTAGCAACGAGCCGAGCCTTCAACCTGTCAACCTCGCCGTTAGGCCGATACTTGATTCGGAACACCCACTTGCAGCCCACTTGATTGTATGCAGGAGATGAAGGGACAAGTTCCCAGGTATTGTTTGAGCAAAGAGCATCGTATTCTGCCTTCATCGCAGACCTCCATTCCGGGCTTTTGAGGGCATGGGTGATTGTTTGGGGTTCAAGCAGGGGTGGGACGGATGTATGTACATGGAGGTTGAGTTTGTTGATGGGTTTGAGTTTATTGTTTTGGGAGCGAGTAATTGCTCCAGGACGAGGTTGAGGTTTTGGAGGGATGGATGTCGACGTTTGGGAGCGGGTAACTGCTCCGGGACGAGGTTGAGGTTTTGGAGGGATGGGGGGTGGGTCCAGTTGACGTGGATGAGGGGTGGGTATAATCTGAGGAAGAATGGGATTTGGAGGGGCCAACGGGATTTGCTGGGTGGGTAGGATTTGATTTTGATTCACTTGCTGATTTTGTGGAATTTGAGGGGTATTTTGAATATCCACCGTGGGTTGGGAATTTAATATAGGTATAGAAAGTGTACTCCATTTAGAAAGAGTGGTAGGAGTAGAGTTTGGGGTAGTGGGTATGGTTTTGTACGGGAATTCATGCTCTACAAACCTTACATGGCGAGATGTATAAATCCGTCGAGTTATCGGATCCATACATTGATAGGCACTTTGAGTTGCAGAGTAGCCAATAAAGACACAATCAATGGACCTCGGTTGAAGTTTGTGGGCATTGTAAGGTCGTAACCATGGGAAGCACAGGCAACCAAAACTTTTAAATTTATTGTAATCTGGCATGACATTTAACAATCTAAAAAAGGGAGAATGATTTTGTAAGACTGGTGTAGGAAGTCTATTGATTAGATATGTTGCTGTAATCAAGGCATGAGGCCAATGATCTAGCGGCATACCCGAATGGGTTAGAAGGGAGAGGCCAGTTTCAACAACATGTCGATGTTTGCGTTCCGACATGCCATTGTGTTCTGGTGTGTGTGGCGGAGAGGTATAGTGAGTGATGCCATTATTCCCCAAGAATGAACGAAGGGCAAGAAACTCTCCACCATTATCTGTATAAAGAATTTTGATTTTGAATTTGAAATAATTCTCAACCAAAGCTCTATATTTAATGAACGTTTCCTTTGTGTCAGATTTATTTTTGAGAGGATAAATCCAGCTATAGCGAGTGTGATGGTCAACGAAGATAACATAATATCGAAAACCATCATAGGAAGTAACGGGAGAACTCCAAACATCAGAGTACACAACTTCTAAAGGATGACTTGACACAATGGTAGATTCATAAAACGGAAGCTTATGGCTTTTATTGATATTGCACGAAGTACAATCTGCTTGTTTAAATGGAGATGAACATAAATTGAAGTTTCGAACTAAGAATTGAAAGACAGCAGTGGATGGGTGACCCAAGCGGTGGTGGAGAGAAGCAGAGCCATGTTTTTCACTAGAATTGACCGTTGGAGAAGCCTTCGGCCATATGTAGAGCCCATTGACACACGGACCTTTAATTAGGATTTTCTTGGACCTGATGCCCTGTACAAAAAAGAAATCAGATAAGAAAACGACAGCATAAGGACTAGCTTTTGTGAGTTTAGAAACAGAAAGAATGTTTTTGGACATAGACGGAACACAGAGGACATTATCAAGAGAGAAGACTTGAGAGTTAGATGGTAAAGACATTTTGCCAGAATGAGAAATGGTTAAACCTGTGCCATCGCCCACATACAACTCATCGGGTCCAGTGTATGGATAATGAATCGCCAAATTGTTAAGATCGTTAGTGACGTGATGCGAAGCACCGCTATCGACCAACCAGTTCTGATTGAACGAGTTGGCTGCTACATTGGCTTGGGGAGGTGCCGAAGGAAAGCGAGCAGAAGATGGTAAGGCTATGGTTGGGTGAAGCTGTCGAAAGGTCGGGCATTGGGTAAGGACATGGCCTATTTCTTTACACCATTGACAACGTCCTTTGAAGGGTTTGCTACCGGCTTGGGGTGTAGAGATATAAGGCTTTTGAGTGTGTGGCCAGGGTTGACGGGATTGATTTGGTGGAGGGGTATTGGAGGTTTGCCATGTTGGCTGAGCAAGATGATGCTTACCTTTGCCCTTTCCTGGTTTGGTCTGCACGTTGAAGGCTGCAGCAGGGGCCGAATTCACCTTGGCTTCACGGTTGAGACTGAGCTCATGGTTGATTAACTTCTCATGTAATTCTTCAAAAGAGATTGCCGTATCCCTGGCATTAATGGCATGGATAACTGGTTTGTATGGATCGTCGAGACCTCTAAGAACATAGTCTGTGAGATCCTCATTGGCGACCGGAGCCTTGAGAGATGCAAGAAGATCGGCTGCAGTTTTCACCTTCTGCATATACTCAGTGATGCTGAGATTGCCCTTCGTAGCGGAGCGAAGTCGCTCCTTGATTTGCTTTATGTGACCACGAGAACTATTGCCATAGGTTTTCTGGAGACTATCCCAGACGTCCTTTGCAGATGTGGCTGTGGTAACCAAGCATGCCACGGACGGAGAGAGAGTTCCAAGGATCGCTCCATAGAGAATTCGATCCTGACGTTTGTATGTTAGGTAGGCAGGGTTGGGATTTGTGGTGTTGTTGGTTGTGACGGTTGCCGCAGGGGCGGCATGAGACCCGTCAAGGAACTTGAAGAGATCGAAACCTTCAAGCGTTGCTTGGATTTGGACCTTCCATGGCAGAAAATTGGTAGGTTCGAGTTTGATGATATTTGATAAAATCACAACTGTGAAGGGATGATTTGGTTCATGAGGGTTGGGAATTTGGGTTGCGTAGTCAGTGGCCATGGAGGATGATTGAGCTTTGTTGGAGACGGATCGTTCGGCTGATACCATATTTTAATCTGTAACTTGCTTATCCTTAATAAATACCACCAGCAGTAGTGTCTTCAATGTAGCTGTTGAGAAACATGTATATTTTGTCTAAGTTGTATAATGTTTTATTATATGATTTGTGTAATGTAAACATAAACTATAGGTTATATGTGTAATAAGGTTTAAAGTGTGATTGAGCTAAGGGTAAGCTAAGTGTTGTGGACTAGATCGAATTGGGCCTTGTGGGCTTGATCTTCTAACCACAAGTCACAACACAAGCCCAAACCTAGCCCACACTCGGAAACCATTGCACATGGCCTTTGGGAGACAAGCTGATCCCTTGGGTTGAAAGCCCCCTCCAAAGCGTTGCGTTTTAACTAGGGTTCGAGCTCTATATAAAGGCTTGAGCTCGGGTTGTCCTCGGGTGGTTCACTCACTGTTCACTCCAGCTTCCCAAAGAGAGAGAAGAGAGAGTGCTAGGGTTAGGGTTTCGCTCCTCGATCCCCTTCCCTCCGTCAGCCGCTGAATGTCTTCTTCCTCGGCGTTCCTAGGGTGGTGCTACGTTGCAGGCTCCTCCGGTGATCGGCGCCGTCTCCTTTGACAGTTACCTTCTCGATCTGGATCTGTATCTCCAGATCTGAGAATTACAAAAGGAGTTCTTTCTTCCTTTGCTTGTGTAGTTGTCGTTTTTCGTTCTTGCTTCAGACTTGCATGTACATGTTTTTTGTTTTGGCTTTGCCCAACCCCCTGTATTGTTCGATTATCATAGTGGATTAGGGCCCCGAGGACGTGTAGGATCTTGGATCCGAACCTCGTAAAACTCGTATGTCTTGGTTCTTTATCGTCTTCTATGTTCTTTGATCATATACGTGCTTGTCTTACTTGAATCGAATCCTACGATACCCTCTTCAGTAGTCGAATGAACCAGTGCAACCAGATAAGCTGACATTAGTGGAGATTCCTCGAAATGGACTGTTTTGATCCCGACCATCAGCATGTTCTTCTTCAACAGTCGGCACGTTGGACAAGGCTGTTAGCTCAGATGGGACAATCAGATATACCTTGAAAGTACGTGGGTTGCGGAATTATTTTGCACAAATACTCAAGATGAAGAAGCAACTCATAGCTGTATCTTTGAACATGATGAAATTTTACAAGTTAATCAAACAAATTGAGCCGATTTGAATATTAATTTGTTCAAAAAATGTTTGAACAAAACACTAGAAAAAAGAATGAATTAACAAATGTCAACCCCATTTTACAAAACCTTTCACCATGAATGGAAATTAAGAATGTTAGGTACCTTGAGAGCAGGTTGGTCCCAAAATGGAAAGTAAGGACGAGGATCAACAGCCTCGAAACAAGCTCCACTAGAAGCAACACTATGAATGTCATCTACTGATAAACTAGAGTAAGAAAAGGAGCTGAATTTACTTATGAACGATCAGTCATACTATAAACACCTAGAAAATCATTCAATCTTACCCTTTGTAAAACCCCTTGATAGAACCAACAAGTACTCCGAAGAACTTGACCTCCAGGATGCCATCCCCAACAACAAGCATTTCGTCGAACACAAAGACTGCAATCTCATCCTCAGCGTCCATCTCCACCGCCGACAGCCGCCGTCGCTGCTCATCAAGTTAACTAAGATATGAGATTTATCACGTTCAACTAATTAGCTTAATTTGACAAGATATAGAATTGATTGATGAGTACCGACTACCGAGGCGTATGAGGAGGTGGAGGAGGAGGTGAAGCAGGCATGAATCCATGATCAATTTTTCATCCGATTTGGGTTGTCGAATAGCATCCCACTTTTGAGGATTTGAGGAGGTTTCTAAATCCGAATCTAATAAAAAATTAACTTCTCTACACAATTTTCTTTTCTTTGCATTAACAACTCTTTCTGACTTATGTGGTTGAATGGTTTATATTTAAATTAATTTGAATTTACATAATATTACTGAGTTATTGATTGATTAGTCTGTGTAACCTTGTTTACAAGTTGGTGTCCAAGGTTCAAGTGGTGAAGAAAACAGGAACACAAGCACATCATTCAAGCGAGCACTTCAAAGTCAAAGCGATCATCTTCAAGCTTATTTATTTTCTCTCTCCCTCATTGTAATTGTTTTTATTTCTAGTTGAGAGAGGAGAAAAATCTCAACGTTATAGGATAGATCATTCTCGTTATACTAAGAGTATCCCTATACTCAAATGTATACACACGTTGGTGTGGTTAGGGCTATTATTTCATGAGCGTTTTAGGTTGACTAGATAGTAGCGGGTGAGGCTACGAGAAGGGTAGTTCTTCTAAATTGTATCTAGGACTATAAGGGATCTGAGTTGACTAGATAGGAGCGGGTGAGGCTTCGAGAGTTTAGAAGAAGGAAAGATCTTCTCGGTTGTATCTAGGATCCATAAGAAGTGAAATAATAGTTGTTTGAATCCTACGGGTTGGATAACCCTAGGCGGGGACGTAGGCTGGTTTAGAGTCGAACCTCGTTAACAATTCTCGTGCTCATATTTATTTTCTGCACTTACGTTTGTTTGTACTGTCTTAGCATCAGCAAAACGAAGTTTTGTTTCAAGACCTTGGAAGTCCAGTTCAAGACCTTGAGATCCAGTTTAGAGGCCTTGAAGTTGCCACTGCAGAAAGGCTTTGCGAAAATCTTCCATACTCTATTCAACCCCCCTTCTAGAGTATTTGTCTTATTATTATCTACATTAAGTACCCGATTCTTCAATTGGTATCAGAGCTTAACTCACTTATTTGGTCTAACAATCTGTGAGATTGATCTTGAGTACTATAGGAGAAGGTGGATTCGCTCAAGAAAAGTCATCTAATCGCCCTCCTCTCTTCTGTGGTGACAACTTTGTGCATTGGAGGTCATTGATGAAAATGTTCATCATTGATCAAGATATGGAGCTCTGGGAACGCATACAAAGAGGACCAACCATACCAATGAAGCCTGGTACTTCAGGAGGAGAACAAGTGGCGAAAACAGAAGCAAAATACAACCAGACCGACCTGGAAAATGTTGCCAAGAACTTTCGGGCCATGCATGTACTATATTGTTGTTTGAATACTGACGAATTTAATCGTGTTTCATCTTGCAGGAGTGCTAAATAAATACGGGATAAGTTAGTAGTCACTTATGAAGGAACAAGCCAAGTAAAGGAAACAAAGATAAGCATCTACCTACGCAAATATGAGATGTTCAAAATGCTGCCCATAGAAACGGTGAAAGAAATGTTTACAAGATTTACACAGATCGTGAAAAACCTTGATTCTCTCGGAAAAACCTTCACCAATGAAGAAAAGGTTAGAACTTGAGAAGCTTGCCAAAAGCGCAATGGGGTCCAAAGGTAACCACAATAGAGGAAGCTCAAAACCTATCGACTTTGCCTCTGGATGATCTCCTTGGTAAGCTTATTACCCACGAGATGATCCTTGGCGAGGAAGATGAGGAAGTAGCCTCTAGTGTAAAAAATTTGGCCCTAAAAGCTAAGAAGGAAGAAGCATCCTCAGACGACGATGAGAGCGAAGATGAGGAGGATCCCTTTGAACTCATCACAAGAGGGCTAACAAAAATACTCAAGATGAAGAAGCAATTCTCAAATCGAGAATATTCCTGATCTTCAAAGCACCGAGGTAAGTCTTCTAACCCTCGAAAGAAATCGAAGATTCTAAATTTTGTCTTGAAGCAAGATCTTTCTTCTCTAAGTCTTTACACCAAGGAATTAGAGAAAGAAAAGATCTCGTTGGCTGAGAAGTGTAGAGACCAACGCAGGCATCACTTGTTCGTTTTACCCATTCCAAGGCCATTCTTGATAGGATGTTAGGTGAGCACCAATCATCCCTCAATAAAAGTGGTATTGGATACAACAAGAATTTTCCAAAGAAAGCCCCTACCACTTTTGTGAAAGCTAAAGGGAATTGGCGCACACCCACTTGTTATTTTTGTTGTAAGAAGTGTCATGTCAAAACTACTTGTCCTTATCGTAGAAATGACCCTTATATAATTCGTAATACACATTATGTTTAAAATTAAGGATTGGTAAAGCAAATTTGGGTTCCTAAAGGGACTAGACCACCAAACATGGTCCATCCCGATTATGAATCTAAGTTTGTAACTTGGTCTAGCCGAAATGGTTGAATTTTGGTTGTTTTGCAGGATGTCACCAAGATCAAAGAGCATTAATGGATCGAAACAATTGCTCTTGGTGATAAATGATTTTTTAGATGATATTTATTATATACTACTAATGATTCTCTTTGCTTAGTATTTCTTTTTTGGAGCTTGATATTTGAAGAAAGAAGCATTATCGCAGGGGGAGCAATGACTGTTGAATCTCAGTTCTTATATTGTTGTCTGCTAACATCTCAAGGCCTTGAGATCAGTTTCAAGGTCTTGACTGTAATAGATTTTTTTTTGGGTAGTTATTTTTTTTAAAATTCGATTTCTTCCCTTACTTGTTGGAAGAAAAAAAGGGGGAGAAATGCTATATGGTGCTTATGCTTATGCTTGTTATATGATGTTCCACATGTGCTATATTTATTTGCATAATTGATATTTGTTTTTTCTTACATCAAGGGGGAGATTGTTGACTCTACCTTGATGAATACATGTGATATATTTTTGTAGGGATGATGGAAGACAAATAAGGTAATATTTTATGCAAATATCAATTATATTATATAGTTCTTTTATTTGATTTGATTTATTATGCGAATATATTTATTATGCGGGTATATCTACTTAAAATCAGTTTTGGTTCAAAAGATTTATTTGATTTCTTTAAATCTGATTTTTAGAGATTTGTTATTTGTTTTGAATATATGCTTATTTATGTGCTTTGTTTTTTTTATAACAAATATTTGAAAAATAAAGGTGCTGAGATCTTGATTTTGAATTAGATAAGATTTATTTTATTTAAAAGGTGGAGTTAAAATCATATTTTGTTATTGGATTTATATAAATCCTTTTTTATTAAATTGCTTTTAGATTTGTTTGAATAGTGGTCATCTAGATATTTGTTTGAGATTAACATGTACTTTAAGCTACAAACGGCAAGATTTGTTCAGCACACATGCACCTATTTTCTGGGGGAAATGGAATTCATACGAGCTGATTTTGTGGAAGAGCAAGTGGAGATTTCAAATTCAAACGGGCTGATTTTTTGTGCAACCAAAAATCAGATTTTGTGGAATTTATTCAAAATCAAATCGTCTGAAATTCAAGCTAAAATCTGGGATTTTCAGCAGCAACAATTCAGCCCCTGCGCCAATAAAAGACGAGAGCACATGGTGAAGAAAACAGGAACACAAGCACATAATTCAAGCGAGCACTTCAAAGCCAAAGCGATCATCTTCAAGCTTATTTATTTTCTTTTTCTCCCTCATTGTAATTGTTTTTATTTCTAGTTGAGAGAGGAGAAAAATTTGAGCGTTATAGGACAAATCATTCTCGTTATACTAAGAGTATCCCTATACTCAAACGTATACACACGTTGGTGTGGTTAGGGCTATTATTTCACGAGCGTTTTGGGTTGACTAGATAGTAGCGGGTGAGGCTACGAGAAGGGTAGTTCTTCTAAATTGTATTTAGGACTCTAAGGGATCTGAGTTGACTAGATAGAAGCGGGTGAGGCTTCGAGAGTTTAGAAGAAGGAAAGATATTCTCGGTTGTGTCTAGGATCCATAAGAAGTGAAATAATAGTTGTTTGAATCCTACGAGTTGGATAACCCTAGGCGGGGACGTAGGCTGGTTTAGAGCCGAATCTCGATAACAATTCTCGTGCTCATATTTATTTTCTGCACTTACGTTTGTTTGTACTGTCTTAGCATCAGCAAAACGAAGTTCTGTTTCAAGACCTTGGAAGTCCATTTCAAGACCTTAAGCTCAAGTTTAGAGGCCTTGAAGTTTCCACTGCAGAAAGGCTTTGCGAAAATCTTCCATACTCTATTCAACCCCCTCCCCTCTAGAGTATTTGTCTTATTATTATTTACATTAAGTACTCGATTCTTCAGTGTCCAAGGTGTTGGCTAACATATTGAAGTACTTAGATAAGGTAGTGTCCGAGAGTCAGGGTGCATTTGTGGCAGGGAGGTTGATAACCGAGTCAAACTGACAATGTATTGCGTTTGTCCGAGAGTCAAAGCTTGAACCGTTATCAGTAAATAGGGTATGTGATGTATACTTAGGAAATATAGCAAATACACACACCAAACCTAAATTAAAGTAAAACAGACCATGCCAGGTACATATTCAATCAATCGAAGAAGCTATTCTAATAAAACTGCAGAACAACGATAGTGGAGAGCAAAGCGGTGCTCTGTTTCATTGATGATTTTTGTCTCACCTGGGCCAATTCTCTATTTGTGTATGGCCCTAAGTGATGATGGGCTTTGTGTAGCAACTTCCTCCTCCTTGTTTGATTTTGCTCCGGATGAAACTTCTGTATAGGCGCCAGTAAGCTAAAATATATTGCATTATGCTTATTCATATATAGAACTTAACTCGTGAAGAGATAGATCCATGTCAAGCCTTGCTAGCTTAGCTAGTAAGGATGACATGTAGTGACCAATAGGTCACGAGTTCGAATCCACCCTCCCCTATATTGTAATGGCCTAAGTGCCTACCTATGAACCAAAAAAAAAAAAAAAAAGAGATCCATGACAGTGACAGATTTATAGAAGACGAAGGCTTCAGGGCTGGAGGCTAGGCCACTGATAGCCAATACAACGGCAAAGCAGGAATGCAATCCATAGTAGCATCACAAAGAGCAGATAGAGAAAGACTCCTCCAAGCACTGCAAGCCATATATTGAGAAAGTAAGTTTCAGAATTGAACCTCTCGTTTGTCGCATTGACCTTGTACTGCACAGGATTCACCACATTCATAGTCTCATAGTAAGTGAGCGTCATTAAGACGAGGGTGGCCCACAACAGAAGCACCAGCATCCAAACGAAACCCTTGTTGTTGAGAGGAGGCCCGCTCACCAGCAGTAGAATCACGGTAAGGGACGCCAGAAATGAACACATGTTGTAAGTGAAGAAGTCTCCTTTTCCGGCTGCCACTGCGCTGCCAGCCGGATAGGTCCTGTTATCGTATTCGCTTATCTTGACTAGATGGTCATCAGGCCAGACTCCGCCTGGGGGCTGCACCCCGGCTTGAAAGGCCACAATCGCAACCAGTATAGCGACGGTCATGAGCCACCCGGTCATAGTTTCTACCCACTTATTGTCATAATATAGCATCTTTGCAACAACTTTCTTAATGCCAAGCCAAATCCGCTCCCTAATGCTCTGTGAGTTAGGAGGCACATCGGTAGTGTCTATGTCAGCGATTATTGTCGTCGGCATAACTCTTGGAACCCCTGTGTTGATTAGAGAGTTTGCGACTTCAACAGGTCGAGGTATGCTGCTTTCTGCCATGTCCAACGCTGTCTGCGCTTTGTCGTTCTTTGCTTTCCCCATCTCTCCACACGCACGCACGCACGCACGCACACACGCACACACACACACACACTTATATATATACATACATACATACATACATACATACATACATACACACACACACACACATTTATATATACATACATACATACATACATACATACATACATACATACATACATACATACATACATACATACATACATATATACATACATACATATACATATATATATACATACATATATACATATATATATACATACATATATACATATATATATACATACATATATACATATATATATGTTAAAAATATATCCTCAACTTTTAAATGTAATAAAAATATTCCGACCAATTGGTGTTAGGAGTAACCCACCCGCTTATATACAAGATTTGAATTCACTTTATAATCAATGTGAGATCTATCCCACAACTCATATTCTCAACACCTATAGTGATTAGTAGCGATTTAATTACATAGCACAAGTTGTTAAAGAGTCCCATGACATGATTACGTGAAATGCAACCGGGTTAAATTCAAGTTGGTGAAAAATACCTAAAAACAAGATGGGATATTACGTACTTTAAGTTGTTAGTAGCAGAAGCCAAGTGTAAGATAGTGTTGAATCGTTCATCATGATGCAACTCTTCCACTATTGCCATCAACCCCTCCAAATAGTTGCACCTAACGCACCAGTGCGCAGCGTTGTGCCCTCCGTCCACCGCCTCACTCGCGGCCTCAGGGTGGGCCCGCACCACCTCAACGCGCCTCTTCATTATGGCCAGATGAAGGGGGAGCCTCCCTTCGCTGTCCCGCCTAAGGAAGGCGCCACAGTCAGCTCGCACGAGCACCTTGACTGTGGCCAAATACCCCTTGGCGGAGGCCAGGTGGAGCGCGGTGTGGCCCCACGCGTCTACTTCCTCGCCAGGGGAGGGCGATGGCAGAGGAGCTCCTCCACATAACGAAAGTGACCATGTAGGGCGGAAATGTGGAGGGGATTTTCGCAGAAAAAGGTGGGAGTGATCCTTGTTAGGATTAGTGGATCCTCCCGGATCAGATGCTTCAGAGTATCGACGTCTCCTTTCATGAAGCCCTGGTAGAGCCGTGTGGCGGTGTTATTGAGGGCGAGACTCGGTTCCATTGCTAATGGTAATGAGAAAATTAACTTCGGCAGGAATGAGAGATCAAGCTTCGCCTTCAACCTTCAGACGAAGAATAGCAAGAAACCTTGCGAGAAAATGCACAACTCTCAACAATTTATACTCTAACTTCCAAGTTTCAACCTACGCCCTTGGACGTGGTCTTGTTATGTTTGTGTCAATTCAATTATATAAGTATCCTATTTCCATCTTACCTACTCCATTGTATGTGTCATTTTAGGCTTTAGCATTAAAACTAGTTTTGGTACCAGGTGCGACCTTTTCATATAATATATGTATATTTTGTTGGATAATTAGATGTGCAGCGGAAGTTTTAGAAACTATTTTCTATCATTTAATCGCAAGATCTTCATGCATAAAATCGATAGATCAAATTATTGTTCATAGAAGATACCTCTTGATGCGTGAACTAGATCTGAACGGGGAGGATTCGGAAAAGAACTAGAGCCCCACGCGTTGCTCCTCTACTTGGTCCACAAGAGCCCGATCTAGATCTCCTTTGCCTTCGACTGCTAGGACGAAGATCGAAAGGTGAACAATCAAATTGCTTTTGATTGATGATGGTGGAATTCAGCCCTCACAAACCAAAACATGCGGCAGAACTCACGTTCCTCTCTTTTTGAGATGTGTTAATTAGGTTAAGTCGTTATGGGTCCATCTTTATAAGCTCACATTTATACCCTATTTAATTAATTATTTATTTCACAAATAAATCTTTTCCCATTATTATTAATATATATCTAATATACACTAATAATAAAATCATCTATCTTTTGATCAAGTCCGTCAACTCTAAGTGTGTGACCGCATAGGACCCGTTTATAATAGCTATGGGTTTAACCCATTTAACCCCATTAATCGTAGTTGGCTTCTAGCAAAACATTACGACTCCTAAAATAATCGGATTGAATATCTCTATCAATTGTCCTATTCCATAATTAGTCCTTGCACATTAAATTAAAGGACACAATTCCTTCAATCTCCCACTTGTCCTTAAACAAGTGTGCAATTTAAGATACCCGTGTCTCTTAATGTCATATTTGATGATATGGTGACATTCATATCTATTATCAAATATATTCCTTGAACCCCGAGTTTGAACTGTCAATTAAACGGATGATTACAAATAATCCATCCGAGCATGGCCATGCATTTTCAGTTCTTGCTCTTCAAGTGGCCTAGACACCATTCCTTTTCAATGCATCACAATATGCATGAAGAAGGAGGACATCTACAGTCTTGTATGACTATGGCTCCCACAACTTTTGACAATCCCAACTACGACCTTTATAACTCCCTGTTACGGAAAGAGTTTAGTCGTGTCAAAGAAATACCAATCATCAAGAAAGACCATAACACACTCATGTATGAGGAATCTACTAATCATGGTTTAACTTAAAACTCAGCAATCCCTTTTGTAGAGTCTTAAGGTGGGTTTGTCCTATATGTATCATCCATACATATATATGTAATTGACTAGACATATCCATGTCCCTATAGCCCATGAAACCTGGCGCTATCAGTCAACTTACAATATAGTCATTTAATAAAATCACCTATGTCCAATTTGATGATTTCAGACTACGAACTTGTGATAATTCATAACTGCATTTCACTTAATGAGGTTTCATTTACCAGAACACTTAAGATAAGCCCATTTGCGAACTACGAATTATTTGGACATTTTATTTATTATCGTTCAACACAATATATAAATAAAGATGAAATATCATATATCATAAAATCATCCAATCGAACATAAACTTAGTGTCTAACACTCTAAACATAAAACATAATAAAAATCAATCTCAAAGCCATTCTCCAATGTGTTTGAGACCCTTAGCCCTAGTGTGACTATCATGCTTGGGTCTAGGCATAAGCTTTGTCAATGGATCTGCAATGTTGTCATCTATATGCACCTTACACATCTTAATGTCACCCTCGGTGACTATGCATCGAATAAGGTGATACTTCCTCATAACGTGTCCGGATTTGGAGCTCGAGCTCGGTTCCTTGGCCTAGGATATGGCACCATTGTTGTCACAATGGATGTCAATAGGCCATGAGATGCTAGGAACAACACCGAGTTCATCTATGAACTTCCTCATCCAGACAGCCTCTTTAGCCGCTTTACTAGCAGCTATATATTCAGCCTCTGTCGTAGAATCGGCAACTGTGTCTTGTTTAGAGCTCTTCCAGCTCATAGCTCCACCATTAAGGACGAAACATATCCCGATTGAGACTCAAAGCCATCTCGGGCAGTCTGGAAGCTCCCATCAGTATAGCCTTGCACAATCAAGTTGTCATCACCCCTGTATCCTAAGAAATCATCCTTAGTTCTTCTCAAGTACTTCAAGATGTTCTTAGCTGCACACCGATGTGCCCCTCCTGGATTCGATTGGTATCTGCTACACATACTCAAAGCATATGCAACATCAGGTCGTGTACACACCATGTCATACATGATAGATCCTATAGCAGAAGCATAAGGAAATCTTACTCATCTTTTCTAGCTCAGTAGGTGTCTTAGGACACTGCTTCTTACTGAGATATACACCATGTTGCATAGGTAGAAACCCTTTCTTGGAATCTTGCATTTTGAATCTTATCTATATAATTTCCTTGACTCAATCCAAGCAATCTCTTAGATCTTTATTCCAAGTATATACTCTGCCTCTCCCAAGTCTTTCATTGAGAAACATTAATTTCTTCAGCCATTCCTTAACGGACTCTAGCATCGGAATGTCATTCCCAATAAGTAGTATGTCATCCACATACAAAACTAGGAAGACCACTTTACTCCCACTAAACTTCTTGTATACACAAGGGTCCTCTTCACATCTGATGAAATCAAACTCTTTGATCTTCTCATTAAATCGAAAGTTCCAACTCCTGGATGCTTGCTTAAGTCCATATATAGATCTCTTAAGCTTGCATACCTTCCCGACATTACTTGGATCTTCAAAACCCTCTGGTTGTGTCATATACACATCCTCTTCCAAGAATCCATTCAGGAAGGCAGTTTTGACATCCATTTGCCAAATATCATAATTATAATAAGCGACAATAGCAAGGATTATCCTAATGGATCTTATCATGGCAACTGGTGAAAAGGTCTCATCATAGTCTATACCATGAATCTGTTTAAAACCTTTGGCAACTAATCTTGCCTTGTATACAGATACCTTTCCATCCTTATCTGTCTTAAGTTTGAAAACCCATTTGCTCTCTATTGGTTTTACCTCATCTGGAAAATCTATCAAGTCTCATACTTGATTTTCAAACATCGAATCCATTTCGGATCTCATGGCCTCAAGCCATTTCTTGGAGTCTGGACCCGTCGTTGCCTGCTTATAGGTATTAGGTTCATCATGTTCTAGCATAAGAACATCAAGGTTTACATTCAAGATGAAATCATCATAACGTCTTGGTTGTACCCTTGGTCTATCTGATCTACGGGTGGGTTCATCTGGTTCAAGAACTGGAGCTGGAACAATTTCCACAACTATTTGTGGATCCTCTTGTTTCGGTTCTTGGATGATTCGGGGCTCTTAGACTTCCAAAACCATCAACTCGTCCTCGGCATCATCTATGTCATCTTGTTGTTGAGTTTGTTGCTCTTCATCATGAACTGGTTCAAGATGAATATTTCTCCCACTTGACTTATTGGAAATGAACTCTCTTTCCAAAAAGACACTATCCCTTGCAACATACACTTTTTTTTCAGCGGGATTATAGAACTAATATCCAAAACTACCTTTTGGATACCCTATAAAATAGCATTTATCTGATTTAGAGGCAAGCTTATCCGTTTGTAAACGCTTTACATAAGCTTCACATCCCCATATGTTCATAAAAGACAATTTTGGAACCTTTCCAGTCCATATCTCATATGGAGTTTTGTCTACAGCTCTAGACGGAGTCCTGTTTAGTGTAAGTACGACAGTTTTGAGGACATATCCCCAGAAGGATACCAGAAGGTCAACAAAACTCATTATAGATCGGACCATGTCTAACAGGGTCTTCTTTCTCATTTCAGATACACCGTTAAGCTGTGGTGTTCCTGGAGTAGACAACTGTGTTACTATCCCAATATTTTTCAAATGATGATCAAATTTATGGCTCAAGTACTCACCACCATGATCTGATCGAAGTGCTTTTATTTTCTTGCCAGTTTGAGTCTCTACCTCATTTTGAAATTCCTTGAACTTTTCAAAGGATTCCGATTTATGTGACATAAGGTAAATGTATCCATATCTACTCATGTCATCAGTAAATGTGATGAAGTATTTATAACCACCTCTAGCTTCTGTACTCATTGGCCCACATACATCAGTATGTATAATGCCCAATAGCTCAGTAGCCCTTTCATTTGTTCCTTTGAAAGGTGACCTTGTCATCTTGCCCATCAAACATGACTCACATGTATCAATGGATTCGCAATCCACGTCTTTTAGAAGTCCATCTTTATGGAGCTTCTTCATGCGGACTAAACTGATGTGACCCAAACGACAGTGACATAGGCAGACTTAACTCAACTTACTTGATTTTTGCCTTTTTATATTTATGTTATAAGATTCTGTTGTAAGGTCGAATACAAATATTCCATTAATATCTTGAGCACGAGCATACAAGATATCATTCTTGTGAATAATTATACCTTCATCTATAGTGCTAAAATTAAAACCTTCAAAATAAATTACTGCAGCCGAAACAAGGTTCTTTGTAATGCTAGGAACAAAATAACAATTATTTAGTTCTAAGATTAAACCAGCGGGAAGAGATAAACTAAAATATCCTACGACAAGTGCAACAACGCTTGCTCCATTTCCAACACGTAGCTTTATCTCCCCTTTCTTCACTTGTCTCCTATTTCTTAGTCCCTGCACATTTGAAATAATGTGAGCACCACATGCGGTATTTAATACCCAAGTAGGACCATTATCTAATGTGCAAACATTGATTGACAGTAATTCAATAACATAAATACCTGAAGTGTTGGAACACAAAGTCCCATTCTTCTTGTCTTCCAGGTACTTGGGACAGTTTCTCTTCCAGTGTCCCTTCGCCTTGCAATGGAAACAATCATGGTCTGCATCCACTCTTGGCTTCCCACCTCCCTTAGGTTTTGCAACTTTCTTGCCTTTTTCTTGGGGATTGTTCATATTCTTGGCTACATTCTTAAACCCTTTCCCTTTATTGACATTAAGAACTTCTTTCTTGTTTTCAGTAGGAGTATTCTGCTCAGCAGCTTTGAGTATACCATGGAGTTCGTTCAGGTTCTTCTTGAGACCATGCATATGATAGTTCGTCCTGAATGAGGCAAATCCATCATGCAATGAGTGCAACACGATATATGTGGCCAACTCTTGGTCATATGGGGTGCCTAGTGTCTCCATACGACTAAAAAGCCCAATCATGTTAAACACATGAGGACCTATTGACTTCCCCTTCACAAGCTTGCTATCCAGTATAGCCTTGTGAGTTTCATATCGTTCAATCCTTGCCTGTTCCTGAAACAACACTTTCAGGTTGGTGATGATTGTGTAAGCATCCTGATGTTCAAACCTCTTTTGAAGATCAGGTTCCATGCCTGCTAGCATCAGACAAGTGACAGGAAAAGACTCACTCCTAAGCTTTACTTCATTAGCCTTATCCTCATCTGATGAGGTATTAGTAATGACATGGATAGGGGTTGATAGGACATCTTCATGCCCTTCAGACCTGAGGACGATTCTCAGATTCCTTTCCCAATCGAGAAAATTCGTTCCATTCAATTTGTTTTTCTCAACTATTGAGCGCAGGGTGAATTTCAAGTTATCGTTCGACATAATGCCTATATAAAAAGGAAATGACATAAATCAGTTTATATTCGAAATGCAAATTACTTAGGATTAAACACCTTTAAAATAAGTAAATGCGCATTTTATTCAAATTGTTATTGTTCCTGGTGAATAAAATGATTCCAAGATCCCATTACACACAAGACCCAACGTAATTTTGCACTGCCTTGAGTCTTGTATGCTCAAAGTAAGTAACAATTACTAATTATAACTCCTTATAATTCTTGGTTGATGATCTACATCCAATGTAAAATCATCATATACCTCAAGATACAAAACTTTGCCTTTTGGTCTCTCGCTGGGTACAACCATATCAAAGCTTATGAACCCCTTGTATAGATTCACCCTCAGTAGCCCAAGATTATGGAAAGACACCCTCACTTTTGTGAAACCCGTCCAACCAAAAATCCAGAACTTAATGGGTTATGATATGAAAAGGCATTGCCCCAATTTACCTTAGGAACTTAAGTCTTTTATTTGTCTTTATTTATTGATATGAATCTGATTCATGTATTAATTTATCAAAATTAATCATTTTAGAAGTTTGTAATTGTTACAAAATTTAAGTGGGAGTTGATGGGGTGGAATTAGGGTTATGGAAGATATTTATGATTTTAGTGTAAAATCTTAAATTACCTTAATTAGATATGGTAGATATCTTATCCCTAATAAAAAAAATTCTATCCAATTATACAAGGTAATAGTTACCATAAAATTAATTCCATATATATATTATTGCTAGTTTTTTGAATTAAAATATCAAGAATGTTCATGGATTTATTATGCTTGTTTTATATTATGATATATTGTTTTCATACATAAGGTGACTAGTATGACCCATAAATACGATCCGCGTATCGTTATGTTTTTTTGTACACGATCTGTGTATCGTTATATATTTTTTGTAATTTATTTTCAGTAATTAGATTATTAGAAAATATTGTAATTAATACAAGAAGACAAGAAGACATAAGAAGTTCAAGGATGGAGATCCATGAAGGGCGCGAGGGTGGAGACCCATGCAGATTAGATCTTTATTTTATGCATCGTAGGGGTCATACTAGGATTACAATTTCATTGCATTTTGAATGTCTTATTTTAAGTTTTATGTTGTTTTTATTTATGATATTTTTTCACTTATAAATAAAGACAAATAAAAGACTTAAATTCCTAAGGTAAATTGGGGTTAGGGATCAAAATTATAAAATTCTGAATTTCTTAAATTCAAAATTAATTTCAACATGAAATCACTAATTGAATCACATTCCGATCGATCTTTTATATAAATCATATATTTTGAAGTTTATTAGGAATCAAATTCCGAACCGTTTTCAGTACGTAAGCATCACTGATTGAAAATCACAATATTTCAAAGTTTATACGGAATCAAATTCCGAAAACGGTTGTTTTGAAATCACTAATTGAATCACATTCAATTCCGATCGATCTTTTAATTTCAAAATTAAATTCTTTGTTACATGTAATCAACGATTGATTCAAACACACACATACTTTCAAAAAGTGAACGGTGGTCGCCGTAAGTGTGAAATTGGATGACTTTGATCGACCGAGCGGTGTAAAGACAGTAATCGTGAACAAATTTAACATATTAAATTTTATACATCCAATCAATTAAAATCATAATTTTAATTATACAAATTATTTCATATATCAAATAAATTGAATCAAAATCAACAAGAAAATCAATCGATCATATCAATTTATGCAAGAGGCTCTGATGCCACTGTTGGATAATTAGATGCGCAGCGAAAGTTTTAGAAACTATTTTCTATCATCTAATCATGCATAAAATCGATAGATCAAATCATTGTTCATAAGAGATACCTTTTGATGCGTGAACCGGATCTGAACGGGGAGGATTCGGAAGAGAACTAGAGCCCCACGCGTTGCTCGATCATCTACTTGGTCCACAAGAGCCCGGTCTAGATCTCCTTTGCCTTCGACTGCTAGGACGAAGATCGAAAGGTGAACAATTGCTAGGACGAAGATCGAAAGGTGAACAATCAAATTGCTCTTGATTGATGATGGTGTAATTCAGCCCTCACAAACCAAAACATGCGGCAGAACTCATGTTCCTCTCTTTTTGGATGTGTTAATTAGGTTAAGTCGTTATGAGCTCATCTATATAAGTTCATATTTATACCCTATTTAATTAATTATTTATTTCACAAATAAATCTTTTCCTATTATTATTAATATATATCTAATATACACTAATAATAAAATCATCTATCTTTTGATCAACTCCGTCAACTCTAAGCATGTGACCGTATAGGACCCGTTTATAATAGCCATGAGTTTAACCCGTTTAAGCCCATTAATCGTAGTTGGCTTCTAGCAAATCATTACGACTCTTAAAATAATCGGATTGAATATCTCTATCAATTGTCCTATTCCATAATTAGTCATTTCACATTAAATTAAAGGACACAATTCCTTCATATTTACGAAATGATCGTCAAATTGATTACTACTCTAGTTAAATAGATGTCTGACTTAACTAAATCAATACTCAATCAGCATTGTAGACATGATGTAATGATCGATAGGTTAATCCTAAGTTTACTTAGGTGTTAAGATTGCACACAAGTATGGAGCTATGATGAGATTAAAGGATTAAGTGAGGAACTAGGCTTAATCTATGGTTTTAAGTAATCTTGTAGGCATTATGGGGGTAGATCATATTGGGGTTTAAAGGAAACCAGATTGGGCTCTAAGCCCAAACTGATTAAGGCCTTAGCCCGAATATGAGATGCTCCAAAGGCCCTTGAGTGCCCAACCCTAAGATGAAGCCTAGAAGCTCACTTGTCCTTCTGAGCTCTAAATGGAATGTTTTGAGCAAGAGCTCCAATATAAAATATCTCTTCAGCTACTGTACACGCATCTTCAGACAACCCTAGAGCGATTCACCCTCCTGAGAGCGAAGCTCAGAGCGAGGGTGTCGGAGAGTCTTCATCGAAGAGAGTCCGACGATGATCCTGTGTTGAAGATCAGGAGCGAGATCTCCCATTTGCCGAGATCTCGCTGAAGAAGTGTTGGAGATTCAATCGGAGAAGAAGTCGTCGACAAGGCTTCGATTCGAGTACTCAGCCTCATACAGACTATCCTCTTCTAAACTCTAATCTCTTTTCTCTTCCAATTCTATACTTGTGTGTGCCCAGTGGCGGAGCCAGGATTTCGGCCAGGGGTGCTAAAAAAATTCCGTAAAATATTTTTTTTTTGTATATACTTGATAAGAAGATTTTGTAAGAAATATTATTGAAAAAACACTAAAATTGATATTTTTAATGATTTTCTTTGTATTTAAATATTTGAGAGTAACCAAAAAAATAGAAGAGAAACAAAAAAAATATAGATAAAAATGATGAAGAATTATTTTTAATCTAATATTGAAAGAAACAAAAAATTTAAATATAAATATGATATTTTTTTAACGAAATGGTGGATAGAAACAAAAAATATAAAGAGAAACTAAAAATAATTAATTATAGAGTAAAACAAATAAAAAGTGAAGGAAGTGAGATTTGAACCCAACACATTTTGATTCTCATTAATTTCTCTCTTTCTTCCTTTAACACTTGAGCAAGATAGCACTTTTGTTTTAAATATCATTTAAAGGTATTATATTACCTTAAAAATACTAAATATATGGAAAAAAAAAATTTCCCGAACCAGGGGGTGCTCGAGCACCCCCCAGCTCCGCCACTGTCTGTGCCTTTTGCGTGTTGTCGAACAGTTGCCCTTCTAGTATTCATTTTGAATTAATGGATTAGGGCTTGTCTTGAGGCCCCGGGATCTAAGATCTTTGAATCCAAACCTCATAAAAAATTGTGTTCTTGCGTTCTCGTTCTTGTGTTTACTAATCTGTTCATACCTAGAACTCGAAGCTTGGCTGAGTTAGATGTCGGATTTGATCGATTAAACCTAACAAGTGACGTCTTCTCCTTTAATATAAGTTTGTTTGTTAACTAATTAAATATTTTTTATATTTAAATAAATTATTATTTATTATAAATCAAATTACTTCTTTAAATAAGTAACTAGTACAATTCCCGCGCCATGGCGCGGTTTTTTAAAACTAAAATATTAATAATATATATAAATATATTATAAAATACTAATAAAAGTTAAGACAAAAAAACTTTACCATAAATGTATATTATAATTCTGGAATAATCTTTTTTTATCTCGTCTAAAGTATAATACATAAATGTAGATATTTTAAACCACCCAGTAATAATAATATCAATATCATTGTAACTTTTTTAGAAATTTTGAAATCTGAATCATGCATTTAAATGTGATGTGTCACAACTAATAATTATATTCAATGTTATGAATTAAGCTCAATAGTTAGTACATAAATGTGAGTTAAGCCTAATGGTTATATACTTATATTAGATTGAATTCAACGTTTTGAATTAAGCCCAATTGTTAGTAAATATGTTAAGAATAAAAGAGAATGGAGGATTAAAAAAATTAATGGAAAAAAAGAGAAAAGGAGAAATAAAAAAATCAAGGAAAAAAACATAATTGATCAATATTCCTAAAACTCCTCTAAGATTGACATGTAAGCAAAGTCTTCTAAATTAAGGTTATATATATATATATATATATATATATATATATATATATATAAATAGTTAGTACATAAATGTGAGTTAAGTCTAATGGTTATATTAGATTGAATTCAATGTTTTGAATTAAACCCAATTGTTAGTAAATATGTTAAGAATAAAAGAGAATGGAGGATTAAAAAAAATTAATGGAAAAAAAAAGAGAAATAAAAAAATCAAGGAAAAAAACATAATTGGTCAATATTCCTAAAACTCCTCTAAGATTGACACGTAAGCAAAGTCTTCTAAATTAAGGTTATATATAGATTAATTAATTCTTTTATTTTTCTAAATCTTAACCGATTGATTTTCTTTTTACATTACTTTTTTCAATAAAAACATATAATCTTTTGTACTTTTTATTCATGGGATAATATATAAATAATATTTAGATCCATTTAATAAATTACTTTGTTATAATTTGATTATATATTTACTTTAATCAATTATTCATATTTCAACGATAACAAATAAGAATGAAGGTTATATATGTGTGTGTATATGCATATGTGTGTACGTAGTATAATCTATAGTCAAATAATAATCAGTTAGGTAATAAATTAATTAATTATATTTATGAATAAAAATCATTAGTTTATTTTAGTTTAGTTCTGAAAGATAATAGATTTTGGAATTTATAATATATTATTGAATTAATGCGACTATAGTAAAGGAAAATCATGGTTGAACGAGTGTTACTATGAAATTTATTTAAATTTTAAAAGAAATTTAGATAAAGTGATAAGAATTCTTGATAATTGTATTTTAACTTATAAAAATGTTTTACATATGTATAAAATTATTGTATAAAAAGCATCTGCACAACTGCGCGTGCACTAATCTAGTAATTACCTAGAAAAACAAATTTCTAAAACTATTTACTAGATTATCCAAAGCTTAAAAATATTTACGGAAATAGCCAAAAGTGATGACTTTTTTGTTTTCAATTATATAAAGCTATCTATATTTAGGCTAAATTATCAATGTTATCGAACTTTCTTAGGCTTTAAAATATTAATATGGACTTAATACTGTTTGCTTATAAATGACTTTTGGTGGTACTAACTACCATAAATCTACTAACTATATTATGAATAATGAATTTTCTATGGTTTCAAGCCCACCATGCTCTGCAATTAAAAACTTAAAGATAGAGAGGTTTAACCAATATCTGAACGTAGTTACACTGGACCACCGACGTTCCTTCAACTTTTTGCTTTCTAGGTGGCTAACCTTCAACTAGGCATCCCTTAGTCCAGACACAACACAGATCTGTTTCATTTCCTACCTCAGATCGCAGTCTCTAACTCACAGTTTTTGTTTTTAGAGGGTGAAAGGATTGAAATCAAGAAAACTAATTATTTAGAACATAGAGTTCGATTAAGTAGATTTCCCTTTCTTAAAAAGAAACTTGTATTGAATCTGGAAAATATTACAACACGCAAGCACTCCTAATTTAAAGTTTTCAAACATACAAACACACTAGATTCTCACACCAGAAAGATCCATCGAAGGATTCTTGAGCTTTTTAGTGATGGGGAACCAATCTACTCAAAACTCAACAATTCTTCTTTTTCTTTCTTTATTACAAGACTTCTCTCTTTTCATATGAGGTTTTTCTCCAGAGCTCTCTCTGGAATTCGATGCCATGAAAAATACAAGAAGAGCTCTATTTATAAATGGGCTATTTAAAATATATAAATTAATTAACCCCAACACTAAATTGTAATGTTTGCTTGATGCTCACTATATATATAGTATTATAGTGTGTGTATATTAGGACTGTGCATAACCGGGTATCCGACACGACACGACAGAAATACGAAACTGATAAGGGGAAAAGTGCCGATCCGAACACGACACGATAACTACCGGGTATCCGACATGATAACACGGATACCCAGATAACACGACACGACACGATTTGTACAAAAAGTCAAAAACCAACTCTTTTTTCCCCTTAATGTTTTCGTACAGGGGTCTTATGTTATTGTAATTTAAGCTTGAAATTACTGTTTTTTTTTTAAATATGGCGTATAGAATAGTAGACTACATTAGTTCAAAGTTCAAACATAGTTAACATACTCCAAAGTCCAAACCTGCAAAAATAGTAGTTTAAACACAACCAAACATGCAAAAAAATAAAAACACCCACAAAAGAAGTTCAACACTAGTTCACTAGTTCATACATCCTCCATTCAACTAGAGAAGCTTAAAAAACAGTAGAAAAAAAATAAGTAGCAACAAAGGTACTCCGTCTCCAAGACTCCGAGTAGAGTAGTAGACAACATCGCATATGCACTTGCTCCATTGCCTACAAGTTTCAATATGTATCACACAAAATAAATAGTAATCTTATTGAAATCGAAGAGGAAACATAAGTATATAAAATGACAAGTAGAACAAATTACCTTCATTTTATTTTTCACCGGATGCTAATACTCAAAAACCTCACCAATCATGAATTATGGTTTCTCAATAATTAACTCTTTGATCCCTAATGAAGCCGAAAAGATAAAATGTTCACAAAAGATATTAGATAAATAATATGAAGTTGAAAAGAAAATATGAACAAAACATATTAGATAACGAATAGAATATTACCTTTTTCTATTTCCTCCAATGCTAATAAGTTTTCCTCAATTACTACCGAAGAATTAGTGCAGCGTTGCAAATCTTGAGTGCAAATAAGGGCTTCCACTAGGGATGGCAACGAGACGGGTTCGGGGTGGGGAGTACCCTCCCCGTCCCCGCCCCCGTTTGTAAAAAGTCCCCCCGCCCCCGTCCGCGTCCCCGTTCGGGGATAAAAAATGTCCCTCGTCCCCATCCCTGCCAGGTCCCCGTCCCCATCGGGGAATCTCCGTCCCCGCTTAATTTTTCCCGTTTGCATTTCCCGCGGGTTTCCCCGTCGGGTTTCCCATTTACAACTCATGGTTTCTCTTCATTTAATAGAAAACTATAAGATATTATTAAAATTATGTAAAAAAATATTACATATAATATCTCATAAATGTAAATTATAAGGTAAAAGTTTAAAAATAAAAGAAAATTCATTTAAACTTAGGTAAGATCTAAACCAAAATGGGGATTTCATACTCCCCAACGGGGACGGGGCGGGGCGGGGATCGAGGTAGGGACTACTATCCCCATCCCCATCCCCGTCCCCGCGCGGGGAATCCTTTTGGCCCCCATCCCCGTCCCCGTCCCCATTTAATTTCGGGCGGGGATCGGGGATTCCCCGCCCCATTGCCATCCCTAACTTCCACCATTCTTGGGGTTAAGAAAGTACGAAATGAATCAAGAATACGTCCCCTAGTACTAAAAGCCGATTCGGAAGCAATGGTGGTAACTAGTATAGCAAGCACATCGATCACAAGCCATCTTCGAAAGAATAGGATATCTTCTTTGATTATCCCTCCACCAATGTAAAACATCAAACTTCAATGACCTCTCTTCCGATGCCACCTCTAAATACTTCTCCAACTCGGACTTCAAACTCAAATCGGATTGCCCCATTTCACTTTGAAAGGTCGAAGTGAACAACTCCATAAAATCGATAACTCTCCCTTTCCGACTCTCATCGAAACCCATGGTAGCATTGCTAGGAGTTGAAGACGACGAGGACCCTTTCTTCCTTTCTTTAGGCATCGAAGACTCATAATGTGTAAACATTTCACTAGCTAGCAATTTCACACAACTACTCAAGATTGTGGCTTTTGTCCCATCATAACACTTCGTAATAAGCCACTCAACTACTTGCATCTTATGCCTCGGGTCAAGAAGTACGACGATGAACAACAAGTGATTGATATTGTTAATATCACCCTAATACTTATCATACTTCAACTTCATTTGCTTTGCCATAGGTCTAATGCCTTCATCTTCTTGGTTGCACAAATTTGTGATGGAAAATCCAATAGCAAGCATATGTTCCACACAAACATTGCAAGTCAGATAGCGAGAGCCACTTAATGTGATCGTTCCATCATAAAACACCTTCAAAATAGGCAAGAAACTAGACACTTTCTTCCAATCCTCATCCGTAGCAACTCCAACCCCACCCTTCTTTGTCATCTCCCTGTAACAAGCATGATCTTTCAATAACAAGTTGTCAAACACTTTCTTAAACTTAAAAGCTGATTCAAGCATCAAATAAGTTGAATTCCATCTAGTGTCAACATCCAAACAAACAAGACTTTTACTTTCTATTTTCTCCTCTCTCACACAAGCTTTGAACCTTTCTAGTCGTGCCCACCTCTCTCACACATTATCCTCAACCACGAGGCCGGATCTAAACGACGGATCTGAACGAGACTAACTGGCTAAGAACGGCGAGCGAGGAGAGGAATCGAGACTCGAGAGCCGAGAGGGTGAGGAGAGGAGAGGCAATGCCGCGATGGTGAGCCGTGGGGTGGCTAGGGCTAGCCGGCGACGACGAGGCAGGCGGAGCTGCGAGGCGTTTGTGAGGCAAGGCAGGCGGCGACGGCGAGGGGTTTGTGAGAAGAGAGGGTCAGAATTGTGAGAATGAAGAAAGAGTCTTTGGCTTAACCTAGACAGCAGTCACGACGTGAGTCTGTAGAAAAAAAAATTGGCTGGGAAAAATAATGTAAAAGGGGGATACCTGGGATTCGAACTCGGGTCCTGAGGATTCACACGACACGGAAGCAGGCGCGCAGGGCGCCTACTGCCTGGTTGCCCAGTTGGTAGACAGCGTTGGACATGGCAGAAAGCAGCATGCCTCGAGCTATTGAAGTCGCAAACTCTCTAATCAACGCAGGGATTTCAAGAGCTATGCCGGCGACAATGCTCGTTAACATAGACACTAACGATGTACCTCCCAAGTCACGAACCATTAGGGAGCGGATTTGCCTTGGCATTGAGAAAGTTGTTGTAAAGATGCTATATTATGACAATAATTGGGTAGAAACCATGACTGGGTGGCTCATGATCGTTTCTATATATTGGTTGCGACTATGGCTTTTCAAGCCGGGGTGCAGCCCCTAAACGGAGTCCAGCCCAATGACCATCCGGTCAACATAGGCGAAACCCTCACAATGACAATGACCTATCCGATTGGCAGCGAAGTGGCAGCCGGAAATGGACACTTCTTTACTTACAACACGTGTGCATTTCCGGCGTCCCTTAGCGTGATTTTTCTCCTGGTGAGCGGGGTACCGCGCAACAACTAGTGTTGCATTTTGGGTGTTGGTGATTCTGATGTGGGCCACCCTTACCTTCATGACGTTCACTTACAATGAGAGTATGTATGTGGTGAATCCTCCGCCCAAGTTCAATTTAACAGAGGAGGGGTTCAATTATGTTTACCAGCAGAGAAATTAAAGTCCGGGCCAACAATGAGTACGTATATGGTTTGGAGTGCTTGGAGGAGTCTTGCTCTATCAGCTCTTTGTGATGCTACTATGGATTGCAGAGTGCTTTGCCGTTTTATTGGCTATAAGTGGCCTAGCCTCCAGCCCTGATCGAAGCCTTCGTCTATATGTATGTATGTATGTATGTGTATGTACATATATACATATGTGTGTGTGTGTTGTGTGTGTGGTTCTATACTTCTATATATGGATATGAATAAGCATATATAATGCAATACATTTTAGCTTCATCGATTGATTGAATATGTATACCTGGTCTCTTGTACTTTAGGTTTGGTGTATTTGAGTTTTACTATACTTTGAATACAAGCGGGAGAGATTGGGATCCAGTGTGATCACCCATTACGATGTGAATTAGTCGTTTGGCATAATATAATTATTCATATGTATGGATTAATAGTTTTTTCATATGAAAATTATTTCTCTGTTCTAACATTGATTATTCGAACTTATTTGTAGAATTATGAGAAAAAATTCCTATAAATTTCAAGCGTTGATCTTTTTTTTTTTGGTGAAGAAGCGTTGATCTTTTTAGTCCAACATTTTATATTTGTTCATAGATTACATCGTAAGAGGGGTTCACAAATGATCTATTGTCTCTCACTATATACGCACAATGGATCATATGCAGACAACCTTTATTGTGTATCATTCTAACAAATCTTGGTCATTAAATTACGAAGATCAACGTATAAAATTAAAAGTAACTTCTTATTGTTCAGAGGTATTGGACGATTATTCGTTACAAGAAAATTTATATTTTTTTACACTTTTTATATAGACGAATAATTATATTTTTATAGGTGAATAATTTCTGTAAACACGATAAGACTTGTGTATATCATAAAAGTTGTGTACATCTGAACCAACCCGATAACTTCTTATTGTTCGGATGTAGAATACGCTCGCCCGAATTTTTTTCCTAATAAAAAAAAAAGTAATTAGGATTGGCAAATTTGCTAAAATAACCCATTTCGGTGAAACCCTTGCACACATAACCCCATCTGGAAAAAATTTGCTAAAATCCGGATATCCGGATTTTTGGCTCAACCGGTAGCATGTAAGTGAGGGGGGACTCGACAGTGTGAGTATGACAGCTGGACAATTGAGAGAGGGAGAGAGGGAGAGAGAGGCGGAAAAGCGAGGAAAAGACAGAGAGAGAGAGAGAGTCTGTGAGAGAGAGAGAGAGAGAGGGTGAAAATCCTGATCAATATTGAAAAGACAGGTAGAGAGAGGGAGAGAGATGGAGCAGCTGGGTACAGTAAATTGGAGGGAGGAAATTGTTCCCGCCTAGGGATGGCGCCAAAAAAAAAAGGAAAAGGGGAGGGAGGAAGGGGAGGGTATATAAGCTTTGAAGAATGTCTGAGGGAAATCATTAGCTCTCATTAATGAATTGCAGGGGAAATGGAACTTGAAGAAGAGGAATGGCCGGCGTTTGATTAGAAGAAAGAGGGTAGGTGTCAAATGATGTGTGGTCTATATAAAGAGATGAGAGAAATTCTGGGCGTCACTTTTATTCACAAAATCTGAAGAAAGAGAGAGAATCCATTGAAGAAGAAGCAAGTGGGTCTGGGTTCAGTTAACGGTTTACTTGTACGAAGCCACTTTTCACTGGACGGTTAAATCGTACTCACTGGACACGTGTTGGAATTTACTGGACAGTCCTCTGATCGGACATAAAATGGGTAAGTGTTCTCTCTATGTTTGGTAAGTGTTGTTCATATGTAAATACCGTCGATACAAATTAATTTCTGTCTCCCTATGAAATGCAACAGGGGAAAAATCATCAGTTTGTATCACTGTATTGTTTGGAGGATGGTGGAGGTGTGAAGGCGGCACTTGGGTCTTCACGGGAACAAGGATCCAGAAAGCCATGGTGGTGGACGAAAGGATTGACTATGTAAAGCTGAAGAAACAGGTGATGGACAAGTTTAATGTCGATGGGAGGAGGAATGATGTGGAGCTCACATATGTAAAGCCAAAGAAGGAAGGGTCCAGGCCATTTGCTATCGGGGATGACGAAGACTTGGAGGCGTACAAGTTTGTAAACGGGCTGTCTGGAGAACGAAATTGGCCTATCGACCTCAATGTCTCCCTGCGACGCAAGGTTGGTGGAGACGTGCCCGAAGCAAAAGGATCGACATCGGATGACTCAGCCGGTGGTGGTTTGTCTCCTGCAGGCTTGGAGGATGTTGTAGTGTCGTTAACTGGTCCGCCCGTGACATAAGAAGATCACCCAAATACAGATCTCCCCGTGGGGCTTGACGGAGCAGATGAAGATTTGGGAGAAAAAATTGTCGAGGTAAACCAAAAGGATGTCCAGTTGGAATCATCGGATGTCCAGTTAACACAAACATCCGTCCAGTTACAAGAGACTTCTGACCAGTTAGGGATAAGTGAGGAGTTGGAGTTGGAGTTTGCGAAGAGGGAAAATAATGCCGACACATTGAATAAAGGGAAGCAGGTCATATATGTCAGCAGTGACATCGAAGATGGAGCCATTGACCTTGGTAGCTCCTCCGACGAGGATGATGCAATCCCAAAAGTGGTTAAAGCTGAACACGGTAGTTCTGGTCCGACGAAGTCTTGGTCATGGGATTATGAGGCGGAGCGTGCGGTGAGGGAAGTCGAGGAAGCATACGAAAGACGAAAATGGAAGTGAACCAATGGTGGCAGGGAACCCATTGGATACCAGCCAGTGTGGTATTAAGCTCCGGGAGGGACAAACGTTTCGGAGGAAGGAGGATGTGCAGGAACTCGTAGCGTGGGCGGGTCTGACTCGCTACTTCACGACGAAGGTGAAGAAGTCAACGAAGACCTTGTATGTTGTAGGGTGCGCTGCTTCCAAGTGCAAGTGGTCATGTCGGGCTTCGACTTACAAGGGAACGGGGTTATGGAAGATCCGAAAGCTTGTGGACGAGCACACGTGCTCGCTGAACGAGGCGGTCAGCCAACAACGCAGTGCGTCATACACGCAGCTGGGGCGGCGCATTGTCGAAAGGTATGTGACCCAATACGTAAAACTTAACTGGACTCTTGCCTAAATTCCAATGGACATATAGATATATATACACTGGACACACAACACTAGTAACTGGACACACAACTACATTCACTGGACACACAACTTTAGTCACTGGCCACACAACTTTCTTAACTGGACACACAACTATTGTAACTGGACACACAAATATAGTCACTGGACACACAACTATCTTAAATGGACACACAACTAACTTAACTGGACACATGTGTGTGAATGGGCATGTTCAGTTTCGGACGGTCGAAGAAGCCCCTCGATCCCGATCAAGTGCAGAGGATGATGAAGTCGCAGCTGGGGGTCACATGCAGCTACTGGAAGGCGCGCCGAGCCCGGTTGAGTGCGAGGGACAACGTGTACGGAACGGATGAGGAAAGCTATCGGAGCATGTACTGGTACATGTACATGCTGGAGCAGGCCAACCCTGGGACGTACACGAGGATAGAACGCGACGCGAAGGGGCGATTCAAGTATGCGTTTGTGAGTCTTGGAGCGTGGCGGAGGGCTATCCCCCACCTACGGAAGGTCAGTCCTTCCTTAAATTGAACATGACGCTCAATTACCGGAAACATGACGCCCATACGAAGAACACATGACGTATGTTTGACTAGACATGACACCTCTAACTCCTCAAGATATTTATTCTCCGGGTTATATCGGTGGACGGGAGCTTCTTGAAGGGGAAATTTCGAGGGTACTTGCTATTTGCTACTGCACAAGACGTTGACCACCACATTTACCCCGTAGGCTTCGCCATAGCTGACGGCGAGAATGATGGATCTTGGGGGTTCTTCTTCAGGCAGATGTTGCGTGTCGTTGAAGACACGACTGATCTGGTGTGGGTATCTGACCGCCACATGAGCATCCTGAAGGGCATACGGGATAGCTACATCTTCGCGAAGCATGGCATATGCACATATCACTTATTTCAAAACGTTCATTTTCGGTTCAAGTGCAGGGGCTTGCAAGACTAGTTCATGACGATGTGTAAAGCTTACACGTACGATGAGTTCCAGGTGTTGTACGTGGAGTTCTGTGCACGGGTTCCCGGAGCGGACCAATATCTGAAGGAGGCCGGGTTCAGCAACTGGGCAAGGGCTTTCTACACTGGGAATAGGTACAACATCACAACCACTAATAACTCCGAGTGCTTGAACTCGGTGTTCAAATATCCTAGAGATTTGCCGCTAACAGCCCTTGTAGATGCCATCCTTGAAACCGTCGGCATGTGGTTCGTCAAACATAGGAAGACAAGCGGCGAGCAGGGGAAAGTCGTGAGCGACTGGGTTGGTAATGCCATCAGAGCAAACTTCGTACAATCCCTTTCCATGGTCGTCAGACAGCTGAGTGCACATGAGTACGAGGTACGCAAGGGAACCTCCACCTGGCTTGTAAACCTAACAGGACGTTTATGCAGTTGTAGACGCTTCAACGTCGACCAGTACCCATGCGCGCACGCAATGGCAGCATCCCAATTGCCCGGGATGGATGTGTACTCGCTCGTCAACGACTTGTACAAAGTAGACACGTGGTGTGCGTGCTACAAGGACGTGATCTACCCAGTCCCGTCGCGAGAGAATTGGAGGGTGCCCGAGGCAATCGCCAAGGAGACTTGCCTCCCCCCACTTATCAAGGTACGCCCTGGCAGGCCGAAGACATCTAGGTACCCGTCTCAGTGGGAAAGGAAGTTCCCGAAAAGGCGCCGCACATAGTGAAGAAAAAGGTGGTATTTTGGTATGACGGGTACATATTTTGGCATGACAGCTAATGGGTTAGACATGACGGCTAGCTATTTTGACATGACATATTATGGGTAAGACATGCCAGTGGGTATTTCACGCGTTTTGTAACCAGGGCTCACTTATTCGGAAACGTTATCGCTCCCCCTTTTACATTGAAGTATGAACGTCGCCCGTGTTTTGTTATTAAGGCTTGTTGGGCATGGGTGCAGCTATTTCATTTTGTACATGACATGCAGTTATATAAACTTGGCAGGTTATATTTTGGACATGACATGTTTTAATTGTGCATTTTCAATGGAAATGTGGACGACGTAAATAAATAAGTGTAAACCATCGTACGACCTACATGATAACATAGTTTCAAAAACAACAAGACATCATAGTTTCAAAACCTGAGCCCTAGGTTTCCCAAAACGACATACCGTCGACACCAAAGTCAACCAAATTAAATCCTACGAAAGCACAACTGTTCAAGCCGCCAACAACATGTCCAGACAACAGTACAAACAACAATGTTCTTGTAAAAAAAGGACGGAGTCAATGACTACTGAGGATCGATAAAGGACGGAAGGCACCGTGGTAGATGGCGACACATAGGACTAGGCGGTAAGCATCGATAAAGGCGTCGTCCACCCCTTTGAATACGCGGTCGCCTGATGCGAGCATCTGCATGAAACGGAGAGCGTAGGGGCCGAAGTCTCCTCTGCGTCGCAAAAAGTATGTGTCAAACCTAATGCGCACCAATTACACTATAAATCAGAAGATGGACTACGACGACTTACGATTGCTTGTTCTGCGGGATCCCCTTAACACGGTTGTACTTGAACGGCTGGGGCAGTTTCCCTGCATGCTTGGCGTGCAGCTCTTGGTGGCCATCCATCAGCGGGGGAAGGGTGTGCGTGATGGGATTCAGAAGGCCGGGCAAATGTCGCTCAGGAGTCAGACGGGTGTCCGGATCATACACACGGACAGTCCACTCGGCCAGGTCAATCTCAACCGCTACCCAATGGTTGTCCTTCAGATTCCATATGGCCAATACACGGTCGACGTTGGCCCAAGGCTTCGGACACCTCTTCGGCAACATACCGCTGAAGTAGTACTCCAACTCCTCGTCGACGGGCATGCCGGTTTGTCTCTGCAGCAGTACCCCGAAGTAGGGGCGGCCCGCGGCTTCTTCTGCCCCTTCGCCGCGTCCTCAACCACCTCCTTTTCCTTGTTCCCCTTGTCGACACGCGGCTTCTTCACCGGCTGGGTAACTTCGTGGCCCTCTAACGTCGCAGGCGCTCGCCTCACCCTTCCGCCCTTACGATGAAGGGGAAGTACGGCCTCCTCCTGTGCCTCCTATGGTTTATTGCATAACATAAAGTTAAAATAACATGACACATATGTGTTTTTGACATGACAGTATCATTAACACGACCTACCTCAAGGGTTGTCTTTGTCGTGGGTGCTTCTGCCTCGGAGATGGATGACTTGTCCCCAGGCCCTTTGGCCACAATCTTAGACCCCTAAGCTAACACCTCATCCTCATTAGCCCGGTCCTCCTACATGACAACAACATATTTTTGACATGACGACTAACAATCTTCACATGACACTGGGCGACAGATGGCTTACCTCAGCGGTTGTGACTTTGGTAGTGGCTACTACTGCCTCAAGCCCGGCAGCCCCTACCATTTCAGTTGGCCCTGTGCTATCAGTCTCACCCTTGTCCTTCAACACTTCATCACCCTATGCAAATATGCGAAGGAACTTAGACTCGACACCATTATCAACAGTCACATCGCAGTACGACAGGGATGACTAACCTGTGTGGTGGGTGTTTCTTTGGGGGGTTCTTGTGGATCAGCATTCTTCTCCATTTCGGTCTCCCCATCAACTGGTCCCTTACTCTTACCCATCTCCTACAGATTATGAGTTAGTGTGACCGTAATTCACAAAATTTACATCACGATTTCAGTTAGGGTACTTACCTCAGAAGTTGTCTTGGTGGTTTCATCTTCACTTGCATCAATACCCGATTTCTGGCCCATTTCCTTAACAGTTTCCTCAGCCTACGCAATTATGGGAAAGGTATGTTATCATGACGCCTATATTGTTATACATGACGCCTATATTGTTATACATGATGGTTAAGGATACTGACATTACAAATTGAACATCTTACCTCCTTTGACTGCAACTCAACATCTTCGGTTTCCTCACCGTAACTTCCATGCCCGTCCTGCGAGTGTGTCACCTCGTCCTCACCTCGCTTCTTCCCCCTCACCTCCCTTCTCAGCTCCTGCATCGCTGCCTCAATCATTTCCATCCTCTCGTTAAACGTTTCCAATAAGCTCATCCCCGGACCATCCATCTTAGACAAAATCCTTGACACATCCACTTGGGCAGCCGTCGTACTTCCCTCACCCTGCGTGCCTGACCCAGATGCTTCCGTCGTGCTCGGCGCATGTTTGGCTTTATACTCCACCACGAGGTCATCGAAGAACTTATCCGGCTTCTCTGTAACGTACATGGCGCCAAGGATAACCCCCTTCGTGCCTTCCTCGGCATCCGGGAGAAGGACTGTCCGAACAGCGTCCACCTCGTCGAACATGCCCAACTCTTCCTTCGACTGCTGGATGAGGGAGGCAAGAGTATTGTACATCATAGTGTGCTCTTTCGACTTATATCTCAGGCACCGAGGGTAGGTTGTGCTTGTGCTTGTGCTTGTGCTGGTGTCAGCAAAGTGTCTTGCAACTGGCCGTAGAGCCTCGTACACCCACAACTACAAACAAACAAAACAAACCAGGTGATGACATGTCGACACTTTGCATTTAATCGTGTCCAGTTACCAGGAGTCAGTGTCCAGTTTAAATCACTATTTGTCATGTGAGATTTATGTCCATACCTGGAATGCAAGGGGGAAGCCGGCTAACAAGTACGACGACCGAGAGTTGCTGACCCCGTGCTGGAGCTTGCGCTCAACACACCGGTAGAGGAAATCGTGGGTTCGTTCGTAGCACAGTCGCCCCCACGGGTAACGCAAGAATGCCTCAGTGTCAGACACCATGTTTACAACCCACCCGTGAATAAAGTTGCGGGGTTCCTTCGCAAACAACACCGCCTCCACCAGCAATATGAGCGCGGACTTAAAGCGCCTTGCGGTCGAACGCTCTGACTTCATCGCCACTATGTACTACGTCCCGAAGACCTCCATCCTCATCTTTTCTTCCCCTAAGAACTCTAAGCAGGTTGCCTTGTCCGCCGCAGTGTCCACGGTCCGCTCCACGTTTACCGAGCACTTCAGTCCGGTCACTAGCGCGAACTCCGTGATGGAGAACCGGACTATGGACCCCTGGATCATATAACCCGTTTCTTTTTCCTTTTTCGACCGCAGCTGCCGCTGCAAGACGTAGTGGACTAGCTGGGCTGAGAACTCAACTTTGGCACCGATCCTCGCAATGCCGCCAAACTGGCTTTCACAAAGACGCTTCCAGTCTGACGCGCTCAGGTACTGGTCTAGCTTTGCAAGGACATTGGGCCTATCATATTGGTTGCACCTACACTTGAAATGCTTGTCCTTGGGGACGGCATATATCGCCTGCACAGTGGGGTGGAATGTTAGACCGACTCATCTGTAAAACACTCTACCCTTGATCGACACTAGCCAAACCATACCTCGCCTGTTGTCGGTGTCTCCGTTACCCTTCTTTCTCCTGAATCACTCATGTTGTACTTTGATACCCTGTAGGTTGGGGAGCAATACTTTAGCATTCTTCAAACATTTGCAAATCTTCATCACACAAGTCACAATGCACATGATATTAAGTTCATATAACATGTCATGTGACAATTTTAACATGTCAAGTGACCATTTTCACATGACAGACACCATATCTTTCCTGCACTGATCACAAATGACAGTAACTTTCTAGCCTCACCATATCTTAGCTTATACTTATCACCTGAGCATTATAACTATTTTATAGCTTCCACAAAATATAAGCCGCGCAATTTTGCAATTAAACATGACAGCAAACCTATTAAACATGGCAACTACATATTAAAAACATGGCAGTTTACAATGTAACAGCATTTACATTCAATAACTTGTTTCTGAAATTTTTTAAACCACATTTAGGTTCCCCGATTTCCCTCTATCTATCCTATTTCTCCAATCTCACCAATTTCCCCAATTCCCACATTTTCCCCAATTTCACCAATTTCCCAAATATTCACACAATACATGTATCGATTTCCCCTAATTTGCTTCCTCCTTCAAGGCCTATACCATATCATCACCACAATGGTACTTCCATTCTCTCCCCAACTCGAACACCCCCGTTCCCACATTTCCACCCATTGTTTTCAAACTAGACGCCTGTTACATCCCACATGACAGGGGCGGATATTCCACCCGTTATTTCATCCAATTATAAACCATGGCAAACAAATTAGGGTCTTCAAATGGTCCCTCATCCTTTCAATTTCTGCAATCAGTACAAAATCGGTAGGGTTAGGGTTTACTTACTTCAAATCGGTCGGTCTCTCTCTTCTAAACGCCCACACGGTCGTCTTCTACACGTCGGGTTTACTGGCTTGAAATCCGGCGCCGTCTTCTCCTCCGCACTCCCAGGTTCGTCTTCTTCCTTTGCCTTCTTCTTTTCCTCTCTCGTTTTCGTTTCAAAAACTGCGGTTTCGTGCCTTCTCCCCTCCCTCCTCTCTCTCTCTCTCTCTCTCTCTCTCTCTCTCTCTCTCTCTCTCTCTGTTTTACACAATTGGAAGATGTGACAGGTTTTTAAAACTGCCCTCTCTCTCCTCCTCCCTCCCACACTCTCCCTTCTTTAATGACTCCCAACAACCGGTTTCCACACCCCTTTCCCAACCGGCTACCTTGCCATTTTTTTTTTGGGGGGGGGGGGGGGGGTCTAACCCTTGCAATTGCAAACGGTTAGTGGGTTAGGCTAGCAAACCAAACCGGGGCGGGGGTTACTTCCTTTAATTCCCTCATTAGGATTTCATAACTGAGCAATTGCTTAAATATTACGAAAGAGAACTCATTGGAAAAATGACACGTAGGATTGCTTAAATAGGTTAGCGCCATGTAGGATCGAAAAGGAAGAAGAGGGCGCGCGCCAAGTGGCATCTTCAACATCTTCTTTAGTATTATACTAGTCGAAAACTCGTGCATTGCACGGATATATTAATTTAGCTTAAATAATCATTTAGAAACAAATTTAAAATAAAAATGTAATGTTAAAATTTAAAACTCAATAAATAAATAAAACTAATGTAATGTTATACTATAAAAATGTAATGTAATGTGTGGTATTTTGCAATAGAAAAAAAAATACTATAGCAGAAATTAGTATGCGCGTATGATATCATAAAATTGGTTAATAATTCTAAGGAAAAAAAACTTATAATAATACCTACTCTCAAAATTTAACCAAATATAATACAAATAGAAAATATTTTAAAATAATACAATACAAACTATCCACCTAGAAACCAAAATTAATATGAACTTTAAAATCAACAAAAAATAATACAAATTATAAAATTTTGACTTAAAATAATACAAAATTTTGAACTTGAATTATGGTATTATTCAAAACAAAAATTTATCTATCAATATTACAAAAATAATCCATAATTAGTCGTACTTTGCACATATCCACCCTTTATATTTTAAACATATCAAAACCTCTCTTTGTTTGTCCAACTTTGTTCAATACAATCCCAATTTTTAAAATTACACAAAATTACATGAACTCTAAGTTAGGTATAAAGTGGGTGTGATTTTATATAATTTTGAATTAAAAAGTGGGGTTTTTTTTTTGCAACGTTTGACAAATAAGTAGTAGTTTTGGTGTATTTAAAAATACAAGAGGTGGATTTATGCAAAGTGTGACTTTTTATGGATGTTTATTGTGATTTTGATAAAATAGAGTTTTGTTTTGATTCTTCCCCTAATCCAAGTTCAAAAGCTTTTATTATTTTAAGTCCAAAGTTCGGAGTTTTTTTAATCATTTTTTGTTAATTTTAAATTTTGTATAACTATTTTTTGTTTATATTTTAATAGTTTTTATTATTTCGAAAAAAAATTTGTTCGTATTTTGTTTGGCTCATATCGAATAGTCGGTATTATTTTAAGTCATTTTTCCAACTTCTAAAATAAATAATTGAAAAAATGAAGCATAAAAATACGTCAAATAATATTATAGTCTCTTATATAACCAGTAACTTTAATTTTATATTCTAAAAATTATATGCAACCAATTAAAATAAATCTCATCTTAGTATGTAGTTCTGAAAAAATTAAACTAAATAATAACCATCAGATTTCATATATGTTAAAAAATTATTAACTGAAGTATCATTAGTGTAGCATAAATTAATTCATAATACAAATGCTTTTAAGAGAATAAAAAATCAAAATTACTAACATATACTCAACTAAAAAAAAAGTTCAAATACTTTCAATTGAAAAAAATAATCAAACTTACAAAATATGTCAAAAATCCAAAATTATTTAGTAATGTATTTTTATTTAAAATAAGAGTATATTTGGTTATACATATAATTTTAATTACTTAATATGATTTAGTTAATTGAAAATATATAATGTTATAAAAATAAGAAAAATAGTAACATACTCTTGTTGAATTAAAAAAACCTTAGGTGAATAACGTATAAATTGGAGAAATTGAAAAAAAATAAAAAATAAAAACTTCAATGTCAACCTTTCTAATTAGGTTAGATATTTATATGAAATAAAAAATATTGACAATTATAAAAATAAAATAAAAAATATATGGATAAATATGTGACATTACAACATATATGTGACATACTATGATTGGCTAAAACTTTTATAGAGAAAACATTTAACTAAAAGCTGATATGCAACAGTGTTCAGCTTTTGTTTTAGTATATATCGTATAAAATATAAGATAGGATAAGAAAATATAAAAGATATGTTTTTTAATCAATTATAAAAAATAAAAAATATATTTTTCAATAAAAAAATTAAATAACACGTGGTCATCTTAAAAAAAAAAACACTAACACCCAAATGGTTGAATCTTATCATTAATGAAAGATGAAGATAGTTAATAATTTAAACCGAGAGCAAAAAACGCTCTGATTTTTCCCCTCGCCAGAAAACCAAAAATCCCCATGTTTGGGGTTCACTTCCGATAACCTCGTCGGAGGTCAAATAACTCCTCTTCGGAGACCTATAACCCCTCTTCGGAGACACATAACTCCTCTTCGGAGGTTAAAAATCAACCCCCTCGGTCCAAGGCTTGGGGCATGCCTCGCCTTGCGCCGTCGGTCTTGTTCTCGTGCTTCGGCGCCGCTGATCGGTGTTACATCTTCTGCGTCGGCGTTTCGGTCTGCCTCGGCTGCCTGGTTCTCCCTCGCACTACACCCCGCTTTGATTTTCTCTGTAACGAATCTATCTGAAATCCCTAATCGATTTGGGGCTTTTTGCTATCTGAATCCCTAATCGATTTTCTCTGTGTTGGTCGCTCCCTGTCGACCCCCTCGATTTTCTCTGGTTCTCCGACTGATCTTCAGTCGCCTCTTCCTCCCTTCATCTGAGCGGGCTCTTCGGAACCCCATTCCCCCCTCCTCCTCGGAGCTCCTTCGAATTCGGCCTATTCCGGCGACGCCTTCGGTGGTGGTTGGTCCTCCTCGGTGTCCGCTCTCCCATTCTGGGTGCCGTGGTTCCGGCCATTCTGACGTCGTCTCGGTTTTTCGGATTCCCTCTTCGCGGCCATGGTTCTCCCTCCGGTGGTTGTCGTGGTCTCAGATTACCCATTGGGGTTCCGCCTCTTTCTGGTCGTCGATTGCGGAGTTGTTGCCTACTGCCGCTTCGCCGCCTTGCTCGCTCTAGGTTTGCTCGGCGGCTGCGACGCCGGGTCTTCTTCCCTATGGTGCTGCTGGCTTATTCCAACTGCCTTGGCTTCCTGGCCATCAGGGCTTCAGTTGTCGGGCTTGGGTTGTTTTCCTTGGGCCCTAAGGCCTCTTGCGTTGGGCCCAGGGTCGGCCCGTCAGAATAAGGTTTAAATAATATTAAATAAAAATAGAAGATCATTAAATATTATTTGCTAGATTTAAATTAATAAATTCCGATTGGGTTAGTTTATCTCCCGGTAGGGTTTCCGGTGCGTTTTCGATTCAGGTGGTGTGTAGTTCTGCGTTTTGGGAGATTGGTCTTTCTTCTTCGATTGATGGGGTTCTGATTGTTCGGAGTCGGGACAGGCTGGGGTCGTGGCAGTGTGTGTCGAGGCGTCTCCTTTTCCCGGAAGACTGTTTCCTTGGAGGTTCGTCTTCACTGCCCACATGTGTCTCCTGATGTACCGCTGGCCTGCGGTGTTGCTTTTGGGTAGCGCTTGGCTTCGTTCGTCGTCTACGTCCGCATTTTTTTCGGTTTAGTTGGGCTTGTTTCACTTTGTAGAGCTATGTTGCATGTATCTAGCACCTTCTTTGTATTTCTGGTTCATTATGACGGTTTCCGTCTACCGACTTGTCGGTCTTCGGGGTCCATGTATGTCTGGCCTCGAATTTTTTCCTAATAAAAAAAAACACTTAACATAATTGATATTTTGATAAAACAATTATGATTGTGTTTCTTACAAATTAAAAATGAATTAAATTGCATAAAGTAAAATGAATATAACTGAAAAATTAAATAAGTGAATTATAATAGACTCATTTCTTATTTCAAAATTATCTAAAAAAAGCTACCAATTACTATAAAAGATATGTATATACAAATTATTAAAATAAAAGTTAAACATATACATGAAATTACTTATTTTAAAATTATGGAAAAAAGTTACCTACTATAAAAGAATATTAGAAGTTGAAATTGTCCTGACAATGTTCTTTTTACTTTATTGCACAAGAAGTTGTTCTTATAATGTACACCCTCCGTACGTTAATTAAAATATGTCCATTTTAAAAAGTAAATCTTATTAAGAAAAACGTCATTTTAAATATTATAGCGGTTATCATACCTATTGTAGTGGTTTATTGTGTTGGGAAAAGACCACCACATTAGGTTATAAAACCACCACAATAAATCAAATGCACCGTGAGCAAATGAAACGGGTAAAAACCGCTACAGTAGCCCTTAGGCAGTGGTTTCTTTGACTTTATGTGGCGGTTTTTGAACCGCTACTAAAAGCTTTAATTGTTGTAGTGCGATGCCTCAGACATAAGGCGACAACAACAGAAGGGGCCTTCCAAAACCGTTGCCTTAGACCTTTGGCAGGGGTTATCCTATATAAGGAAGCGATTTTTTACCACTGCCAAATCCGTTAATTGTAGTAATGGTAGTATATCAGAAGGTTTATCCAAGGGGAGAGTGTTATAAGATTATTTGTACTTATCTTTTCGTATGCATAAACTATAAGAGGTTATTAGATAAACTCTACGAAATCCTAATTTTCATGTAAACTCCTATATAAAGGATTCTTTGAAACCCCAATAAACACATCAATTACTCCTCTCATCTCTCTGCCTCTCTTCTCTAAAACTCTCTTTCTCTTCTTATTATAACATTGGGAGATAATTTTATATATGGGGTCTTGGGTAGCGATTGTCATCCAAATAAATAGGGCCTCTGATTGAATGGGGGTAAAGAGAGTTGAGGAGTGATGATTTGATGGTGCTAACGTCCATGGCCGCGCCGGCTCTATATCGGACCACTACCTTTGCAAATTGAAAAGCTTGCAGTAGTGACATTGGAGGAAAATGGAATTAAATGCAATATATTAGTTTGTTTTAAGCAGTAGTGACATTGGAGGAAAATAGAATTAAATGCAATATATTAGTTTTAATTTGAGTGAGGCTTTAGGCAAGATTTCAAAACGACTATTGTAAAGATAATTTCAACTCCTTCTCATTTTTCCTAATTAAATAGGCCAAAAACTCTGATCTACACCACAAATCAATTTACCCTGAATTCATACACTATTGAATTCATCAAATTCATACACTACTGAATTCATGAATAAATTGAACCCCAGGCCCGGCCCTGGACAAGTGCGAGGTGGGCGACTGCACAGGGCCTCCAATTTTACGGGGCCTCATTTTACTAATTTTGGTATATATAATAAAACAATTTTCCAAATAGCATGATGCCGCATTGGCTTGGTGGTTATGGACTATTGCAAGCGTGCGCGCCTGTTTCCTGAAACCAGGGTTCGATTCCTTCTAATTTTTTATGCTTCTTTTTTTCCATCAGTTGAGGTGCCCTCTCTCTTCATTTATACAACTGTAATTTTTTTTTTATTTTTTTTAATTGCTCAATTTATACTACTGTAATTTCATTATGAGAGGCCTCACTAACTTTCATCAAGTCTGAGTGTGTTAAATTAAATCCAACAAAAGGTATATTTTTGGTTTTAGTTTATAATTATTCCATTAAGGAACAATTTTAGTTTTATTAACTTGGGACTTTTTAATTAATAACATGTTATAAGGAGTTTTATAATATTATAATAAATTTTTTTTATAGGGAATTAGAATATACGGAGTACAAAGAAAAATACTAGGGAATTGTGTATAAAAATAAATGACACAAATTTAAATGTGCAGTATATAAATTATTTTTAATATTGTATAAATTTTATAAAGAAAAAGATTGACAAATTCTGTACTACTGATTAAAACCTTTTGTATAAAATTTTTAATATACATTTCATATGTGATTTTCTAAAAAATCTTATTTTAAAATTAGTTTTCTGTAATCAATATCTATCTACTCACAATGATATTATTATTAGTATTATTATTATTAAAATCTTATTTTATTATTATTATTATTGACAAACTACTACTACTACTACTAAATAACTATATTTATGTATGATGATTTAAATGAGATTTAAAAAAATAATTTTCTTGAATATTTATAAGTATGTTATATATTTTTATATTTTTATATTAAATTTTATTTAACTTTATAATATTAATTTGTTTTTTTATTTTTTATTTTACTTTTAAATAATCATGACATAGTGCGGGAATTGTACTAGTTTTCCCTAAATATCAACAGAAATAATCAATTTTTTTTAACATACTCCTCCTTAAGATATAATTTTTTTCAAAAAAAATTACATATAACATTTATAATTAATGAAATTATAAACCGGGCCTCCAAAATTGATTGGACGGCCCAGTTGAACCCTTTCATCAATTTGTTGCTAATCGAACCTTAAATTGATTTGCTTTTAATCTAACCTTTCAATCAATTAATCAACAAATTGAACCCTTCAACTTCAACTTCAACTAATTTACTGTTTATGGAACCCTTAAATCAATTTGACGTGAACCGAATTCGTCAATGCCCTTGTGATGGTGTCGAAATCCCTAGCAACGTTGAAGATTGCAACGTCGGTGCCAGTGGCAAAGGCGGATGGCCTCCTCGAGTTTGGAGTCGCTGCGAGCGAGGATGGAGACTTTGGCGCCCTCAGAGGCGGCGCGTGGGTAAGGGCAAGGGCGATGCCGCTGGATCCGCGCGGCGCTGAAGACTGCAACGTTGACGTCGGTGGTGAGGCGGATGGCCTCCCTGGCCTCCTCGAGCTTGGATTGGCTGCAAGCGAGGATGGAGACTTTGGCGCCCTTAAAGGCCGCGCGGTGGTCTAGGGCGAGGCCGATGCCGCTGGATCCGCCGTTGATGAAGATGTGGTGGCTCTTAATGGGGATCCGCCGATGATGAAAGTTGAGGGCGATGACCAGGTGAAGACGAGAGCAGCGACTGCGATTCCGATTACTCTGATGAACAGGTAAATCGGATACCCAATAGGCTGCACCGCCATATCCTCTGCAGCAAGAACGCAGAGAGAATGGAAGAGAAATGTGATTTGAGATTCGTGTTGATGTCGGACAAAAAGTCCACTCGTCAAAACCCTAATCCATATCCGTCTCTCATTTGAAGAAATTCTTCCCCCTTGCAATTTGATTGGAAAAAATGAAAAGGATTTTGTGCAATTTAGTTAAAATCATCTTGACAATAGTTATTTTCGAATCTTGTCTAAAGCCCCTATGTTTTAATTTTACTTTATTGCCTTCTAACAGTCTTGAAATGGAAATTGGGTAAGCTAGGGTGGTACATTTGTTAACAAAGTATATTTAGATGGTGGTTTTCTACAATTTTTATTTTAGCGGGTGGTTTTGTGCAAATTTGTCTATTTAAAAGGTGATTTTCTACAATTATGCCTTTCTTTTAAATGCAAAATGTTTGAATCGGGTATTGAAAAAGGTATGAACAATAAAATATAAAAGGTTTGAACCACTTCTTGTAATTTCATTGCGGCGTCGTGGCTCCGGCGGATGGTGTCCCCGGTTGGCCTGACTGGTGTGCTTGCGCGGGCTGCCCAGTGGAGAGCGACCAGTGCGTTGGCGCCCCAACAACTTTTGGGTGCCCTGGTTCGTTGCGGGGCTCGTGGGCGTCGCCGGGGCTGTCCGGTGCGGTCTGGTGGAGTCTGGCGCGGGGCGGGATCTGGTGGTCCGGTTTGGGGTGGCTTGGTTTGTTGGGGAGGAGGTCGATCTCGGAGCAAGAGGCTCGTTTTCGGCCTGGATCTAGGGTAGATCTGGTTTGGTGCGGCTAGGGTTTAGTCGGCTTTGCCTCTTCCTCTTCGAGCTTCCTGTCTGGGCAGCAGATCTGTGGGTTTGTGGTGTGGTCTCTCCGGGGACGGGTGTGGTCGGTCTGCCTGGTTCGGGTTGCGTTCTCTCTCGCCCCTTACTTCCATCTCCTTCCCCACTTTTTCGTTTGTGCGCTGAACTCCAGGCGGTTTCGGAGACGGAGGTTGGGTGGCGGGGTTCGGCGGAGCTTTGGCGTTGGCTGTCGACTGGTGGTGCGACTGGTGGTGACTGTTGCTCCGGGGGCTGTTGTTCGACTGGTGGGAACCTCCGGGCGCTTTTCCGGTCTGCCCTGTTCACTCTGTCTCATCCCCTTATTTTTTTAAATCGAGCAGAACTCTGGGTGGGTGTGGGCGTTGTGGGCTGGTGGTCTGGCTAGTTGCTTCGGAGGATGGAGTTTCACCGGGGCCGCCGCTGTTGTGACTGTGGTGCTGGGTGCGGAGTCGTCTCCCTTGGTTGAGGTAGATGCAGGCGCGTGGAGCACATGCGCGCGTGGAGCCTGCAGTGGTTGCGTGTGGTGTTGTGTTTCCCCCTTTCTTTCTTTTCTAAAAGCTGTTGTTGCTTTTGTTAAGCTTGGAGGGGTGTTTGACCAGCTAGGTGTGTTGACCGGACTTTTGTGGTAGAATTTCATGTAGTTGAAATCTGTTGTAGTCTCTTGGCTTTAGCTACCGATCTATCTATTTACCAATTCAGATGGTATGTAAGTCGATCTTGAACCACTTTTTTGTTAATAACTTGAACCACTTATTAAAATCATTAACCATATGTGAGAAAAATCTTGAACCGTTACAAGTAGTTAGTGTGATGTAGGTATACTTGGGAAATATTGAAAATTAAATACGTACACGCACCAAAGCTAAAGTACAAGAGACCAGATACATATTGAATCAAGCGATGAAGCTAAAATGTATTGCATTATGCTTATTCATATTCATATTCATATATAGAAGTATAGAACCCTAGAGAGAGAGATATATGGAAGACAAAGGCTTCGATCAGGGCTGGAGGCTAGGCCCCTTATAGCCAATAAAACCGCAAAGCCGGAGTGCAATCCATAGTAGCATCACCAAGAGCTGATAGAGCAAGACTCCTCCAAGCACTACAAACCATATAGTAAGGGTTGGTCCGGAATTTCTCTGGTAGAAAAGATAACTGAATCCCTCCTCTGTTAAATTGAACTTGGGCGGAGGATTCACCACATACATAGTCTCATTGTAAGTGAGCGTCATGAAGGTGAGGGTGGCCCAAATTAGAAGCACCAGCACCCAAACGAAACACTTGTTGTTGCGCGGTACCCCGCTCACCAGGAGCATAATCACGCTAAGGGACGCCAAAAATGCATTCGTGTTGTAGGCAAAGAAGTTTCCATTTCCGGCTGCCACTGCACTACCAGCTTGATAGATCATTGAGTCGTTTTCGTCTATCTTGACCGGATGGTCATCAGGCCAAACTCCGCCTGGGGGCTGCACCCCGGCTTGAAAGGCCACAGTCGCAACCAACACTAGTACAAATATAGGGGGTGGAGCACGGTAAGTTGGGTACGGTTTTTGACAAGCGTGCTTATTTTTTTATTTTAAACACGGTTTTATATTAAAAGTGTGTTCCCAACCCCAAATTCAACTAAAAGCAACACGCTTTTCCATAAAACCGTTCTCGTTTATTTCTAAAAAAATATTTAAACCGGTTTTCGTGTAAAGCGTGCTTAAAAAAACTTAAAACGAACACGGTTTAATTTTCAAAGCGTGTTCCCAAAACCAGATTTGACTAAAACAAACACGCTTTGCTATAAAATTGTTCTCGTTTATTTGTAAAAAAATATTTAACCCGGTTTTCGTGTAAAGCGTGCTTAAAAAAATTACAACGAACACAGTTTAATTCTCAAAGTGTGTTCCCACAATCAAATTTAACTAAAACGAACACGCTTTTCTATAAAACCGTTCTCATTTATTTTTGAAAACTATTAAGCTCGGTTTTCGTATGAAGCATCCTTAAAAATAAATTAAAACGAGCACGGTTTCATTTTACAAGTGTGTTCCCAAAGCCAACTTTAACTAAAATCAACACGCTTTTCTATAGAACCGTTCTCGTTTGTTTCTAAAGGAATAATTAGCTCGGTTTTCATGTAAAGTGTGCTTAAAAAAATTAAAACGAACACGGTTTTATAAGAAAAGTGTCTTCCCAAAACCAAATTTAACTAGAGGGAACACATTTTTCTTTTACAGTGTCCTCATTTATTTTTATAAACCGTTCTCGAAATTATTATTTTTATATATATTTAGAGTTTTTTTTAGTAATTAGATTAAGTAAATGCACAAAGTTACAACAAAATTCCGTAGCTCGGGTGGCAGGAGTGTAAAGTGGACGAATTCAGTATGAGGGTGCAAGAGGTCTTGGGTTCGACTCTTGGATCGAGTGCGCAAGAAGTCTTGAGAGAAATATGAAAGAGCACACCTTTTTATTTAAAGCGTGCTTACCGAAATATGAAAGAGCACACTTTTCATTTAAAGCGTTCTTATTATTAAGCACGGTTTGAAAAAAAGTGCGCTAAAACTTTTTTTTAGCACACTTCAATTGAAGCGTTCTTATAATTGATCGTATGCCAATTTTAAGAACGCTTCAACACAAAAGCGTGCTTAAAATATGGGATCACGGTTAAATAGTAAGTGTGCTTGTTTGGGAGCGCACTCACTATAAGCACAGTACGAGAAGTTTGCTCCCATGCATTAAAAAAGCATGCTCTGGTCCCCCTTTTTGTACTAGTGCAATACAGCGACGATTATGAGCCACCCGGTCATGGTTTTTACCCACTTATTGTCATAATCCAACATCTTTAAAACAACTTTCTTAAATCCAAGGCAAATCCACTCCCTAATGCTCCGTGACTTGGGAGGCACATCAGTAGTGTCTATGTCAACGAGTATTGTCGCCGGCATAGCTCTTGGAACCCCTGCGTTGATTAGAGAGTTTGCGACTTCAACAACTCCATGCATAATGCTGCTTTCTACCATGTCCAACGCTGTCTGCCCTTTTTCGTTCTTTGCTTTCCCCATCTCTCCATCTCCCCCGCCATTATTTGTAGTATGTAGTCTAGCATCTGTTCACATTACATACACTTACATATGCATATACCAAATCACATGATATATATAGTGCTCATCAAGCAAACATTATAATTTATTAGTGTTGGGGTTAATTTGGTACCATTTTCCGTTGGCATGTAGTATACAAAATTAAGAAAGTCACTAGGTGTTAAAGTGTAGAATTATCTAGTACTTATATTTATATAAGTGAATGTCAGCTAGTGATCACCGACAGGGACGGACCAGGGGCAACCCGCCCCATTTTTATAAAAATAAAATAATAGATAAAAAAATTAAGAAAATTTAATTAAAAAAAGTATTAATTTATTTATTAAATTATTGATTTTGTTAATAAAATTATGCATATGAGAAACATTTAGCCTACCCGAATTTTAATTCCCGATTCCGTGCCTGATCATCATCGGCGTAGTGGGTAAATTGCCCTTTAGGTGTGTGGGTAAGGAGTGAAAAAGTCAGTTGAGTGTTGTGTAAGAAAGTGGAGTCCGGGGATGAGAATACCTTTTTTTTTAATTTCTTTTTGATATAAGGAAAGAAATTCGATTCTCTAGACAAGCCTAGAGAAGCCGAGAGCCCGGACAAGCCGGGAGATGGACTAACCATCACTACTACAATTAAGGTCTATTGTGGCACTTTATTGCAGCGGTTGAGATATTGAAGCGGTTTGTGCAGCGGTTTAGTCTATTGTGGCGGTTCATGTGGCGGTTTTAATCATAGATTACGATAATACCTATTGTGGCGGTTTTAAAAACCCTATTGTGGCGGTTTTTGAAGCTATTGAAAAACACTTTTTACTAAACCTATTGTGGCGGTTTCAATGATTCTATTGTGGCGGTTTTTAAGCTATTGAAGCGGTTTTGAAAAACACTTTTTTATCAACCCTATAGAACCGGTTTTTATATAATATTTCTTAAATTTTGTTTGGGCTTTCTACGGTTTACTCTGATTATAACAGAGAAAGGGAAAGGAAAAACCAAAGAAACCCTAGATCCAAATGCAAACCCCTTTTTCGCCGCTCAGATCCTCTTTCGCCGCTCAGATCTGCACCAACTCATCGGAGATTTCATCGTATAACTATCAGGTTTCAATCTCTTTCTCATACTTTAACTCCCGATTTCCCTAATTTCTTCATTGTCTTCCAATTTATATTTCAGTTGTCGAAAACTTTGTTTGTTTGTTTGATTCGATAGAGATAAGTGAGAGCTTGAAAGATTCGAATCTGAGAGTTGTGGTGTTCGAGCTCGTTCCAGGCATGGAGCGGGATTACAGTTCTAGCAACGTCTTTGATAAAGGCCACCGAGCAACAGCAAACTAACCTTCTGGAAGGTTCTGGAGAAGCCGATACTTCATCTCCGTCCAGTGAAGTCATTTGGGATGGCAATCTGTAGCTGTTTAGAGGTTCACTTTTTGAGGTATGGAGATTTTCTGAATCGTCTCATTCTTATAATTTTAGTAGATGGATTATTTTCTCACGTTCAAAGGCATGAACGCTAGGTGTTTGATGAAATGCTTGAATGCTTGAATGAAGATCATCAAGTATGGAATTGATGGGATTGAGTTGAATTGAGTAGAATAATCAGGTATTGTATTGATTTTGCTACTATATAACTCCAAAGGATTGATTGCGCAGATCAACGATATGGCTTAGTGCAGTTCTTGGCAATTTCTTAATTATTTGATGTTGTTTATCTCATATGCTTAGTTGTGGTTGTCTTTAGTTTGGATGATTTTTTAGCATAGCAAGCAATAGGTTATGAATCTATTATATTCTTGATTTCACTTTTGTAACTTAAACATCAATGTTGTTGGATAATCATGTGTATCACCGAATTGCTAAAATCTGGCTAGGCATGGTTTATTCTTGTGATGGTTTCTCTTTTGGAGAATGTAGGTGAGAACCTGGCTTTTCTGCTTTCAAGCTTTCTTTTTGGTAGGCATGTTGGCACTCCTTTATGATTTTATGGAAGGGGATGAAAGTCTTTAGCTTACGAATCCGAATTCCTGTAGAAATTGGAAATTGAGTGCATTGCAATTGTCTGCTTTAGCTTAGGAATCTAAGATCTTCCCACTTTTTTTCTTCCTAAAAGCAAAATTTGCAGATTTCTTTCTTTCAGGTCTTAATGCTGCGAGAATGATTCTGTCTGATAATTATGAATTAGTGTTAGCTTTAAGTTGCTTTATTTTACTTAGAACTTTCCCTAGAATCCAAAACTACTTACTGTCTATCAAGTTTAAAAAATTATATAATATTTTCGCAAGCAAATGAACACAAATTTCTCAGCTAAACAAGGTGAAACTTCCTTGGTAGGTTGGGATTCATCATCGATTTCCTATCGAAAGCAACGCTGATAGGATTCATGGCCGGTGCAGCAGTGATTATGTCACCACAGCAGGTGAAAGGATTGCTTGGGATGGTTCATTTCACCAGCAATGTGCGAATAATCCCTGTTTTTATCCTCTGTTATGGAGCACAAGGAAGAGGTAACCTAAATAGCAAACTTTTGCCCCATAATAACTTGCTGTTTTGAGCACCAACCGAAGAGATTTTGATCGTTTCCCCGTGATTTAGTTGATGTAGCAGTGGTCATGGCAAACCATTCTTATGGGGGTTGGTTTTTCTGTTCTTCCTACTCACAGCAAGACAAATTGTAAGTTAAAATCTATTGATCAACTTAGCAGTAAATGCCATTTTTATTTCCATTCTATAAAATTGAGGAACACCACATGAATGAAATTTTAAATTACCATGTCCTCCATGATATCAAATCCAATCTTAGGATGTCGAATACGTGACTCCTGGGAAGGGCGCAACTTTCGTATAACACCTAGTTGTCAGTTTTGAGACTAGGGAATTGAATTGTATATGTCTTATATTTGTGTGTGTTTTCTGAATTGCAAAGTGCCAAAAAGGCAAAGCTTTTCTTTGTATCAGCTGCTGCTCCTTTAACATCAGTAATCCTCTCCACCATCATAGTCTTTGCAGTCAAGCCAACCACCTGCCAAATCCCAATTGTAAGAAACTCGATTCAATCAAATCTTAATGTGATTCAACGTCTTAGGTTCAGCCTTTTACACAAACAAACTTTTGATTATGTTTTCGTGATTTGGTACAGATTGGCTACTTGCCCAAGGGCCTCAACCTGTCGTCAGTGAACATGCTATACTTCCATGGCTCCTACTTGGGAGTCGCAATCAAAACTGGGATCATAACTGGCATTCTGGCTCTCAAGTAAGCTTGTTCCTCAATAGTTTGTGAAGAGTTTGGTGCTGAGATCTTTGTTTAGAACGTGTAATGAGCCTTTCTGTAAAATTTAGTGCATTGCAATTGTCTGCTTTAAGCCTTTCTATGAAAAAAATGGAGTTGAAGAATTTGGTTTCTACTCCTTGAATTCTATCCATTCCAGGGCCTATTGTCTAGTATAACCAGTTTGATTACTCAGATTTTAGATTCATAGCCTATGAATCTCCATGAATTACATATATTTTTCTAGGGCTATATTTAGTTTTGGGTGTCACCTTTGGATCAACAGAACTCTATAATTGATCAGCTGCTCCCTTTTCTAGATGTTTTTGGACCACTTTTGACTTGGGAAAACCGAACAGATGAGGGAGAAAGATAAATAAATACACTCCTGTTTGTTTTTAACTCTGAAGTTAATGATTGTTATTGTCACTGCTTTCTTACTCCCTTTTTTTTTCGGCCTGGGATGCTCTCATTCAGGATCCGAATTGTAATTCGGAGCTGTGTTCTTCGAGGTGTACTTCATCGGATGTCCAGAACAGCACATGGGGATCGGTTCATACAGATGATTTCTGGTTGGTGGAGCTTTTGCAGGCTGACCAGTCAACCTTCATTCCTGGTTCTTCTCAATTACTTGATGGATCTGTTTTCCCTAATCAGTTTAAGGTTTTGAATTGTAGTTTAGGTTAAATGTGTTACTTTGATTTGAATCTGATTTGCTGCTGGATGGAAATCTCTATGGTGTAGAGACGCTGTTTTGATTAACTTGATTAGGTGGTATTTGATTATTGTAAATTATGAAATCATATTACATGATATGTTTGAATTCGAGGGAAAATTTTCATGTTTAATATGTGATTGATTGTCTAGGTACAAAACAGGTCTATGAAAAAAAATCTCACATTTCTAACTATTAGAATGCACCAAAGAGTAGGGTGCATTCTATTTTTTTTTTTTAAAAAAAACGCAGGACTTTTTAGCCCGGGTCTCCTGAATCCGGGCTAAAAAGCATGTATTTTTTTTATTTTGGTAAACCAAAAACCGCCACATTAGGAAAAGAAAGTGCTACAATAGCTCTGGCAAAACCGCCACAATAGATACTCTTTTGTAGCGGTTATAATACCTATTGTAGCGGTTATATGTGGTTGGCAAAAACCGCCACATTAGGTTACAAAACCGCCGCAATAGATCAAATGCAACGCGAGCAAATGAAACGGGTAAAAACCGCTACAGTAGCCCTTTGGCAGCGGTTTTTTGGCTTTATGTGGCGGATTTGAACCGCTACTAAAAGCTTTAATTGTTGTAGTGCATCATGTACAACAAGAAACAAATGACAGAACCAAATGACAGAAAGTAAATGACAGAAAGAAAAGAACATAAATAAAGTACAAGCCAATCTACACTGAAACAACATATTAGCAGAACCAAAACCAACTGGTCAAACTGCAGACGGACACAGAGAACTCTGGGGATCACTAGCGGACACCTCAACATGGACTCTTTACATAATCAACAGGCATCGTCGCATTTCCACGACGTCTAAAAAGCTCGACAAACCAGTCACAGTTCACATGAAACCTGTACCACAGCAAGAAAAGCAAAGTACACCAACCCGCAGACCAAAATTCCAGCCAAATCATTGCCAAAACAAATCCCAAAAACCGAACTCACACCCTCAAGGACGATAACAAGATCGTAAAGGCAACCCCAAGGGAAACCAAAATAGAGGAAACATATGAGACGAGATAGGAATAAATAAAAAACAACGATACACAGACTAAGAAACAAGAGAGCGATTAGAAAACGAACCAATAAAGTTCACAAACCCCATTTTTCCCTACCATGTCAACCAACCAAAAGGGTAACCAAAAGCGTTAAAAAAAAAACGCTAACTAAAGCATGGTGAGCAGGTGAAAAGCCGCGAAAGGTTCAGCCGGTGAACCAGGCCGGAGGAGGGCGGTGTCAAGGCGGTGAGTCCAGGGTGCTCGACGTTCGGTGGAGAAGGCGGTGAAGGTGGTCGGTGTTCCTTGCGGCGGCGGCGGAAACCAAGGGAGTGTTTTCGGTGTTGGCCTGGACAGAGGAGGACGGTGGCTAATGAGCACGAGGCGTGAGCGAGCGACGGCGAGTGTTTGGGTAGAGGAAAGATGTTGGTGGCCGAGGCGGCGGCTAACCGAGGCAATAATCGGAGGAGAAGGGAGGTCGAGAGGCGGATGAGAATACCTTATATGAGAGTCTTCTATTTTGAGAGTGGTACAAAATATTTTTTGTACATTAATATAAGTCCTTAATTATTTATAAAGAATGTTTGTCTATTCTAGTCACACAATCGAGTGTTAGCTATTTCCTCAATAACTAACTACAAATTAAATATCATTAGTTTTATAAGTGGATGATAATGTAAACCGACATATAAGACAAAAAAAAAACGGCTAGATTATAATGTAATGCAACAGTTTTCTCTATAATCCTTGAGTTGCAGAGAAGTTTTCACATGTAGCGGTTTCATCTAGTATATTGTGGTAGTGTATAACATCTTTGGTGGCAGTTTTAGTTCACTATTGCAGCGGTTTTTAGCTTTGCAACCGTTCGTGAGGCTTGCAAGTAAAAACAATGACGGTATATAACATATAGTAGCGGTTTAATTACATTGCACGAGTTGTTAATTAAAGAGTCCATGACATGATTACAAATGAAATACAACCGGGTTAAATTAAAATATAAACAAAATGGATAGCTCTAATTTAAAATGATTGATCGATCTAGCTGGATCGTACAGTTGTTGGTATTAGATGAAGAAATTTAATTAAATGTGCAATGACTAAACATGAGATAGGACGATTGGTAGAGATATACAATCCGGTTATTTTAGGAGTCGTAGTGCTTTGCTAGAAGCCAACTACGATTAATGAATTTAAACGGTTTAAATTCATGACTATTATAAACGAGTCATATGAGGTCACACACTTTGAATTGACGGGATAGATCAACGGGTATGATGGTTGATGCTTCATGTATATGTTATATTATTAAGGAATATTATTTATTTTTGAAATAAATTATTATAGAAATTAATTATAGGAGTTACAAAGTGTAAATTAATTAAAGATGTTACATGAGAATGTAACGTGGGAGAATGTAACGTGAGGTGAGCAGGTTGTTTGCACTCCCTCCTCTAATTAATTAGTTTTCACTATTACTCCTTCCTAATTAATTTTGTACCTTTTAATATAAAATTGTGGAATGTCCATGGTGAAGGAATTGTGTCCTTTAATTTAATGTGCAATGACTAGTTATGGAATAGGACAATTGATAGAGATATTCAATCCGATTATTTTAGGAGTCGTAATGGTTTGCTAGAAGCCAACTACGATTAATGGGCTTAAACGGGTTAAAACTCATGGCTATTATAAACGGGTCATATGCGGTCACACACTTAGAGTTGACGAGCTTGATCAAAAGAGAGATGATTTTATTATTACTGTATATTAGATATATATTAATAATAATGGGATAAGATTTATTTGTGAAATAAATAATTAATCAAGTAAGGTATAAATATAAGCTTATAAAGATGGGCTTATTGTGACTTGACCTAATTATCACATCCCAAAAAGAGAGAACGTGAGTTTGGCCGCTTCAACAGACGTGAGGGCGGAACTCTACCATCATCAATCAATAGCAATTTGATTGTTCACCTTTCGATCTTCGTCCTAGCATTCGAAGGCAAAGGAGATTTAGACCGGGCTCTTGTGGACCAAGTAGAGGAGCAACACGTGGGGCTCTAGTTCTCTTCTGAATCCTCTCCGTTTAGATCCGGTTCACGCATCAAGAGGTATCTCCTATGAACCATGATTTAATTTATCGATTTTATGCATGAAGATTCTTACGATTAGATGATAGAAAATAGTTTCTAAAACTTCCGCTGCGCATCTAATTTCCATCGGTGGCATCAGAGCATCTTGCATAAATTGATATGATTAATTGATTTTCTTGTTAGTTTTGATTCAATTTAGCAATATATTTGATATATGGAATAATTTGTAGGATTAAAATTATGATTTTGATTAATTGGATGTATTAAATTAATACGGGTTTGGAATTCGATACAAAAGTTTAATACTTTTCGGAATTTGATTCCGATACGATGCGCGCCGCACACGTACATCATACATGTGAATCAATTTGATTCCGATACAATTTGATTCCTATACAGTATACACATACTTGATTTTGATTAGAATTGAAGTACTAATTAAGCATCAATTTTTTTTTCTCGAAAACTGTTGGTTTTAAAATCAATCGGTCAAATCAATTTGTACAATTTATACGAAAGATGTGATTTTTTATATAAACTGTGAAATATTTGATTTTATAAAAGTACGAGTTGATTTAAATTTATGAAATTGAGAAATTTATGATTTTGATGCATAAAGTTGATAAATTTTATGTGAATTTGATTCATATATTAATTTGTCAAAACTTTAAGTTTTATGAAAACTTAATTACCATCTTAATCCTACAATTGTCAAAGTTTGTAATTGTTACAAAAATTTGAGTGGGAGTTGATGGAGGTGTAATTAGGGTTATGGGAAATATTTAGGATTTTAGTGTAAAATCTTAAATTATCTTAATTAGATATGGTAGATATCTTATCCCTAATAAAAAAATTTCTATCCAATTATACAAGGTAATAGTTACCATAAAATTAATTCCATATATATATTATTGCAAGTTTTTGAATTAAAATATCAAGAATGTTCATGGATTTATTATGCTTGTTTTATATTATGATATATTGCTTGCATACATAAGGTGACTAGTATGTCCCATAAATACGATTTGCGTATCGTTATGTTTTTTTGTACACGATCTGCGTATCGTTATGTATTTTTGTAATTTATTTTCAGTAATTAGATTATTAGAAAATATTGTAATTAATACAAGAAGACATAAGAAGTTCAAGGATGGAGATCCATGAAGGGCGCGAGGGTGGAGACCCATGAAGATTAGATCTTTATTTTATGCATTGTAGGGGCCATACTAGGATCACAATTTCATTGCATTTTGAATGCCTTATTTTAAGTTTTATGTTGTTTTTATTTATGATATTTTTTCACTTATAAATAAAGACAAATAAAAGACTTAAGTTCCTAAGGTAAATTGGGGCAATGCATTTTCCTATCATAACCCAATAAGTTCTGGATTTTTGGTTGGATGGGCTTCACAAAAGTGAGGGTGTCTTTCCATAATCTTGGGCTAATGAGGGTGAATCTATACAAAGGGTTCATAAGCTTTGAGATGGTCGTACCCAACGAGAGACCAAAAGGCAAAGTTTTGGATCTTGAGGCATAGGATGATTTTACATTGGATGTGGATCATCAACCAAGAATTATAAGGAGTTATAATTAGTAATTATTACTTACCTTGAACATACAAGACTCAAGGCAGTGCAAAAGTACGTTGGGTCTTGTGTGTAATGGGATCTTGGAATCATTTTATTCACCAGGAACAATAACAATTTGAATAAAATGCGCATTTACTTATTTTAAAGGTGTTTAATCCTAAGTAATTTGCATTTCGAACATAAACTGATTTGTATGTCATTTCCTTTTTTTATATAGGCATTATGTCGAACAATAACTTGAAATTCACCCTGCGCTCAATAGTTGAGAAAAACAAATTGAATGGAACGAATTTTCTCGATTGGGAAAGGAATCTGAGAATCGTCCTCAGTTCTGATACCTCATCAGATGAGGAGAAGGCTAATGAAGTAAAGCTTAGGAGTGAGTCTTTGCCTGTCACTTGTCTGATGCTAGCAGGCATGGAACCTGATCTTCAAAAGAGGTTTGAACATCAGGATGCTTACACAATCATCACCAACCTGAAAGTGTTGTTTCAGGAACAAGCAAGGATTGAACGATATGAAACTCACAAGGCTATACTAGATAGCAAGCTTGTGAAGGGGAAGCCAGTAGGTCCTCATGTGTTTAACATGATTGGGCTTTTTAGCCGTATGGAGACACTAGGCACCCCATATGACCAAGAGTTGGCCACAGATATCGTGTTGCACTCATTGCATGATGGATTTGCCTCATTCAGGATGAACTATCATATGCATGGTCTCAAGAAGAACCTGAATGAACTCCATGGTATGCTCAAAGCTGCTGAGCAGAATACTCCTACTGACAACAAGAAAGAAGTTCTTAATGTCAATAAAGGGAAAGGGTTTAAGAAGGTAGCTGATAGCATCTATTTTAGTCATATTTTAGGCATACATTTGCATATTAGTTTAGGTCATTTTTATGCATTTTTATCATATTTTATGCTTTATTTATTTTATTTTGCATTTTCGGAGTCTACACCTAGTTTTTATTCGTTTCAGGCATTTTGAGGCTAATATTGAGGAAAATCAAGCTTTAATGCGGAGCGGCAATCATAATGGATCGGATCTGGAGGAGCTAACTTGTCAAGTGCGGAAGTTGCTAAATGTGGGAGTTGTTTGGTGGAGTTAATTTATAATTGGGTGTTGGAATGTGATTTAGTTATTTAATTTTGTGGGTTGAAAATGTAATTTTCCTAAAAACTTACTATATACTCCGTATGTTTTAGAAATCATGGGAGGTTCGGACTTTTGTTTTGCAGACGAGGCTTCGGCCGTAGGTTTAGGTTTAGATCTTGTTCTTTGTTTTGGCGTATTACACTTTGGATCGAGGACGAAAATTTCGGTTTGCATTCTATTCTAAGCTTTGATTTATTTCTGTCTATAATCTATTTCATCGCTTATCATATTATGCTTGCTTGAATCTCCGTTCTAGGGTTAGGGTGATCCAAACGATGATTTGGTAGTGTTGAAATTGATCGATATTCGTTTGTCTGATGATTTGTGATTTAATCTTATTGCGCCAGCCCTAATTGATGAAAATTGGTTAGAACTGATTTAGGGTTTGAAATCGAAAGACTAAAACCCTAAATTAGAATTTAGATGGTGAATTTAGGCCGAAAAGCTATTGGATCCATCGGAACCATAGGATTAAACCTGAAGTTTAGTTGATCGAAAGTGAAATCAAGCTTCTTGAGGATTTATAGATTGTCATAGATATTTTAGATGATTTTGATATTGATCGATACCGAAAGGCGACGTTGATATGATTATCGTCTAGAATTCTAAGAACTTAAAGGGTCTAAATTGGTTGCTTGAGTCCGAAAGGTGATTGTTAACCAATTTAGACACATTCGCGTTGATTCCGAAATGAGATTTGCGATTACCTTAGACAATCTACCTTCAACAAATTCAGACAAGGTGGCACGAATATTAATATTAATCTACTAAAGCGTCGTTGTGGTGATCCTTTACCCTAGATTTGCATCGTATCCATTGTTTACTACCAATTTTGTATAGTTTCTTACTTTAAGTTGGTTGTTTCCTCCATTTCATATAAACATTTCACCTTTATTTTCTTGACTTAGTTAAATCAGTTTGAATTGATAATCGATACCACATAGTCCTTGTGGATACGACACTCGATATACTACAACTGAACCCCATACACTTGTGGGTGTAGGTTTTAGCCTATCAGTAGCCAAGAATAGGAACAATCCCCAAGAGAAAGGCAAGAAAGTTGCAAAACCTAAGGGAGGTGAGAAGCCAAGAGTGGTTGCAGACCATGATTGTTTCCATTGCAAGGCGAAGGGACACTAGAAGAGAAACTGCCCCAAGTACCTGGAAGACAAGAAGAGTGGGACTTTGAGTTCCAACACTTCAGGTATTTATGTTATTGAATTACTGTCAACCAATGTTTGCACATTAGATAATGGTCCTACTTGGGTATTAGATACCGCATGTGGTGCTCACATTATTTCAAATGTGCAGGGACTAAGAAATAGGAGACAGGTGAAGAAAGAGGAGATAGAGCTACGCGTTGGAAATGGAGCAAGCGTTGCTGCACTTGTCGTAGGAGATTTTAGTTTATCTCTTCCTTCTGGTTTAATCTTAGAAATAAATAATTGTTATTTTGTTTCTAGAATTACAAAGAACCTTGTTTCGGCTGCAGTAATTTATTCTGAAGTTTTTAATTTTAGCACTACAGATGAAGGTATAATTATTCACAAGAATGATATCTTCTATGCTCGTGCTCAAGATATTAATGGAATATTTGTATTCGACCTTACAACAGAATCATATAACATAAATACAAAAAGGCAAAAATCAAGTAATTTGAGTGAAGCCTACCTATGGCATTGTCGTTTGGGTCACATCAGTTTAGACCGCATGAAGAAGCTCCATAAAGATGGACTTCTAAAAGACGTGGATTGTGAATACATTGATACATGTGAGTCATGTTTGATGGGCAAGATGACAAGGTCACCTTTCAAAGGAACAAATGAAAGGGCTAATGAGCTATTGGGCATTATACATACTGATGTATGTGGGCCAATGAGTACAAAAGCTAGAGGTGGTTATAAATACTTCATCACATTTACTGATGACATGAGTACATATGGATATATTTACCTTATGTCACATAAATCGGAATCCTTTGAAAAGTTCAAGGAATTTCAAAATGAGGTAGAGACTCAAACTGGCAAGAAAATAAAAGCATTTCGATCAGATCGTGGTGGTGAGTACTTGAGCCATGAATTTGATCATCATTTGAAAAATTGTGGGATAGTAACACAATTGTCTACTCCAGGAACACCACAGCTTAACGGTGTATCTAAAAGGAGAAACAGGACCCTGTTAGACATGGTCCGATCTATGATGAGTTTTGCTGACCTTCCGGTATCCTTCTGGGGTTATGCCCTCACAACTGCCGTACTTACACTAAACAGGACCCCGTCTAGAGCTGTAGACAAAACTCCATATGAGATATGGACTGGAAAGGTTCCAAAATTGTCTTTTATGATAAGATCCATTAGGATAATCCTTGCTATTGCCGCTTATTATGATTATGAGATTTGGCAAATGGATGTCAAAACCGCCTTCCTGAATGGATTCTTGGAAGAGGATGTGTATATGACACAACCAGAGGGTTTTGAAGATCTAAGTAATGTCGGGAAGGTATGCAAGCTTAAGAGATCTATATATGGACTTAAGCAAGCATCTAGGAGTTGGAAATTTCGATTTGATGAGAATATCAAAGAGTTTGATTTCATCAGATGTGAAGAGGACCCTTGTGTATACAAGAAGTTTAGTGGGAGTAAAGTGGTCTTCCTAGTTTTGTATGTGGATGACATACTACTTATTGGGAATGGCATTCTGATGGTAGAGTCCGTTAAGGAATGGCTGAAGAAATGTTTCTCAATGAAAGACTTGGGAGAGGTAGAGTATATACTTGGAACAAAAATCTATAGAGATAGATCTAAGAGATTGCTTGGATTGAGTCAAGGAACTTATATAGATAAGATTCTCAACAGATTCAAAATGCAAGATTCCAAGAAAGGGTTTCTACCTATGCAACATGGTGTATATCTCAGTAAGAACAGTTTCCTAAGACACCTACTGAGCTAGAAAAGATGAGTAAGATTCCTTATGCTTCTGCTATAGGATCTATCATGTATGTCATGGTGTGTACACGACCTGATGTAGCATATGCTTTGAGTATGTGTAGCAGATACCAATCGAATCCAGGATAGGCACATTGGTGTGCAGCTAAGAACATCCTGAAGTACTTGAGAAGAACTAAGGATGATTTCTTAGTATACGGGGGTGATGACAACTTGATCGTACAAGGCTATACTGATGCGAGCTTCCAGACTGACCGAGATGGGTTTGAGTCTCAATCGGGATATGTTTTCGTCCTTAATGGTGGAGCTGTGAGCTGGAAGAGCTCTAAACAAGACACAGTTGCCGATTCTACGACAGAGGCTGAATATATAGCTGCTAGTGAAGCGGCTAAGGAGGCTGTCTGGATGAGGAAGTTCATAGATGAACTCGGTGTTGTTCATAGCATCTCAGGGCCTATTGACATCCATTGTGACAACAATGCTGCCATATCACAGGCCAAGGAACCGAGCTCGAGCTCCAAATCCAGACACGTTATGAGGAAGTATCACCTTATTCGACGCATAGTCACCGAGGGTGACATTAAGATGTGTAAGGTGCATACAGATGACAACATTGCAGATCCATTGACAAAGCCTATGCCTAGGCCCAAGCATGATAGTCACACCAGGGCTAAGGGTCTCAAACACATTGGAGAATGCCTTTGAGATTGCTTTCTATTACGTTTTATGTTTAGAGTGTTAGACACTAAGTTTATGTTCGATTGGATGATTTTATGATATATGATATTTCATCTTTATTTATATATTGTGTTGAACGATAATAAATAAAATGTCCAAATACTTCGTAGTTCGCAAATGGGCTTATCTTAAGTGTTTTGGTAAATGAAACCCCATTAAGTGAAATGCAGTTATGAATTATCACAAGTCCGTAGTATGAAATCATCAAATTGGACATATGTGATTTTATTAAATGACTATATTGTAAGTTGACTGATAACGCCAGGTTTCATGGGCTATAGGGACATGGAGATGTCTAGTCAATTACATATATATGTATGGATGATACATATAGGACAGACCCACCTTAAGACTCTACAAAAGGGATTGCTGAGTTTTAAGTTAAACCATGATTAGTAGATTCCTCATACACGAGTGTGTTATGGTCTCTCTTGATGATTGGTATTTCTTTGACACGGCTAAACGCTTTCCATAAAAGGGAGTTATAAAGGTCGTAGTTGGGATTGTCAAAAGTTGAGTGGGAGCCATATTCATACAAGACTGTAGATGTCCTCCTTCTTCATGCTTACGGTGATGCATTGAAAAGGAATGGTGTCTAGGCCACTTGAAGAGCAAGAACTGGAAATGCATGGCCATGCTCGGATGGATTATTTGTAATCATCCGTTTAATTGACAGTTCGAACTCGGAGTTCAAGGAATATATTTGATAATAAATATGAATGTCACCATATCATCAAATATGACATTAAGAGACACGAGTATCTTAAATTGCACACTTGTTTAAAGACAAGTGGGAGATTGAATGAATTGTGTCCTTTAATTTAATGTGCAATGACTAGTTATGGAATATGACAATTGATAGAGATATTCAATCCGATTATTTTAGGAGTCGTAATGCTTTGCTAGAAGCCAACTACGATTAATGGGCTTTGTTGAACAAAAATGCGCAATAATCATACAACACATTTTATTTGATTTTTAATATTTGAGTTCGACCCCTTTTGGTTATCCTCTTGATTCGAAGTCATATCGATACCAAGATTTGAGTGGTTTTGGTAATTTGGGCTGCACCCGAAATTTGACGGGTTGCCTACGTATCTCTTGGAAGAGAATCAAGCCTCACGTAGTTAATAGTGTTTTAGTTGGTGTGTTTTATCTCCTTAAAGGTTTTCATGCATCATTGGATCGTATTGGGACCCACCTTCTCAGAAGGGTAGCCCTAACATAAATCACACTATCATATGCATGAGATTTTCTCGTGTATCATCCGAATAAATCAAGCACACCTTCTTGGAAGGGTTTCTTGACTTAACGGCTATCACTTACACAGAAAATCATGTGTATTTAATTTAGATTTAATTTTTAACCCCATTTTCATTTTAAAGGTGAATTTAGGGATTAGCGACTGTACCCGACATATTTTTATATATAATATCGGGTTACCTACGTAGCCGTTTTTACGGCGTCAAGTCTTTACATAGTTCTTTTCTTTTGAAACCGTTTGATTCAATTTGTAACCGGTGACTGAATTCGGCGTATTTAGAATTTTATACCGAATTTCCTACGTAACTCGTAAAAGAGTATCAAGTCTATACGTAGTTCTGAACGAAAACAAATTTGATCGTTTGAGGACCGTGTGATTGAACCCGATGAGCTATAGCTTTGTACCGGGTTTCCTACGTATCTCTTGGAAGAGAATCAAATCACTCGTAGTTCCTTTGAGAACCATTTTAATTTAATTGGGTTTGATCTCATATTCATTTAGAAGTGAATTTAGAGACCGACGACTGTGCCCGATATATTTTTGAGATTTAATATCGGGCTACCTACGTAACCGATTTTACGGTGTCAAGTCTTTACGTAGTTCTACAAAAGGCAAATTTGATTTGATTTGAAACGGGCGACTGAATCCGATATATATTGAATTTTAATATCGAATTTCCTACGTAACTCGTAAACGAGTATCAAGTCTTACGTAGTTCTTTTTGATGAAGTGATCTAATTTAATGGGATTTAACCTCATATTCATTTGAGAGTGAATTTAGAGGCAGACGACTGTACCCGATATATTTTTAGGATTTCATATCGGGCTACCTACGTAACCGATTTTACGGTGTCAAGTCTTTACGTAGTTCTACCTGGAAAAACAATTTGATTTCATTTGAGATGGACGACTGAATCCGATATATATTAAATTTGATATCGGATTTCCTATGTAACTCATAAAAGAGTATCAAGTCTTTACGTAGTTCTTAACGAACCGAGTTTATATTTGGTGAAACTCGATTTGAGATTTTGACTCCGTTTTTATTTAGGAGTCGACTTGAGATTGACCCACTCGAATTAATCGGCAAAGAATTTTTTTGATGAGTTTAATTTTATATTTTTTTATCAAACTCGAATTCTTAATTTGTGCCAATTATAATTCGTATATTTTATTGGGTAGGTTTTGTAATTAATCACATTTTTTTTAAAAATGTGCTAGGCATATACAACGTGAGTGTACTTGCTTATGTACACCATCCACCGTTTGTTGTTTACAGTGAACAATATTGAGCCCTTTTTCTTTGTTAACCTCCAAGCCAGTTCTTATTTCACAAATTCAGCCCAATACCCATATTGTTTTAATGATGGCCAAGCCCAATTTGGCTTCCGAGGGCTACGTATTTTTTCCTTTGCTCTCTGTGTGCCTACGTATTTCACAAATTCAGCCCAATACCCATATTCCTTTGCTCGTCTGCTAATAGTATTAGCAGACGAGGCTCCACCGCCATGGCCGCCTAGCACTCCAAAAAAAATCAAGGGCAAGAGGATCGGGGCTTTGAATCGAATTGATGTCAATCAAAGATCCCAAGAGCTTCTGCAAAGTGAAGAAGAAACGTGTTTGTTCTCCTCTTTTCCCCTGCAATTTACCCTTAATTTAATCTAATTTGATAACTTAGGTTTTGCCTTTGGTTTGGGGCAATTGACAGGGAGAGCAGCGGGAGCTAGGGCTCGGGAGATCGGAGGAGGGTCCAGAGGAGCTCCGGCTATGAGCGCTCGAAGCAGGGAGCAGTGCGGCGAGACCTCGTTTAGGTAATCAGGTCCGCTGCCGCAAATCCTTCCTCTATTTAGGTAAGTTCAGTTCTTTTTTTATTTTTTATGAACAGCTCTAGTCCTACTGATTGATTTGAGTTTCGGTTCGTGGCATAGCTTCTGAATTTGCTCCTCATGAACACACCATTTTATTTGTTTGTGTTCAGTTGAGCATCATCTCAAAAGCAATTCGATTGTTCGTCTTTCGACCTTCGTCCTAGCAGTCGAAGGCAAAGAAGATCTAGACATCGGGCTCGTGTGGACTAATTAGAGAAGTCACGCTTGGGGCTTTCGATCTCTTTCGATTCCCATCCAGATTCGATCCGGTTCACGCATCAAAGGTATATCCTCTAAACAATGATTGATCTATCAATTATGCATGAAATCCTTGAATTAGATGTTTAGATATGATCTGAAATTCCGCTAAACGCATCTAATTATCCTTCAATTGGTATCAGAGCCATCTTGCATAAATTGATATGATCAATAGATTAATTGTTAATTTTTGATGCGGATCTTGATTTAAATTGATGGTAAATTATGTATGGATAAAATGTAAAATTGAAATGGAGATTTTGATGAATTGAGAGATGAAATTGTATGAATTGACATGGAAATAGAATACCACCGATCCGAGTCGGATTCGATCCGAATCGGTGATGGAATCGAAGCGGCGGATGATTTCCGAGTGCATATTTGGTTAGATCTCAAAATATACTTGATATAACATATTTGCCGTAAAATATTTGGTTGTAAAATATTTGCTGGTGAATTGAGATTTTGCTCATTAAATTAAGATGGATAATATTATGATATTGTTTATTTTAATTATTTCCTAAAAGTTAGGAAATCCCACTTAAGATTAATATTTGATATTATATCTTTTTTATACAATTAAATCCAATTATTACATTTTATGGTTAATATTGATTAATGCCATATATGGATTTAAGTTTTAAATTGAGATTAATTATTATGCTTGTTTTATATTATGATACAATATATTGCTTGCATATATAAGGTGACTAGTATGGCCCATAAATACGATATGCGCATCGTTATGTTTTTTTGTACACGATCTACGTATCGTTATGTATTTTTGTATTTAATTTTCGGTAATTAGATTATTAGGAAATATTGTAATACAAGAAGAAGAAGACATAAGAAGTTCAAGGATGAAGATCCATGAAGGATGCGAGGGTGGAGACCTAAGAAGATTAGATCTTTAAAATTTTGCATCGTAGGGGCCATACTAGAATCACAATTATTGCATTTTGAATGCTTTATTTTAAGTTTTATATTGTCTTTATTTATGGTATTTTTTCACTTATAAATAAAAGACAAATAAAAGACTTAAGTTCCTAAGGTGTCTTTCCATAATCTTGGGCTAATGAGGGTGAATCTATACGGGGTTCATAAACCTTGATATGGTTGTACCCAACGAGAGACCAAAAGGCAAAGTTTTGGATCTTGAGGCATGGGATGATTTTACATTGGATGTGGATCATCAACCAAGAATTATAAGATGTTATAATTAGTAATTGTTACTTACCTTGAACACACATGACTTAAGGCAGTGCAAAAGTACGTTGGGTCTTGTTTGTAATAGGATCTTGGAATCATTTTATTCACCGGGAACGATAACAATTTGAATAAAATACGCATTTACTTATTTTAAAGGTGTTTAATTTTAAGTAATTTGCATTTCGAACATATACTGATTTGCATGTCATTTCCTTTTATATATATGCATTATGTCGAACGATAATTTGAAATTCACCCTGCGCTCAATTGTTGAGAAGAACAAATTGAATTGAACAAACTTTCTCGATTGGGAAAGGAATCTGAGAATTGTTCTCAGGTCCGAAGGGCGTGAGGACGTCCTGAACACCCCTATCCCCACTATCACCGACGACTCATCAGATGAGGAGAAGGTGAGAGTAATGGAGTTAAAGAGTGAGACCTACGCGTCGGAAATGGAGCAAGTGTTGTTGCACTTGTCGTGAGAGATTTTAGTTTATCTCTTCCTTCTAGTTTAATCTTAGAACTGAATAATTGTTATTTTGTTCCTAGCATTACAAAGAACCTTGTTTCGGCTGCCGTAATTTATTCCGAAGGTTTTAATTTTGGCACTACAGATGAAGGTATAATTATTCACAAGAATGATATCTTCTATGCTCGTGCTCAAGATATTAATGAAATATTTGTATTCGACCTTACAACAGAATCATATAACATAAATACAAAAAGGCAAAAATCAAGTAATTTGAGTGAAGCCTATCTATGACACTGTCGTTTGGGTCACATCAATTTAGACCGCATGAAGAAGCTCCATAAAGATGGACTTCTAAAAGACGTGGATTGTGAATACATTGATACATGTGAGTCATGTTTGATGAACAAATGAAAGGGCTAATGAGCTATTGGGCATTATACATACTGATGTATGTGGGCCAATGAGTACAGAAGCTAGAGGTGGTTATAAATACTTCATCACATTTACCGATGACATGAGTACATATGGACATATTTACCTTATGTCACATAAATCGGAATCCTTTGAAAAATTCAAGGAATTTCAAAATGATGTAGAGACTCAAACTGGCAAGAAAATAAAAGCATTTCGATCAGATCGTGGTGGTGAGTACTTGAGCCATGAATTTGATCATCATTTGAAAAATTGTGGGATAGTAACACAATTGTCTACTCCAGGAACACCACAGCTTAACGGTGTATCTAAAAGGAGAAACAGGACCCTGTTAGACATGGTCCGATCTATGATGAGTTTTGCTGACCTTCCGGTATCCTTCTGGGGTTATGCCCTAACAACTGCCGTATTTACACTAAACAGGACTCCGTCTAGAGCCGTAGACAAAACTCCATATGAGATATGGACTGGAAAGGTTCCAAAATTGTCTTTTATGAAGATATGGGGATGTAAAGCTTATGTAAAGCGTTTACAAACAGATAAGCTTGCCCCTAAATCAGATAAATACTATTTTATAGGGTATCCAAAAGGTAGTTTTGGATATTACTTCTACAGTCCCGCTGAACAAAAGGTGTTTGTTGCAAGGGATAGTGTCTTTTTGGAAAGAGAGTTCATTTCCAATAAGTCAAGTGGGAGAAATATTTATCTTGAACCAGTTCATCATGAAGAGCAACAAACTCAACAACGAGATGACATAGATGATGTCGAGGAAGAGTTGATGGTTTTGGAAGGCCAAGGGCCCCAAATCATCCAAGAATCGGAACAAGAGGATCCACAAACAGTTGTGGAAACTCTTCCAGCTCCAGTTGTTGAACCAGTTCAACCCACTCGTAAACCAGATAGGCCAAGGGTACAACCAAGACGTTATGATGATTTCATCTTGAATGTAAACCATGATGTTCTTCTGTTAGAACATAATGAGCCTAATACCTATAAGAAAGCAACGACGGGTCCAGACTCCAAGAAATGGCTTGAGGCCATGAGATCCAACATGGATTCGATGTTTGAAAATCAAATGTGGGACTTGATAGATTTGCCAGATGGGGTAAAACCCATAGCGAGCAAATGGGTTTTCAAACTCAAGACAGATAAGGATGGAAAGGTATTTGTATACAAGGCAAGATTAGTTGCCAAAGGTTTTAAACAGATTCATGGTATAGACTATGATGAGACCTTTTCACCAGTTGCCATGATAAGATCCATTAGGATAATCCTTGCTATTGCGGCCTATTATGATTATGAGATTTGACAAATGGATGTCAAAACCGCCTTCCTGAATGGATTCTTGGAAGAGGATGTGTACATGACACAACCAGAGGGTTTTGAAGATCCAAGTGATACAGGGAAGGTATGCAAGCTTAAGAGGTCTATATATGGACTTAAGCAAACATCAAGGAGTTGGAACTTTAGGTTTGATGAAAAGATCAAAGAGTTTGATTTCATCAGATGCGAAGAGGACCCTTTTGTATACAAGAAGTTTAGTTGGAGTAAAGTGATCTTCTTAGTCTTGTATGTGGATGACATACTACTTATTGGGAATGACATTCCGATGCTAGAGTCTGTTAAGGAGTGGCTGAAGAAATGTTTCTCAATGAAGGACTTGGAAGAGGATTCCAAGATCTATAGAGATAGATCTAAGAGATTGCTTGGATTGAGTCAGGGAACTTATATAGATAAGATTCTCAACAGATTCAAAATGCAAGACTCTACAAAAGGGATTGTAGAGTTTTAAGTTAAACCATGATTAGTAGATTCCTCAGACATGAGTATGTTATGGTCTCTCTTGATGACTGATATTTCTTTGACACGGCTAAACGCTTTCCGTAACAGGGAGTTATAAAGGTCGTAGTTGGGATTGTCAAAAGTTGAGTGGGAGTCATAGTCATACAAGACTGGAGAAGTCCTCCTTCTTCATGCAGACTGTGATGCATCGAAAAGGAATGGTGTCTAGGCCACTTGAAGAGCGAGAACTGAAAATGCATGGCCATATTCGGATGGATTATTTGTAATCATCCGTTTAATTGACAGTTCAAACTCGGAGTTCAAGAAACATAGTTGATAAATAGATATGAATGTCACCATATCATCAAATAAGAAATTAAGAGACACGGGTATCTTAAATTGCACACTTGTTTAAGGACAAGTGGGAGATTGAAGGAATTGTGTCCTTTAATTAAATGTGCAATGACTAAACATGAGATAGGACGATTGGTAGAGATATACAATCCGGTTATTTTAGGAGTCGTAGTGCTTTGCTAGAAGCCAACTACGATTAATGAATTTAAACGGTTTAAATTCATGAATATTATAAACGGGTCCTATGAGGTCACACACTTAGAGTTGACGGGATAGATCAACGGATATGATGGTTGATGCTTCATGTATATGTTATATTATTAAGGAATATTATTTATTTTTAAAATAAATCATTATAGAAATTAATTATAGGAGTTACAAAGTGTAAATTAATTAAAGATGTTACATGAGAATGTAACGTGAGGTGAGCAGGTTGTTTGCACTCCCTCCTCTAATTAATTAGTTTTCACTATTACTCCTTCCTAATTAATTTTGTACCTTTTAATATAAAATTGTGGAATGTCCATGGGTGGTGCACGACAACAATACAGAGCACAAAAGAGAGAAGTCACAAAAAGGGTTCTGTGCCTTTTCTTGGATATACACGACACAACAGTAGAAAATCAAAGTGTTGATTTTAGAGGTTGTTATCCATCATCATCTCAAAAGCAATTCGATTGTTCGTCTTTCGATCTTCGTCCTAGCAGTCGAAGGCAAAGAAGATCTAGACACCGGGCTCGTGTGGACTAATTAGAGAAGTCACGCTTGGGGCTTTCGATCTCTTTCGATTCCATCCAGATTCAATCCGGTTCACGCATCAAAGGTATATCCTCTAAACAATGATTGATCTATCAATTATGCATGAAGATCCTTGAATTAGATGTTTAGATATGATCTGAAATTCCGCTAAACGCATCTAATTATCCTTCAGCAGAAGCCAAGTGCAAGATAGTGTTGCCATTTAGGTCAACAGGGGCAAGGAATCGTTCATCATGATGCAGCTCTTCCACTATCACCATCAACCCCTCCAAATAGTTGCACCTAACGCACCAGTGCGCGACGTTGTGCCCTCCATCCACCGCCTCACTCGCGGCCTCAGGGTGGGCCCGCAACAGCTCCCGCACCACCTCAACGTGCCTCTTCATTATGGCCAGATGAAGGGGGAGCCTCCCTTCGCTGTCCCGCCTAAGGCAGGCGCCACAGTCAGCTCGCACGAGCACCTTGACTGTGGCCAAATACCCCTTGCCGGAGGCCAAGTGGAGCGCGGTGTGACCCCACGCGTCCACTTCCTCCGCCAGGGGAGGGCGATGGCGGAGGAGCTCCTCCACGTAACGAAAGTGACCGTGTAGGGCGGCAATGTGGAGGAGATTTTCACGGAAAAAGGTGGGAGTGATCCTTGTTAGGACCAGCTGGTCCTCCCGGATCAGATGCTTCAAAGTATCGACATCGCCTTTCATGGAGGCTTCGTAGAGCCGTGTGGCGGTGTTGTCCAGGGCGAGACTTGATTCCATGGCTATAAACTTAGGCAGAAATGAGAGATCGATCAAGCTTCGCCTTCAACTTTCAGTCGACGAAGAATCAAGAAACCTTGCGAGAAAATGTACAAATTTTCAACTATTTATATCAGGAGGGGAAGAACCAAAAAGACTGAACTACCCCTAAAAATAATCTCAATTCTCTGTAGCCTAAAATAATGTTCAACCCCTAAAATTTAATCTTAATTCTCTCATCCGGACGAGATGACGAAACTGAATCAAAACTCAATTCAATCGATTACTACTCTAGTTAAATAGATGTCTGACTTAACTACTCAATCAAACATATATGATACGTACATTGTGTCATAAACAATCATTTCATAAATAAATATAAACATTACTCCGTAGAAAGAAAAAAAACCGCTCAATCAAAATGAAGCGAACATTTAGATTTTAGATGAAAAAAGAAGGAAGCATATATATATATATATATATATATATATATATATATATATATATATATAGGGATTGACTCCGGTGAAAACCTCAAATTGTGGTAAAAACCCGTGAGGACTACTTTATATCTCGGTTTTTTTTAAACCCGTGCTAAAAACCTCAATCACACGGTGACTTTACAACTCGGTTCAACTTAAAAACCGTGCTAAAAACTCCAATTTTAAAATAACACATGACTTTATAGTTCGGTCAAACCGAAAAATCGTGCTAAAAAGCTAATGTTTAAAAATTACATAGTGACTTTATAGCTCGATTTTATTCAAAACCGGGCTAAAATTTGTGACTTTATAGATCGGTTCTATTCATAACCGGGCTATAAAGCAAGTGAACCGAGTTAAAAAGTTGGTCCTCATGGGTTTCTACCGCAATTTTGGTTTTCACCGGAGCGCATCCCTATATATATATATATATATATATATATATATATATATATATATATATACTAGTTTATGCCCCGTCCCCTGCACGGGAATGTGTTAACACAATATTATAAAATTACATTTATTATCTAAAAAAAATCCTATTATAAATATAAAAATAAGTAAATATGAATTATACCAATGACCTCTTGCCCTAGTGGTAAGAGTGAGGTGCTTCCTTGTGCCTCACTACCATGATGTCAAGGGTTCAAATCCCACCATGAGCGATTTGTGCTATATATAGTGGGTACTCATGCCTTGGTTTACCTTGACATGGGTTAGCCTGTCTTGCCGCTTGCTGCTTGGCTTACCCGGCTCGAGTGCTTTGCAGGCTAGTGCTCGGCCCGTGGAGGATTAGTCGATAACCTTGGAACCTCCACGTCATAAAAAAAAAAAGAAAGAATTACATTATGGTAATTAAACTAATAACTAAAAATATAAGATTAAAATTAATCTAGATCTAAATAACTCATTCTCCTAAAAAATAATATAGATATCAATAAAAACAACTATGAAATAATTAATTTTGACATGAATAATTCTTTCCAACCAAAATAATCGATAACATCTATCAAATATCTACTACTATGTATCTATTAATATTTTTGGTAATTATGATCACTGTTCTAAAAAAAACCCTTCTAGGCCCGCCTAGACCCCCGCCTAAACCCCTTACCTCACCCCTCTGCCAACGACGTCAAGGCCTTCAAGGTCACCAAGACCCGCTAGACCCCAAAGACCCGCCATAAAATTCGTCTACATGGCAATTGAGTGAACCTAATTTCTTTTTTAGGTCCCGTTCATATGCTGTAATTTATATATAAACCGTCCATTGGATCTATTATTTATAATCCAGATGGAGATACACTTATATGACCATTTGTATATCTGTATATATTCCAAATTTATTACTATTATTGCGTGTAATTATATTGATATAGTTATTTACTTATATAATATTTACTCTTTTATAAGATATTCCATCTATTCAATATTATATGAGTTAATGGTAAAATAAAATAATTATTTTTAATTATATAGATCAGAACTATGTTCTTATTTTTGGTATTATGTTTATAAATAATTAATCTCTGTTGATAAATAAATAATCTTTGTTCAGTCCCTAGTTCAACAACACTTATTTTCTACTCAGTTTGCCTTGGTGGTAACCTTGGTCCTAAAACGACCCTTCTTGCGAAAGCATAACCCAATGATACCCCATCTTCAAGAAACAAGTATATTATGAAGATAAGCTATTGGAATATTCGGGGCCTTGCCAAGAATAACATACGGACACAAATTGACTCGACTTGTAAAACTGAGCACATACAAATATTAGCGCTAGCAGAAACCAAGCTCCAAACCCCACCAAAAGAATCCTTATGGCGACAAGTTGGCTTCGATAATCTTTGTTTTTGTCCCTCTATGGGTCTATCTGGTGGTCTTTGTCTTCTGTGGAAATCTTCCCACTTAAACAAAGATTCATTTACAATTATCTCTTCGGGAGAACGCCACATTCTGTCTGAATACCATAACAACGCTCGCAACCTAAAATTTATCATTTTATTTGTTTATGCACCTCCTCATCAGAATCAAAAACTAGTATTTTGGAATGAGATCTCTACAATACTTCTAACTAGTCCCCATCCATGCATCATAGTCGGGGACTTAAATGACATCCTAAGCACCTCTGACAAACGTGGAGGGGTTACTCCTACTCCCTCGAGGTTCCATAGGCTCACAGACTTCATTTTGAGACATGATTTGATAGACCTTCCCACGATAGGGAACCAATTTACATGGCGCAAAAGTTCTCAAGCAGAAAACAATATATACCTATGAAAAACTAGATTGGATTCTGGTCCACAAAAACATGTATGCAATACTACCACACCTAACTACCAAAAACCATGCCTTCACAACATCCGATCACACTCAAATAACCTTAGAACTATTTCCAAATGAACTACCAATAATGCAACCATTTAAATTCGAACTGGCATGGACAAAACACAATGACTATGAAAATCTAGTAAGGCAGGCTTGGCGGCTCAACCCTACTGGCTCCCACCTCTTTAAGCTTGTCAAGCGTCTCCAAGAACAAAAAAATAAAAGTAAACTCTGGAGCAAAAGAACATTTGGGAATATTTTCACACAGATTGCAAACACTGAAACCGAAATGCAACATCTCCAATCTCAACTATTCACAAACTATGATAAGCATATAGATTTGAAACACAAACGTCTGCTACACAAATACAACCAGCTTGTTAATTTTCAGAAAACCTATTGGGGGCAGAGAGCAAAGAGAATTCATATTAAAAACATGGACTACACGAACTCCAAATACTTCCATCGGGTGGCGACTGGCAGAAGGAATCGAAATATAATAAAAAAAGCTTCTCACCAAGGACGGAATCAATCTTGATACAATATCACAAATCCGAGAGGAGATAAAATCAGATTTCTCTGGTCGTTACTCTACTACCCCTCAAATACAAGGAACTTGTCGGCTTTTAGAGCACATTACACTAGCTCTTTCAACAGGAGACAATGACTGGCTAATCCAACCAATATCAAACTCTGAAGTTAAGATTGTTGTCTTCTCTCTAGCCAGAGACAAATCCCCGGGCCCGGACGGATTTCCTGCCGGGTTTTTCCGTTCTTACTGGCATATTGTCGGCCCCTCTGTCATCAAAGCCACCAAGGGTTTCTTCTCCAGTGGGAAAATCCTTAAACAAATAAACCACACATTCATTGCCCTAATACCCAAATGCGACAACCCACAAACGACGAATAATTTTAGACCCATTAGCCTATGTTCAACCGTCTACAAAATAATCTCTAAGATACTAGCTACCAGATTACGACAAATCCTTCCCAAGCTAATTCACCCACTACAAAGTGCATTCATAGCTAAACGATCTATCCAAGATAATATCCTAATTGCAAACGAAATATTCCACTCCTTCCAGCATAAAAAGGGGTCATCCGGTTGGATGGCTGTCAAGCTGGACATGGAAAACGCCTTTGATATGGTTCGTTGGGACTTTCTGGAAAAAATCATGGAAAAATTCGGCTTCAGTAGCGTATTCCGCGGCTGGATTAAGGAATGCATAACAACAGTAACTTACTCTGTTCTAGTTAACAATGAACCAACAGACTTGTTCACCCCTACAAAAGGGCTGAGACAAGGAGACCCTCTATCTCCATACCTCTTCCTACTCGTCTCTGAGGTCCTCGCTAGAGGACTCCAAGCTGAGTCGACATTACAGGGCAGCCATCTTGGCATCGCAATCAAACGAGCTTGCTACAAAGTTCCTTTTTTGGCTTTTGCAGATGATATTATCATCTTCGCCTCTGCCTCAAAAAAAGCATGTGACCAAATCAATGCAATCACCCATAACTTTTGCCAATACTCGGGTCAGCGTATCAATTTTCACAAATCAGTATTTTATACCACACAAAATACTACCAACACCATGATAAACATCATTAAAAGAGAACTTCAAATACCATACACAACCAATTTAGGGAAATATTTAGGATGTCCTGTTATTACTAGTAAAGTATCCAACTCCACCTTCGAAGACATTACAAATTCGAGTAAAACACAACTAACAAAATGGACAGCAAACAACTTATCACATGCTGGAAGGTGCATACTAATCAAATCTAACTTGGCTGCAAAACCATTGCACATCATGCAATGCTTCTTACTACCGACTTATATTCATAAAGAGCTAGATAAGATCAATAGAAACTTTCTATGGAACAAGGGACCTAAACACAAACCCCTAATCAATTGGTTCGAGGTGTGCAAATCACGTTCTAATGGAGGTCTGGGCCTGCGCCTATCAGAGGACATGAACAAAGCCCTTCAACTTAAACTTCTCTGGAAAATTCTAGCAAAACCGAATAACCCATGGGTTAAATTAGTAACTCAAAAATATTTAAAAGATAGGCATATCCTCAATTATGAGAAAAAAGGAAATGTATCTTGGCAGTGGTCAAAACTGGCTTCTCTTATCCCTCTCTTCAAACGTGGCCTTCGATGGGGCATCGCGAATGGCAAATCAATAAACTTCTGGCATGATATTTGGCTCGGGGATGACCCATTGGTAGCTCAAGTACCAAACCCAAATCTATTAGATAACAACCTAATGGTTGACAGGTTTATATCTGAACACCATATCTGGGACCCCAATAAATTATATAACGAATTAGGCAACCTCGTCAGCAGGGAAACTCTGGAAAAGATTACTCAAACACCAATCCCAAAGCACATCCATCAAGATAGACTATACTGGACCCCTAGTAAAAATGGGTGGTTCTCAACCGCTTCAGCCATTGATCTCATCAATAAAGCAAAAAATCACTCTATGTCTCAATTGCATTGGATATGGAAACTAGATGTAGCTCCCAAAATCAAGGACTTCCTGTGGCGAGTCTCAAAAAATGGATTGCCGACTTCTGTCAAACTTGCATCCCGCAGAGTAGGCATTCCCACAGACTGTCCCCTATGTGGATCGAACTTTGAGGACACTGACCACCTTCTATTCCACTGCCCAATAATAACGCAAACAATACAACACCTCTCTCAAAAAATCTGAAACACAATTCGTCGTGCTTACGATTCCACTTCCGACACAAATGAAACACTATGTGCCCTTTACACATCACTAAGTAAAATAGATTTTTCATCACTTGCTACAGCTTGGTGGTGCTCTTGGTTTTTCAGGAACAAAGCCCTCTTTGACAAGGTTACTCCTAACCCTAAAACAATAACATCATTCATAACAAACCAAATAACTAATTGGGAAAAGGCAAAAATTGATGACATAAGTACAGAACAGAGCATTCACAACAAAAACCCAAATATCGGGAACAACAAAAAACGCATAACTAAATGGACTAAACCGAGACAAAACTGGTATAAACTTAACTTTGACGGAGCTTTATCCTCCAACAACATTGGGTCATATGGATTTATCATCAGGGATAGTATGGGTAGTACTCATTATGCAGAATCCGGCCCTTCCCCTCTTCCCTCTGTTATTGGATCATAATGTTTTGGTCTGTGGAATGGAGTACTTAAAGCAGTAGAACTAAAAATTCCGCGTATCTGCATTGAAGGCAATAATCTTAGTATTATCAAAAGTCTCAAGTCAGGTACGTCTTGCTCTGGCGAGATCGAGATGCTAGTATCCGACTCTCTCTGCGCTTTAACCATGTTTTCAGAATATGAGATCTCTCATGTCTATAGAAACGGTAATCAAGCTGCTGACCGTATATCTCACCTTGAGATCACTTTCTCCGGCTTAACTTGCCCCTCAGATGCAGTTTTACGAAGTATCATCCGCAAGGATGCTCTTGGCTAGTTTGCTTTGCCAACTGCCAAATTCTTTCTTGTTCAAAAAAAAAAATAAAATAAAAACAACAACCAATCTTGTATAATATTAACCCCACTCAAGATAAAAAAATAGAAATCTACTAGCCTTTGAAAATCCAAAAAATGAACGCGCATCCCACGCGCCTCCCCAATTCACCCAAAAATCCCAAATCAACCAAAACCCCTAACAATTACACATACCCCTCATACTATGAAATCATCTTCTTCAGCCTTCAATCTCTAATCTCTCATCTTCTAAATAGATCCACCATGTATAGACAAAGTGAGATTCAATCTGAAATTGAAAAAACCAAGAACTCTAGGTCTAAAATCCTCTTCTCGCAAAGTCCTATCGATTCTCTGGTTTTCGGCTTACTCCGGTGGATCCTTCAAATTGATTGGCAAGCGAAGACTCTTGCCTTTCGATTCTGGATCTGGATCTCCTCTCCCTCACGCCTTTCTATCTCTAGCCCCAAATCAATTGCGTCTTATTCTTTCTGCCTCAGGGATACCTTCTTTCTTCAAATCCCTTGTAGAATGATCAGTTACTTGTTTGGTGCAATGAAGGCCCTGCTGGTTGTTCCTCCTTACTTCAAGCTCTTTCCGAACTTTATCCTTGACGAGTCCTATTAGCCTTTGTGTTTTTGGGTCTCGTCTCTCCCTCCTTCTCTCTTTCGATGGTCGAGTTGGTTCTGTAGCGGCCTCCCCGGCGCTTGGGCGTTTCCCCCTCACGGTGTGTGGCTTTTCGTGGTGGCTCGGTGGTGCTCTCTCCCGTCGTACATTCATGTCTGCTTCCTCCCTACTTATTGGGGTACAGATTTTGCCCTTCGATCATATTATTGGTATGCTCACTTCCTTTATCCTCCCTCTCTGCACTTGTTTTTTATTCCTATTCTCCTTAATTTGTTATTTATATTCCAAGCTTAATTATATATTCATTAAGTATAACAATTTGAATGTAAAACAACTCATCTGTTCTTATCTCATCTTCTTCCATTATCACTGGTTTTTATTCAACTAGAAAAAATGATTTTTTCTAGCCATCTTCGGTTTCTAATGAGAAAACAGAAGGGAAATTCCCGCGGGAATGACACCCCAAATGATAACCCCCAAACAACACCTACTGGGATTGGTTTTGTAAGCGACTCCCTAGACCTCATATCCCAAAAACAATCTCCTGGGAAGCACTTGTGCGACACCCAACAAGCACCAAATCCCTCCAAGTCGATTTGTATCGACAAGGGCAAAGGGAAAATTGATATTATATGTCCGAACAACTATCCTGTATGCTATGGTCACAAAAGATCCTTGTATTACCATACTCAATATCATATGATTGACCATTTACTTTACAACAATCTACATATTATATACGCTTCACCTTTAAGTCCATTATTTTCTATGGGCTGCATCATGCATAGATATCTACTTACTATGTACCCCTGTAGTATAATTATGCCTAGTAAGGCTCTAATCATCTCCGTTTTATCAATTACTATTGCTTGCAACCACCTTCTTCAAGAGATTATCATTAACCTAATTCCAAACGGCAAATTCTATTTATTCAAAATAAATTCAGTTTGTTTGCTTAAATATGAATGCACTAGTTCATTAGCTGCAAAGCAAACAAGCAGTGCACTATCTCCAATCAGTTGCATTTACATTAGATCAATACATGCCCTTCATTTAACTGCTATTATGTATTCTTTGAGATCACAACTAACCCTTATGAGGAACAACCAAGAAACCTCTACTCCTACTTTTATGCTGTTTAGCAGGACTCTCAATCTACCCAGATACGTTCTACTCTTGGATGATTTTCTGCATCGCATCAACACCCCCAATCATCAAGGCTTGTCTTGGTTGCTACTGCCTCTTCATCGATCATCGCTTAAGCTTCAACAGCAACATACTTGTTGTTACTTGAAGGCATTACATATCATAAAAGCTACCCTAATTGTGAGATTCAAGCTGCTTTGGACTTTTTGGGGCCCTTTGCATCCATCGTGTATTCATGTTCATATTGAGATCTGCTATCTCTTGCTCTTCATCGGCACACCCACCCCTTTTGAAGCACTCCTCAACCTGCATAGATCAAATCGTGCAACGAGGCACATGTACTATTTGTTCTGCTGTTGTCTTGCAGCTGGTACTCTTATAGCGCTTGGTGCTCTAGTCCATCTTTTTTATTATATCAAAAGTATATTTTGGACTATAGCTAAACTACCAATTACAAAGCAACTATACAAAGTTAACACTAATGCAAGGGTCAATGTTAAGGAAAAACTAGACATCCTTATATGCTTTGATAGGATCCAAGTCCTGGCTATAGGGCTAACTCTTTTGCGAAAGCAATACCTCCTAGCTACCCAGATTCAAAATAAGATAATTACATGAAAGTCAGCTATTTGAATGTACGGGGCCTAGCCCGGAAAAACGTATGGACTCAGATAGACTCAACATGTAAAGCCGAACACATTCAGAGCCTAGCTTTAGCTGAAGCTAAGCTCCAAACCCCCCCTAAAGATTCTCACTGGCGTAGTATTGGCTTCGACAACCTTCGTTTTTGTCCGTCTCAGGGCCTCTCAGGTGGACTCTGCCTATTCTGGAAATCATCTCATCTAAATAAGGATACATTTACAGTCATATCATCAGGCGACAGATATATCCTATCTGAGTACCATAGTGCTAACCAAAACATAACATTTGCAATTCTATTTATCTATGCACCACCGCACCAACACCAAAAACCAGCTTTTTTTGAATGAAATATCTTATCTAATCCAAGCTAGCTCCCATCCATGCATTATAGCTGGTGATCTAAACGATATCCTATGCCCTTCTGACAAATCGGGAGGGGCAACCCCCACAATGGCTAGATGCTCTAGACTCACCGACTTCATACTAAAACATGATTTAATAGATCTCCCAACTACTGGGAACCAATTCACTTGGCGCAAAAGTTCACAGGCTGAAAACAACACTTATGAAAAACTAGACCAATTTCTGGTTCATAAAAACATATATGCAATCCTCCCGCACTTAATCACCAAGAATCACGCGTTCACAACATCAGACCACTCTCAAATAACCCTTGAGCTATTGCCTAATGAACTCCCAATAATGCAGCCCTTCAAGGTCGAACTAGCTTGGACAAAACACAAAGAATACGAGAAGATAGTACAACAAGCTTGGCGATTAAATCCTCCGGGCTCACATCTCTTCAAACTAATTAAACGACTCCAAGAACTTAAAAAGAAAAGTAAAGTGAGGAGTAAGAAAACCTTTGGAAACGTGTTCGCCCAAATTGCCACCACGGAATCAGAAATGCTACGACTACAAACACATCTGCTCACAAAGTATGATGAAAATATAGAGAGGAGACTTCAGCGTCTTCTAAACAAATACAACAACTTGATAAACTTCCAAAAGACATATTGGGGACAAAGAGCAAAAAGAATCCACATTAAAAATCTGGATACTAATTCCAAATATTTCCATCGTGTCGCAACTGGGCGACGAAACAGAAACATAATAAAAAACCTTACCACCACGAAATCAAGAAAGACTTCGAAGGGCGATACTCGGCCACCTCCCAACCCCATGGTTCTTGTAGCCTCCTGGACAACATATCACCCGCATTATCCACAACTGACAATGACTTGCTAACACAATCAGTCTCGAATTCAGAGGTCAAGGATGCCGTTTTCTCTCTTGCTAGCGACAAATCACCGGGCCCGGATGGCTATCCTGCGGGTTTTTTCCGCACCTACTGGCACATAGTTGGTCCTTCTGTCACAAAGGCCACTAAAGGATTCTTTTCGAGTGGGAGAGTCCTCAAACAAATCAATCACACCTTTATCACACTAATTCCCAAATGTGATAATCCACAAGCTACAAATAACTTTAGGCCCATAAGCCTCTGTTCAACCATATACAAAATAATATCCAAGATTCTAGCGAATAGGCTAAAACAAATCTTACCAAAACTTATTCACCCGTTACAAAGTGCATTCATCACTAGGCGATCAATCCAAGATAACATCCTGATCGCCAATGAAATATTTCACTCATTTCAACACAAAAAAGGGAATTCCGATTGGATGGCCGTTAAACTAGACATGGAAAAGGCCTTTGACATGGTTCGTTGGGAATTTTTGCTCACCATTCTGGAGAAATTTGGTTTCTGCAACAAATTCTGCTGTTGGGTTAAGGAATGCATTACAACCGTATCCTACTCGGTTCTGGTCAACAATGAACCAACTAATCTATTCAACCCATCAAAGGGCCTTCGTCAAGGAGATCCTTTGTCACCGTATCTATTTCTACTGGTCTCTGAAGTCTTGGCCCGTGGACTACAATCCAAAATGGACTAGCAACGTAGTCATCTCGGAGTCTCAATCAAACGATCCTGCTTTAAGATACCTTTTCTGGCCTTTGCCGATGACATAATCATCTTTGCATCTGCCACCAAAACTGCCTGTGACCAAATCAATGCCATCACCCAGAATTTCTGCCACCATTCGGGACAACGTATAAACTACCATAAGTCTGCATTCTACACGACACAAAATGTGGGGAACGTAATAAAAAACACAATAAAGAATGAACTCCAGATTCCTTACACAACTAATTTGGGAATCTATCTAAGATGTCTGGTCATTACTGGCAAAGTCTCCAACTCCACCTTTGAAGACATCACAAAATCTAGCAGAGCCCAACTGACAAAATGGACAACAAACAATCTCTCGCAAGCTGGAAGATGTACACTTATCAAATCCAATCTTGCTGCCAAACCCTTACATATCATGCAGTGCTTCCTTCTCCCATCATATATACATAAAGAACTAGATAAGATCAATAGGACTTTCTTATGGAACAAAGGCCCCAAACACATGCCCCTTATTAACTGGTTCGAGATCTGTAAGTCCCGATCTAATGGGGGCCTAGGTCTCCGTCTATCACAAGACATGAATAAAGCGCTTCAACTCAAACTCCTCTGGAAACTACTAGCGGAGCCAGAAAACCCTTGGGTTAGGCTGGTAACCCAGAAATATTTAAAAGATACACAAATTCTCAATTATGAGAAAAAAAGGAAATGTATCTTGGCAATGGTCAAAACTGACTTCCCTTATCCCCCTCTTTAAATCAGGGCTATGATGGGGAATAGCTAATGGAAAATCCATAAATTTCTGGAAAGATCAGTGGACCAGGGACTCCCCCCTACTGGCGCAAGCTACAACCACAAATTCAATTGACAGGGACCTTTTAGTTGGAAACTTTATTATGGAGAATCGAACCTGGGATATAAGTAAACTACAAACCACCTTAAACAACCAGATCAGTAGAGAAATGTTGACAAACATAACACAAACGCCAATCCCAAAACATATCCAGCAAGATCGGCTATACTGGGCCCCCAGTAAAAACGGTTGGTTCTCAACGGCCTCTGCCATGGAACTAATAAACAAAACAAAAAACCACTCAGCTTCAGAGCTCTTTTGGATATGGAAAGTGGATGTGTCCCCAAAAATCAAAGATTTCTTGTGGCGCATCTCCAAAAATGGCCTACCAACATCCGCTAAACTAGCCTGCCGTGGTGTAGGTATACCCACTGGCTGCCCTTCGTGTGGAATGAATTTTGAAGATATCGACCATTTATTATTCCATTGTCCAACAACATCAATTACACTACAACATCTATTCCCTAAAATCAATAACACCCTCCAAAGAGTTTACGATACCACTTACAACATAACCGAGATACTGTGTACTTTACATGCTTCTTTAAGTAAACCAGAATTCTCATTTCTTGCCACATCTTGGTGGTGCTTATGGTACTTTAGAAACAAGGCACTTTTTGATAAAGTCAAAGCCAACCCAAAAACAATAGCAGCATTTATAAAAGAACAGTTAACTAACTGGGAAAAAGCAAAAATGGATGACCTAAGCATGGATAAGGAAACAGGAAACAAAATGCTGAAACCAGCAAAGACCAGGAAAAGAGTCACAAAATGGAAAAAATCCAGGGAAAACTGGTGCAAACTAAATTTTGATGGAGCCTTTTCTTCTGACAATCTAGGAACTTATGGATTCATTATCAGGGATTGTGAGGGAAGTACAAGATATGTTGAATCCAGCTCCTCTCCACTCGCTTCAGCAATTGGATCTGAATGCTTTGGCTTGTGGAAAGGTGTTCTCCAAGTTGTTGAATTAAATATATCACGTATCTGCATTGAAGGTGATAATCTTAGTATTATCAAAAGCCTCAAGGCAGGTATGTCTTGCAGTGGCGATATAGAGATACTTCTATCCGACACTCTATGCGCACTAAATATGATTCCAGAATTTGAGGTTGCACATGTATTTAGGGAAGGCAATCAAGCTGTTGATCAACTATCTCATCTAGATTTTGGTTTCTCTGGGTTGACCTTTCCCCCTGACGCTGTCTTGTGCAGTATCATCCGTAAGGATGCTCTTGGCTAGTTGGCTCTGTCAACAGTCAAATTTTTTCCGGTTCAAAAAAAAAAAAAAAAAAAAACCCCACTCAGGATCAGAGTTATGATTTGAATTGTACATCAAAGCATTCAACCAAGAACCAATCACACAAAAATAAGCAGTCAAAAGACAAAAATAAACATATAAATTATTTACCGTATATAACTATATGAATTATTATTTTTCTATTATTATTATTATTATTATTATTATTATTATTATTATTATTATGTTTAATTATATTGATGATTGTGTTATATTGATATAGTTTTTTCCTTATATAATATTTACTCTTTTATAAGATATTTCATCTATCTAATTATATGAGTTAATGGTAAAATAAAATAATTATTTAACTAGTACTTTTCCCGAACCATGTTCGGAATATTTTCGACCGAGCTTGACATACCCCACAAAATACCGAAATCTATTATGTGTCAATTTGCCCTTGTTTCTTGTCTCGTCGTTCTTCGAAATATTTGGTTATCACGGTGAAGTGTTTTCTCAAGATGATCAATACCTCAAATTTAACAAAAAAAAAATAAAATTGTAAATTGATCGTTTCCACACCTTATAGTTTTCGTCTAAGAAAACTGAGTTCGGAAGTTAGTCTAAATATATGACGGGTTGAACATCGAGTATGTTTGGTTTTTTTTATTCCCATTGTATTTGATATTGAAAATTGATTTCATAACCATAATAGATTTCACATCATGCATGTGAAACGGGCTGCAGAAAATGCATGATTTATATTTCTACTCGTTCTAAGGTCGTGTTTAATCTAATCGGAGCCCAATTATTGCACTTTGACCTCTAATAGACTATTTATTTTTAGATATTTCTTTTTGGTATTTGTTATTCCTATTATATTTATTATTGAAACATGACTTTCACCAGCATAATATATTTTACACCATGCTTGTGAATCAGACTGAATAAAATGAATGATTCATGCTTTTACTCGTTTTATGGTTGTGTATTTTCATAGGAATCCAATTATTCCAAATTGATCTATAAAAACGATTTATTTTTAGATGTTTTAAAATTTTGTTTTTATTATTCTTGTTATATTTAATATTGAAACATTATTTTACTCACCATAATATATTTCACATCATACATATGAACTGAGAAGAAGAAAATAAATTATTTATGTTTTTACTTGTTTTAAGGTAGTTTGTATTTTTAATCGGTGTTTGATTATTCTATGTTGACCTTTATTAGACGATTTATTTTCAGATGTTCATATTTTTTTTCATATTGTAGTTGATATTGAACCCTGATTTTTATGGCTATAACACACTTCACACCATGACTGTGAAAATGGATATAGAAAATAATTGATTTATAATTATACTCGTTTTAAGATCGCGTGTATTATGATAGGAGACCAATTGTTCCAAATTGACCTACCATAAACTCATAATAAACCATCAACGAAATATACTAACTTGCAATTTTAAGTACTTCAAAAAAATTGAATGACCCTCTAAAATCCAGGTCACTCATAAGCTAATTGAATCACTAAATTCAGTCAAACAATTAGAATAGTCAAAATTGTATAATTCAATTCAAACAATTAATCATCTTCATCACCAAGATTGCATCTACCCTCTAAAATTGGATCAATATTTAACTTGCAGTCATTTAAAAAAATTGCTTCAATTTATTAGCTTGAAACCTTTAAAAAAAATTATTTCAACCTTCTAAATCGAATAAATTAAATCAACCATCACTACAAAAAAAAAACATATTAGCCACGGAGGGTAGCAACGGCATGGATCTGCCGTGGCGATTGAGTGGACTTTTGCCACAGCACAGCAACGGGAAGGATAATGTTCCTTCAATTTGCAACGGCAATAAAACTCCCGTGGCCAAAGTTTCAGAATATAAAAAAACACGATTATAATTCCAATCTCCATTTTCAATCTCTTTAACATTTCTCTTCGAGCCCTCTCTCTCAAACCAGACGACTCCGAATCGACACGACCACGACCTTCGCACCGGAGCTGCTCGTCCTCGCGCCGTTGTGCCGCCGCTCGTCCCCACACCATCGTGCCGCCGCTCGTCCCCACGCCGTCGTGCCGCCGCTCGTCCCCACGCCGTCGTGCCGCCGCTCGTCCCCACGCCGTCGTGCCGCCGCTCGTCCCCACGCCGTCGTGACGCGGCTCATCCCCACGCCCCCGTGACACCGTCGATTCCGTGACCCTGCCTTGCTAGGGTTGCTCGTTTGCGCTCGTCAGATCTAGGACACCTTCGACAGCAGCGGGCGGATCTCAGGGGCCTTCTTCGCATCTCCGACATCTCAGTTATAGGTAATCTCTTCAAATCCCTTCAATTTCAAGCGTGATTACTGTGTGTTAGGGTTTGATTTTGAGGAAAAGTTGTCGTTTGGTTAGGGTGTGATTACTTCAATCTCTGGCATCTCAGTTGTAGGTAATCTCTTCAAATCCCTTCAATTTCAAGTGTGATTACTGTCTGTTAGGGTTTGATTTTGAGGAAAAGTTGTCGTTTGGTTAGGGTTTGATTGCTTCAATTTCAATTCTGAAATATATATTAACTTACTGCTATTGATGTTCCTCGTATCTCTTGCTTATTTTATTGATAACATTCAGTTTAGTAAAATTTAACTGGACAACCTTGAGATGTGTGAGTTGATTTTCACAGGGAGTTGCTAGAGCAATAATCACATACCTGGGATACACTTCTGGACTCTTTATAGCTGGGTTGTTTGCATTTTGATTTTGTGGATTTTAGCTAACTTCTTGTTCGTGGGGTTATTGTTTATAATTGGAGGTAAGATTCGTCACTTCCACCCATAATTTTTTTATAAGCTGTAAGCATTTTTCCCCATATCAAATAGCCTGACATTGGTGTCATCTGAGTTGATTTTTTTATATATGAAAATGTTTTGACATTTAATGTCTTCCTAGCCTGTGCTTCTGCTTGAAGAAAGGCCATAAATAAGGGTCTATGGTGATATGTGACATGAGAACGAATAAGCTTTGTTGCATTACTGCATTATGTATCCAGTTTTTATTCTTTGACTCTGGTGTTAAGATTCACAACAGGGAAAATTTGTGGTGCTGTTATTCGAACTTTTGAGGACATACATTAACATAATATACTGAAGATAATTCTCTTTTAGTTATCATGTTCTTTTTATCCATTTAGATCATTTAACATTTTAACCTCATTTGTACATGTTGATTGACAATCTCATTGACCTTCCTACTTGAAAAGGTTAGTTTTTTTTTTTAATTTTTTTTTATTAAAGCTAAATTGTCTCTTTGAATGTAATAGGATGTTATAACTTGAACATTACAATCTTTTTGCAGTCAAGAGTAGTTCATCTGGCCAAGGGAGAAAGATCTTACCATATTTTTTTTTATCAACTCTGTGATGGAGCCTCTTCTGTCCTTAGAGGTTGTGTTTTATTACATATGTTACTTGAGCTTGATGAGTTTGTGAGTTTCTATAGTTATGACTTGTGCTTTAGTTATGACTTGTGCTTATATGAAAAATCAATGTATTCCTCACGCTCATTGGATGTTCCTCTCTTTCCTTAGATAAATTGAATATCAAAATTGCAAGTGACTACTATTACCTTAACCAAGCTAACTGCCTCACAATTGGTGGTGTTGATGATGCTAATGAATATAATAAATTAGTGGTGACTTAAAACCGTAGATATTCCTGAGTAACATTCTATTAATATGCTTTATGCTTTATTCTCACATATATACAGGAGGCCTTGAATATTTTCTAAGTTAGTAATTAAGGAAGAGCAGGCGAGCTTTCTTTCAGTTCTTGCTTCTATTAATGGTTGGGTAACATAACATTTGAAGTAATTGACCGTGAAAAGGCCGTCGGAGACTAGTATAAATCGTGAAGTTTGTTGGATAGTTTACTGCTCCCTTTTTACCTTTCCACCCGTTCTCTCTTTTGAATTAAAAAAAATCAACAATCCGTCGGCCTGCCAATTCCAATTCATAGCTTGATCCAAAAATTTTAATCTTTTGATTGTCTGTTGTTTTTATGATCCTTTGGTGTCTTCAATTGGTTGATTGGACTTGGGAGTCATTGACTATGATGGTGAGTGGTGAGAGTTGAAACCATCATAATCTAATTATTCATTTATACGATCGATTAGTTAAAATTGTTAAATTATAAGTGGTAGATCATAGCACTATTTCTGTTGATGCTTGACATTACATCATCAAGTCTTTTGACGTATTTTTTTATGCTTATTTTGTCAATTATAAGTTATTAGGTAACCACTTTCTTGAATTCAGCTGCCAAATTCAAATAGGTATTCTCTGTTTTGCCCAAATCTTTTACTTTTTAATGTCTCTGGACCTATTTCGAGCTTTGTTATCTAGATGTTAGGGTTATGTCTTTTTTTTTTTCAAAAAAAACAAACAAACTAGGAATCACCAAGTGTGCTGTTTTGTACTGATTGTTCTAGTTCTGAACTGTAAAAGGTCACCTGTTCGGAATGAAATCTTTTTTTTCCTTTTGTTTTTATTCCCTTCTTTTGGTGACTGTTGTGAATGACTGAATGGGGACTAATATAAATTGGCAGATCACCCTTGGATTTCCGTTTATTAATGCTTTCGAATTTGCTTTAACGGATTGTGTTTTTGATCAGATTTTCTGTTAAGTTTTGATCAGATTTTCTGTTAAGTTTAGCTTCATCTGTCTTAAGAGGGAATTACCACTTGAATTGTGATTTGCCTTTGTTTTAGTCTAATGTGAGTTTCTACATATGATTATGTTGTCCATAAGGTGTTTTTAAGTTGGAATTGTTTTTACCGGAAGGGGTACCCCATGGCCCCTCCTAAGGCATCTCAAGCTTCCTCCTATATCAACTGCTAAAATTCTGATTACGGATTAGGACATTGAATCTAATTTATTTTGTACCGAATTTTCGCTACACACTCATGATAAGAAAAAACACCCTATGTTATTTTGCATTTATACTTAGATGGACTGTGTTTTGTTAATTGATTTTATACAATGATACTGATGCAATTCAATATTTCTTATTTCTCTCTCCAACCGAATGGAAAATTTGATCCATGTTATTTTTCATAAATTTCTCATACTTGTCTTGTGATGCCATTTTTCAGAGGAACAGTTTTGAGCAACTCTGTATCAATTACACATTTGATTTTCCTTCAACGGAGGTTCATCAACAGGGGCAAGCCAACACTGAGCTAAAGATTAGCAGCAAAATCTGATCGGATTTTGACAATTCTCCAAGACAGATTAGAGGTAAACTTTCCTGTTCCTTTTTTACAGTTAAACAAGTTGCTGTTTTGATATACGTACAGGGGCTCGCAATATGAAGGAGCTAAACTTTGGATGGATGCTAGAATGGAAAGTTAATTGAGTTGTGCATGCATTGGGTTTGTTATGTTGTGAGGGAGTGTTCTATAGTTGACCTCAAGTAAACTTAGAGATGTGTGATTATAAATTAATGCATTACTAGGCCTCCTAGCTATCTAGTCATTTTCTGAAATGTATGGTAAAGGCCCGTGAGCCTCGTTTTGGCTCAGATTTTAACCAAGGGTTGTTGCCCTTTGGAGTTTTCAATGCTGGGTGGGTTGGTTTGAATCAACTTCGTCTCCCATACACTAGACCCAAATGATTCCTGGATTTGATTGGGCAAGACTTGGATAAGTCCAACTGAATTGTATACATCGTTTAGCATTTGTCTGTAATGAATTTTTGGTCTGCATTATATTTTGTTCCACTATTCACTTACAACTGTTCTTTTGATTGCATTGGGATAGTCCTTGTGAGTTGTGACCCTTGCTCATAATTCTTCTCCTATCACCAACTTGAGTATTTGGTTTAGTAGAAACATACGCCACCTGCAGACCTTATTCTTTTGAGTTTTAAAATGTCTTTTAGCTTCTTGAATTAAGGAAGGTGTAAACTATTGCACTTGCAGATCAGATATGGCCTGGAAGGATGCTAAATATGCACACATATATGGGAATATCTTCGTATTGAATTCGAATTGACACAGATTTGCTAGTCTTGATTTCAAGTTGAAGTTTGTGGAGGTAATGAGTCCCTACTTCCTAATTTCTACTCTCTTATATCCTTCTGTAAAAGATTACTAGGAATTTTGTATTGGTGAATTTCATGGGATTCAAGTTGTAACGTCTTCTTTTTCTCCACGCTCTTTCGGTCACTCAACTTTGCAGCACAACGTTCAGTTCCTTCAAGAAATTCTTCAGAAACAGGATGTCCGACTTTTTGGAGTGGCTGATCATCATTTTGATTGGTGCTGAGATCTTGATTTCTCTTTACGACAAATTGCGTATATGTAAATTTGTATGTTTAGAATCAAATGACTGTTTTTTAGCACGGGCATGATGCACAAATAATTATTTGTGTATTATATATATATATATATATATATATATATATATATATATATATATATATATATATATATATATATATATATATATATATATATATATATATATATATTTTTTTTAAATATATGAGACCTTTTAGACCGGGCTTGAAGAATCCGGGCTAAAAGGTAGTGTTTTTTTTTTTATTTCCCAGAAATAAGTTAGCAACGGCAACTTGCCGTGGCTAGCACCTTTAGCCACGGCTGTTGCCGTGGCTAGACTCTTTTGCCACCGAAGGTTTCCCCACGGCTGGTTTCCCGTGGCTTTAGCCGTGGCTACTGCCTTTTGGCCACGGCAAATGGACTTTTAGCCACGGTAAACCGCCGTTGCTAAAATGTTTTTTTTTTGTAGTGCATTCTCGTATTTGAATCAACTCTATAAAATTGAAGCACCAAAAGTGAATCAACATTCGACAATAATTGTGTTGTGGGCACTTCATTTAGTTAATTAATTCATAAAAGAAACCCATTTTTAAACCATCACACTAAAATTCAGTTAAAGTTTTCCATTTGACTTTGAATATATGTAACAAATGGGTATTATCCTTCAGCTTTTGAATGATCAATTCCTCCACCCACATTCTTCGTGGAATCAAGTGTAAGTTCTGCTAAAAATGATTATCTTGCAACATCAGATTTTTGCCCATGCTTCTTGTAACATTGACAATAATACATGGCAAAGGGCCACAAGGTAGAGTGAAACTAATTCACATTGCTATCATATTTTTCGGTGTGAAATCTCCAGTCTCTTCTGACAGTCAACCTGAAGAGGAAGTCTTTATAGTTTCCTTGCACTCTATGCTCAACCCACCTTGTTAGATTAACTGGCCCCATATCGATTTTGGCACTCAGCTCGTATGTTAAGGTTCGTATCAACATGAGATATGATAATCCGAGTCAATCCCTCATAATTGAATTCATCTGCTCCCTCCTTCAACGTCACCTCCAAAGCCTTGTAGACATATCAAGCATTGTATTGCTGTTTTCAAGACCAAATTGTCATGGAAATCCCTGGAAAATAGGATGATCTCAACGGAATATTTTTGGATCAATTTTCATCATGATATTCATTGTTCATTTTGTTACCTCAAAATTTCAGTGCTTGGAGATAACCTTAAGTTGGAATTTGCTCTTTGTTGAGTGTATCTTGTTGAGTTAAGTTGAACCACACGTTAAACCTTAGATATTTCAGTGCTTGGAGATAACATCATCAGCAAGCTTCCTTTTGAAGTGCTCCAGATCAAATATATCCGCAAATTCACTGCAATAGATGCATTTGCGTCGTGAAAGTGTGTTTGCCTTAAACCTTAGATATTGTGGAGGAGGGTTGATGTTGACGCTAAGAGGGTGACACCTCTGCAAAGCCAGGAGTAGTAAACAACTTATGAGAGTTTGCAAGTAGTAGGACTTGTATTACATATGAAAAAATCAAAAGGAACCGAGAAGGAAGAAACTTTATGATTTCTGAACCATTTAGAAATTAGAAGGAACATTAACAATTAGCAGAACTTTGCCCTTGTATGACCCGAGGCTTACACCATTCCCATTAACATCCTAAAGCAATAAATTAATGTCAAAACCACCATAACCTCTTATGTAATCAATTTGTGAGAAGTCAATCAAATGTGACATTTAAAATCTAACCCTATAGGGAAAAATTTGCCAGCAAATATGGTGTTTTATTTCAGCTACAAACCCTATATATTGTCCCAAAAATTTCTACCGTTAAAGTGCTAATTGAATACTATACTGGTAATTAATCAGAATCATCCATCTAATTTTTTCATACATCAACCCCCAAACATTGATGTTGAGACCTACCCTTGTTTTCCTCCTTAATCAATTAAAACTGATGCCAAAACCAATTTGTCAACAATCTAGAAGAGAGGATCATTGAATTGGAAACGATGGAGGGAAAGCATAGAAGAGTGTAGTGAACAGGCCTTGACATAATGCATGACCACAAACCTAAATATTCACAATTCAAAACCACAAACCTAAATATTCACAATTCAAAAGAGTAGCAATCAGAATCAATAAAGGAAGAAATTTTAAATATCTTGCCATAATGCATGATTACAAGATGCAATAAGTACATTCTCATCTTGAAATGGAAGTTCGATTTGCTTTCTCTGAACCTCATATATAATATTTTCAATCCTTAATTTACAAATCCTCCATTTCGATTCATCGAAAACTTCAATTGCTAATGAAAACACATATACGCTAATCTAACACCCAAGTACAATGAAAAAAAAGAAAAGAATCTATGAAAATAGATGTATGCAAATAAAGATCGGGACACCGATTTCAAGTATCTCAAATTCATCAAACAAACGAAATCAAAATCAGAGTCCATGAGGGATTATCATTTACCAGTTTGATGGAGGGCAATCAGGTCTCGTTTATTCTCTCCTAAGCAGTGTAACGTTCTCCAATTGCTTCATAGAGCTGCGAGTTTCCCTTCGAGGTTGATTCCTTCCCACTTTCCCCATCCTGGCGACCACCTCGGGGAGCCACCACCACGAGACCTCGCCGCATTGGATGATAAACCTGAACTGCTTGCTCTTGCACCATGAAGAATCTCGTCTTGGCCTTCCTCCTACGCCACCGGCCGTGACCTCGCCACGTTGGATGATAAATATGAACTACTTTCTCCAATTTCAACCTAACGTTCAACAATTCCGATTTAGATATGTGAAATCTTACATTGGAGTGGTGCGAGAATGGTGAGTGGAGGAATCGACTCGTCGCCGCCGATTCGCCGGTAGTGTCGCCGGAGAGCCGCTCTTCCTCTTCGCTTCAGGAGGTCTCCGTCGGGATCACCTGATTTCTCGTCGTTGTAATTATCTTCACCGCATCCATCTAAATCGTCGTTGTCGTCGTCACTGCCAGTAGCGGATCCACGGGGGGACTTTGAGCAACGGAAACAAAAAAAAACGGTTTAGGATACGAATCCAATAATGAAAATACTTTACACTTTGTGAGATGACACACTAACACACTAGTACACTACACTATTGATTCAGTTTCATACTTTACATTACATGTTGTTGTTATTGTTGAACCCTAATCTCCATACATAAACCACCTCATCTCAAATTATAAACTATTCACTAAACATCTTTAGGTTATCCATCGATTCCCTAGATGAGGAGAGAGGTGAATTATATTAAGGCAACGTGGCAAAAGCTCAACTCTATAACGCGGGACAAATAATTAAGAAATAGATTTAGCTGTGCCTGTAAGATAACCCTTTTTTTTTGTGTGTGTATATACTAATAGATAACCTTATTAAATCCAATATATTGCTAGTTAGTACACTAAGATTGAAAACATAAGGCAGACAGGAAGAAATACTTATTCCTCAATCTTCTCAAGCAAACCAATCAATCTCATCAATAATATGCCGGCCAGTTATTAAGATTACCTTATTCCTCAATCCAGTCAATTCCTATAACTTCAATATGAGATATCTAGTAAAAGAAAACGGGGTGGCTATATGTACCCGGCGCATGTGCTATATATACTCCATACGGACGGATCATGGATTTCATCTATAATTTGACACATAGACAGTAATCATTGCAATTTGTAAAAAAAATAAACGAACGAATCCTAATCCGCCCATATGTTTTGGAGTATTATAGGGCGGATCCATGATATACATCTCTTTCTTCTCCGCCCCTTTTTGTTTCTTAAAGTCTTACTTTTTGCTTTTTACAGAAGGATTCGTCCGTAGTTTTTCACAAATTGCAATTGATTACTTGACACGTGTCATACTTTAGTTAAACCGGATCTAGGATCTATCCGTTGGAATATATATAACACCTGCCCCCAGTGCACATAGCACAATCCAAAGAGAAAGAAAAAAGTTTCTTTCCAAATCAATTTTGTGGATTTTTTTAAATATATTGAACACAAAAATGTGGGCACAAATTAAAAAGTTGATAATCGGACCCAAAGTCCCAAATAAACCAATGAAACAGGATTTTACGTTTAATTTATTGAATACTTGTTTTTTTATGAGTTCATTTCAAAAGCAACTCATGTCTTCATGTAATTTTTTCACACTCTTGAGTCTTGAAGGGAATCCAAAAAATAAAGGGCAGAACAAAAGGAGAAAAAAAGTTCATTTCATAAAAGGGAACTCTTAGCTTATATAGTAACAGGCTATGTGACTAATTTCTGGTGCACATGATCAAGGATTCAAGATGGATACAAAAACCAACTTTCCCCACTCCTTGACAGCTATGGCCACCTACAGTTCTTTATGCAATGACTCAAATTAATGATCCTAAACCGACCCTTCAAGCCCAAGCTAAGGAATGACTTTAAACTTTATTGTAAGTAAAATTCTATTTGACTAAAGATGTAAAAATATTCAGCACAACAAGCCTGCAGAATAAGGGAACACAAGAACCATAACCATACACTTGCTTCTGAACATCATGTATCTGTGTCTAGGAACTTTAAATATAATGTTTATGTGCACGAAATTCCATTTGATTAGCAGTATTATATTATGAAAGTTGTCGGGTCATGCAAGTTCAGATAGCCCTATTGCACTTTCACACAGAGGCAAAGTGATTACCTGTTGATCGGATCTATGGACTCACTGCTATTATTTCGTCAGAATATTCGTCGTCATCGTCGATCTCCTCCCGCCTCCCCTAACTCGACCTTCTCTGCCCGCCACTTAATTGTGTCACGGCTCCACCCGATTGCCTACCTCACTGAATGTGTTGCCATCCTCCTCCATCCACCGATTCCGCCGTCCCCGACTGAGTCGCTTCCCCCGCCTCTGCCCGCCACCCAATTGCGCAACGGCTCCACTCGATTGCCGTCTCTATCCCTCATCGACTGCATCGCCGCCCACCAATCTCCCTCCGGTCGTGGACCGATTGCGCACCGCCTCCAATTTCAAATTGGGAAGAAGATAAACATTAGAATGTGCAAGATAAAAACCAATTTCAACCTGTAATTGTGTGGGAGTTGAAAGGAGAACGTGGGAGAGAGAGAGGCGGCAGGGGAGAACTTCTTAGGGTTGCTCAGGGTTTGACACGTGGTGCAAATTTTAACAGAAGGATTGCTTCTAAAATTATAAGTATAAGGGGTGGATATTTTTTAATTATATAGATTAGAACTATCTAATTATTTTTTATTAGATTTCCTTTTTGACGGGAGAAAGCTTTGCGAGACGCACTCACGCGCCGCCACGTAGGCAGATTCATTGACAGACCGCCACATAGGCACCAATGCATCGGTTTTAGTATATGTATATGAAGGTTCGATAATGTAAAAACAATGTAATAAGAAATACTTTAGAAGGGGGGTTGAATAGAGTATGCTCGTTTTTCGCAGAAAGTCTCAAGACTTTTGAAGCTTGAATCAAAACTCTTGAGATTAAACCTGAATCACAAAGTTAGACAATCGAACCAAGTGCGGAAATAAGGTAAAGCAAATAAATAAAGGACACGAGTAATTGTTTACGAGGTTCAGCACAACTGGCCTACGTCCCCGCCTAGGGTTCTTCCACAACCCTAGGATTCAAAGGCTTTATTGAATGCTTAGCTTAGGATCCTAATAGCTCACCGAGAAGCCTCTCTCCTATACAATTGCAATCTAGTCAACTCACGTTCCCTTGGAGTCCTAGACCAATCTAGAAGAGCCCCACCTCTCTCAGCTATCTAGTACAATCCTCTAACTCTCGCAAATCAATAGCCTAGTGCAACTTCCCGAGTTATAAACTCTCGAGTAACACTTGTAATAAATATATCCTATAAGTTCACAGTGACTCTCAAAGGCTTTGAAATAAACAACAAACTATTTGAGCGCTTTGCAAAGAGACACTTGGAAGACAGATCGCTTGAATGAATTGAAGCTCGTGTGTAGCACCTTTTTCTTTCTGTCTTCTCCTTCCTTTCCTTTATATAATAGCATGAAGATAGCATGGAGCGTGAGGATCTTCATAGCCAGATCTCCAACGGCTCTTTCCAATCAGGTTTTGATCTTGGATCTTCTATTTAAGGATACTTCGAAGCCATGATCTATTTTGAACCGATCTTCTCAACAAGTAAAAGGAAGGATGTAATCTTGATTTATACTTCCTGAAATGGTTAGTCCAACGAATATATATAATATAAAGGAAGTATATAATAAGATAAAATAATATACGAATAATAAGTTAGGTTTTGTATTTCATCAACTGTTAACGCTCCAAGGCCTTTGACACAAAAATCCTGTCAAAGCCTTTGGAACATCTTTTCCGATTTTCATCAAGGGAGGGAGTTATCAATCTCCCCCTTGATGAAAGACAAAACCTGTGCATCCCTGCAGCTTAGTCAAACAGATATATCATAAGCAAGATCAGACTAAGTACCTGTAAGGGTTAGACAAATGTTGGATCAAATAATTTTTAACGTAAGAAAACATCCAACCGAAAACCAGAAATTAAAAAGCAAGGTCTTCCAAGACCTTTAATCAGAGGTTTTCAAGGTCTAACGATCATCTCCCCCTTTTTGTCTTTCAACAAAGGGCGGAGGTAAAACAGTCACCAAAAGTTTTGAAAATGTTTCCAAAAACCAGCAAAGTAATAAGTTTCAGGGTGGGATAGGGTGGGTTAAGGTTTAGGCTTGGTCAATCCAGAGCATCATCAGTGAGCCTCGTCCATAGTCCTTCCAGCAACGTTGAAATCCCGCTCAATTTCGTCATCACCTCCGTCTGCAGCTCCTTAATATCCAGGCGAACTTCCTCCAGGCCCAACTCTAGGTTGTCGATGCGTTCATCGAAAGCTGGAGCAGTGGGAAAGGCTTTTGAAGGAGTGGCAAGACTCAAGGTCCCTTGGGGAGACCGAGTGATGCCAATCTTTTCAAGGCCTTTAGAGTCGAACATACCCGTATGACGCAGCTGTTCTTCATTTTTGAGATCAATTCCAAAAGCTTTGAAGATAGGGGTCAAAAGGGTAGCAAAGGGAAGGGGAGAGCCTTTTCGAGCTTTTCTGGCATGGGCCATGGTTCCAAGGATGGTGTTGGCAAGATCAGGATCAAGGCCATTTAGAATGCGGTAAAGCAGGACCATGGCATTGTCGGTTAGGAGTGAGCCAGAGTTGAGACGGGGTAAGAGGCATCTAACAATGATGTTAAAGATAATTTTTGCCTCAAGGGTGAGGGATGAGTGGGTGAGTTGTTTTGAGGTGCTGTTGGCCGCTTCGGGTAGGAGATATTTGGCTCGGGCTAGGATGATGCAGTTTTCTTTTGAGGGGTGGATTTCAGATGGTGGAACAGGGGTAGGTAAGCCTAGGAGATCTGCAAAATCATTGGGGTTGAGAGAGATTCTAACCCCTTTGACAACAGTCTCCAAAGACCAACCATCAGTGTCGTTCTTGGCTTTGAGGTTAATGTAGAAGAGTCGGGTAAGCTCAGGGTAGTAAACAGTTTCTCGGTTAAGAAGAGTCCAGGCTGGGGAATTTTTGAGGAGCTCAATGCAGGACATCTTCAAAGCTTCAAAGAAATTGAAATCTAAAAAATCTGAACAGCTAAGCTTACGAGTACGAAACTCGTCTACCCACTTACCAGCAGTCTCAGCATCTAAAAACCATGAGGAGGGCAAGGATTGATTTACCTGGATATAGGCCGGGGGTTCAGCGTTCTTCCTGCGTGCAACAGTTGGAGCAGCTTTCTTGGCAGGCGCTACAAGACTCTTGACAGGGCCCTTCCTGGTACGCTTAGGGGAGGGAGGCTTGACTGGAGTAGGGGCTTTCCGCTTCTTCAGAGACGGAGGAGGAGGAGGAGAAGGAGAGGGAGTTTCTTCCTCTTCTTCCTCAGACCCCGAGTCCTCACCGGACCCCGCTTCGTCACCTTCTGGTTCCTCATCCCCTTCAGAATCCTCTTGCTCTTCCTCTTCTTCTTCTTCCTCAGGATCCTCCTCGGACTGAGCCTCCTCGGCTTCGACTTCCTTCCGAATCCGCTCAGCCTCTTCCTCGGCTAGTTTCTTAGCAAGCTCGGCCTCTTCATCGGCCTTTTTCTTCCTTAGAGCCTCCTCCTCGGCTTCCCTGGCAGCGTCTCTTTCCAGGGCAGCATCCAGGTCGTCTTCCTCCTCTTCCTCGTCAGGTTCCTCAGCCAAGATCTTTCTCTTCCCTTTCTGTTTACCACTGATCGGCTTCTTCGCAGAGCGCTTTTGAGAGCCTTTGGGAACATTGGCCAAGCTCTCAGCAATGGTGCTCTGGACAACGGTTGGGATGATGGCTTGAGTAGCAGTTTCGGGTGTGGGAGAAGTAGCAGTGGCCTGGCGTCCCTTGGGGGTGGCGCCAAGTCTTTTGGGAGTGACGGCTTTCTTGGTTTTGGGTGCCATGGAGGTAATCGGTTAGGGTTTCTTTGAGAGGTTGAAGATGAAGGAGTGGAAAAATCTGAGTGTGGGTTGTAATCGGGTACAAAATGGGTTTAAGTAGAGAGAGAGGGTGACGGATTGATGGGATGGGTTTAGGGTTCCAAGGAAAGAAATCATTACCTTGCCATGTTGAAGGATTTTCAAATTCAAATTTGAATTCAAATTACCATAAAAATCGGATTAAACACAAACCAATTTAGTTCCAAAAATAAAATATCTTAACGGTTAAGGAAAACATGAAAATAGGCAATTTTTGAAATCCGATTAAAACAGATATAATTGATTAAATATCTAAAAAGATATTAACCAAAAATATATGATCCGATATATGTTCTCCACTGTTCAGTTGGCAGACCTTGACATAACTCTCAAAGGTCTTGACACTGAGTGGAGTATATCTTTCGTAAAGGGAAAGCTCCCCCTACGAAAGTGCATCCTTGTCAAGCATCCCAATCTCTCGTCTAATGAAGGTGAACATGTCCTCTGCCAAAGGCTTAGTAAAAATGTCAGCCCATTGATAATCAGTAGAGATAAAAGATATGGACACATCACCTTTTTCAACATGATCTCTAATGAAATGATGTCTCACATAAATATGCTTGGTCCTTCAATGTTGAACAGGATTCTTAGTGATGGATATGGCACTTGTATTGTCACACTTAATTGGGATACCCTTGAGGTTGATGCCAAGATCTCGCATTTGTTGAGCTATCCAAAGGATTTGGGAACAACACGCTCCAGCTGCAATGTATTCGGCTTCTGCAGTGAATAGAGCGACTGAATTTTGCTTCTTTGAGTGCCAGCTGATCAAGGATGCTCCTAAGAATTGGCAACATCCTGATGTGCTCTTTCTATCCACCTTGTAGCCTGCAAAATCTGCATCAGAATATCCAATTAAAGTGAAATCCTTTTGCTTTGGGTACCATAGTCCAAGTTCCTTAGTGCCATTGAGATATCGAAAGATCCTCTTCACAGCCACGAGGTGAGATTCTTTGGGATCAGTTTGAAACCTAGCACACATGCAAACACTAAACATAATGTCAGGTCTACTAGCCGTGAGATATAATAAAGATCCAATCATTCCTCGATACTCCTTTTGATTGACACTAGTTCCAGTCTTGTCTTGATCTAGAGACAATGTTGAGCTCATGGGAGTCTTGGCTGCTTTGGATTGATCCATCTTGAACTTTTTCAAGAGATCCTTAGTGTACTTGCTTTGGTTGACGAAGATCCCTTTCTTGGATTGATGAACTTGTAACCCCAAGAAGAAGTTTAGTTCACCCATTAAGTTCATCTCAAATTCACTGCACATGATGTCAGAAAATTCCTTGCACAAAGATGTGTTAGTAGCACCAAATAATATATCATCAACATAAATTTGAATAACCAAAATGTCCTTTCCTTTGGTCTTGATAAAAAGAGTCTTGTCGATCAACCCCCTTTTAAAATCATTTTCTAAAAGATATTTTGACAAGCGCTCGTACCAAGCTCTTGGGGCTTGTTTCAAACCATAAAGCGCCTTGTCAAGTTTATAAACATGATTGGGAAATTCTGAACTTTCAAAACCTGGGGGTTGAGCCACATAAACTTCTTCTTCTAAGAAACCATTAAGAAAAGCACACTTGACATCCATTTGATATAACTTTATGCTCATAAAGGATGCAAATGCTAATAAAATGCGAATGGCTTCAAGCCTGGCCACGGGAGCAAAGGTCTCCTCGTAGTCAATACCTTCCTCTTGATTGTAGCCTTGAGCAACAAGCCGTGCCTTGTTCCTCACAATCTTGCCATTCTCATCTAGCTTGTTTCGAAACACCCATCGAGTGCCAATAACTGATTGATGCTTTGGTCTAGGCTTCAAAGTCCAGACTTTGTTCCTCTCAAATTCATTGAGTTCACTTTGCATAGCTATAATCCAGTCTGGCTCCTAAAGTGCCTCATTTACCTTCTTTGGCTCAATAAGAGAAACAAACGCGTTAAAAGCACAAAGATCTTTAAGTTTAGAACGAGTTTGAACACTAGAAGTAGGGTCAGAAATGATATCCTTTAATGAGTGTGATGAGGAGTATTTGAATTTCCTTTTGGTAGTCTCAGCTCCTTGATTCGTCACACCATCAGGATCAATTTATGGTGCATCTGACTCCGTGATCCCGTTAGGTTCAGTTACAACAGTTTTTGACGTCTCAACACTGTTCGATTGGACACCAAGGGCTTTGGACGCATCTTCAACACCTTGGGCCAATTCTTCAGTGTTAAGAATAGGTTCCTGCATGTTCTTCTTCTCTGTGTTCTTGGTGGCAGTAACATCACCTTCCTCGTTCTCTTCATGGATATTAAGATCTATATCTGCAACACTTTCACTCAAAGCACCATCATTGCATTAATAAAAAATAACATGTATACTTTCTTCAACCACCTGGGTCCTTTTATTGAAGATTCTATAAGCTTTGCTACTCGTGGAATAGCCAAGAAATATACCTTCATCACTACGCGCATCAAATTTCCCAAGGTTATCTTTTCCATTGTTATGAACAAAACAAGTACAGCCAAAGGGTTTAAAATAAGATATAAGTGGTTTGCGGCCTTTGAAAAGTTCATAAGGAGTTTTCTTTAATATAGAACGAATAAGACAACGATTTAAAATGTAGTTAGCTGTGTTAACAGCTTCAGCCCAATAGGTTTTAGGTAATGCATTTTCTAAAAGCATAGTCCTGGCCATGTCCTCTAAGGTGCGGTTCTTGCGTTCCACAACCCCGTTTTGTTGAGGTGTCCTAGGAGCAGAAAAGTTATGGGAGATGCCATATTTAGCACAAAACAAATCAAATTGAAGTTGATCAAACTCCCTACCATGATCACTCCGAATAGACACTATGGGCTCATTTCTTAAAGTTTGCAACTCCTTACAAAGTTTTGAAAACTCAAATAAGGCCTCTGATTTTTCTTCAAAAATGCAACCCAAGTATATCTTGAAAAATCATCGACAACAACTAGCATGTACTTTTTACCATTGGGAGATTTGACTCGCATAGGACCACATAAATCCATATGTAAAAGTTCAAGGGGTCGAGAAGAACTTACAACCTTTTTGGGTTTGAAGGAGCTATGTGTTTGTTTACCTCTTGTGCAAGCATTGCACATGTCAATACCTTTGAAGTCCATCTCAGGTAGCCCTCTTACAAGCCATTTGGACACAAGCTTCTGTAGTGTATGTGGACTCACATGACCGAGTCTCCTGTGCCAAAGTTTTGGATCGTCCGTCAAGGCCTTTAAACAGGTTAAGCTTCCTTGTGCCACTTGATCAGCATTTACGGCGTATATGTTGTTGTAACGGTATGCAGTCAGAATAACTTCACCTGTATCATCTCTGCACACTATACATCTTTTCTTGTTAAATCTGACATTGTTACCACTATCACATAATTGAGAAACGCTAAGCAAATTATACTTTAAACCATTAACAAGATAGACATTTTTAATACTATGGCTGGAATCACTTCCAACACTACCAATACCAACGATGTCGCATTTCCCTTTGTCACCAAGAGTGATTGTTCCCGTGGATTGCTCCTTTAGATCATGAAAGAGAGAACTCTTCCCACTCATATGCCTCGAGCAACCACTATCAATAATCCATTTGTGTTCTTTCACTTTGGTGATCTCCTGCAAAACAAACATCAACCTTTGTGGCTAGACCAATAAGAAAATTTGGATCCATTGTTGGGGTAAACCATATTAGGTAAAATAGTGCATTTTGGGACCCAAACTTGTGTTATCCGTTCTTTTCTCAAATGAACAGGAAATGTATTGCGAATAATATAAGGATCCTTTCTTCTATAGGGGCAGGTCTCTTTTACATGTCACTTTCTAGCACAATGGTGACATATAGGAGAGGTTCTGCTTCCTTTAGCCTTTACAAAAGTGGTAATGTGTTGCTTCTTTAAAAACTTTGGATTGTACCCAATACCACTTTTGTTTAGAGAGCTTTGTTGCTCACCCAACATCTTATCGAGAGTGCCTTTGGATTTGGTAAAACTTATGAGGGTTGTCTGTTGGTCTAGAATCTTATTATTCAGGGAGATCTTCTCGTTCTCTAAGTCATGATGCACATTTCTTAGAGAGGAGAGATCTTGCTTGAGTTCAGATTTCTCCGAGTCAAGCGTCTTGACTTTAATGTCAAGACCTGAATAAGAAGCTTCAAGACCTTTGACCCTCATAGACAGATCCTCAATAGTTTTCTCCTGATCCACAGTTCTCTTAATAAGAATGTTAGTTTGGGCAATAAGCTTCTCTTCATTGGCAATCATATTTGAAAGGAATTCCGATAATACCTCTTTTGGACTTTCCATAAGTTCTCTTACAGTAGCTTCAAGCTTTTTATCGTGGGATTCATCTTCTGAGGCCATAAGACAAATGTTGGCCTTTTCATCGTCGGAGTCAGAGTCAGAATCACTCCAAGTAGCCACCATAGCTTTCTTCTTCCATTTGTCACCTTTCTTGGGCTGGCTCTTTGTCTTTTGAGGACAGTCCTTTACAAGATGATCTGTTTCACCACATTCAAAACAAGACAACGGTTTAGTCTTCTTTTCATACTTGTTGTATTGAGGCTTACCTCGAAATTTTGAAGACTCTGATCCATCCTTGTTGTTGAATTGCTTCTTCATTTTGAGAATTCTAGCAAGGCCTCTTGTGATAAGAGCAAAAGGATCATCCTCATCGTCATCTTCATCTTCGGATTCAGATCCATCCTTGGACTCATCCTTCTTAGACTTGAGTGCCAAATTCTTGGTGCTAGCTGGAAGTTCTCCATCGTCTTCATTAAGGATCATCTCATGCGTGATCAGCTTTCCAAGGAGGTCGTCAAGGGGTAGAGTGGTGAGGTCCTGGGCTTCCTCTATAGCTGTTACTTTTGGACCTCATTTCTCCTTTGGAAGGCACCTCAGTATCTTCCTTACTTTCTCAACGTTGGTAAAACTCTTGCCGAGAGAGTCAAGGTTGTTGGTGATTTCTGTGAATCGTGTGAACATGGCTTTGATTGACTCATCGGACTTCATCTTGAAGAGCTCATACTTTCGAAGGAAGATGCTGATCTTGGTGTCTTTTACTTGGCTTGTTCCTTCATAGGTGACGACCAACTTGTCCCAAATCTCTTTAGCTGACCTACAAGAGGAAATACGGTTAAACTCATCAGTGCTAAAACCACAATAAAGTAAGTTGATAGCCCTGTAGTTTTTGGAGATGGTTTCAAGATCTGCTTGGTTGTAATCAGACTCCTTCTTTGCCACTTTGGTATCGTTTGGTCCTTCCTTCTCTGGAATCTTCGGATCATTCTCTATAATGTTCCAAAGCTCTAGATCTTGATCAATGATGAACATCTTCATCAAAGATCTCCAGTGGACAAAGTTGTTTCCTACAAAGAGTGGCGGTCTGCTTGTGGACCTTCCCTGTGCAAATCCTCCGCTTGCTTCACCAGACATGATCGAAAACTCACAAGATTGTTAGATCAAAAACAGTGAGTAAAGCTCTGATACCAATTGAAGGTTCGATAATGTAAAAACAATGTAATAAGAAATACTCTAGAAGGGGGGTTGAATAGAGTATGCTCGTTTTTCGCAGAAAGTCTCAAGACTTTTGAAGCTTGAATCAAAACTCTTGAGATTAAACCTGAATCACAAAGTTAGACAATCGAACCAAGTGCGGAAATAAGGTAAAGCAAATAAATAAAGGACACGAGTAATTGTTTACGAGGTTCAGCACAACTGGCCTACGTCCCCGCCTAGGGTTCTTCCACAACCCTAGGATTCAAAGGCTTTATTGAATGCTTAGCTTAGGATCCTAATAGCTCACCGAGAAGCCTCTCTCCTATACAATTGCAATCTAGTCAACTCACGTTCCCTTGGAGTCCTAGACCAATCTAGAAGAGCCCCACCTCTCTCAGCTATCTAGTACAATCCTCTAACTCTCGCAAATCAATAGCCTAGTGCAACTTCCCGAGTTATAAACTCTCGAGTAACACTTGTAATAAATATATCCTATAAGTTCACAGTGACTCTCAAAGGCTTTGAAATAAACAACAAACTATTTGAGCGCTTTGCAGAGAGACACTTGGAAGACAGATCGCTTGAATGAATTGAAGCTCGTGTGTAGCACCTTTTTCTTTCTGTCTTCTCCTTCCTTTCCTTTATATAATAGCATGAAGATAGCATGGAGCGTGAGGATCTTCATAGCCAGATCTCCAACGGCTCTTTCCAATCAGGTTTTGATCTTGGATCTTCTATTTAAGGATACTTCGAAGCCATGATCTATTTTGAACCGATCTTCTCAACAAGTAAAAGGAAGGATGTAATCTTGATTTATACTTCCTGAAATGGTTAGTCCAACGAATATATATAATATAAAGGAAGTATATAATAAGATAAAATAATATACGAATAATAAGTTAGGTTTTGTATTCCATCAACTGTATAAAATATTAATCTTTTAATAAATTCGAGAATTGACGTTATTGAATTCGAATAATAAGTTAGGTTTTGTATTTCATCTATGTTAATTCGAGAATTGACGTTATTGAATTCTTTCTATTAATTACTACTCTGAATAATGTACACATATGTGTCGAATAATCTATTAACTCCACCAAAATAAATAAATCGAAGAAAAATTGTTCTCTTACATACAAATAATTTGTCTAATCAAATCGAATAGCATACAACTATGATGGAAATTATTCTTATATGAAATGAAATTACTCGTATATAAAAACTAATTTATTCGTCGTATAATGTATAATTTTGTTGATTATTCTTTTAACATATTCATAACTAATTAACGCATAAACATTCGTCTTCTTACATACGGATAATCCCTCTAATTCAACCGAATAATCTATCAAATTTAAATGAATAATCATACACGAATGAGGTTGGGGATGATTAATATTTTCTTTACATTAACTAACGTTTGAAAATAATTAAAAATAAATAAATCAAAAGCAGAAGCTCCCACATAATCGAATGATTACATTTACTTTCAACTTCCATACCGTTTCTAAAGGTTATATTTATATGCGAATAATCTTTACACTTTCTACGAATAAACACATTTCGTATTGGCTCAAATTCTCAATACATATTTCAGTTAAACCATCCTATTCGAACGAATAATGTTTTGATTTCCTACGAATACTGTTTCCTCAACTGACGAATCATATTTCAAATTTCAGACCATTTGCAAAATCACTAAGTATTTTCGAATAATGTATTCGTTTTCTACAAATAATCTGTCCACTTAACTCTCAATGCTTTCGCAATTCCCCCAAATGACAACCATGATATTAATACATAGTCTTACCATACTTCCTACTTTGCATATCTATTACTCCATCCGATCGAAAATATTTGATGTTTTGACTTTTTGTACGTACTTTGAGGAGCTAAAAACTATATAAAATATTAATCTTTTAATAAATTTTTTTTTACAATTTAATACTTATTACTAATAAATATTAAACTATGAAAAAAAATAATTAAAATAAATAAGATTTTATATAGTTTTTAGCTCCTAAAATTACGTGCACAAAAGTCAGACATCAAATATTTCCGATCGGAGGGAGTAACAGTTAAATCTCATTAAACATCATCAAGTAACTAACTATATTTGGCATATAAATCATGATAATGGCATGAATGTTTACAATCAACACAAAACAAATACTACGTACAAAAGAATCCCTATTCAATACCCTAATCTCCCAATTACACGACTGCATCAATAGGAATACATATATCTATCGAAGGACATTTAGACGACATCAATTGGTTGATTTGGTTCATATCATCACACAATTTAGAATAATTGAAGGCAAAACGAATTCAGATCCCCAATTAAAGTTCAAGTCCTACCCACTGAAACAACTCAACCTGCAATTTGGCTCCTCACCTCGACCTGCAATTCTGTTCAATGGACGATTTCGCACAATCGACCTGCAATTCGGCTCCACACGTACCCTCAACCTCCTTCGACGGTATCGACTCACGCCGGGTCGAGCCAAATCCTCTCCATCGCCGCTTCGAATGACGCCGGATCGAAGCAATCCCTTTGTCGAATCGCCGTCTCCCACAGTAGGTTGGAAGGAATGCTCTGGGTAAAATTAGGTTTTTACGTGCCTATCCCTTTTGTTTTGATTTAACCCCAAAATGTGTTAGCACGCGCTCACAAGATCCGTTCCACCCATTTTTTTTTTCCTTTTTTAAATAAAAAATTATATTTTAATATTTTATTTTTATTAAAAAAGTGGGACCCAGCCATATAACTGCTTCACTCTCACAATTGTAGAGCGTGTGATGCAAGCAGACAATTATATGCTTAAAACTGGGTGTGAGAAAATTAGCGAAAGCGTAGATTTTTTTTATTTTTTTTGCCAATTTGCACTAATTAATCTGCTATTTGAAATCTTTGAAAATCATATCAACGATTTTCATTAGAGGACGGTGAAGAAGAGGAAGAAGAAAATTGGATGGAAACTCGGTGATGGATGCAAGTAATGGGTTGGAAAACGTAATTTGCAATTGAACTATTCGATGTTGGGAAGCAAGTATTCGTTGTAACTATGAAATTTTTGTTGCTGAGGGCGGTTGTCGGATGCAAAAACACATGGACGTAACTATTTTTTGGATTAATTGGCATCAACAACAATTGTGAAATGTGCACCACAATCACTCAATTATTCATCAATAATTGTGAAATATGCACCACAGTCACTCAATTAATTGTGAAAATTTGGATTAATTGGCATCAACAATTATTCATCAATATTCGGCAAAATTTATGAAATATGCACCTCAGTTACTCAATTATTCATCAAAACCATGAATAATTATTCATCAACCTTAGCAATATTCATCACAAAGTAATCGCAGTATTCAAAATATTCATCAGTATTCGGTAAAATTCAAGGAATATTCATTAAAATCTCACAATTATTCATCAAAGTTTTTGATCTTCACCATTTTCTAAGTTGTTGTCATCAATATTCGGTAAACTTTAGTATATATTCATCACTTTCAATCAATTATTCATCAATGTTGCAAGGAGTATTTAGCAAAGATTCATCAAATAATTGAAATCGCACCGCCCTCAATTACAATTAATTTCGACCGATATTAATTAATCTAGGCTAGATCAAACACCAATTGGGTGAGAAATTTGAAATCAAACTCAAACAATTGACTTTTATAAAAATAAGAACTGAATTGCGAGAAGCAAAATTCAATTGAAATTCCACAAAAACACCAACACCAATCACAAAGTGGTTCGTGAGGATACCAATCTCAAATTTTAATGGCAAATCGTGAGGATTTGCTATGGTTGATGATGAATTACGCAAGGGGAAGGCAAAAATCACAAGCACCCTGGGAGAGAGAACACGCGCTTATGGAACCCAGTTAGTGGGGATTTTTTTTAATAATATATTTAATTAAAAAGGGGAATAATCTCATCCATCCATTTTCCCTCAATCTATGGTTGTGATTTGTTAACACAAAACTCATTAAGAGTTGTTTACACTAGACCTAACCCATATATATATATATATATATATATATATATATATATATATATATATATATATAGGGTTGGGTTCAGGTACGAAGCATGCCAAGAATGAGAAGGAAAGAAGCCTTTTGATTGGTCAACGTGTCCAAAAGGAATCCCAAATTAGCTGACATACGCTTTTCCAAATTAATTAGTAACATACATGTAAATTAATTAGTAGCACTCTCTCTCACTTGTACACACGCTAATTCATACAAAACTAATTAATTGCACACGTCAAGTATAAAAAGTACTTACACATGTAGAAATGAACTTTTAAAAATTATTTTTTGGCATTTTTACTTGTTAAAAAATTATAAAAAATATATATTTTGGTGTAATTTAATTTTATCTACACATAGACACCCACTTTGTATATGTTTTGTTGAAAAAAAAATTTGACAAGAAGTGGTTCAGCAATTTCATTCACAGTGGTTCAACAATTTCATTCACAGTGGTTCAGCAATTTTATTCACAGTGGTTCAGCAATTTTATTCACAGTGGTTCAACAATTTTATTCACAGTGGTTCAGCAATTCATTCACAGTGGTTCAGCAATTTTATTCACAGTGGTTCAGCAATTTTATTCACATTGGTTCAGCAATTTTATTCACAGCGGTTCAACAATTTTATTCACAGCGGTTTGACAATTTTATTCGCAGTGGTTCGACAATTTTATTCACAGTGGTTCGGCAATTTTATTCACATTGGTTCAACAATTTTATTCACATTGGTTCAGCAATTTTTTTTCACAATGGTTCAACAATTTTTTTTCACAGTAGTTCAACAACTTTTATTCATAGTGGTTCATCCATTTTATTTGTAGTGATTCTCACAGGGTTCACAAGTTATAATGAAGTGGTTCATGAAGCTATAAAGAAGTGGTTCATGAACCTAAAATTTTTCACATTTTTATAATTTAATTTTTTTTAAAATGATATTAAATGTATTAAAATAAAATGTTTCATGAACCACTACTCTTTATTTGATGAACCATTAGAATTTATTTCATGAACCACTACTATTTAATAATTATAAAATTTTCATTCTTCTTTGACTTTCTTTTAATGTTTATTTTTAATTAATTAATTAATTTTCTTTTAAAATAAAATGGTTCATTAAACCAATCTCTATTTAGTCACTGAACCTCTCTCTATTTATTCACTGAACCTCTATCTATTTAGTTAATGAACCACTGAACCAATCTCTATTTAATCAGTGAACCAACTTATATTTAGTCACTGAACCAACCTCTATTTAGTCACTGAACCACACCCAGTGAACCAATCTCTATTTACTCAATGAACCAACTTATTTAGTTACTAAACCGACCTCTATTTAGACACTGAACCAACCTATTTAGTCACTGAACCAACCTCTATTTTGTCACTGAACCAACCTATTTAGTCACTAAACCAACCTCTATATATTTAGTCACTGAACCAACCTCTATTTAGACAATGAAACTAACCTATTTAATCACTGAACCATCCTGTGAACCACACCCAGTGAACCAATCTCTACATACATGCACGAAGATTCACTACTGTGATAGATGACAATTCTCTAGAATTTATAGTAGTGCAAGGAAATCTGATCCCATAATCTCACTTCAAGAAAGAAAGCTTATAAGAAATCAGTCCACATGATGCTTGTACGTGCACTCCTATGGCATTTGAAAGACAATTAAGTCCATCCTCCCGTCACTTCGATTAGGTTGTTCAAGACACATTAAAAACAAAACAAATTGCATACATATTGTATTATTCAGTAGCATCTAAATTCAATAGCAGTAAGTCAAAACCCAACAAATTGCAGACTATTCTACCAAACTGTAGCTTGTTCTACCAAAAAACAAAAAAACAAATTGCAGCCTAATTGTTCTTAGTGTTCGAATCCGGGTTGAAAATTTGCAGTCTAATTCTTCCGATTGTTCAAAAGTTGAAAAATTCAAACAGCCCTGCACAACACCTCTACGAACAATAGCAAACAGCAACACGAACAGCGCAGGCACCTCGACGAACAGCGACAAGCAGCACGGCCTCCTCCGTCGGAACAACTTTCGCACTTCCACAACTCCGACATCGCGCGATTGCCATCAGCTCCGACGCTAATGCCTGTAATTGAACGTCGGGAGGGAGGGAGGCGAAGGGGACGCAATCGTCGTCGACACTAAAGTCGAAGTCTTCGTCGGTGAGGACGTTGACAGAGGAAAAGGAGATCGAAGGAGGCATCCATGGGATCGACCGGAGAGAAGAAGTTGAGAGGAGGCCGTCTAGTGCTCATGCTGCCGAGGTCGCCGGCAGAGCGGAAGGCGGCGAGCCAGCCTCGCCGGGAAGATGCGCGGGAGAGGGGACACCAGCGTTAAGCGGGAGAGGGACCGAGGTCGAAGAAAACAGGCGGTTGACGAAACTCGTTTTTTAGGTTTCTACTTTTGGTGGGACCAAAGGGTTAATCTCGGGAGACCCAGTGCGCTCTCATCGGGCTTACCTGACCCGCGCCGATTATCTCGACTCAGTCCAACCTGTGCCGTGAGTAGGATGGGGTCCGTCAGGACCTTCCCTTTAGTGAGATTTCATCAATGTGATGGAGATTCGTCATTTACCTGCCGTTAACTAATCAATTGGAAGAAATGGGCGGCGACTTTGTGAATCCTCTCCAGGACTTATGGCGTAAGACGGAGCTCTTCTTGTTGGACGCGGACGCCTTTCTCTTCGTCTGCGGAGCGGTATTTTGCTACTTATCGTGTGTATTTTCCTCCAACTTAATTATTGGAAAACCTTTCTATATCTCTACTCTTATCTGCTCTTCTCTCCTACTTTTCTCTCTTCGGCCAAAAGTCCCCTTTTTTTGTTCTGATTTCCCCCTTTTATAGTGACTGGGAGTCCCTCGTTCTCTGGCACGTGTCATCCTTAACCTGACACGTGTCCCCTTTGTGGTATGAGGACATGCAGGACACGTAGCCACCATTCTCCATGCACGGACGGTGCATTTAAGGGAAAGTCAATCATTTAAGTGAAACTCAGACTAGGACCGCCAAAACCACCGGAAATGCCACCGAGAACCAACCTTGTACAAACGCACCAAAAACCCTTTCGGGATTTTATCAAAACCCTTACGGGTATTTTATCAAGCCGTTTGGGGGGTTTTCTCAAATTCTACTTTTTTATAAAAAATAAAAAAGCAGAAAAAAAAATATAGTGTTGTTTTGTTTTATTTTTAGTATTCATTTTTTATTTTTATCAATGGGCAAACTTTGGACTCAAGACATAAGCCTTGGGCCCAAAGAACCGGTTTCGGACCCGACTCCCATAACACCGGGCTACCTTCGGGCCCAAGGAGAACCCAAGGGCCAAAGAAGCAGGAACGTCGGGGCAGAACGAAGCAGCGCCAGGAGCACAACAACCCGGATAGGAATTCCGATTCGCACCAGGAGGAAGCCGAGCAGAGGACGGGAACTCCAATTCGAACCAAGCCGGTGAAATCGGAAAAGGGTAACCACCCTAATCAGGAAACCGAAGCATTCGAAGGAGGAGGAGTATATGACTGGGCGGCGCCGGCAGCAAACGGCCGCGAACCAGGAAACCGTCGGAGGAGGATCTTCTCGAAGAAGACAAGGGAAGAATTAGGAGGGCGAATTAAGGTGAGCGGCGACGGCTACCAAACTAGCAGTGGTACACCCCACCCACACCGACGATTGGATTTGAAGAATAGACGTTGAGGAACAGCAACCGAGTCCAAGACTCCAAGGTTAGAGAAACGGGTTGAAGAAAACGGGAAGAAACACCCAGAATCAACAAAGCCCCAAATTAATTTAGGTTTTTATCAACTGTAGGAAAAGATTCAGATTGGTTCTTGCGTTCAAGAAATACAAAGGATAAACGATCCCACATACATAGTCTCATTGTAAGTGAGCGTCATGAAGGTGAGGGTGGCCCACATCAGAAGCACCAGCACCCAAACGCAACACTTGTTGTTTCGCGGAACCCCGCTCACCAGGAGCAGAATCACACTAAGCGACGCCAAAAATGCGGCCGTGTTGTAAATAAAGAAGTTTCCGTTTCCGGCTGCCACTGCGCTGCCAGCCGGATAGGTCATTGTATAGGTTTCGCTTATGTTGACCGGATGGTCATTGGGCCAGACTCCACCCGGGGGTTGCACCCCGGCTTGAAAGACCACAGTCGCAACCAATATAGCGACGATTATGAGCCACCCGGTCATGGTTTCTACCCACTTATTGTCATAATATAGCATCTTTGCAACAACTTTCTTAATGCCAAGCCAAATCCGCTCCCTAATGGTCCGTGATTTGGGAGGCACATCGGTAGTGTCTATGTTAGCGAGTATTGTCGCCGCCATAGCTCTTGGAACCCCTGCGTTGATTAGAGAGTTAGCGACTTTAACAGCTCCAGGCATAATGCTGCTTTCTGCCATGTCCAACGCTGTCTGCCCTTTGTCGTTCTTTGCTTTCCCCATCTCTCCATCTCCCTACGCCATTATTTGTATTATGTATTCTACCATTTGTCCACATTCCACCCACTTACATATGCATATACCAAATCACATGATATATATATATATATATATATATATATGTATATATAGTGCTCATCAAGCAAACATTACAATTTACTAGTGTTGGGGTTAATTTGGTACATTTTCCGTTGGCATATCGTAGTATACAAAATTAAGAAAGCCACTAGGAGTACTTATATTTATACAAGTGAATCTCAGCTAGTAATCACCGATAGGGACGGACCAGGGCAGCCCGCCCCATTTTTATAAAAATAAAATAATAAGTAAAAATAATTCTCGGTGACACCCACCATTGGATCCGCCACCAAGGGTGTGGTGTGAGTGAGTGCCTCCAAGAGCGATTATAAGAGTGTGAGCTTTTTTTTTTGAAACGGTAATAATTTGGCCATAGAGCTGAGCTCTATCAACCAATAGCATCCTTGCGGATGAGACTACGCAACTGAGAGTCATCAGGAGTCAAGGAACTGTTTGAAGCAGAAGCGATACGTGATAAGCGATCAGCTACCAGATTTGCCTCACGGAAGACATGACGAATCTCAACAGAACCAAAGAAGCCCAGCGAGACTAGACTGTCTGAGACAATCATTTCACCCCTTCAATTATAAGGTTAGTTATTTTCAGTTCTTTTGCAGCCAGGATACCCTTCTAGAGACCCAGACTTTTGCAGCCACAAACCGAACTGATTGGTAACGGTCCGTTGCCAGTGTAAATTGGAGAACCTACGGAATCCCGAAGGATGAAGCCATAAGTGCCCAAACCAACAGCGGGGAGAGACCCATCGAAATTGAGTTTATAAGTTCCATGTGGCGGGGGTTAGGGGTGTTATTCGAGCCGAACGAGTTGAGCTTGACATGTTCAAGTTCGGCTCGAACGGTAGACGAGCCAAGCCGAGCTCGAGCCTAAAATTTATACGAGCTTTTTTTGTGCTCAAGCTCGGCTCATGAGCCTAACCACGTACTCGAGCTCATGCTTGATAAGCTCGGTCAAAGCTGAGTGAACGAGCCTAGACTCGGTCAATCCGAGCAAACAAGCCTAGGCTCGATCAAGCTCGGTCAGGCCACATATAGTTATAGACTAAGGTCGATTCCAATCTTCATATATACAATCGATTTCAACAGGGAAATAAAAAAAAACATGTATTATATAAATTTTAACAAAGGCAAGGGGCTACAGGAAACAAATAAACATCACTAACACTTGATTTTAATCGAATGTTTGAATCCCGACAAGAAATAAAGAAATTTTAACCGAGCAAAAGGAATTCATCCTAAAAAAACGAACACCACTCACACTTAATTTCTTCCCAAAATCTGAAATCTCGGATGTCCAGTCGGTAGAATCAAAGGCAGAGTTGGGGAAGCCGATGCACTGGAAGCGAATGTAGATATGAGAAGAAGATGCAAGGGGGCTGCAGTCAAGGTGCCGCCATGGGGGAGGTGAGGAGGACAGCGTTGCGGCTCAGTTGGTAGCAGGAGGAGCGACGATAACAGAGTGGAGCAGTGGAGGTGTCGAGAGATTTACAGAGGCGGACGTTCAATTAGAAACAAGGGTTGAGATAGTAAAGACTACAGAAAAGGGTATATGAGAGATTGGGATGGGTTGGGCTGGGCCCAATTAAAAGGGATTTTATTTTGTTGGGTTATATTTTCTCCATGGGAAATATAGGGAAACTGTGAAAGTTAATAACTAACGAGCTTTTGGGCTCGGCTCGGGCTCGGCTCGAGCTCGGCTCGGGCTCGGTTCGAGCCTAAAATATTAGGGGTGGGCACGGGACGGGACGGGACGGGATTGAGCCGGGACGGGACTCGTCCTGCGAAATTTTTACGGGACGGGATTGACACTTTTTTTTTCGGGACGGGATGGTGTCTGGACGGGACGGGATCGGGACGGGACGAGCCTTGTCCTGCAAATAAAAATAATAAAATATTATATAAATTTACAAAGTGAAAAATGCTTTTATAATTCATTAATTTGTATAATATGTTGAATACGGTATTCTTCTCAACTATATTATTCAATATTATTATTATTATTATTATTAATATTATAATATTATTATTAACTCATACAATGATTGTATAATTAATTATAATGTTCAACATATTTGGCGACATTATCTTACTAGATCGGGACGGAAAGAAATTGAGACGAGATTCACCAAATATTGTATCATTATCGATTGATAGTTGGGAAGAATACCGTGTTTAGCTATTTGCCTCTTGTAGCTATTTGCCACACTTTGACTAGGATTGCGTTTAGTATTCAAAAGGGATGCGGAGCCCAGCCTTTTAGCCAGCTCCGATATAATTTCATGTAAGAACTTTATTATTATTAACATAATAATAATAATAACAATAATAATAATAATAATAATAATAATAAAATAATAATAATAATGCCACGTTATAATTAAAAAATAATAATAATAATATTACTTTTTTTTATTCTTATTATTATAAAATAATTATAATTTACAAGAAAAAATATAATATGATATAATATAATAATAATAATTTTATTATAAATTAATATTATTATTAAATTATATTATAATATTATATAACAATAATAATATTTTTATTATAAATTGAAAATTATTATAATTATAATTATAAATAATATTTTCTCAAATAATAATAATATTATTATTATAAACAAACATTATTATTATTATAAATGGAAGATTATGATTATAATTATAATATTTTCTCAAAATAATAATACTAATAATATATTATTATTATTCTATAATATTATTATTATTATTATTATTATAAAAATTATTATTATTATTATTATTTTATTATTATTATTATAATAATAAAGTAGGAGTTTACAAAGAATTAGTGGGGAGCCGAGAGACAATCTGGGCCCCCACTCCTTTAGCAATAGAAAATCCCATCCTAGTGAAAATCTGAGCTGCATTACGAGCTCCTTTATTATTATTATTATTATTATTATTATTATTATTATTATTATTATTATTATTATTATTATTATTATAATATGCGGGACGGGACATGATTTGCGGGATCCCACCGGGATCGTCCCGCGTTTCGTCCCGCATAATTTTTGCGGGACGGGATCGGGACGGGATTCACTATTTTGTCCTAAATCCCACCGGGATCGGGATGGGATCGGGACGGGACCGGGACGGGATCGTGATTTGCGGGATTTGTGCCCACCCCTATAAAATATTGTTCAAGCTCGGCTTGTTTTACCTCTTTGAACGAGTCGAGCTCGAGCTTTATCTAGCCGAGCTCAAGCTGTTCAGCTCACATAAGACCCCTAGCGGGGGTTCCCATTTGGTTCTCTTTCTCTTCGATATTGATCTTGGTTTGTCAGCATGTAAGGATGATGTTTTGTTATTTGTACAGCAGTCCGGTGAATTCAGATGTGATGTTTTCCAGATAAATATTTGTTCATTTACGAAGGATAAGATGCTTCTTATGTTTGGGTTTATGTTTCCAAATAGTGTTTTGTTTCTGAAGAACCAAATACCCCTCCAAACAAAGGCCAGCTCTTCAAAACCTTTTGTCCCCTTCAATTATAAGAGTGTGAGCTTGTGTGTGAGAGTTGGTCTAGAATGGTGTGTTAATGAGAGCCTTGTATTTTGAGAGTGGTACAAAATATTTTGTGTACATTAATATATATAAGTTCTTATATATGAAGAGAATTTGCATATTCGACTCACACATCGAGTGCTAGCTTCCTGTTTTCCCAACAACTAGCGACAAATATTATAAGTTTTATAAGTGGATGATAATGTAAACCGTAATATAAGACAAAACAAACGCTAGATTATAATGTAATGCTGCGGTTTTCTCTATAATCCTTGAGATGCGGTGAAGTTTTCACATGTAGCGGTTTTATCTAGTATTGTGGTACTATATAGTAACATCTTTGGTGGCAGTTTTAGACTTTTAGTTCACTATTGCAGCGGGTTATAGCTTCGCAACCGTTCAATGAGGTTTGCAAGTAAAAACAACGATGGTATATAGCCTATAGTAGCGATTTAATTACATTGCACGAGTTAAAAGAGTCCCATTTCATGAAATGTAACCGGGTTAAATAAAATTCTGAACCAAAAAAAAATCGAAAAATAAACAAGATGGATAGCTCTAATTTAAAAAGATTGATCTAGCTCGATCGTATTCGTACATTTAAGTTTTTAGTGGCAGAAACCAAGTGCAAGATAGTGTTGCCATTTTGGTCGACAGAGGCAAGGAATCGTATGCGTTCATCATGATGCAGCTCTTCAACTATCGCCATCAACCCCTCCAAATAGTTGCACCTAACGTACCAGTGCGCAGCGTTGTGCCCTCCGTCCACCGCCTCACTCGCGGCCTCAGGGTGGGCCCGCACCACCTCAACGTGCCTCTTCATTATGGCCATATGAAGGGGCAGCCTCCCTTCGCTGTCCCGCCTAAGGCAGGCGCCACAGTCAGCTCGCACGAGCACTTTGACTGTGGCTAAATACCCCTTGGCGCCTTGGCGGAGGCCAGGTGGAGCGCGGTGTGGCCCCACGTGTCCACTTCCTCCGCTAGGGGAGGGCGATGGCGGAGAAGCTCCTCCACGTAACGAAAGTGGCCGTGTAGGGAGGCAATGTGGAGGGGATTTTCATGGAAAAAGGTGGGAGTGATCCTTGTTAGGACCAGCTGGTCCTCCCGGATCAGATGCTTCAGAGTATCAACATCGCCTTTCATGGAGGCTTCGTAGAGCCGTGTGGCGGTGTTGTCCAGGGTGAGACTTGATTCCATTGCTATAAACTTAGGCAGAAATCAGAGATCGATCAAGCTTCGCATTCAACTTTCAGTCGACGAAGAAGCAAGAAACCTTGCGACAAAATGTACAACTCTTCAACTATTTATACGAGGTTAGAGGTTGGCCACGTACATACTCCAACTTTCTACGCCCGCGTATATTCCAATTTGAACGTGGCCGGTCTTGTTATGTTTATGCCAATTCAACTATATAAATATCCTACGACTATTTCCATCTTATTACCTACTCCATTGTATGTGTCATTTTAGCATCCAAACTAGTTTTGGTACGAGACTTTTTCATATAGTAATATATTTATATTTATAAAATGATCGTTTATTGACGTAATATATTAGTTTGAGATCTTATATATTACCCAGCTTATCTAAATGTTAGTTCGACCGCAACCGAATCAAAACTCAATTCAATTGATTACTGGTTAAATATAGATGTCTAACTTAACTAAATCAATACTCAATCAACATGATCAAATCAAAAAAAAATACTCAATCAACATGATACGTACATTGTGTCATAAACAATCATTTCATATATAAATATAAATATAAAAATATTATATGGAGAAAAAAAACCGTTCAATATGAAAAAAGAAGTATATGATTGATTAATAATCAATACAACATCCGTTTGAAAAAACACACACATGGAATCATATAAAATTTTAAGCATAAGTAAAAATTAGACCTGTCAAAACATAACCCGATCCGAAAATCCGATCCGATCGTCCGAAATTCTTTTGGGTTAAGACTCGAAAATTTTGACCCTAAAATTTTTTTCGACCCGAACCCGAAAAACCGGAAATCTTCCGGGTAATCTGGGTTTTGACCCGGTGACCCGATTTACCCGGTTGATTTATAATTAAATTTTTTTTATATATAATTAAAATTTATTGCAAAATTATCAAATCATGATTTTTTTAATTTAAAAAAGAAAAAATTGACAAACCCGAAATCGACCCGAAATGACCCGAAACCAGGTCAAACCCGGGTTCTAGTCAACCCGAAAATATCCGAAACCCGTTTTACCCGAGACCTGAAGTGACCCGACCCGAACCCGACCTGAATGCCCCGTTTGACAGGTCTAGTAAAAATGCATCAAACACATAGCTTTGGAACAAAATCAATGTACAGCCGGACAAATGTGGGCGCATGTCGGGCTTGGGGCAGGTTTTACGCAAAATATTATCTGAGTGTTGCAGGTGGATCGGGCGCGGGTAGGGGTGTTATGTGAACATGAGTAGCTCAAGATCGGCTCGAAAAAAACTCGACTCAAGCTCGTTTACATTTGAAAACGAGCCGAATACGTGCAGATTTTTGAGCTCGAGCCGAGCTCGAACTTTAAACAAGCTAGCTTGTTTTACTCATTTTTTGGGTTATATATTTACTCTTTTACCCTTAGAGTTACTGGGTCCAAAAATAAAAGAGATGGGTAGAGGAGCGTCGTTCCTCATTCTTCACTTTGCATTCCCTCATTCCCTGTTATTCCAAATCTGAAGAAGTGAAGAGGCTCCTCCTCAAAAACTCCACCGCTACCACTGCCCCCTCTATACTTCCATTGCCACCGCTGCCCCCTTTGTACTTTCATCGCCACCGTCGCCGCCAACAACTCTATTACTACCAATCTCGTCCTCAAAGCCTTCCAGTACGTCTTCGACTTCGCCCCCTCTCCTTCGTCTCCTCCATCCCTCCTCCTCCTGCTGCCCCCTCCCTCACCTCCCTCAACCCCTCCTCCAAGAACCTCTTTGGCGTTGTCTTGTGGCAATTCCTCCGAAACCTCTCCTCCCTCCGCAGCCTCGACCTCTCCCTCAACTCGCTCAAAGGCTCCGTTCCCAATTCCTTCTAGTCGCTTCCCTCCTTCCTCCACCTCAACATGTCCTACAACCACCTGGGTGGCTCCTTCTCTTCCCCCTCATCATCTTCGATTCAAACCCTCGCCATCTCCCACAACGTACCGCTTCGTCATTCTACTTTCAATTCTCAAAATCAGATCCCTTCAATCACGCCGCCTCCAGCCTCTAAAAAAACTAGCAAGTTTACTGATTGCTTGGTTTAGATTTAGGGTTTTTAACGCTAACGAGCTAAAAACAAGCTAATTAAAAAACAAGCTAAAAACAAGAAAAACAAGCCCAGTCAGTAAACACTAAAAAAGCTTGAAAACGAGCCCAATCATGAAAACGAGCCCGAACTTGAAAACGAGCTCGAGCTCGGCTCGAACAAAACAAGCTAAACGAGCTCGAGCTCGAGCTTGCTTGACAACTCGCGAGCCGAATCTGAACATAAAACTAAGCTCGAGAAAAAAATCAGGCTCGATTAGAAACGAGCCGAATATGAACACCTTCGTACTCAGCTCGTTCGACTCGAATAATACCCCTAGGCATGGGCCAAACTTCACGGGTTGGATTTCTTGTCCAAGCCCGTCTGGTATTGTGGGCACGAGCTGCCCACAGGTACCCGCAAAACCTAAACAATATATTGTTGTGTAGTGTTTGTACTTTGACAAAAAAAAAATACAGTTGATGAGTAGTGAGATGAGCACTGATATGTTACAACATGAACACTGAAAAACTGCAATGTTGTAGTCTACTTCAACAAAGAAAAAATAACGGGTACCCATTATAGCCCTACCAAAGTTTTACCAATGACCTCTTGCTCTAGCGGTAAGGGTAAGGTTGTAAGACCCGGAGTCTCAAGAGGTGCCAGCCCATGCCACCTAGCTCTCTCAGGTCCGTTGTCCTGACTTAGAGCCTGAAAAGGAAGATCTCTTGTGTCATCAGTAGGACTTGAATCACTTATAAACCACTCCCAACATCCTTATTATATGCGATGTGGGACGGGGGTGTTACAATCTCTCCCACTTAAAGCACTGACGACCCCGTCGGGCCCAAGGGACTGCCCTTCGAGAGGAGCATACCAGATCATGTTGTCGGCGCACCTTCGAGCCCGGAGTCGGCTCTGATACCATCTGTAAGACTCGGAGTCTCAAGAGGCGTTAGCCAATGCCACCTAGCCCTCTCAGATTCATTGTTCTCACTTGGAGCGTGAAAAGAAAGAGCTCTTGTGTCATCGGTATGGCTTGAATCACTTATAAACTACTCCCAAGATCCTTATTATATCTGATGTGTGACGAGGGTGTTACAAATGTACCCCAAAGGAGATGTCCCGAGTTCGAATCTCACCGGCCTGGTGCATTTGGGCCATATTAATTCCCACAAGCGCATACAACCAACTAGTGTATACTAATTTGTAGGGTCAAGCCGAAGTGCTGGAGTTCCTCTCAAGTGCGTAGGGTCAAACGATGTGTATACTAATGTGTAGGTTCAAGCCGAAGTGGTGGACCTCCATGGAGTTGGTCCGTGTCCAGATAGGTGAGATTACAACCACGGATCGCACTTTGAGAAAGTGGTACCGAGCCTCCTAAAAAAACCTCGCAAGGGGTTTCTGGGGTATAGGACCGCGAAGCGGTAGGGTCAATCACAATAAAAAGTTTACTTTATCAAAGTTTTGCCCGCATGAGCTTAGCTCAACCGGTCACATGAGTGGCATTTGGAGCAAGAGACCAAGGATTGAGTCTCACCAGCGACAGTTTTGGAGCAACCTTTCAAATGAGGGGGGCTCCTTGTGCGCAGTGAACACTGGTCTCAAACCCTTGTTACCAGTTGAGTAACCATGATTTACCTCCTGTCACAAGCTTCGTCGGACTGGGGGTGAGGGGCGCCCATAGTGAGTGATTTCACCTTTTTGGAGCAAGGTTTCCCATCCCGTACCCGTTGTGGGTATGGGCCGAGCTTAGCGGATCACTTTAGGCCCATCCCTTGTCCAAGCCCATCCGTAATAGTGATGCGGATGGGACGGGACGGGCAGGCTAACCCTCATTTGCCCATGTCTAAATCAATGTTAATGGAGATTCAATGGATAATTATGATTTCAACCGGAGGAGGATGGTGATTTTAAAAAATAATTAGAGCATCTCTAACAACTTCCTTGTTTTGGCGATATTTTTTTTTTTTTAGAATTTGAAGTCTTTGTGACTCACATAGTTCTCATCTTATTCTCTAAAATAGGAAAACGAAAGAAAAAATAGATAATCTTCTTTTAAACAAAAGTGTTTCCCAAAGTTTTCGAAATAGAAAAGGTTTTTTTTCCTATTTTAGAGAAGCTGCTAGATATACTTATTTTTTATATTAAAAAACTTTTTGGTCTTATACACCTAGTACTAGTTAATTAAATGGCGGCCAAACCATCTCCATTTTGTAAATGGCGGCCAAACCATCTCCATTTTGGTGGCTCGTGGCTGTTGATGGCCCTCACCCTAGGTTGAGGATCAAATCCCTAAATCTCCTTCGGGAGTCTCTAAATCTCCTTCGGGAGCCCGTAAATCTCCTTCGGGGGTTATCAATCCGTCTTCTCGGCATAAATAATCCTTAATCCCTGTGTATTTGTCGACAAAATCCAAATTTTATTTGGGGCTTTTGATGATCCTGGGGCTTTCTTCCCACTTTCATCTCCCCTTTGTTCAATTTGGGATTCTAATCTCATATCTCAGTCGAAGGCTTCGATTACTATTCATCATCTTCTAATCTCATATCTCAATCCAAGGCTTCAGTTACTGTTCATCGTCTTCGATCTCTAAATACCGTTGTCGGTGCTGGTTTGGTGGCGCCACTGTTTCCGGGTGGTGCTCGGTGGTCGTCTCCGGTTGGCCCGGCCCTTAGTTTGCCTTCCCCACGTACTGGTTACTCAGGGTCCTGGTTCCGCCTCGGTGGTTCCGTTCTCCCTCGCCCGCACCTACTTCTCCTCTCCCTCCTCGGCCTCCTCTCGCCTTGGGTGTGGCGGAACTGGCCTTTCCGGCGCCGCCTTGGTGGTTCCGGCCTCCTCCCTCGCGGGTTGTGCCTTTCTCTGGCCGCTCTCGCGCGTTTTGACTTAGGGTTGTGCTGGCCATTTTTTCCTGGCCCCTTTCCTCATACGGGCTCCTGCCCTCTGGCCTTCGGGCTTGCCTTGGGCCCGAAGGTGGCCCGGGTCGGGTGGATTACGGCTTGTGTGCTTTGGCAGCATTTTGTTTTGGCCCTTGCTACCCAAGTAATTAAAATAATTAATAAAAATTACAATAAAAACAAATAATAAAATATAAATTCCTGTGATTTGGAAATTTATCGGCTCAAATTTCTTACTGGGTTCTTTTATACACTATATACATAATCTTTTGAATAAGTAACACACAGATTTTCGTTGGATGCTTGATTTCCTTTATTGATCCGTTTTTGTTCGTTTGTTTGGCGTTGGGTCGTTGCTTTGGTGTGGTGGCGTTTAGTTTCGAGGTGGGTTGCAGTATCGGGCTACCAGTATGATCGAGAGGATCGTGGTTGTGTTCGTGGTCTTCGAAGATCCTTCATCTAGGTGGGGGCAACGTCGGTGATTCACACTTCCCCTGGTTTTGCCCTTTCCGATGGTGGGTTACTGTTCTCCGCCATCTCGACGTCGAGTCGCCGTGTGAGTCTTCGCACTCCCCCGTGTTCTCGGCATTCGTGGCCCGCCTTGGATCTCCCTCGTCTTCTCTGCTGGTGGACGACTCTTTCGGGTTGTTTGGGTTTTTTCTTTCATCTGTGTTTATTTGTGTTTGTAGTATGTTGTTTGTTGACGGCTATCCCGTCTGCCGATTCGTTGGCCTCTCGAGCATCAGGTTTGTCTGAGCTCGAATTTTTTCCTAATCAAAAAAAAAAAAAGTACTTGTACTTTTGTGTGGTTTTTATAATATTAATTGGTTTGATGCTAAAAAAAATATAAAATAACTTGTACTTTTTTTAGGAGGAATGAATTCACATAAAATAATTTATAAGATATGGGTATAGGATGCCCAATATCTATATTTCTTATTTGGTATATTAGTATATAGATATCGATTTGATATTTTTTTTAGATATATGACCACGTTCCTCTCCAATGAAGATACTTCTTCTTCTTCTCTATCTTTCTACTCATTATTCTCCTCCTTCTTCTATCTTTCGAATATGCTTCTATAGTTGGTGATTATTTCATACTTATGGTTGGATGTAGTTGTCGATTCTAAGGTCTGATATTGGATATATGGGTCAGATTTTGGATATACGGGTGTGGTTGTTGATCCTAGGGCCTTATGTTCTTCGTTGCTCTTCTATCGATGGGTCTAGGGGTTTGATTTTTGAGCAAATGTTGTTTAACACAAGGGCTGATTTTTTATTTGATTATTTGGTAACTGTACGTTGTTCAGCTCAGGGGATGACTTATGTATACTCTTCTAGCTTGATTTTTGTTCAGCAGAAGGGCTGTTTTTCGGTCTAATTTTTAGGCAAATGTGGTTTAGCATAGGGTTGATTTTTTTTGGGCAAATGTTGTTCAGCACCGGGACTGATGTTTGGGCAAATGGTGGTTTACATATGGGCTGATTTTTGGACAAATTGTCGGATTTTAAAATCTAATATCTATATACCCTTTCCAAACAACGGATATAAGATATAAGATATCAATCTCATACTCATATCCTATATCCATATCTTAATATCTATATCTCATACGTACCTAGCTATATTCTATATCTTATATCTATATAACCTTTTTAAACGGACCCTAAATAAATTTTGTATTAACACTTGTTTGACTAATTAATTTATGTCAATAAAGAAGATATAATATAATATATCCATATTTAACAAATGTGAGTAAATCTTGTAAAAATATATTGATATCTAATTAAATTGGGTAAAATCTTATCTTAAGAGGTATACATAGGGTTTGTGGCTTTTTTTTTTATAAAATGAAAGAAATTCGATTATCTAGACAAGCATAGAGAAACTGAGAGCCCGAACAAGCCGGGAGATGAAGGTGGAGCACAGATCAAACAGTGGTCGGCGCTTCTCAGAAAGAGAACGTTTAGTTCAAAGAGTTTTTTTTGGTGGAAGATAGGAGTTTAGTAAATAATCTCTTAGATTATATAGGGTTTGCGGCTTTTATATGCGTTATCTTGATGTGATTTTGGCCCTATTATTTATATATAGGTTTATATATAAAGATGAGGTTATTAAAGAGACTAAGCACAAGCCCTAGCCTTCTACTTTTATGGGTTGGGAATGATAGCCTTCTACTTGTATGTCTTATGGTATAAGGAGCAACTTCAGATGATAAATTTCAACTTCATATGATTTAGGGCATGTTTTCCTTATATTTTTTACAGGGTGGGTGGGAGTGAAAGGGCGATCGTGGTTTGGCTTGGGATGGAGTGGGTGGAGGTGGTGCCTGATCCGAGCGAGGGTGGAAGGGGGTGGAGATACTCGATTTCTTCCATCCAGGCAACCTAATGTGGAGGGAGTGGAACAATATCCACAAATGTTGTCCCTCCCCTTTCAGTCGTCCTCTCTCTTCATTGTAATGATGGTACCAAGTAGACGGCAAGGAAGTTCACCGGAGGAAAGGCCCCGAGGAAGTAGCTCGTCACCAAGGCCGCCATGAAGTCCGCCCCGGCCACCGACAGAGTGAAGAAGCCCCATCGTTTCCGCCTTGGAACAGTGATGCTGAGGGATATCAGGAAGTACCAGAAGACTATAGAGCTTTTCATTTGCAAGTTCCCCTTCCAGAGGCTGGTTCGTGAGATTTCAAGACCAATCTCGAGTTCTAGAGCTCCGCTGTGTCCGCACTCCGGCCAGGAGGCCACTATGTTTAACTTGCTAGCTAGGAGGATTAGAGGCGAGAGGGCTTGATTCTTGATTTATGGTTCAAATGAATGGCTTACAGTTTCTGATGTGGTTGCTTTTAGTTTATGTTTTAGATTTTTGTCCCCGTCTAGGTAAGGTTCAAAGTTAATAGATGAGAGTAAAAGTGGTATTTTAGGATTTGACAAACTTTATACTATAAAATAATCTCTATCTTTTTCACCCCTAAAATAATTTCAACCTATTAAAGAGTCCGGATCCTCTGCAACCTTAGGTGAAACCCACGGTGCACCACGAAATTATTTCGGGTATAATTTTACTTTTAAAAAAATTTAAAAAAATATATTTACATTCCACATACTTATATTTATATGTTTATAAACTTTTATTATAAAAAATTTCATTTTAAGCAATTTATAAAATTAAAAGATCAATTATATTAGAAAATAAATTTTATATTTTTTTAAACATGATTTTTTTCTAAAAAAAAATTATAAACATATAAATATAAGTACATGGAATGTAAATATATTTTTAAAATTTTTTTATAAAGTAAAATTATATCCGAAATAATTTTGTGGTGCACCGTAGGGTGCACCGGGTGTTGCAGAGGATCTGCACTCCCTCTTAAAGTATCCCCATGAGAAAACACAGTCTTAGAGAATCAAGTGGATAAGGTGAAGGGAATTCTCAGGACTCCGGAGTGTGGTGGAGAGAAAACCACATTAGCCTCGACCAAATTGAGAAACCTATAGGAGACTTCAAAATTTCTTCAATTCTTGTCCTTTTAGATAAAGAAACAAGGTTTATGTCAAATAAGAATATGAATGCAATCCAACATATATATTATAAATCATGATTTTCAACATGAAAATAAAAAAAGCATCAAACAGGTTCACTTAAGCCAATAAAGACCCTTACCAGAATCAAGTACGTGTACGTTTGGCACGATGAAATTACAAGTTAATCAAACAAGTACGTGGATTTACATATGAATTTGTTCAAGAATTGACCTAACATGGGCACAAATTCGCTATTATTAGAAGTTGTATCTCGATCGGTTCATCCCAACATGGGAAAACAACAACAATATATCATCAACATCCTCGAATTGAGTTGTCACCCATGACTTCTTCTTTCCTCCTTCCATGATACAAGTGCTAGCTATCACAAGATTTCCTTTTAATATAACTACGTTCTTTTACCATAACATGTTTTTTTTTTTGTTTTGTTTTTTTGTTTTTTTTTTTACAGTGGACAAGAAGTAGATCGACAACGCTATCTTGAAGCCATCAATAGAAGGGTTAAATAATCCTACGCAGAGGGTCGCCAGTCAAAAAAGAAAAAATTATCTAAACTGGCGACTTAGACGGCTTATGAAATACCCCAAAGTATTTTTGGGTATTTCAATTTTAATGAAAATAAATAAATAAATTTCTCTTTATATTAAATTTGGTAAAATAAGTTGAATTTAAATTTTATTAGTTCACATAAAATACCTAATGTAAAGTTTTAGAATAATTACACTCCCTCCGTCCAACAATACATGAGTTTTTAGAGGTAAATTTTTGTCCAACAATAGATGGGCTTTTAGGTTTTCTAGGTAAAAGTTGTAATGATTTATATTGGTTTGTGTGTTGTTGACTTTTTAAAATAATTTGATTGGTTAAAATGTGTAGTGTGTGTTAAAAAATAATAAAATTTATGAAAAAGTTAGTGCAATGATGATGTTTTTTTAAAAGTAAGTTGTTTTATTAAAACTTGTGCAAAATGCTAAAAGGCAATGTATTTTAGGACGGATGGAGTATTATTCAAAGTACAATAAGAATACTTTATTTAAAGAGATAAAATAATTCATCATTATCAATATTTAATTTATGTAATTAAATACAAATCGGTACAATTATTCAAATAAATAAGAAATTTTCACAAAAAAATATTTATATAGTATTGATGGGTAAATTAGTGGATAACTAGATGTATATACGTGCATATAAATTATTTATGTATGTACATAAATACTATACTATGCATATACATTACATATATACGTGTATAGCATGTACACTTGTGGATGCAGTTGCCCAAGTCAACCCGGCCCAAATGAGGCATCTCACAACAGCACTCTGAATTCACAGGAAGCACATGGGAGTCGGGAGAGCAGATTCGTTTTTATAAAATTCTATCTTTAAGTTAACTACATGATAACTATCAATCTTTCAACCTAATTTACCAACTTAAAATCTCTATCTTTAGGGATCCGATTAGGTCAGAATGAAGAGGATATTGCAGCCTTCCATTCTATCCATCACGTTTACTCCAACTCCCTCCCCATCAGTCTCTACAAGCACCCGAACACCCACCGTAAATCACAAACCACAACTATCTCCGACAACCCTCGACCACGATTCCGGCGATCCGAAGGCCAACGACCACCACCCTCACGTTCTAAAACCACCCAGGAGACAAACTTGGACGTCCCGACACAGCAGCTCGCCGGAAAGTGCCCGGAATCGCCGCCGGAAGTTTCTGCAAAACTGTGTTCGACAGATCTTCTGGCGAGCCACTCCACTGCCAACACAGTGCTCCGATATCTCCGATTTCAATATAAGCGTGCTCTCTGCATCACCCTCTATCGATCTCAACTATTCCCTTGCTCAGAAACATTTCGAGAAGCTCACACTACAGCCCGAAGTTGACTGGTGAGCAGTTTTGTCTCTGTGCAGAAAAACGTGGTACCTGTACGTTTTTCTTTCTTTCCTTCCATCCAAGAGCTGTTATCTCATCAAAATCATTCATTTTCAGATTCATACCATACCAAGGGATCGTAGACTCGAAATTTGGACGCTTTCGAGTCTCGTTTGGGTAAGATCCGCTCCAATATTCACAAGTTATCAAGTTTCGATTACGTAATCGATCTTATGCTAACCAATATCTCTTATTCAATCAGTTGGCATCCGTTATTGGCTCCTGAGATTGTTTGGGTACAGATTTGGGTTTCTTTAAGAAGAAATCAAGGGTATGTTTTCACTTTTTAAAAGTTACAGGGCCGTTTTCGTAATTTCTAAAAAGTTACTAACACCCTTTTTAAATTCTGTAAAATCTCAGGTCTAATATCAAATTATTTTCCTCAATCACGAATAAGCATTTCGTCGGATTAAGGCGAGTAGTTTGGTTCAATCAGTGCATTTCTGCAGTTTCGTGCTTTTTTTTTCGCAATTATTGTCTTTTTCTGTCCCTTATAAATTCCATGCTATGACTTTGTGATAAATATGCAAGTTAGTTCAGTTTATTTCTATTTATCAACCCCTAAATCTGACATAGCATGACAACTCGGGTAATTATAGTTTGATCCCTGATTTGAGAAAATTATATTAGATGCCCGAATTTCCTAAAAAGCATGAGTTGTCCATTTTGTTCCTTCATGCTAGTTAAGTTAAAATTATATTATTTCATGCACTTTATATATCTAAAGTGTACATTATGTCTTTTATGGTCACCTATGATGTATTTGTGAATTGGTACTTATACCAGTTGTATTATTATTGTTGTTGAAGTATTGTTATTATGATGTGTTTTAAATTATGGAAAAAGGGTAAAGTCGGGTCAAGGTTCGGTTATACCTTGCTCTATAAACGTCTCATGAGATGCCCCTTCGAAATTGCAAATCTCTCGAATGGGTACATCTACCTAAGGGTAATAGGTCATCCGCCCAGTATATGCGGCCGAGGCCGGTATCACTTGTCCTAAGTAAACAATAATGTTGTGTATAATTGTGTTATTACTATTATAGTGTTGTACTTTACTAATAGGTGACCCACTTTCAGTGACGTATATCATATTCTTTCCGTACTCGGGATATGATTCCTCAGGATTTTCGGATCCGCATCCCATTCAAACACTCGGTCCTTTTGGATCATCCTGTTATGTTAATGTTTTTATTTACCCATTCAAACACTCGGTCCTTTTGGATCATCATGTTATGTTAATGTTTTTATTTAATGAAACGAGTCAGATTCCACATGAATAGTTACTCCTAATTTATATTTTAGTCTACAATCACCAATACCCTGTTATGGTCAATGGGTGGTAGACGGAGTCTTGAACATTTTACTTTCTGCTACTTGCTAGTCGTAAAAAGATTAACCATCCTACTTTTCTCCTTTGGACGCCTGGGGTCCCTGGTTTGCATACTACACCTCAGCCACTAATCCGCAGGTTTAGGTAAACGGTCTTGAGGTGCTGAAGAATAAAAGATTTCATTGTTTTCAATTTATTGTGTTTTTTACTTAAGGTACAAACTTTTTAGAATTTATGAGATTTATTTTATTATTTCCACTGCTACTATTTCATCAATTCGGTTATTATTTTTGGACCCCTTTGTTTTGGGTAACTTAATTTATTTTAGAATGTTATTTTATATTTAAGTATTGCGCTAATTTAATATTTGCTTACTATTATCTTGTTTATGGGAGCATGGTTGCATGTCCCTATATGCCTAAGGCGGTTACAAAGACATTAAAGTCTGTGTAATTGCTGGCGCTGCAACATCTCTTCGGTGTTCTAAGAAGGGGTGTTACAGCTTAGCCGAGGCTTGCATGCAAGGCGAGGGAGTAGTAGACATGGAATTTTAGTCGACGAAGCCGAACCTGAAGAGAAGAAGGAACTTACACCCCACGCCAGCAGTCCCACTCCGACGGCTGCAACGGCTGCAAGCCCGGTCTCCGAGACACCTGGCCCGGTACCCTTATTGTCGTCGTCGTCGTCATAGACACCTCTTTTGTAGCTTCTCCCATTACCGCTGCTGTTTCCGTTGCCATTATAATCCATTTCTGAAATGGATGGATTTGTATCGATCTCTGAGTGTTTATTTAGGTTAATTGGCTTCCAAATTTATAGTCCCGGTGACTGCACTATAGTATATACACTAGCGTCTCGATCACTCCTTTTTTTTTTTTAAAAAAAAAAAAACTATTTCAAGTTAAAGACGAAGGCGCGTTGTGCCCACTAGCTAGACGACTTCACTATGGACTATTGGACTCGAGTGACTTTTAAGTCTTTAAATAACCTATAAATATAGAAAGATATGATTAGTTTTAATAATGCTCCTTACTATATTACTATCTTTCCTAAATTATTTTAACGTTATCACTAGCTAATAGGGCTGGCACGCTACGGTAGCATGAGAAATTTTCGATTATCACGTACTGTATCGATAACATTCGGTATGCAATTTTTCATACAACGTACCAACCGAAAGTTTCGGTAATCGAAGTGGTTGGTACCGAAAGGGTCGGTTACACCGTGGTACCAACAGAACAAAATTCAGTTATCATTTACGTGATTTAATAGTATGGTATCTGATGGTATCACCAACACTAAAACTATATATATATATATATATATTGTATGGATCAAATGTTAACAAGTCTTATTGTGTTTTGTGTTAACAAATCTGGGCCCTAGATTGAGAAAAGATGGATGACCCAGATTTTGTCAAAATTCAAATTATTTATTTATTTATCAAGATGAGCCCACTAAAAAACTTTCACTACTCTCAATTGTTGGAGCGTGTCTTTTAATTCCCTATAAATTCTACATTGACCCTAATCGATCCCTACAAACCTCCAGATCGACGTCTCCTTCTTCATGCTCCTCATTCTCTCTGTACTCAATTGTTGACGACCTTGAAACTCCTCTTCCTCTCACCAATCCAAACCCAAACTCACTTCCGTTGTCCAAGGGTTCTTCGATCTCAATCCAAACCCACTTTCGTTGTCTACATCTTCCAATTCAACACGATCCGTTACAATTTAATTTACGTAATTGATCCTCAAATTTTTTGATTAATTGCTGCTTGTTTTCAATTAAATAAATTGGAGTTGAGTAATCGTGCCTTGCTTCCAAGAGCGGGCCGAAGTTGATCCACAATTGCCATCGATCACCTACTTGCCTAACTTGTCCACATCATCGGCAATTGGATTTAATTAACAAATTTGTTAATTAAGTCTTCCACCCTCGGGCGGTTGCTCCGTTTGCTGGTGTTCAGGACGAATGCGTCGTAATCGAGGCTCGAGGAGGCCCGGAAGTCATGGAATAAGGTCATCTTCGGGGGAGATGATTTCGCCGGGTAGGTGATTTTGATCGTCGGCAGTTTTTCGGGATGAAGAACATCCTGAGCCCAGGCGGATGCGATTGGCGATGGCGGTTCGGGATCGGGAGGGCATGGATGAGGCGATTGGCGATTGCAGAGGAAGAACTCGGATGCCAATCTCGCGAACCCTAGATCTCCGACGACAGCCTCCGATTGCGAGCGAGGGCCACGAACAGGTAGGCGGCGATCAATCTGTGTTCGATTGCTGCTCAATCTTGTGTAACTCTTGTTTTCTTCTTCCTGAATTGCTGCTCAATCTGTATTCGATTTCGATTTCATCGGATCTCCAAGGTACATGATGAGTTTGTAACCTTAGACCATAGCTTGAAGGAATCATTCATTGGTATGCAATAAATATTCGATACAGAATAAGGAATTATTCATTAGTATGCAATAAATATTCGATGGAATGTGATAGAGTATTCGTTACTATTTAGTTATTATTTCATGTAGAGTCACTATTCGGCAAGTTCATAGTTTCTATTCGTTGATAATACAAAATTATTCATATGTATCTGAGCAAGAATAAGGAATTATTGTATATAGATTAGTGGTTGCTCCTGATTCTCCTTGTTATTCGATCAAGAATAATGAATTATTCATTGGTGTGCAATAAATATTCGATGGAATGAGATAGGTTATTCTTTACTATTTAGTTATTATTTCATGTTCAGAATCAATATTCGGCAAGTTCATATTTTCTATTCGTTGATAATATAGAATTATTCATATGTATTTGGTTAATTAGATGTGGAAAATCAAGAATTACATTTACCTACTCTTTCAACCCAGCGAATAATTACTATCAACTTAGCGAATAATTACTATCAATATAGCGAATAGTTGCAAAATTGACCAACCTTTTTGCTATTATCTAAATGATAACTCCTCTTTACGGATGAATAATAACGATTAATTTAGCGAATAATTACTATTAACCTAGCGAATAGTTGCAAAATTGACCAACTCTTTTTCTACCAAAAAAAACGTTACGCCACAAAGTGCAAGCAAAATCTGAAAGTTTAGAGTCATTATTCGTTGATAATATTGAATTATTCGGTAATTTATTCGTAATTATTCATTGAACACATCGTACGTGCAACCGAAATCTCCCCCTAAAAAAAACGTTGCCCCAAAAAAAAATCCAACGCACGCGCTTCCTCTTAAGCAAGTTGGCTATAAAAGTGGTGGGGCCTACTCTTTTTTATTTAAATAAAAAGAGAAAATCTCAATTAATTTCATCCATCCATTTATAATCAATCAATGGCTTAGATTTGTTAACACAAAACACAATAAGGGGTGAGAACACCTGACCTGACCTCTATATATATATATATATATATATATATATATATATTCGGTACCATGGTACCAACGGGATTCCGTCGGTACCATGGTACCGCCAACACTGAAACTATATATATATATATATATATATATATATATATATTTTATTTTATTTTAAAAAAATATATATTCGGTACTTTTACCCTGTTCTTAGAGGCCACATGGGACAAATGAAAAAAAGAAAAGGTGAAGTACAACACTTCTGCAAGAACAAAGTGAAGTGCACAAATGTGCACTGTTTAACAAAGGATTAACCTTTTTAATGGAATTTTGTTATTTAAAAACTGATTTTGTTCAATTTAAAGTAATTAAGAATAATAATAAAATTATATTTGCACGAGTCTTAATTTTATCTATCCATAAACACCCATTTTGTATATATTTAAATTTAAAATAAGAATAAAATTAATATGATATGTTATTTTAATAATATTAAAATATCATTTAAATAATACTCCGTATTAATATCATACTTTGAAATAATTATAAACAATAAATTTATAACGTCGGGTCAGTAGATAAAATACAAATGGTTAAAAAGCGATTGAATGAATTTGGAGTACTATAACGGCCCAGAATTATGATTTCTGGGTTACGTTTCAAGGGATAAAACCCCTTGTTCGGATCTTGCAATCCAGGTACGGGTCGAGGTTTCAAACTCATTTTTATGGTCAGAAATAAAGAGGGATTTCGAACCCTGAAAAATATCGTAGGGCCGTTGGGTACCCTTAACCTGTCCTAGGGACTAACTCGCGAAATTCATTTCAAACAGAAGCAAGACGGAAGCAAAATAAAGATACAAGTGTCACGGCAGAGCCGGGTCAAAATATGATCAACCATTCAAATTCGAGCCGTAATTAAATTGGTGAAGTTGGAACCTCAACTCTCTCTTTCCGTCATGTTAGACCCCGCGGTCATGGACTCAAATCAGCATCAATAGTAGTAAGCATAACGGATACCTAAAAAAATTGATATGGGGCGGGATCAGATCGATGCCCACTTAACTCTGCATCCCAACCCTAAGCACACATATACGCTATACCTAATAAAGATGCTCTAATGCAGTACGAAATTCAAACACACTAGCATGCTCCTATTTCATAATAATGTGCAGAATACTGTAAAGGGCCCAAGACAATGCCAAGTGGCATATCCCTCTCCTACCTCCACCCCTTCCGATAGGTGGAGACTGGCCAGCTCGTGAATGCATTCATTCATAATAGGGTGGCACGCATGCCTAACCCGCTCCACAATAAAGCCCGCAGGCATATCATAATACAAGGAAGTCATGACTCGATTGACTCAGGGTACCCGATGAGGCTGGGCTACCCTATGACCCTAGCAAAGACTCTAGTTACTTCATAGATAACGGCTGTTCTGTTTACATACGCACAAAGAAATAGAATGCTCAACGATCGATGCAACCTAACATGGTACTACATGGCATGCTGATCATGAATGCAAGCACCTAGTATATCATGCACCTAAAGCAGGGAATAGCTCTATTCAATCTGAGTAAGCTCCGAAGAGACTTACCTGAAGATGCAGAACAGCAAAATAACGCAAGCAAGCTAAGGGCCCAAATGCAAGTCCAAAGCAACCCAAAAGCAGTACACACCTATCATCAAGCCATTTTCATAAGCTACCGAACCAACATTCTTACACACCCGAACCCAAGTTCTCCATATCCTGAAAACCAATCGACGATAAAACCATTTTCCAAAACCTTTCTGATACGAACAACATCAACCAAAATCATTTACTTCCAATTTCTTTCTCAAAACCAATATAATTAAACCAAGACAAGGAATCCCGACATTAAACATTTAAACCTTAAAACCAATATCTCGAAATCATATCATAGAATTAGTCCCGACATTTTATTTCAAAACCTTGATTTTAAGGTTTCAAGTAATTCAAGACGATGATAAACATTTCCAAAATAAACCTCTCTTTAAAAACCCCATTCATAAATCAAACTGACAATTTCTCTTTAAAAATCTAGTTTATTAACAACATTTAACAACATACTCCAATAATATTTAATATAATAAATCACCAAATTACTTTACCATTTCTAAATCTCATATTAAAAACATCTCATAACTATAACATATAAATATTCCAATTAATATTACTCTTTTAAGAATTATACAATATATAATGATGCTAACAATAATAAGCGATTCAAATAATAAATATAAAATAACAAAATAACATCATATTATTTACATAACTTATAACGAAATAATACCCACATATATAATATAACCCATTTATTAAAACCAGATCAATACCCAACTCAACAAACACAAGTGACAACCCAACAAGCCCAAATGAGGCCCGGAAGGAAGGCCAGACCCGAAAAGAATATGCCCAAAACTCCAACCCGGATCCACCAAATCTGAAGCCCAAACCCGGAAACAAAACCCAGCCCGACCCAAAAGGAAAAGAAAGAAAAGAAGGAAGAAACCGACGCCCCTGGACAGATCTGAACACAGGCGACGAAGCAACGGAGAAGAAGAAATCCAGGCTTCCTCCGGAGGCCTTTCCGGCCTGACCACCCTCCCATTCCAACCGACATACATTTCCGACAACAACCCGACATCCAGGAGCAAAGATTGAACAAGAAAGAGAAGGAGAAGAAGCTCACCGAAATCGTTGGCTCGGAACGCCCGGAATCGCCCGATTCGCCTCGCCGGATGAACGATTTGGCTTCGACGGAGGCGTTCCTTTCTGGAGATGGCCTAGGACGGAAATAGGAGGTTCAAAGGTACGATTTTACATCGATTTCGAGTTGGAAATGGAAACGAAGAGGGGGAGGGGGGGGGGGGGGGGACATCGACCTTACTCGCGAACAGGGACAACGGAGGTGAACGCGACTTCGAGGGCTCGTGGCCGGCGTTGGCGCCCCTGGCGGCGCTCGGTTTCCCTGGCTTCGCCCTGGTCGCCGAAGACCTGCTGCTGCTGGCTCGGTTCCTCGGCTTCGAAACAGCGGAGGAATAGGTGACGGTGGTGGCGGCATTTGGTGGTCTGAAACAGGGCTCGGTGGAGGTCCTCGCTGCGAATCGGAGGGGAAAGCAGGGGTGGGGCTATGGGCTGGCGTTGCTGCTCGTCTACCAGCAAAACGATGGGGGTTGGGTAGTACTTCATTGGTTTGACAACGACGATGGTGGAGGCGCGGGGCTGAGAACTCAGGAGAAAGGAAGGTGTTTTGTGGGTTATTGTGTGGTTTCTATGAGGAAGAAAGAGGGGAGAGAAAGGAGGATAAGGTTGTCTGCATTTGTAAAGAGAGGAGGAGGAAGAAGACAAGGATGGCACAGCTGCTACTTCTGAATCGAAAATGGGGAGGGGGTGTTGACCCAAAAGAAAGGGAACGGAAATAAGAAAGGGGAGAGGTCCCACACAAACCCAAATTCAAAATACCTAAAACCCGCTCTCTTGACATTATCCCGACTCGTTTAAAATTTTTAATTCCAAGTTAAATAATGAACTCCGAATATTATTTTTAAATTCTCGACATATAAAAGCAGAATAAAACATGTTCTAATTTTATTAATAAAATAATGCCGGAACTCGTTTTGAGATATTCAGAATAAACCAATAGCTCGAGGACGGAAATTTCCAAACCTTCCGAATTTTGGAAGTCGAAATGATTATAAATCACTATTTTACTAATTTAATTTTCTAAAATTTCCCGGTCTTTACATCATCCACCTCTAAAAACAAGTCTCGTCCCCGAGACTAAAATCAGTCTAAAACATGGGGATGAAGTTTTAAATTGGTGAGCCCAAGGATCATGCCATTGATTCTGTAAACATCTCATAGGGGCTCGTATGAGGTCCTCACAGTACAATGACGTGATCATAATATTCCCAATTGGTCGTAGCAAGTATGTGATATGGGCCTCTATCACACCCTTACCCGACCTTTTGGCCACATCATAACTCGAAAAGCAATCATACCGTCCCCACTAGGTCTTAGCAAGCATTCTATATGCGCCCCTATAAAATGCTACTATTATCTTGTTTATGGGAGCATGGTTGCATGTCCCTAGAAGCCTAAGGCGGTTACAAAGACATTAAAGTCTGCGTAATTGCTGGCGCTGCAACATCTCTTCGGTGTTCTAAGAAGGGGGTGTTACAGCTTAGTCGGGGCTTGCATGCAAGGCGAGGGAGTAGTAGACATGGAATTTTTGGCTTAGAAGGCAATGACGTTGCTTATCAATCGTGTTGTAGGTGGGATTTGTTGAAATTTGGGTTGGTGATTTAGTTTTGTATTAAAGGGTTGAGGTTAATTTTGGTTTGTGGAGGATTAAAGGTAGGTTTGATAATCAGATCTGTAAGTTGGGGGAAAAGGAGGGAGAGAGCCGGTGAGGGGAGGCTGCGTCAGCCACCACAGCCGGGGAGGTGAGGATGTCGGCGAGGATCATCGATGACGGGGAATGATGCTCTGCAGGAGAGGAGTGAGGTGGGAGGCACCGAGATGGAGGAGGCATCGGCGGAAGGCTCAACAGATGAAGAGGATGCCGGTGGAGGAAGCTTTGGAGACAGAGAATCGCTGGAGACATGGCCGCTGCGGAGGGTCGCCGGGGAAAAGGTCGGTACCCATCGGCGGCGGAGGCGGTTGGGTTTTAGTGGAGGGAGATGAGCGCTTGTGGGGCTGCTGCACAGGTCATCGGAACCAATGACTGCGAACATGGGCAGAGGGAGGGGGCATGAGGTGGCTTGAGCCCCCCCTGGTCGGAGGAAAACGTAAAAAAAATAAATTATAAATATGTATTTTTTATAATTTTTTATAATTTAAGGGTTAAAACAAGTTAATTTGAATGAAAAATCAAGTAGCTTAACTTAGTTGGTATGGGGTGGGAATTTGAATGATTTGGTCTTGAGTTCAAAATCCCTATAGCTTCATTTTATTGATTTTTCCCCCTTTTAATTTTTTAAACTTAAAATAGCTATTTAAATCGTACATTTAATGTGTTTTATACTATATTCTTTACAACAAAATTATATCTTATATATATTCAAAAAAAATATTCCCAAGCCCCTCCCCCTCGATTATTTTCTGGCTCCGTCCCTGGCTACGGAAGTCAGGGCTGCTGCACAGGCCATCGGAACCAATAGAGGCGGCGGTGGCAGTCGGGGCTAGGCAATAGAAAGTGAGCCAAAATGGTTGGGTTTTTTGGTTGGGTTTTCAAGGGAGGTTTTCAGAGGGAGTTGTGGGTTTCAGAAGACGGCGACAGGAATGAACACCCGGCGGCCGAGGAGCGGCATGGAGTAGGTTGCTTGAAGGACGCCAGCGCTACACCACAACACAACCAGGGCCCTGCCATACCAGAAGCCGCCTCAGTGGGTGTGGGATGAGGCCGCCAGGGAGCCAGTCGGAGGGTGGCCGCCGGAAGCGCTCGTTGGAATTAAGGGTTGAAGAAGTTTGATGGGTGACAGCTAGGGTTTTTTAGTTTAGCTTTTACCGTAACATGTTTTGGGCGGTTGTCTATTCGATTCACACGCGATCACTTGTTTTCCCCAACCGTGCTATAAAGCCTATGTTAAAGAGGTTAATGGATTCGGAAAATCGAGTAACGTTTGTACGTAGTAGAGACTGAGGACCCTGTACGTGTTGGCGTGATGGTTGTGGACATGTTAGATACGTTCAAAATCTAACTCTTGTGAAATATTGTAACAAATTTCTTATTCATCACATCACACAATATATATAATACAGTACCATATATATATATAAACACACAGCACTCATACAACATTCAATTCAAACAGGATATAAACATAGACATCCGGGGGGACGAAACACCTTCAAAACCGACGAGGGAATCCGATCCCGCCGGTGTGATGGATCACTTCTTTCGGAGATCTTGGAAGTAACCACGAGGGTCCTTTTCAAAAGTGTCTCTCTGGATGGTCTGTCCTTTCTTTCCAGGCGCCTTCATCATTTTCTCGTCGGAGGAATTAGTCGACGAAGCCGAACCTGAAGAGAAGAAGGAACTTACACCCCACGCCAGCAGTCCCACTCCGACGGCTGCAACGGCTGCAAGCCCGGTCTCCGAGACACCTGGCCCGGTACCCTTATTGTCGTCGTCGTCGTCATAGACACCTCTTTTGTAGCTTCTCCCATTACCGCTGCTGTTTCCGTTGCCATTATAATCCATTTCTGAAATGGATGGATTTGTATCGATCTCTGAGTGTTTATTTAGGTTAATTGGCTTCCAAATTTATAGTCCCGGTGACTGCACTATAGTATATACACTAGCGTCTCGATCACTCCTTTTTTTTTTTAAAAAAAAAAAAAACTATTTCAAGTTAAAGACGAAGGCGCGTTGTGCCCACTAGCTAGACGACTTCACTATGGACTATTGGACTCGAGTGACTTTTAAGTCTTTAAATAACCTATAAATATAGAAAGATATGATTAGTTTTAATAATGCTCCTTACTATATTACTATCTTTCCTAAATTATTTTAACGTTATCACTAGCTAATAGGGCTGGCACGCTACGGTAGCATGAGAAATTTTCGATTATCACGTACTGTATCGATAACATTCGGTATGCAATTTTTCATACAACGTACCAACCGAAAGTTTCGGTAATCGAAGTGGTTGGTACCGAAAGGGTCGGTTACACCGTGGTACCAACAGAACAAAATTCAGTTATCATTTACGTGATTTAATAGTATGGTATCTGATGGTATCACCAACACTAAAACTATATATATATATATATATATATATATATATATATATATATATATATATATATATATATATATATATATATATATATATATATATATATATATATATATATATATATATATATATATATATATATATATATATATATATATATTGTATGGATCAAATGTTAACAAGTCTTATTGTGTTTTGTGTTAACAAATCTGGGCCCTTGATTGAGAAAAGATGGATGACCCAGATTTTGTCAAAATTCAAATTATTTATTTATTTATCAAGATGAGCCCACTAAAAAACTTTCACTACTCTCAATTGTTGGAGCGTGTCTTTTAATTCCCTATAAATTCTACATTGACCCTAATCGATCCCTACAAACCTCCAGATCGACGTCTCCTTCTTCATGCTCCTCATTCTCTCTGTACTCAATTGTTGACGACCTTGAAACTCCTCTTCCTCTCACCAATCCAAACCCAAACTCACTTCCGTTGTCCAAGGGTTCTTCGATCTCAATCCAAACCCACTTTCGTTGTCTACATCTTCCAATTCAACACGATCCGTTACAATTTAATTTACGTAATTGATCCTCAAATTTTTTGATTAATTGCTGCTTGTTTTCAATTAAATAAATTGGAGTTGAGTAATCGTGCCTTGCTTCCAAGAGCGGGCCGAAGTTGATCCACAATTGCCATCGATCACCTACTTGCCTAACTTGTCCACATCATCGGCAATTGGATTTAATTAACAAATTTGTTAATTAAGTCTTCCACCCTCGGGCGGTTGCTCCGTTTGCTGGTGTTCAGGACGAATGCGTCGTAATCGAGGCTCGAGGAGGCCCGGAAGTCATGGAATAAGGTCATCTTCGGGGGAGATGATTTCGCCGGGTAGGTGATTTTGATCGTCGGCAGTTTTTCGGGATGAAGAACATCCTGAGCCCAGGCGGATGCGATTGGCGATGGCGGTTCGGGATCGGGAGGGCATGGATGAGGCGATTGGCGATTGCAGAGGAAGAACTCGGATGCCAATCTCGCGAACCCTAGATCTCCGACGACAGCCTCCGATTGCGAGCGAGGGCCACGAACAGGTAGGCGGCGATCAATCTGTGTTCGATTGCTGCTCAATCTTGTGTAACTCTTGTTTTCTTCTTCCTGAATTGCTGCTCAATCTGTATTCGATTTCGATTTCATCGGATCTCCAAGGTACATGATGAGTTTGTAACCTTAGACCATAGCTTGAAGGGATTATTCATTGGTATGCAATAAATATTCGATACAGAATAAGGAATTATTCATTAGTATGCAATAAATATTCGATGGAATGTGATAGAGTATTCGTTACTATTTAGTTATTATTTCATGTAGAGTCACTATTCGACAAGTTCATAGTTTCTATTCGTTGATAATACAAAATTATTCATATGTATCTGAGCAAGAATAAGGAATTATTGTATATAGATTAGTGGTTGCTCCTGATTCTCCTTGTTATTCGATCAAGAATAAGGAATTATTCATTGGTATGCAATAAATATTCGATGGAATGAGATAGGTTATTCTTTACTATTTAGTTATTATTTCATGTTCAGAATCAATATTCGGCAAGTTCATATTTTCTATTCGTTGATAATATAGAATTATTCATATGTATTTGGTTAATTAGATGTGGAAAATCAAGAATTACATTTACCTACTCTTTCAACCCAGCGAATAATTACTATCAACTTAGCGAATAATTACTATCAATCTAGCGAATAGTTGCAAAATTGACCAACCTTTTTGCTATTATCTAAATGATAACTCCTCTTTACGGATGAATAATAACGATTAATTTAGCGAATAAATACTATTAACCTAGCGAATAGTTGCAAAATTGACCAACTCTTTTTCTACCAAAAAAAACGTTACGCCACAAAGTGCAAGCAAAATCTGAAAGTTTAGAGTCATTATTCGTTGATAATATTGAATTATTCGGTAATTTATTCGTAATTATTCATTGAACACATCGTACGTGCAACCGAAATCTCCCCCTAAAAAAAACGTTGCCCCAAAAAAAAATCCAACGCACGCGCTTCCTCTCAAGCAAGTTGGCTATAAAAGTGGTGGGGCCTACTCTTTTTTATTTGAATAAAAAGAGAAAATCTCAATTAATTTCATCCATCCATTTATAATCAATCAATGGTTTAGATTTGTTAACACAAAACACAATAAGGGGTGAGAACACCTGACCTGACCTCTCTATATATATATATATATATTCGGTACCATGGTACCAACGGGATTCCGTCGGTACCATGGTACCGCCAACACTGAAACTATATATATATATATATATATATATATATATATATATATATATATATATATATATATATATATATATATATATTTTATTTTATTTTAAAAATATATATATTCGGTACCACGGTACCATGAGATTTTAATTTTCATTACCTTGTACCGTATCGACAATGGTCGATACCGATGTTTCGATTACCAACTATGTGATACCAAACTTCTATTAAGGTCATCCACACCGGTGTACTTTTACCCTGTTCTTAGAGGCCACATGGGACAAATGAAAAAAAGAAAAAAAGAAAAGGTGAAGTACAACACTTCTACAAGAACAAAGTGAAGTGCACCTTTGGTGCACTGTTTAACAAAGGATTAACCTTTTTATTGGAATTTTGTTATTTAAAAACTGATTTTGTTCAATTTAAAGTAATTAAGAATAATAATAAAATTATATTTGCACGAGTCTTAATTTTATCTATCCATAAACACCCATTTTGTATATATTTAAATTTAAAGTAAGAATAAAATTAATATGATATGTTATTTTAATAATATTAAAATATCATTTAAATAATACTCCGTATTAATATCATACTTTGAAATAATTATAAACAATAAATTTATAACGTCGGGTCAGTAGATAAAATACAAATGGTTAAAAAGCGATTGAATGAATTTGGAGTACTGTAACGGCCCAGAATTATGATTTCTGGGTTACGTTTCAAGGGATAAAACCCCTTGTTCGGATCTTGCAATCCAGGTACGGGTCGAGGTTTCAAACTCATTTTTATGGTCAGAAATAAAGAGGGATTTCGAACCCTGAAAAATATCGTAGGGCCGTTGGGTACCCTTAACCTGTCCTAGGGACTAACTCGCGAAATTCATTTCAAACAGAAGCAAGACGGAAGCAAAATAAAGATACAAGTGTCACGGCAGAGCCGGGTCAAAATATGATCAACCATTCAAATTCGAGCCGTAATTAAATTGGTGAAGTTGGAACCTCAACTCTCTCTTTCCGTCATGTTAGATCCCGCGGTCATGGACTCAAATCAGCATCAATAGTAGTAAGCATAACGGATACCTAAAAAAATTGATATGGGGCGGGATCAGATCGATGCCCACTTAACTCTGCATCCCAACCCTAAGCACACATATACGCTATACCTAATAAAGATGCTCTAATGCAGTACGAAATTCAAACACACTAGCATGCTCCTAGTTCATAATAATGTGCAGAATACTGTAAAGGGCCCAAGACAATGCCAAGTGGCATATCCCTCTCCTACCTCCACCTCTTCCGATAGGTGGAGACTGGCCAGCTCGTGAATGCATTCATTCATAATAGGGTGGCACGCATGCCTAACCCGCTCCACAATAAAGCCCGCAGGCATATCATAATACAAGGAAGTCATGACTCGATTGACTCAGGGTACCCGATGAGGCTGGGCTACCCTATGACCCTAGCAAAGACTCTAGTTACTTCATAGATAACGGCTGTTCTGTTTACATACGCACAAAGAAATAGAATGCTCAACGATCGATGCAACCTAACATGGTACTACATGGCATGCTGATCATGAATGCAAGCACCTAGTATATCATGCACCTAAAGCAGGGAATAGCTCTATTCAATCTGAGTAAGCTCCGAAGAGACTTACCTGAAGATGCAGAACAGCAAAATAACGCAAGCAAGCTAAGGGCCCAAATGCAAGTCCAAAGCAACCCAAAAGCAGTACACACCTATCATCAAGCCATTTTCATAAGCTACCGAACCAACATTCTTACACACCCGAACCCAAGTTCTCCATATCCTGAAAACCAATCGACGATAAAACCATTTTCCAAAACCTTTCTGATACGAACAACATCAACCAAAATCATTTACTTCCAATTTCTTTCTCAAAACCAATATAATTAAACCAAGACAAGGAATCCCGACATTAAACATTTAAACCTTAAAACCAATATCTCGAAATCATATCATAGAATTAGTCCCGACATTTTATTTCAAAACCTTGATTTTAATGTTTCAAGTAATTCAAGACGATGATAAACATTTCCAAAATAAACCTATCTTTAAAAACCCCATTCATAAATCAAACTGACAATTTCTCTTTAAAAATCTAGTTTATTAACAACATTTAACAACATACTCCAATAATATTTAATATAATAAATCACCAAATTACTTTACCATTTCTAAATCTCATATTAAAAACATCTCATAACTATAACATATAAATATTCCAATTAATATTACTCTTTTAAGAATTATACAATATATAATGATGCTAACAATAATAAGCGATTCAAATAATAAATATAAAATAACAAAATAACATCATATTATTTACATAACTTATAACGAAATAATACCCACATATATAATATAACCCATTTATTAAAACCAGATCAATACCCAACTCAACAAACACAAGTGACAACCCAACAAGCCCAAATGAGGCCCGGAAGGAAGGCCAGACCCGAAAAGAATAGGCCCAAAACTCCAACCCGGATCCACCAAATCTGAAGCCCAAACCCGGAAACAAAACCCAGCCCGACCCAAAAGGAAAAGAAAGAAAAGAAGGAAGAAACCGACGCCCCTGGACAGATCTGAACACAGGCGACGAAGCAACGGAGAAGAAGAAATCCAGGCTTCCTCCGGCGGCCTTTCCGGCCTGACCACCCTCCCATTCCAACCGACAGACATTTCCGACAACAACCCGACATCCAGGAGCAAAGATTGAACAAGAAAGAGAAGGAGAAGAAGCTCACCGAAATCGTTGGCTCGGAACGCCCGGAATCGCCCGATTCGCCTTGCCGGATGAACGATTTGGCTTCGACGGAGGCGTTCCTTTCTGGAGATGGCCTAGGACGGAAATAGGAGGTTCAAAGGTACGATTTTACATCGATTTCGAGTTGGAAATGGAAACGAAGAGGGGGGGGGGGGGGGGGGGCATCGACCTTACTCGCGAACAGGGACATCGGAGGTGAACGCGGCTTCGAGGGCTCGTGCCCGGTGTTGGCGCCCCTGGCGGCGCTCGGTTTCCCTGGCTTTGCCCTGGTCGCCGAAGACCTGCTGCTGCTGGCTCGGTTCCTCGGCTTCGAAACAGCGGAGGAATAGGTGACGGTGGTGGCGGCATTTGGTGGTCTGAAACAGGGCTCGGTGGAGGTCCTCGCTGTGAATCGGAGGGGAAAGCAGGGGTGGGGCTATGGGCTGGCGTTGCTGCTCGTCTACCAGCAAAACGATGGGGGTTGGGTAGTACTTCATTGGTTTGAACACGACGATGGTGGAGGCGCGGGGCTGAGAACTCAGGAGAAAGGAAGGTGTTTTGTGGGTTATTGTGTGGCTTCTATGAGGAAGAAAGAGGGGAGAGAAAGGAGGATAAGGTTGTCTGCATTTGTAAAGAGAGGAGGAGGAAGAAGACAAGGATGGCACAGCTGCTACTTCTGAATCGAAAATGGGGAGGGGGTGTTGACCCAAAAGAAAGGGAATGGAAATAAGACAAAGGGGAGAGGTCCCACACAAACCCAAATTCAAAATACCTAAAACCCGCTCTCTCGACGTTATCCCGACTCGTTTAAAATTTTCAATTCCAAGTTAAATAATGAACTCCGAATATTATATTTAAATTCTCGACATATAAAAGCAGAATAAAACATGTTCTAATTTTATTAATCAAATAATGCCGGAACTCGTTTTGAGATATTCAGAATAAACCAATAGCTCGAGGACGGAAATTTCCAAACCTTCCGAATTTTGGAAGTCGAAATGATTATAAATCACTATTTTACTAATTTAATTTTCTAAAATTTCCCGGTCTTTACATCATCCACCTCTAAAAACAAGTCTCGTCCCCGAGACTAAAATCAGTCTAAAACATGGGGATGAAGTTTTAAATTGGTGAGCCCAAGGATCATGCCATTGATTCTGTAAACATCTCATAGGGGCCAGTATGAGGTCCTCACAGTACAATGACGTGATCATAATATTCCCAATTGGTCGTAGCAAGTATGTGATATGGGCCCCTATCACACCCTTACCCGACCTTTTGGTCACATCATAACTCGAAAAGCAATCATAGCGTCCCCACTGGGTCTTAGCAAGCATTCTATATGCGCCCCTATAAAATGCTAGTATCCACTTCGTGAGGCGTTATAATATAATACCGGGTTTTAAAATTTTCAAAAAGGGATTCCGCAACTGAAAAAGATTGGCCTTAAAATCATTGATATTCTCGGTCTCGTTTGTTCTTTTAGAATCCAAATTGGTCATTCCCAAAACACCTCAAAATCTTCAAATCCGATGTTTAATCAATCAACTTTACACCAACCAAGTCAAATCCTTGCAACTCAAGATTTCGTCAAAATCTTTCAACAACCAAATCCGTTTCTCACATAACAATCAAACAAATTCAGAAATCAGGAGGTGGAATCATCCACCTCTAAGGGCTAATCTCATATTCTCTCCCTACTTTCCAAAATCAAATCAATCTATCAATATCAATTCACGCAAGAACCACAAGCTATAAGAATGCATAACCACATAACCAACCAATCTTCAACTAGCACATCATACGACAAGTCTCAACTATGTACTCACACAGTGCCACAAGGTCACATCAAGCATCTCCAATTCACACTAAAGGTTATAATGTGCATCTCAATCAACATATCAAAATCATACAACGCCTCGACATCACACCATAAATCATAAAAGGTATCGCACTATCGCATATCAACACCGCAATCATAGTAGGGTCAGTCACAACAAGGGATCTCATTTAACGCATTAGTTCACAGAGTCATCCTATCCAGTTTCTATCCAGCATTATCATAACAGATTTATCACATCAAACATTTGTATTTGCAAGGATAGCCACAACGGGATTTCATCATAAGTCAATGAAACAAAACTAATTATAACCACATCAATACAAACAAGGGCATGCTAGTGAGATTCAACAAAAGGGAAGATCAAGCAGTATATCAACATCAATATGTCAACATGCTCTCCAGATATCATCTCAACTCGTCACAACACCATATAACGATCATTTAGTCATTAGGCAGACATACACTATTACCTCATATATATACGAGTCATATTCATGCTCTGAGTCATATTCATGCTCTGAGTCATATTCATCATTTAATATATCCATAATCATGCTTGCCAACCATATAATAACACAGCATTATCTCATGTATCATATCACAACGCATCCTATCATGCTTCTAAAACAACATAGCAGAGCAACAATATATCATGATAACATTTGTCACTACCAACTAGATCTCAATATTGCATAACAACATGTAATATCATTCCCTATCAGATGCATCATGGTTATTATCTAATCGTCATGCCCGCAAATATAAATAAATCACATCATCAAGAAAATCCTCACATCATACCAGTCAAAATAAAACAAAATCCCCACTCGCCCATCTCCACTCTCAAGCCAAGACTAATCCTTTTCTAGACCGACAACGTCATCTCAGAAAAATTTCCCAAAGAAATCCCAATCCGTCCCGATGCTCAAATCTCGCCCCTTCTTCTGCCAAGCACTACCACACCATCCACCTCTAAGAGTCCAACTCCTATCTCTAACTTCACACCCAAGTACCCTCTAATTCCATGTCCTCAATATTCACGAGTCATTCCGTACACTCTTCGCACTACCCAAAGCATTACCAGCATCACCTAGAAGCTCATCAGAACCACCAACACTGCCTACTACAAATTCCAAAGCTCACTCAGTCTTACCTAGGCCAACTTCCTTCTCTCGTGACTCACCTCCTAATACCATCGATCATCCCAACCGCCCAAAATTCTTTCACCATTCTCCAACCACGCTACCAAATGACCTCACTCACAGGTTTGAGGAAAACGCAATCATGAAAATCATCAAACATAAGGTCTACATCATATTCACTAGCATTTATAAACATAACATCGTGGATTCAACAAGTCTTAGTTTACCATCATGCTCTATAGTCAATGCAAACATCATATACGAACATAATGAAATCAAGATAACATGTTGCATTATAACCCTATCCGATACAATTCATGCTTCTTAACATATATAGTTCACATTTTACAGGCAAAGGAATTTAAATCATGCTTAGCAACTTAGAGTAACAACACGTCAAGACATCATGGTACATGAGATCTATAAGTCATCACATCATATCATCATAGACGACAGACAATCAGGCAATAGTCATCATCAAGTCAGCACATCAACACGTAAATCTCATCGTTAGGTCAGTGCAATATCGTCGTCAACAAATTAAAAAGGGTTAGCAATTCGAATGAAGAACACTCCCGCTTGCAAGTCATATCATACTTAGTAATTGTAATTCTCGATGCGCTTGCCCCGTCGACATCATTGATCCTGAGGCCCGTGGGTTATGGGCCCACGCTTCCGCCACACAGCTCTATCGTTATGCAACTTCCTTTCTCTTTCAAGCAATCGCTCACCAAACATCGCAGAGGAGTCTAAGTTAGCAGAGATAGGGGAGTGACGGGAGAAGACAACCCAAATTCCTTTCGGGGACAAACACGGACCACAACTAAAGACGACAATACTAGAGACAAGACTCTAACCCGAGAATAGCAACAACGCCCTTATGGAGGTCTATTAGGTTGCAATGGTGACAAGCAGACACAATTTCATCATAAGGGCATATCAATCATTTTAATCCACACTAACATGTACCTATCTCGAGGAGCACGACATACGTATTCACTTCAAAAAGACATATTCATGTGCTACACGGGTGCATGCGAGACAAGATAGTAGTCTATCATCCCATGAAAGCAGATAGGCCTAGCAACTTAAGCAAGATATGCAGGATTAAATAGGCATCACAATTATCACATATATGAACAATGCACGAGCGTAGTGTATGGCATCATGAAAGGACATGTAAGAGCAACATAGTAACTATCTTATCTGACACAATGATCGAGTAATAGGTCAAGCATGTCACGTAATCCTATGACGAGATACATTTAGAAAGCATGGGTCCTACATGGTGCTAGTGATACATGATGTGATACAAGCATAGTCAAGAGTCATCAAGAGGAGTTCAGCATAATATTTACGAAACATGAGACATCGTCAAAAGTAACAAGAAATACACCATGGGCGATACATTATAATCATACTAAGAACGAACCATCATAGAGCACATTCACGATACAATAATCATCACATCATAGAACAAGTACAACACGTGATCATGTGGCGAATCATATTGGGAATCATAAGCCCTACATGACACTACTGGCATATATCGAACATGCACACAATCAAGATAACTCGACTAGATTCATTCTAACATTCAGGTGTCATGCGTATGCGGAATCACGGTATAGCGTGGTGTGTGATCATGCGAGGTGTCAAGTCATACATCTATGCAAGCACGAGAGGATGTCATAGAACAATAGGGTAACACTACCGAGCGATGACATGTAAGTATGCTAGGATTACCCAATTACGGAGAGCAAGTCAATCATCGAACTCAACATTAATCTAATCAGGGTGAGTAAAACAATCCAAGATGATAGGAAAAGAGAAGGATCACACTATCAGGGCCTAGCTCAGAGAAAATCAAAAGTAATGTAGGCAAGATGTAAATTCGCACAAGTTACAATCAAGGGTCCTACATGACACTAATGACGCAATACAACATTTGATACATACATGCGCTTGATTGACTAACACAATGATACAAACGAGACCACATTAACATAGTCCAGCGATACAAGGCGTGAGAGGAATGTGGCAGTGCATAATATAAGCCTACGTAACATGGCAATATAAGTAGAATACAGGGGCATGTGTTCCAGTTTAATAATACTAAATGAGACACACATATATCAAGATATTACTTCGATAACATTGTCACAGATGGAACTACTAATTTAATCAAGCAAGGCCAAGGGCAACACTAACTAAAATGTCGAGGAGATCATCTTACGGGGCATTCGTACAAGGAAGAGCTTACCACACTATTATGGACCTAATTCAGGAAAAGCTACATCCATATAGACTCATATCATGCCATTTATGTTTCTAACCAATCAGTAGTACAATCATTACCATAGGTCAATTGGACACGCGAGACCAACATAATCATGACAGAAAGCGAGATGCAACACGAGACCTCTAAACAATGTGACTAGCATGGATACGGAATGTTATACAATCACGAATTTACATTAAGGATCATCACAATAACATGTATGGGAAATTACATCTCATATAAGGCAAGTTGACATCAAGTTGTAGCACGTATCAAATAAGGAACTTGCTTCTTCAGGTATCAAAATTTAACGATCACACTATCATGAACCTAGTAGAGAAAAATCATGCAGATTCATTTCATGCAGCTCACACTTCCATTCAATCCTACGACCAATAGGCCAAGTAAACATGCTATGACAACATATAATCATGGTAGAAGCCAAAACATAACACAAGACCTAAGCAATGTAACCAATCATAGATGCAACAACATGAGTAGCTTTTTACCAATGGTCATTCGCAGGGTACATGCCAAAGATTACAAAATTATATCATGCAATTCAGAGAGAGTCACAATTACAACCGGACAGAGATCCCTAAGGGCAACCATTGACTTTTCCCAACCGACTCATCACCCATGTTTCCCGTGGGACTCCGATACGACTTTTCATGACAAAGAGACATTAGTTGATCATCATAAGAATAAGGGAGGACAACCCTATAAACACCTTATTTCTGACTCAAAGTGACATCCAAAACTTCCAATACTCACTCAGACAACTTAACATAGCACCATGATTCCCGACACAATGTGTTTACCAACCCAATTTCCCGTGGAAGACACTGACATCCAGGAAAAGGCTAGATAGAACCGTCAAGGGGTTAACATAATGGAAAGGGTTATTCCACACAAGCTGGGTTTGACCACACAGAAACAAGGGTACTCCCACTATCCCGTTTGCACAGATCAGTAAATACACATTTAATTGTTAGGCATACCGATAAGACTTTAGCACATCAAGCACTCAGCATAGAATCAGTCAATAACACTCATAATGATCTCCTTGGAGTCTCCCAACCCATCTGTAAAGAGCAAGCTAGTATTTTGCCTACCGTTCCTAACTATACCCAATAGGGGTGGTCTATCGCCTTTACTACCCACTCGTATCCCTGTTGGTCGGTTTTCCTCTTTTATTACAAGTCAAGTTCATTATTTAGTCCAATTTCAATTAGTCATCTTAAGTTCATTTTGCCCTTCTTAAAATCCTTTGAAATCCTTTGAAATTCATGAGCGGTTTCCAAAACATACACTCGACCCTTTTGTACCCGAATTGCACAACCTCGGCTCTGATACCATCTTTGTAACGACCCAGAATTATGATTTCTGGGTTACGTTTCAAGGGATAAAACCCCTTGTTCGGATCTTGCAATCCAGGTATGGGTCGAGGTTTCAAACTCATTTTTATGGTCAGAAATAAAGAGGGATTTCGAACCCTGAAAAATATCGTAGGGCCGTTGGGTACCCTTAACCTGTCCTAGGGACTAACTCGCGAAATTCATTTCAAACGGAAGCAAGACGGAAGCAAAATAAAGATACAAGTGTCACGGCAGAGCCGGGTCAAAATATGATCAACCATTCAAATTCGAGCCGTAATTAAATGGGTGAAGTTGGAACCTCAACTCTCTCTTTCCGGCATGTTAGACCCCGCGGTCATGGACTCAAATCAGCATCAATAGTAGTAAGCACAACGGATACCTAAAAAAATTGATATGGGGCGGGATCAGATCGATGCCCACATAACTCTGCATCCCAACCCTAAGCACACATATACGCTATACCTAATAAAGATGCTCTAATGCAGTACGAAATTCAAACACACTAACATGCTCCTAGTTCATAATAATGTGCAGAATACTGTAAAGGGCCCAAGACAATGTCAAGTGGCATATCCCTCTCCTACCTCCACCCCTTCCGATAGGTGGAGACTGGCCAGCTCGCGAATGCATTCATTCATAATAGGGTGGAACGCATGCCTAACCCGCTCCACAATAAAGCCCGCAGGAATATCATAATATAAAGAAGTCATGACTCGATTGACTCAGGGTACCCGATGAGGCTGGGCTACTCTATGACCCTAGCAAAGACTCTAGTTACTTCACAAATAATGGCCGTTCTGTTTACATACGCACAAAGAAATAGAATGCTCAACAATCGATGCAACCTAGCATGGTACTACATGGCATGCTGATCATGAATGCAAGCACCTAGTATATCATGCACCTAAAGCAGGGAATAGCTCTATTCAATCTGAGTAAGCTCCGAAGAGACTTACCTGAAGATGCAGAACAGCAAAATAACGCAAGCAAGGGCCCAAATGCAAGTCCAAAGCAACCCAAAAGCAATACACACCTATCATCAAGCCATTTTCATAAGCTACCGAACCAACATTCTTACACACCCCAACCCAAGTTCTCCATATCCTCAAAACCAATCGACGATAAAACCATTTTCCAAAACCTTTCCGATACGAACAACATCAACCAAAATCATTTACTTCCAATTTCTTTCTCAAAACCAATATAATTAAACCAAGACAAGGAATCCCGACATTAAACATTTAAACCTTAAAACCAATATCTCGAAATCATATCATAGAATTAGTCCCGACATTTTATTTCAAAACCTTGATTTTAAGGTTTCAAGTAATTCAAGACGATGATAAACATTTCCAAAATAAACCTCTCTTTAAAAACCCCATTCATAAATCAAACTGACAATTTCTCTTTAAAAATCTAGTTTATTAACAACATTTAACAACATACTCCAATAATATTTAATATAATAAATCACCAAATTACTTTACCATTTCTAAATCTCATATTAAAAACATCTCATAACTATAACATATAAATATTCCAATTAATATTACTCTTTTAAGAATTATACAATATATAATGATGCTAACAATAATAAGCGATTCAAATAATAAATATAAAATAACAAAATAACATCATATTATTTACATAACTTATAACGAAATAATACCCACATATATAATATAACCCATTTATTAAAACCAGATCAATACCCAACTCAACAAACACAAGTGACAACCCAACAAGCCCAAATGAGGCCCGGAAGGAAGGCCAGACCCGAAAAGAATATGCCCAAAACTCCATCCCGGATCCACCAAATCTGAAGCCCAAACCCGGAAACAAAACCCAGCCCGACCCAAAAGGAAAAGAAAGAAAAGAAGGAAGAAACCGACGCCCCTGGACAGATCTGAACACAGGCGACGAAGCAACGGAGAAGAAGAAATCCAGGCTTCCTCCGGCGGCCTTTCCGGCCTGACCACCCTCCCATTCCAACCGACAGACATTTCCGACAACAACCCGACATCCAGGAGCAAAGATTGAACAAGAAAGAGAAGGAGAAGAAGCTCACCGAAATCGTTGGCTCGGAACGCCCGAAATCGCCCGATTCGCCTCGCCGGATGAACGATTTGGCTTCGACAGAGGCGTTCCTTTGTGGAGATGGCCTATGACGGAAATAGGAGGTTCAAAGGTACGATTTTACATCGATTTCGAGTTGGAAATGGAAACGAAGGGGGGGGGGGACATCGACCTTACTCGCGAACAGGGACATCAGAGGTGAACGCGGCTTCGAGGGCTCGTGGCCGGCGTTGGCGCCCCTGGCGGCGCTCGGTTTCCCTGGCTTCGCCCTGGTCGCCGAAGACCTGCTGCTGCTGGCTCGGTTCCTCGGCTTCGAAACAGCGGAGGAATAGGTGACGGTGGTGGCGGCATCTGGTGGTCTGAAACAGGGCTCGGTGGAGGTCCTCGCTGCGAATCGGAGGGGAAAGCAGGGGTGGGGCTATGGGCTGGCGTTGCTGCTCGTCTACCTGCAAAACGATGGGGGTTGGGTAGTACTTCATTGGTTTGACAACGACGATGGTGGAGGCGCGGGGCTGAGAACTCAGGAGAAAGGAAGGTGTTTTGTGGGTTATTGTGTGGCTTCTATGAGGAAGAAAGAGGGGAGAGAAAGGAGGATAAGGTTGTCTGCATTTGTAAAGAGAGGAGGAGGAAGAAGACAAGGATGGCACAGCTGCTACTTCTGAATCGAAAATGGGGAGGGGGTGTTGACCCAAAAGAAAGGGAACGGAAATAAGACAAAGGGGAGAGGTCCCACACAAACCCAAATTCAAAATACCTAAAACCCGCTCTCTCGACATTATCTCGACTCGTTTAAAATTTTCAATTCCAAGTTAAATAATGAACTCCGAATATTATTTTTAAATTCTCGACATATAAAAGCAGAATAAAACATGTTCTAATTTTATTAATCAAATAATGCCGGAACTCGTTTTGAGATATTCAGAATAAACCAATAGCTCGAGGACGGAAATTTCCAAACCTTCCGAATTTTGGAAGTCGAAATGATTATAAATCACTGTTTTACTAATTTAATTTTCTAAAATTTCCCGGTCTTTACAAGTACAGTACACGGATGTAGGTGTAATAAAAAAAAATGTAAAAGTGTGTTCTTATGCTGATGTGGCGATGATAAAGTGCGTGAAGTACACGGGATAAAAGCACACCATTGTGCATGGTCTAATACGGTTGGTAATCGGTTGTTACGGTAATTTATTTACCACCGCCCAATCCTTCCTGCTAACCATTTCTCCAAAATATTTCTTAAGAAAAAATATATATTCTTTTTTTATCATTAGAAAAAATATATTCTTCCGTGTGGGGCCTACTTCATGCTTTTAAAAAGCCGAGCTAGGAGTCTTGTTTATAGCCTCTTTTAGGTTAGCTTTTGACCGGTTTTTCGTTTCTATGGGCTTTGTAAGAGAAGCCCAACAACAGCAAAGTAGAAAAAATGAGAAATTTTAGAAGAAAAACTCATTTTTTTCAAGGAAGAATAGAAAAAAATATCCCAAATTTATAGGACATTTACAAATATGATTTTTTTTTTTACTTTATTGCAAAAATGCCTAATTTTATTGCAAAAATGCATAATAAAATTGAAAATGTGCAAAAAAAAATATGTGAAATAAATAAAAAAAAAAACAAAAAAAAACGGATTTTCCTATTTTGTAAAATAAAAACGAAAAAAGAATTTTTTTTATAGAATTAATAAGATTTTCTGGAAATGGGAAAAAACAGATTTTTTGGAAATTTAAAAAATAAATTCGGAAAAGGGACTAAAATTCGGAGTTTTTTTTTCAAAAAACATAATTTCGGAAAAAAGAAATTTTGGTTGCGAAAACGTGTGAGTATATATCCTGACATGTGAAACAAATATCCTGTCGACATGTAAGTACCATCATGTCAGCAATTGTTTTGTCATCATGTCATGTCGATAAGAATACCTGTCGATGTAAAAAAAAATTTCCCGTTATATTTCAGTTTGGTGCATAGGTTATTGGCTCTCAGAGCCAATAGCAGATAGGTCCAAGTTCTCTCACTTTATTGGCAACACCTTTTCATTCTTGCTATAAGATATGTGAATTTGACATTGAGATCCAGATTGCTTTTCTAACTAACTGTTGTTCTTCAATTCCTCTCTCAACACACACATGCACAACACAAAACACACACACACAACTGTTTGGTTGGAGATTAAGGTCCAAATTGCGTTTGACACTTGACTGGAACACTCATACAACATGACAAGAAAATTAAAATACTATGACAAGACATTAATATCAACATGACAGGATGAAAAAAAAAATCTTGGCAGGATGCTACTAAAATACAGACAGGAAATTTTCATAAAAATGTCAGGATACATAACAAAATGGATCCAACTTCAATCAAGCAATTGTCGTAGCCGTGAAGCGCACTCGGAATCCTGGTGTTTTGTTCGGTAGGGACCTCATTCACCACCGGTTTTGACACTTGATTGGAACACACCTACCACATGACAGGGAAATTAAAATACTATGACAAGGTATTCTTATCAACATGACAAGAAAACCCCCTAAAAATCTTGACATGATGCTACTAAAATACTGACAGGAAATTTTCATAAATATGTCATGATACGTAACAAAATGGAGCCAACTTCAATCACGCAATTTTCGTAGTTGTGAACCCGGAATTCTGGTCTTTTGTTCGGTTGGGACATCATTCACCATCGGTTTTGCAATAACAATTCGACAGGAAAAAGAAAATACTTTGACAGGATAATTTTAACCACATGACAGGATGAAAAAGCCAATTTTTGCAGGATGTTAATAAAATACTGACATGAAATATTTTTAAAATGTCAGGATACATAAATCATGAGTCGTAAATGGAGTCCCATGAGTCGTGGAACTTCTCAGAATAGACCTTCACGACTCGTTAAGGGTCTACCACGAGTCGTGGGATTTCTCAACAGCTCAAAAACAGACAGAACAACTTTTCACGACTCGTGAAAGTCTCCCCCGAGTCATGGAACGTGACTTGAGCTCCATATAGTGATTCAATTGATATGCTTGGTCCAAGAACCGTCTCTTCAGCTTGTCTGTCCATCCCTGTCTATGAATCATGGTCTTTTGATCGGTCGGGATATCATTCACATTTTTTTAGCACTTGACAGGATATCACTTAGACATGGCCACGGGTCACGGGTCAGGCGGGTCGACCCGTGACCTGCCGGGTCAGGGTCCACGGGTCCAAGGGTCAGCTCGGGTTGAGGGTCAGGGTTAGGGTTGGGGAAAAGATAACCCGTGACCCGGCGGGTCCGACCCGGTTCAACCCGCCGGGTCAACCACCATTTTCTAAAAAAAAAATTTGAAAAAAATTTATTTTTAATAAAATAAATTTATAATTATTATGTAAATTATATAAATTATTTTTAGAATAATTCATAATATTACATAATGTAATATGCAATGGCAATGTGAGACTTAGCACCCCCATGCTTCTCATTTTATAGACTTAGCACCCTCCTTTCCTCTAGTTTTCAATGTGGGACAAGAACAAGGGTAGAAACTAGAAACTACACCATGTCTTCAATCTCTACCATTCGGTTTTTAATGTCAATCCATACTTATAAATCATTCTATATCATTCTATATGATACTAAGTTAGGAGTTTTTATGATATAATTTCAAATAATACAAATATTGTTATTGATAAAGCTGTTACACTTGTATAGTATCCTTAATGTCGAGTTTTCGTTTATTTTCAAAATGATATAGAACTTCGGATTTTCAAACAAAAGAATGAAATATAATATTGGCAATACTTTTTCAATGTGTCTTTTCATGTACGTCATAACAAGCAACCCAAGTATGTAATTCTAATAACATCATCATTAAGTGTATACACAACATGTGGCTAATTCAACTTCAAACGAGAAAGTTTAACATATCTATATGGAGAAGAACCTAGATTTGAAATCATTGATCAAGACACTAACATAATAATGCAAGTAAAATAAAATACTTATGATTGATTAATGGATCAACACAACTATCAATTAAATTAAATAGAAAGATTGATCCAGCATAACTTGATATATTGTATCATGATGTTTCATCACCATGTGTTATTCATTTCATTAAATCTTAAGAGGTAAACACTTTAATTATATTATTATATGTTACATCATATAATCCAAATACTTAAATTACATTATATTCCACCATATAATCCAAAGACTTTAATTACGTTACATTTTACATCATATACTTAAATATCAATTTCTCACATTTTCTTTCATATCTCATGTTTCTGTCCCACATCGAAAGTGGGCTACATACCTCTATTTTCTCTATATATAGATCCTCATACACTACTTGCCATTCCCACAATCCAACCTTTTCTTTTCCACATCTAAAGTGTGATGAAATGATGGGAGTGGAATGAAGATATCTATATATATCTTCCCACATACCATGTTTTGTCAACCTTAAATCTTTCCATTTCGAAAGTGTGGTGAAAAGACTTGAGTTGAGTTTTATTTTGGGTTTAAAACAATTTTTTTTAAAAAAAAAATGGTTGACCCGGCGGGTCGACCCGCAAAACTCGTTGGGTACCCGATTTGGTGCCACGTGGCAGACCCGGCAATCCGAATTTATGTTTTTTTTCCTTTTTCCAGAATTCTTTTTTTTTAGATTTCAAAATCATATTTTTTTTATTTTCCAAAAATATATGTTTTTTTAATATCCGAAAATAATATTTATTAATTTTTAATTTCATAAAATAATAACTATATATATTTATTTTAATTTAAAAAATGCTTAAACCCACAATACTTTTATTGCAAATATGCCTAAATAGGCATCCCTTGCAATTTGGTAGAACGAGGGGTACTTTTGTAACCCTTTTTTCTAGGTAGGGAATATCCGCAAATTCGCCTTTTTTCAACCCAACAGATCCTGCAAACTGATTTGCAAAATAGAGAAATTGATGAAGAGAGGAGAAAAATCTGTAAATTTGGAGAAAGTGTTTTAATCTCTATAATTTCATGTTTCGCTCCATCCTAGATAGAATTTAATGTTGCAAAAATTCAACTTGCCACAGTGCTTCCACTTTCGCTGCGGCATTCGACAGAAGGAGGAGAGTTTCAGACGGCAACCAGCGGCGGTCATCGGCGTCGGCTGGAGGCGAGACGTCCATCTGGTTTGCGATGGTGGTCGTCATATGAGGAGAAAGAAGAATGGGCTTTGGTTTTAAGGGTCCCCAATGGCAAGTGAGAAGGAAGGTGGGGAGAGGACTAAGGGCTTCCATCAAAAACGAGGCTCGCAATGGCGTCCGAGAGAGAGGGCGGAAGTGAAAGAGAGAGAGGACAAGGGCGTGTGAGAGGTCGAAGAAGAAAGATCAATCCGAAATCTACAAGATTAATTGCACAAGATTACCATGGAAGGGGGTAGTTGAAGACGAAGAAGGATGAGTGCATTGAGTGGTGAGCGGCTCTGGTAGTCTAGAGAGCATATATATTTAAGGTTGAAGTTTATATGAATTTACAAAAATTAACCCATAATTCTAATTTTTTTAAACAAATCCTTCCAATTTACTTTACAAAATGTAATCATTTTTTAAAAAAACAAATCCTGTTCAGAAGAGAAGGGGAAGGCCCCAATTTTTTTTTTTATTAGGAAATAATTTGGTTAGGGATAAGCTAATCGATAGCATCCTGACGGATGAGGTCTCGAAGACCTGAATTGCACAGGATATCATCCCTGAGGAACGAGCGGCAAAGGTGTGCAACCTTATAAAAAAACTGTTAACCTTCAGGTGATTAATGATTATTAGCGAATCCCCTTTCTATACGAATCTTTGGGATGTGTAGGTCGAGGCATTTTAAAACCCCGTGTTTAAGAGCTAAAGCTTCTGTCATAATTGGGGATTGAATCCCAACCTTTTCATATCCAATATGAACTGGACAGCCATTCCAGTTGTAAAAACCAAAAATTTTAATTATGATTAATTAAGATTTAATTAATTTCCAATGGATAATTCGATCAATTATCCTTCTTTTGACGATTTTGAAACCCCGGGAAAATTTAAAATTTTTGGATGGCATATTTTATATGGAAAGAGGATTACAATTCCGATCTAATGGAATTCATATGATAATTTTTCGAGAAATATTGGTGAGGCAAAGACCTTGTCATCCATTTATTTCGGTAACTTTCATAACTTGTCGCGACTTTTCGAGACGTCTTTTAACCTCAAAATTCCGCCTCCCCTATGACCCATTTCAGACCCATTTTGATGATCTTCACGAGTCATCATTTTGTTGATTAAAGAATAAACCCCCCCATGGATTGACACCTTTGAATGACCAAGTCCTATTCCATTCACTATGCTACCTAATACACACCAACTCCTTGACCACCCTTGCCCACCCTTTTGTCTCCATAAAGAACCCCAATTGGTTGCCATTCTCAGCCATCCACACGCCAAAAATCAGAGAGAAAGAAAGAAAAAGAAAGAGAAAGAAAAGAGGGAAGCCATTGTTGGCCTAGCAACACCTCAACTTCAAACAACCATAACTCCCTCCTCACTCAAGCTTTTTGGCTGATTCTTGAAGCAAAATATCCATAAAATATAGGCCTTTCCAACCATAGTGAGTTCACAAAAATCCAGTCCCAACAAGCTGCCCGTTGAGGCCCAATTTCGAGCCAGCTGTGCTGAGCCCTTTGTGTTCTTGAGATTTACAAGTGTGTTTGGGTGAGTCTTGGTTTCCTCCCCTTCAAATCTGATTTTATACTTGTTGTACAACTAATTTTGAAGGTTTTTTTTCTAAGAATTCCTTTTATGTTTTGGTTTGGATTTGTCAAAAATGCTAGGTGTTTGGCGCAAGGTCCCTGGAAGCTTGAAGGGGTAATTTGGTCTTTTTTGAGAGAGGCTTCGAGGGTAATCTCTCATCCACCTTTCCCTCTATAGTTTAATAGCCTTATGTGTAAATTAGGGCTTAGGAAGTGGAGCCTCTATGTGTTTTTGGTTGCGTTTTGTAGCAAACGTCACAACAAACAAAATGGATATATGTGCCTCTGTAATTTGGACTTTAATTCTAATCCAACCGTCTGATTCGGCTGAAATCATAATATAATGTTCATGGGAATGTTACCTAACAGTCCTTCAAAAACTAGGGCAATCCAACGGTTGGATCAAGAGTTATTATAATTTTAGTAACCAGTGTTTATAATGACTCAGTTAAAAAACTTGGTTAAGGGAATGCTAAGAATATGGTTAAATATGTGATGGCATAACCGAAACTTAGAGCATATAAAATACAGAAATGAAGTATACCCATAACTTGGCTTATGATCCGATAAGAAGAAAATCGATTATGTGATAATACGATATAGATTATAACTGGTTAAGTCCGGATCACTTAACCAAAGTGTGTAATCTATAGAATCGTGAACCTCATGTGGATGTATGTTGATTATTAGGTTGGGTACCATGCATTAGAATACCACCTAATGAAATCTTAATGAAATTAATAGGCTCTTGTTGATTGGATCCTTGGTTGTGCACTTTATTGCTTGCTTATTCTCCGGACTCCATGTAAGTCCCCTGGACTTACTCATGATGGATTTATGTGATACTCTTTGTCTTATCGAGAGTCTTCATGCATCACGCGACCTAGTAACATGTTTAGGAATATAAACCGGTAATATGACGTAGGATGAACTTAGTAAATCCAACAATTCATATGTATGCTATGTGTCTATGGTAGGACGGCCGTCAAAATCTGAATAAATGACTTATACTCGATCGATGGAATACGAATGAAATGATGATAGGCTTATGATGAGAAAGAATGAGTATGTTTGAGAAGGATGAGTATGTTTGAGAAGGATGAGTACGTTTGAGAAGATATTATGATATGATGATGATGATGATGATTATGATGATGATACGGGCCCTTGTGTGTTTATTTCGCATTTATATATATCTATACACTTGCTCATGTGTTACATTTTAACATTCATGTAGTTTAAGTATGCCTCTTTATATGGCATTGAGTGTGTATATTTCCGATGATTGACCCCGATTTATTTCTTGTTTTTAGATTCAGGTACCCCTTACCCGATATGACTTACTTATGTGGATGGTTGTCGGGACAGACCTTTTGGACGATTAGAGTGAGGGAGGCGCTTGACATTCATACTCTTTTGCTCATACGTTTTATCGTTTTGACCCGGCGCGACCGTGGCGTGTTGTTGTATTTATGATTTCCGCTTTTATTTCTATTCGAAACATTTTCGCGATAGTCTAGGACAGGTAAAGCCTCCAACGGGCTTACGATCTTTTCGGGGTTCGTAATCCCCATCTTTTGACAACTAAATCCTCCGCTTAAATGAACCTAATAATAACTCGTACTCGGTCGTAAGATCCAAAGCTCACGGGAGAAGATCAAACTTCTCCTATAACGTTCCTATAATCTAGTACTCCGAACCTTATTTACCTTCTAAGTAGGTTTATGAAGGTTAATTCGGGTACTTAAATTTCGGGTCGTTACACCAGTCCCGAATAATGAACCCTACTATGCTATCTTCATTAGATAGGGTGGAACCATCAAAATTCAACTTTAAAACACCAAAGGGTGGTTTGTTCCAAGACAATTTTTTTGTTACTTTTGTTTATGGGGTGAGTCTGCGTAGTCGTTGGATGGCTTCTGTTAGCTTTATTTGTCATATGCGGATGTAAGGCCTCTTCCTCAGAAGAACGCCATGTTTTGATAGTATTTTGGATTCTTATTTGCATTGACATCGTTGTTGGGGCAACGACGTCAATGCAAAAATATGTAAAATAGAGAAACTGTTGGAGTGAAACTGAATTTTTTTTAGAGATTTTGACATTTTGATCTCTATTTTAGAGAAATTTTACAAAAGCTGTTGGGGTTGCTCTAAGGTGATATTTTAATGTGGGTCACTGGTTTTGTATCTTTGGCCGGTTTTGTTGAATTTTGTGGGCATGGGCTAGTGTAGTAGGAGGACAAAACTTGGTTTACCACCCAGGTAAACTTGCCCCCCCCCCTTTTTTAAAAAAAAACAAAAGTAATTGCAGTGAGACCAAGACCGATAATGAAGTAGATTAATGATTAAGTGATAATTATTTTTCTATAATGACTACCTACCTTAATTAATATCACCCCTACTCCTAGAATATATTATAAATGTGATTACATTAACCTATAGTATATATAGGTATTACATTATATTATAAATGTTATTACATTATAATCTACCTTATTTAATAAAATGTGATTACATTATATTATAAATGTTATTAATTTTATAATCCTAGAATATATAGTATATATAGTTATTACCCATTGTAAATATATTTAACATAACTAATTAACTATACATGTATATAACCCTTGGGTATATACCCTAACAATATAATATGTTTTTTTATATATAAAATCGTATACTATGTTATTAATTTTTTTCAGTGAAGTATGTGTGTGTGTATAACATAACTAATTAACTATACATGTATATAACCCTTGGGTATATACCCTAACAATATAATATGTTTTTTTATATATAAAATCGTATACTATGTTATTAATTTTTTTCAGTGAAGTATGTGTGTGTGTGTGTGTGTGTGTTTGTGTGTGTGTGTGTGTGTTTGTGTGTGTGTGTTTGTGTGTGTGTGTGTGTGTGAATTTGCAAAGAACCCTATACATATATATGGTATATCTTAGTTGTGATCATATTTAATGTATATGATATATGTTTGATATCAAAAATGAACTTGTATGTGGTATACCTATTTAATGTATTGATTTTCATGTTTTATGCCATGTTTTTATATCTATTTTAGCTCCTTATTTTATCATTTTATATATTCTGCATTGGAAATATAGCGAATTTGTGTAGTTTATGCTTATTTGCAAGAAATAGAGGTTTACACGAGTTTCTGTTTAATATTGCAGAATTTGGAGCTAATTCGGAGCAAAACCAAGAAGTACTGGAAATACACCTTTTTTTTTTTTTTTGAAATAACTGGAAATACACTTGATGTCTACTGAAGGAGCTCGAAAATCGACGGAAGAGCGCTTGACATCGAGCAAAGCTGATCATAGAACGAGACACTGGAGACAGGTCGATATCGACTATAACTAGTCGATATCGATTGGTACCTGGTCGATATTCCTAGACAAACTCGACAAGGACCAGAAGACACGAAGACGGAAGAAGCACATGTCGATATCGACCACCCTTACTCGATATCGACCACATCACAACTCGATATCCCTTTCCAGAGTCAATATCGAGTGATCAGAACCGAAGCCGGGCAAACTACTCGATATCGACCAACTCCCAGATCGAGTACGAGACAATTCCGAGTGGAAGATTCCTTGCACATGAAGACTTGATATTTTATCTTTTTACCTTTCTATCTATCCTATGGGTGGAACATTTAATTACCCTACAGGATTTATCTGGTTTTACCAAATTAGATTTATTTATTTCCAAAGTAGAATTATATCCTTAGATAGAAGATAGATATTACTTTCCTTGACTAGCAATGATTAAGCCCTATAAATAAAGCTCATTGGGCTAGTTTTTATTGATTCCAATTTAGAGAGAATACAATAGTAGGAGATCTAGTTAGGAGAGAGAGCTTGGAGTCGAGAGAAGTTGTATATGGCGAGAGCGGAATTGGCTTCGATCGGTTGTAAGATTTGGTTTATTTTAATGCAATTTAGTTTTCTGTTATTATTGATGAGTTTCCTATGATGAAGAGAGAGTAGTCCCCCTACTTCTAGGGTAAGAGTGAGTCCGACGATAGCCATGCATGTTTGAGGTAAAAATTCGACCTTTATTGTGTTCTGATCATCCATTGCCTTTTATATGTTTATTACCTATTTAATAGAGATTCGGGTTCATCACTTGGATTATAAACATAAAATTGGTAGATACAATTAGGGTTTCTTGAAAGAGTTGTCTAATTGTTGGAAAAGGTGAAAGCTTGTTCCTTTGATGTGATTGCATGATTATTTCTCTTTATCTTGCCTTATGCATATTTGGTTATCGTTGTGGTAAACCCCGGTCTTGGAAGTTTTATTTTACATTGTTTATTTCGAAATCTGCAACTCTTAGCCTTCGTTACGTTTTCTGCATTCTACTCGACTTCAACTACTCTAGTCGACATCGACCACTAATTTCTCGATCAAGCAAGATCGCTGCCGTTTTTGTCTCTGCATGAACTGGTCGATATCGAGTGAACTGGTCGATATTGACTGCCTTCTGCACAGCAACCAGAAATCGAATGAAGAGGTCAATATCGACTACACTTGGTCGATATCGAATGCTTCCCTGGAGTCGAAATCCGACGTGAGATTCGCCTGCTACCTGAGACCCGCTGACACGCTGTTATTATTGATGAATTTATTGATGAGTTCCCTTCCACTACAACATGAGGAAGTCTTGAATTTATTTAGGTAGGCTAGAACTTGGTTTGAATTTATTTTCGTATTTTCAATTTGATTTCCTCCTACATCAAATTTTGGCGCTGTTGCCGGGGAAGCAATCATTCACACCTTAGGTAGTTAGATCTCACGTGTCTCTTGAGTTTTGTTTTGTAGGTGTATGCGCCGTTCAGGTCAACCACCTGAGTTTGACGCCTTAGATGACCTGAAACGCCTTATACACATCCACTCTAGATTGAAAAGGATCATGGCAAAAGCAAAAACACAAGCTCAGGTGATCGAGAGGCTTCAGAGGGAACTAGCAGCCAACAGTGCTGCTCTCGCCGCTGAGAGAGCACGCACTGAGCGGGAGGCAGAACAAAGGATGGGTAAGCTATACCATTGAATAATAAAGCAATATCATCGCATAATCCGTCAATACGATCGAATAATATAGTGATACCATCGAATAATCAAAATGACTAACCTACAAAACAGACTCATACGACTGAATAATCCTTCATATATTAGTGCATAATCATTCATACTCAACTGCATAATCATCTATGGGAATTAACGGTTCAGATTCCTCTATGGGAATCAACGGCTCAAATTTGTGTACATGATACACGTTAAGGGCTGAGTACACCGGAACCAACCCCTATATATATATACACGTGTTTACAACAAAATATGTATAAAGTATGTTTTTTATAATTTATAAATTAGTTGGAAAGAGATACAATACAAAATTTGAAAATGATTTAATAAGGTAATTAAAGTAGTAATAATACTCAAACACACAGCTTAATATAATTTGAAATAAATATATAATTATTATCATTAACATAGATCTAAAAAGTAAAATATAAGCTCATATACAATTATTAAAAAAAATTATAAGCACATGATGTGTGAATAATTTTGAGAAAGATAGTTAGAAAAAGAGGGAAATAAATAGTGAAAATAAAGGTAAGATGGTAAAAAAAAGATCCTTAAAGATAGAAAAGTGATCTAAGAAGCATCATCCAAGATGTAAAATAAGCATTAGTAATGCTTGTGAGTCTTAAAATATTATTTATTTTTCGATAGTCATTTAAGATGTCTAAAATAATTGCAATCAGTTAAGTATATATGATAAATCAATGATTTCAATATCCAAGAATAAAATCAGCCAAGACTTGACGAATGTTCAATGTACGTAGACGATTAAAATAGATCACAAATTGACATACAACATATCAAATTAAATAATATTTTAGTATAAAATTAGGAAACAAATATGTTTAAAATAGGAAACAGATATTTTAAAATTTCAGCAATAATATTGACCAATAAGAAAATATCATTTGAATAAAAAAAATTCAATTTTAATTGTGGATGTCACACATCAGCAAAATGATAGTAGAATTAATATTATTAATAGATTACCTATTATCGAAATTAATTTATAAAAAATTTGAAAAAAATAATATTTATATAATTTTTACCATCCGAACAAAGCGTGAATGAATTAATATTAAACAACATATTTAGCTAAACGAATAGAGAGAGTAGTAAATTTTAAAATGATTGGGATAAATGTGATATAATAAACAAATAGTTAAATGAATGCAATCCATTAAGATAATGAATGCAGGCAATCCGAGTACATCTTTGATTAATTTATTTGAAAATGAAATACTTGCATGGTTGGTGAGAAAATATGAACATATGTGAAAGTTAATTTATACTCCGTAGCATTTTATAAATGGACAATTGGATATGGGTCTATGTAGAGTATAAATTTCCAAAAATAAAATATACCAAGATTCAAAATTAAGTTCAATGTATGTAGACGAATTATGAGAGTATTACAATCGGGAAAAAAATTGGAAACATGTCTCAATATTTATGGAAATATAATTGAAAATAAATAAAAAAAAAGGGAATGGATTCAAACCATATTTAAAATAGAAACAAATATCTTAAAATTTCCATAATAATATTGACCAATAACAAAGTCTCATTTGAATAAAAAAATCAACTTTAATTGTGAGTGTGACACGTCAGCAAAATGCTAGCAGAATTAGTAATATTAATAGATAGATTACTACTTTTGTTGATATGTGCTAAACTATTGTTGAAGGTGCTACTCTTGGATATATAAGAATGAAATCTTTTCGTTGGTCTCTTGCAGGTCCAACACTAAAGTGGCTTGAAGGTCTCCCTGCACGATCCCTCACAACATGGACTGAGGTTAGGAATGCGTTCCTCAACAAGTTCTTTTCTCCTGCCAAGACAGCGCTCCTCCGAAAAAAAAATCACAACTTTCAAACAAAAGCATGTGGAGCCGCTAGCACGAGCATGGGATCGATACAAGGACATGATGCGATCCTGCCCTACTCATGGGCAGCCACCATATGTCATTCAGGAGATCTTCTACAATTCTCTTGATCTAGCCAACAAGGAAAGGATCAATCTATATACTCAATATGAGTATCTGACGCAAACACCAGCAGAGGCATGGGCATCCATCGAACGGCTCACCAACTTCGACAACCCCTATGGGGATCCTGTGAATTACGACGACAACAACACCAACAACTATACAAGGCCAGCCTCATCCATGCCCCTCTATGAGCCTTCTAAGGAGATTGATCCAGACGTCAAGGAGCAACTCTACAAGGATCAGAATCGCAAGCTCCTCAAGCAAATCAAGTTTCTTTCTCTCAACCAACATTGTATCGAATGTGGCTCACAGCGGCACACCACTCCAGAATGCCCACATACGGAGCAAGTCAGGCTAGCAGAAACTTATGATGAGGTAGCTTACGCAGGGGGTCCCAATCGCTATATGGGGGACCAAAGGTTCGATCAACCACAATGGAATCAAGGTGCCCCTAGGAACCCCCCACCATACAGAGCTCCAGGACATCCAGAGAGGGACCATCAAAAAGATGATCTACAGATGATCCTCGACGAGATGAGGAGAAACCAGGCACAACACCAGCAATCCACCATCGCCATTCAAACTCAACTTCAGAGCCTCAACACAAGGTTTGGAGAAATGGACATCTGGAAGCGGAACATAGAGACCCAAGTGGGTCAACTCGCGGCACAAATCCCAAGACCATTCGTAAAGCTCCCTCGATATCGACCAAGCACTAGTCGATATCGACCAACCTCAGGTCGATATTGACCCATCTGCACCAGCAAACTTGATTCCGACCCTACCAGTCGATATCGAGCAACCGCATGTCGATATAGAGTCCACACTACTCGATATCGACTCTTCTGCACCACCTCCGACAGCTGATCCGGCTCCGAAACCAAGGAAGACACTTCTTTCACTTGAAGTAACTTCTCATCTTTAGGCTCACTGTTTTTTCTAAGCATTTCCTCGTGGGCTTGCAGTGAACTAGCCAACTCCTCAAACCTGTATGAAGACAGATCTTTAGACTCTTCTATAGCAGCCACCACATGGTCATATTTCTTAGTGAGACTCCTAAGTACTTTACTTACAACCTTCTCAATACTCATATCCTCACCATAAGTTCTCATGTGATTCACCAGGCCTGACATATGAGACAAGTTTGCACATTTTCTTTCTCCTGCATAGTCAAGGCCTCAAAATCTCTTCTAAGTGATTGAAGCTTCACAATTATCACCTCTTTGTCCCCCATATACTCTTGCTTGAGAACCTCTCATGCTTGATGTGCAGTGGAATTGAAGCTGCAATTGTTGGAAAGACTTCATCATCCAAGGCCGATTGGATCATGAACACGGCCTTAGAATCTTTCTTTCTTTTCTCCTTTAGTTACCGATATGGATCATCCGTTTGATTATCCTCAAACCCTTGATCAACAAGGCTCCAAACTTCTTGAGATTTGAATAATGTAGTCATCTTCGAACTCCAAAAGTGATAGTTGATCCCCTTGAATATTAGCAGTTGAGGATTGCCAACATTTCCATTCCTATTGTTCTGCATCTTTGAGAAATTCAAGAATAACGAGACACTCACATTTGTGTTCCCCTTGTGATTATGATCTCATACCACTTAATCCCTGGACAGAAACCCGGTTGCAAACCTTAGTTTGCTCTGATACCAATTGTTGGATTTTACAATTGAGGATCAACTGTTCACAATCACAGTGCACACATACACACACAGCAACACAAACCAATTGAGCCTTTTGGGAGAAACAAGAAACTCTGTGTGGTTACAAGCATCAGCAGAGCACACACACATGAACAAAAGCCTCCACACCTTGATTGATTGAACATCCGACTCCTCACATCTAACATCAGTAACTGTAAAGGAAAACTACCTCCACTTACCCACTAACATGACACTTAGGTAATGGATCACAAAAGTGAAATAAACCGACTCCTACATAATTGAATTTTGACCCACTAACATGTTGTAATATATATTCTTCATGTTTCTGCAAATTTTGTACGTCAAACGTATGTGATAGAATTTGATTACAATCATCTTTAGAACTATTTACTAAACTAAAGCTCTTAGGGATAACGAGTATAAGCAAGCTACCTTAGCTCTGTCAGGCATTGGATGGGGATTAACTCATCTTTGTATGATTTTTTCTAATACATTGATTCTTACACTGGGTTTCGAAGATGAGTTTATGACTTTTTTTTATACATACGATTCAAAAAATGTGAAAAAAAAAATCGATGTGTAGATTACTAAATCCCTTACTGCATCAAACAACGCATCAAGTAAAAAACAAAACATAACGTGGGTAAGGTGGGTTTGTTTTAGCCCTTATGACAAAAGTGTCGTTGGGCGTTCACTCGGGCTTGGTTGCGGGCCTTGCGGCTATGGAGATAGGGCTAATTTATTACGATCATGATTGAGGGGGATAACCTGGCGGTTATCAACTCAATCAAAGGATTGTGGACTTGTCCTGTTATCGATGAGAAATTGAAAAACTGTTGGGAGATAATTTTATATTTCCAAATACAAATGAAATTGGCTAGCTAAAACTTCTAGTATTTGAAGCAACCATATATTTTATATGGATGTATAGAAACAAATTGATATTTTGTAATGAGCAGTTCCAACCTAAAATTGAATATGTGGTAGAGTATGAGAGTTTATGATGAAGCGGATGAGATGGGTAGTCTTTTGATTTCGTTGGTGGGCATAGAAGGGTCATTTTGGGTGTACACGATCTCTGCTTACCTAAAACCCTAAATTTGGTCTTATTGTTTTGTAACTTAGTTAATTTCTATATCCATATATTTACCATTACAAGAATTGGGCTAGCTACAAAAAGTGTTAAGACTTGGCCCAATAATGGAAAATGGCATGAGTCGTTGCAAGTGTGGCAAGCATGTGTTGGGCGCTTGTCTATTCGATTCACACGCGATCACCTGTTTTCCCTAACAGTGCTATAAAGCCTATGTTAAAGAGGTTAATGGATTCGGAAAAAATCGAGTAACGTTTGTACGTAGCAGAGAGTGAGGACCCCGTGTTGGCGTGATGGTTGTGGACATGTTAAATACGTTCAAAATCTCTCTTGTGAAATATTGTAACAAAACCATTCTGGAATCGCTCACCGGAAAGGACTTGTGGGTAATACCTATAGATCTTCGGTTCGAACCCCGAAATGACCGCTCTTTATTTACCAATTCAAGAAATATTGTAACAAATTTCTTATTCATCACATATTCACATCACACAATATATATAATACAGTACCATATACATATACTATATAAACACATAGCACTCATACAGCATTCAATTCAAACAGGATAAACATAGACATCCGGGGGGAGGAAACGCCTTCAAAACCGACGAGGGAATCCGATCCAGCCGGTGATGGATCACTTCTTTCGGAGACCTTGGAAGTAACCACGAGGGTCCTTTTCAAAAGTGTCTCTCTGGATGGTCTGTCCTTTCTTTCCAGGCGCCTTCATCATTTTCTCGTCGGAGGAATTAGTCGACGAAGCCGAACCTGAAGAGAAGAAGGAACTTACACCCCACGCCAGCAGTCCCACTCCCACGGCTGCAACGACTGCAAGCCCCGTCTCCGAGACACCTGGCCCTCCCAACGGCGTCGCCTTCTTCAGAGTGTTTCCATTACCGGTACCCTTATCGTCGTCGTCGTCATTACCGCTGCTGCTGTTTCCGTTGCCCTTGTAATCCATTTCTGAAAATGGCTTCTCAATCTTTTTAAAAAAATAAAAATTATTTCTAGTCAAAGACGAAGGCACGTTGTGCCGGCTTTGAATCAGTTGTACCCTGATTTATCCTTCCCACTGTCCTTTCACTTTGATTGGTCTAACTGGCTCTTTCAACTTCCTCTTCTAAATCGGTTTAATAAATTTTAAATGAACCCGTTTTTTTAATTTTAATTAACTCCCGACTCTTCAAACCTATTCTTCACATCACAGTTCACACAGATCAAAAGAGAGAGTTTCCGACGGTGGTCAGGGAGTTCTATCCATCGGTCGAATGCACTGGGCTCATTCCATGGAGTTGTGTTGTTTTTGTTCGCTGCCTTGGCGATTCCCTTCTCTCCCGGCATCGTCCCACGCAGAAAGAAAGAGCGCAGAGCCCCGGTTGGGGCGGTGGACCTCTTCGCCTTGTGTACCGAATCGAACCCCTCCTTGTTTCTGCCTCCAAACGAAGATACAGAATGAAAGGGATGGTTGCGCGCACGATGAATCCTCTCCAACGATGACTTTGTCAGGTATGTTAACCCTAATTTATCAGTCCCTAATTTCTCCCATCCATCTTCTTTATCTGATGAAATTGAGGTGTTTGAAACCTCTAAATTGGTTGTATGTGGTTGTGGGGGTTATTGGCTTTGATGGGTTAGCTTGGCAATTTTGGTTGCATTATGGTTTCTGTACCGATTCGAACCCGAATGGGTTGGCTTTGTAAATTAGAGAATAGTATGACAAACAGATAGTGAATTAGGGAATGTAGAATAGTATGACAGATTGATAGACAGTGAATGGAATCTCTAAACTATGCAAAAAAAAAAAAAATTGTCAATGGAGAATAGTACGACAGACAGTGAATTAGGGAAAATTTTGTCAATGAATTTAGGGAACTAAACTATGCAATTTTGTGAATGAATATAAGAGGTGGGACAAACAGAACATTTTGTCAATGAATTAGGAAAAGATAAACTATGCAATATGCATATGTTTTTGGAGAATAGTATGAAGGAATCCAGAAAAGAATCTGATCTTGTGATGGACAATTAGTGTATTGCGACTTGTGATGTAAAATATAAGAGCTATTGTACCCTTGATCTTTTGCGACTTGAGATGGACAATTTTGTTAATGAAATAAATATAAGAGCTATTGTACCCTTGATCTATTGTGACTTGTGATGTAAGTTTTAGCCTATTAGCTCAAATGGTAGAGCTATAGGTTTTTACACATCAGTGTGAGTTCGAATCTCACATAGGCTTCAAAAACTTGTCATTAAAGCTTGAATAAACAATCTGAAGCACCGGTTGAAATAGAACATTAGCAAAACTTTCTTGCAAATGTTGTGCAGAACTTAGTTTTGCAAAAATCACTTAAATAAAAATCTAATACATGTAAATTACTTAACACCATGTTTTACTGGAAATCTTGGACACCAACATCTTCAGAAAATGCTTTGGTTCAAGGTTAGGGAAGGGGTTAGTTGTCACTCGTCTGCAAAGTGTAGTCCATACCATGTTGGATGATGCATCACTCATGTTGTTCGTGCAGCTTTCTGGGTTTCTTACCTATCATAATGGAATGGAACCTTCAAATGGTTGTTGCTTCTATTGTGTGAATAATTAACTGTTAGGATTTACAAACACACAAAAAAAAACACTTAATTTTTTAATCTGTTTTCTTATGTGGTAGAAATGTTTGTTGTTGAAGTCTTGAAATGATCATGATGCAACCAAACTAGTTGTTAGGCATGTGGAAAACTTGCCCCCTCCTTTGGTTCTTATCTTCAGAAGTTCCTACTATGAACATAAGGCCCTGAATTTGTATTACTTTGAAGAAACATGAATGGGTTAACTTGACCGCAATGTTTGCCTTGAAGTATTTAAATGATATTGTATTTGAGATCGAATTAGTTATCAATGTGGGCAGCTTAAACAATTTTCATGTCCTTCTGATATGGAAATTTGGTTACAACTTGCGAATGTAAAAGCCATGGAGTTGGAATATAGTTATTAAATCATTGTATGTCTTGTCTAGTCATTATTATTTTGTTGGATGTGCCCAAAGAGAGACACTACAAGTCACACATTTAACCGTTGTTCCCTATTCTGGTAAAGGTTGTTGCCAATTGCTAAGCAGCCCTTCAGGAGATATGGAGAGCAGAAGCAAGCCATTCTGAAGAAGCAGCCCGCGAGAGAGATAATTTGCTTCGGAAGCCCTGACGATGTCACCGACTTTGGCGCCCTATTTATGTCGAGGAAAAAAGATGAATTGATAGTCAGGGATTGAGACTTGAGAAAGGGTTTAATTAGAGTGTTCATGAACAACCGGGTTGATTTAATATTTACATGAATCGGGTTCATAAGAGTAAAATGAAAAAGCCAACTTGGACCAATCAAAATCAAACCACAGTGAGAGGGTGGGATAAATACCGGGACAGCAGATTGAAAAACCGTTGTGCCTACTAGCTAGACTCGAGTCACTTTTAAGTCTTTAACTAACCTATAAATGTACAAAGATATGAATAGTTTTAATAGTACTATATTACTATCTTTCCTAAATTATTTTAACGTTATCACTAGCTAACCATCTCTCTAAAAAAATTCTAAAGAAAAAAAGTATTCTTCTGTTATTTTTTCTGTAACTCTAATAACTTCTCATTTCGACCTACCTTTATATTTTGGATAATGTTTTGAAAAGCCTCTCTATTTTTTCCAATGTTTTTATATTGGTAGGTGACCCATTTTGAATGTTCAATTAGGTAGCTAGCCCCCAAGCTAATTTAATTAGTTTGAGTAGACTTCACCCAAATAACCATTGACCGGTCAATAGGTTAACCGGTCAACGTTGACCGTTGACCAACTCGTTGGCCAACGTTTGTGATTACACTTCATTGATGCAATCACAATTGTTATTACGCTTCTTCATTTCCAATTGTTTATTCATGAATGACATTTGTTATTACGCTTCATTAATCACAATTGTTTATGGTGACAATTTTATATAATTGATGACATAAGAGCTTAAAACGTGGAATCAAAATATTGTCACCTTATTGCACATATAAAAATACAAAGTCTTTGAAACTACGACATTAATATTGGTTGTATACGTAAAAACATCTATTACAACATGTCATTGACTAAAAAAATGCATCAATGTAAGTAATATAATGCGGAATCAATAAAATCAATACAATGTGTCATAACCATCCAAGAATTATATACAACATTCCTAAATATGCCACCTTCTCAAAAGTGGCATCAAAGTAGTTGCTAACATAACTCTTCTTCATTTCCATCTCTTTATTTCCATATTGGTGGGCATCAATCTCCTTGTCGGACTCAAAATAGTTTCACGGAATCTACACAATCAAATACCTGCAGAGGGTCATTAACATAAAGCGTATAAATGTTTAATTGATATAAGAAATTCATTTAACTTCATCACCTAACATCATCTAGAAATCTTAATGTATGCTCAAGCAAAATGAAAGCAATATATAGGTAAAAAATCCTAAAAGAAGCGCATAGAAAGAAGAATGCAACCCCATGCCAACAAAGCTCGTAGATAGTCTTTAGTTCACTTACTAACATGTCAGCCCAAGTGTACTCACACAGCTGCTCTAACCTGCAGATTTTTTTCATCATACTCCTAGAGATCCATTATCACAAAATGTTCTTGCCCTTTTTATTTGATGCTCTGTTTTGACACTGAATGGAGAAAAGAGGCGAGAAGTACAAACCTCATAAACATGAGGCACTAAATGCTATATATTCATACGAGACTTTAGCTATATATATATATATATATATATATATATGTATGTATATATATATATATATATATATATATATATATATATATATATATATATATATATATATATATATATATAGAGAGAGAGAGAGAGAGAGAGAGAGAGAGAGAGAGAGAGAGAGAGAGAGAGAGAGAGAGAGAGAGAGAGAGAGAGAGAGAGAGAGAGAGAGAGAGAGAATAGATCATATGAGAACATCCCTTATTGTGTAAAATGAGAACAGATCTCAACCGTTGATTTAGAGATATTGGATGGCTGAGATTAATCTCAAATATTTATTAATTGAAAATGAAAATGGAAAATCACCCCCACCAAATCCATTCCGGGCGCGTGTAAATCACCCAACTCAACCCTAATCAATTTCCCCTGTATAAAATCAAAACCGTCTTCTCTCCAATCCAGAGGCGAAAGGCGATCTGGAGATGCCGGCTTCATGGCGGTTGTGACGGTGGATGGCGGATGAGACGGTGATGGGCTGATGCGATGGTGGATGGCGGATGCGATGGAGATCGGGAGATGATGAAGGCGGTTAGCGAAGGCGGCGGCGAAGGAGATGAAGGAGCGGGCGATGGTGGTGCGGATGGCGAAGGCGGAAGCGATGGCGATGGAGATCTTGCTCAGGGAGGCCGGATCTGGGCGAGGTGGCGATCGACGGTGGTTGGAAGCGGCCGGATCTGGAGAGCCCTGCTCAGGGAGGCCGGATCTGGGCGAGGTGGCGATCGGCGGTGGTCGGAAGCGGCCGGATCTGGAGAGCAAAGGAGTGGCGGCAGGGGTTGCGAGGAGAGGAAGGAGAGGATGAGGGCTGCGGTGGGGGTTCGTGGGTGCACCGGTGGGTGGATCTGGGCAGGACGTCGCCGGCGATGGCGCTGTAGGTGGTGGCGGCGGCTGGGTCTGGGTGTTGATCCAGGATCTCCGGCATCTCCACGCCCACTATCTCGCCTCCAACGCCTCCCCCATCTCCACGCCCACTCGCTCGCCTCCAACGCCGACCTCGCCCTCCAATTGAACTCCCATTGCAAGATCAGAGATCAAAGATGCGGTGCTGAGTTCTAAAGATTGTTGTTTGCTTGGTCGATTTGGGTAAGTTTGTTGATTTTGACGATTTTGGGGATTTTTGTTGTTTGTAGAATTTTTAGGGTTGAACTTTGGGTATTCGTTTGATAATCGGATTATTGGATGATTTTTAGCGGATGATTTTTGCGAAATTGAGTGGCATGAGTGTTCGATCAGAGTTATTCGAGGGAAAAGCCGAATTATTCATCTGTATGGATCGATTTTGTGCTTAATGAGATGAGTTTTTTTATTATGAATGAAAAATGCATCGATACCATCGAATAATTGTGTGATACTATCGAATAATCTTGCAATATCATCGAATAGTTTTTAAAGGCTACCAAAAAAATCCAGATGACATCGCATAATCTGTCCATACGAGCGAATAATTATTCATATACCACCGAATAATCATTAATCATTAAAAAACGAGTGAATAATCAACCATTTGTAAAGGTTAACAAAAGAAAAATCCAGATACCATCGCATAATCCGTCGATACCTTTGCATAATTTGTCCATACAATCGAATAATCTATATATACCATCGAATAATCCAGATATACCATCGAATAATTCCAAGAGAGTGCATCACACACGCTCCCAATTCAGCAAGTGGGCTAGAAAAAAACGTGGGTCCCACAATTTTCTCAATTAAAAAAAACAAAATTGCATATTAATCTCAGCCATTCATTTCACCAAATCAATGTCCTACAAGTGTTCTCATTTTACTCAATAAGGGGTGAATACCCATGAACCACCCTCTATATATATATATATATATATATATATATATATATATATATATATATATATATATATATAAGGTAGATTAATTTAGCTTTGATCCATTTCTCAAAAATCTAACACAAAAACTAAAAACGGTAAGAAAAATAAAGAAAAAACATGCAACTTCTTCATTTACAATGTGTCAATTGCAATTCCAACTTGATCTCAAGTATGCAGGCAATAACAGAAACAACAGCAAAAACTAATATGCACCTTTACAATAGCATATTAGCATATAACGATCTAAAACGATACACAATGAGAACGATTAGGCACATATACCTGGCACAAATCATGAAGCTCCACTGATTCGCCGTCTTGGACGGTTTTCGATAGCAAAAGCTTCCTCTTCTTCCCCATCTCAAACCTTAAAACATTCCTACTATCATCCACCACATAGTAACTATATTCACAATCAAACTTGTTGGGAACCTCAACACTCTCACACCATATGAGTTCACTCCCAACATGAAGTGGACTAAAAAGAAGGCCCTTCTTCACATTCCATGAACCAAGCAACGACTCTGAGCCACACACTAGCAAGCTCTGACCCCAATCCGTAAAGTAAGATATTTTCGAAATTGAGGACATAATCCCCAATTTTCATTTCAAAACCCTAGCTATCGAATCAATTAAGCAATTCAAACCATTAATCGAAGAAGAGGAGGAAAAGAATGACCTTGGAGGAGCGATTGAAGACAATCGCGATTGAAGTTGATAGGAGCGATTGAAGGTGTCCTCTCCCTTCGCCTCCTTACGAGAGTCGATCGAAGCATCCAAGACATTGATCATACACGAGCGGCGGCGACTATGGAGGGGGCGGATTGGGCGGCGAGAGGAATCCGGCGAAAGAGAGCGGAGGCTGAGCCTTTGCCTGAGCCGACGAAGGACGCTGACGGATTCGACGCTGGTGACGAAGACGATGAAGACGGTGACGCCCACGAGGACGTCCTTCTCCTTCAAAGCTCCTCTGTCTTCTCCTTCTCAATCTTCATCTTCTCCAGCATCTCCTGCAACTCTGACATATCCTTGTCGAAGCCAGAAGCGGAAGAATCGACGCTAGGGTTAGGACCGTTCTTCGTCACCGCGACCGTCTTCGACTTCGCCGCTCAACAATTCGACGATCCGAGGCCCCAATCTTCAGATTTTGAGAGGAAGAGGGAGAGGGAGAGAGAGAGAGAAGAGTCGCCAGATCTGGTAAAGGAAGGAGAAGAGTGAGAAGGGTCTGGATACCCAATAAACAAATAATAGGGTTTTCGCTAGCTGAAAAAACAATTAATGGGCCTAACTACCTAATCAAACATGCTAAAAGATCCAAATCACCACATTCCCTCAATTTCTTTTTAAAAACTTGAAATTCCCCAAAAATCCGCCATAATAGGAAAGTCTTCTCTTGATCAATTAAGGGTTCGTTTGGTTCATTGTGAGAATTGAAATTCCCGGGAAGTTACTTTATGGGAATTGAATTCCTGGGAAATCCAATTGACGGGAATTCTAAAAATATGTTTGGTTGAATTTTTATTCTAGGAGATTGAAGGAAGGAAATGGAAATTTCCAAGTTAAAAATGGGGGAAGTTGAACTTACCTAGGGGAGATTAGGTAAGTGAACTTCCTCCATTTTGGGGGAATTCAACTTCCAAGGAAGTTGAATTCCTACGTTTTTTAATTTTAAAAATACAAACCAAACACATGAACTTCCCCTACTTCCTGGGAAGTTCTACTTCCTGGATTTTTGGGAGTCAAACCAAACGAGCTCTAAGTCTTACTATCGAGATAAGATCTCCTACAACCTCCCGTGTAAACCCACGGTGCAACACAAAATTATTTTGGTTATAATTTTACTTTAAAAAAATATTTATATTCCATATACTTATATTTACATGTTTGTAAATTTTTATTCTTAAAAAATTGCATTTAAAAAATTTATAAAATTAAAAGATCAATTATATTAGAAAATAAATTTTATATTTTTTTAAAACATGATTTGTTCTAATACAAGTTTATAAATATGTAAATATAAGGAATTTTTTTTCGAAATATTCAAGAAAAAATAAATATTTACGGATAAATTCACGAAATCAAAGTATTTACACAAATATTCAAAAGTTGCAGGGTGTTTAGAGACACACGGTCTCAGCCCGCGTTTTACTTCTAAATAATAACTCCCCAGAAAAAATTTAGTCAAATTTGAAATTGTTATAGAAACGCGGTCTGAATCCGCGTTTTATGCGATTTTATGATTTTGTATGTTTAAATTGAAAAAAAAAACAAAGAAACCAATTAGTAAAACGCGGTACCAAGTCGCGTTTTACGTTATTAAACAAAAAAAATAAAGGAAGAAGAAGAAAGGAAAACTGCAGGAGAAGCCGTGAAGGGAGGCGGGGAGGCGAAGCCTGGAGCCCTCCTCTCGAGAGTCAGCGCCTCTTCCCAGGAGCCAGGTGACAGAGCTGTTGCTCTCGCCGGAGGAATCGGAGTCGGGAGTGGGAGGCGTCGCTCTTGCCGGAGGAATTGGAGTAGGGAGTCGCTCGAATCGAAGTCGGATCCGGCACAAATTCGGACAATTGGAGAGGGAGGAAGGAAGAGAGACTTGTGGGTTCGGATTCCATCCGGTCAGACCCTGTCAGAAAGACGAGGAGAAGGTTGCGCCGCCGCCACCGCCCTCCTACTGCTTCGTGGTCTGCACCGCCGATCTTGTCTCCGACGTCGGCTCCGTTTGCCTGCAACGGGCTCAGCACTCGACCTTGCTCCAAAGTTGCTGTTGTCCTCCTCTCGTACGTCATCTCCGGCGTGGTGGCTTCGGCTTTCGGCGTGGTGGCTCCTGGCTCTCGGGAAGAGGCGCTGACTCCCAGCGGGAAATTGACGACGAGGGGGAAGTTGACGGGAAGAGGCTCCTGGCATCGGGCTCTCGGCGGTGGACAAGGCTCCGGCTCCGGGCTCCGTCTCCCTTCTCGGCTTCTCCTGCACTTGACTTGGCCCATCTTCTTCTTCTTCCTTTTTTTTTGTTTAATAACGTAAAATGCGGGTTGGTATGATGTCCATGTTTTATGCCATGTTTTTATGCTTATTTCAGCTCCTTATTCTATCATCATATGTATTCTGGGTTGGGAATATAGCGAATTTGTGCAGTTTATGCTTATTTGCAAGAAATAGAGGTCTACATAAGTTTTGGTTTAATATTGCAGAATTTGGAGCCAGTTCGGGACGAAACCAAAAGAATAAGACGAAGGTTGGATTCTCCTCGATCTCGAGTAAGTTACTCGACATCGACTACCGCTGAGAGCATAACCAAGTCGATAATTGAAGACGAAGAGAACTCGAGTTCGACTCTACTCGACGTCGACCTACTTCCTCGACGTCGACCAAGACCAAGAAGCACACCCGAGCTCGAGGAAGAGAACCAAATCGATGAGCTGTGAAGAGAAGGCGAGATCGACAACGTTACTCGACGTCGACCAACCTTTGTCGAGGTCGACCAAACCTTTCTTGGGCTGCGAGTCCGTTAGGCCAATCCGAGCACGTGATGAAGACTTGGACACGAAGCAAGGCAAGATCCATCCTATTCTATCAAGATCTATCTATGGAGAGAATGATTTATCTACCACATGAATATATTTATATATTTTAGATAATTTCCTTTTAGATTAATGTTGTATTTAGTTAAGTTTTATCTTTAGAAAATAGATATAATTTGCTTTCCTTGACTAGCAAGGATTAAGCCTTATAAATAAAGCATGTAGGGCTGATTTTTATGAATTCAATTCTAGAGAGGAGAAGAGGTAGAGAGAGAGAGAGAGAGAGAGAGAGAGAGAGAGAGAGAGAGAGAGTGGAGGCCGAGTAGGAGCAAGAGAGCGAAAGCAATTTGACTTCGATCGGTTGTAAGCTTTTATTTAGTTTATTAATGCCAAGTTATTTCCTTTTATTATTGATTTCTTTTCTTGCGATGAAGAGTGAGTAGTCCACCCACTTCTAGGGTTGGGGTGAGCCCGACGATAGCCAAGCGTGCTTGAGGTAAAGATTCGACTTTTATTGTGCTTTGATCATCCACTACCTTTTATATGTTTATTACCTATTTAATAGAGATCCATGTTAAAAACTTGAATTATAAACATAAAATTGGTAGATACAATTAGGGTTTCTTGAAAGAATTGTCTAATTGTTGGAAAAGGTAAAAGCTTGTTCATTTGATGTGATTGCATGATTATTCCTCTTTATCTTGCCTTATGCATGTTTGGTTATCCTTGTTGCCTTATGCATGTTTGGTTATCCTTGTTGCAAACCCCGATCTTGGAAGTTTTCTTTTACATAGTTTATTCCAAAATTCGCAAGATTTGTCTTTTATTTACGTGTCTGTCTTTCTCCTCGATTTCGACCAACTCTGGTTGACGCCGACTACTGATTTTCGATCGAGCAAGATCGTTGTTGTTTCTGTCTCTGCAGGTTACTTGAAATCGACCAGGTTCCTCGAAGTTGACCAAAACTTCCTCGACGTCAAGTTGCTTCCTCGAGATCGACCAACTTCAGTGACTGCTGCTTGCTCGAATTCGACCTGCCCGACCCCTGTCGACTACCCTTAGTCGAGGTAGAGTGCCCCTGGAGTCGTATTCTGTCCGTGAGATCCTTCCGCTACCTGAGACCCGCTGACCAGCTTCCTCGAGGATCGAACCTGACTTCCTGTTGCTACATCGGGAGGAAGTCTTGTAATCATTTGCGTGGGCACAATCTGGTTTGATTTATTTTATTATATTTTGAACTCGATTTCTTCCTTCAACAAATTGGCGTCGTTGCCGGGGAAGCAATAATTCGCGCCTTAGGTAGTTAGATCTCACGTTTTCCTTTAAGTTTTGATTTTGCAGGTATATGCGCCATTCTGGTCAACCACCTGAGTTTGACGCCTTAGACGACCTGGAACGTCTTATACACATCCACTCTAGACTAAAAAGGATCATGGCGACTGCCGAAACACAAGCTCAGACGATTGAGAGGCTTCAAAGCGAGTTAGAAGCCAACAATGTTGCTCTCGCCGCTGAGAGAGCACGCACTGAGCAGGAAGCTGAACGTAGAAGGCAGGCAGAAGTTGTGCTTGCCCAATACCCTATCACTGTTGAGGATTACATGCACCCGACTTTAGTCATGCCTGAATCGCTATTCTAATCCCTGAAAACAACTTTGAAATTCGCACAGCCTTCCTTATTGAGATTAAAAATAATGCTTTTTATGGAAGATTAAATGAATGCTCTCTCAAGCATATTACTACTTTTTCTGACATGTGTCATACTCTTGCTGCAGGTACCACTCTGGAATATGTCAAGATGAAGGCTTTTTGTTGGTCTCTTGCCGGTCCAGCATTAAAGTGGCTTGAAGGTCTCCCTGCGCGATCCCTCACAACATGGGCAGAAGTTAGGAATGCGTTCCTCAACAAATTCTTTCCTCCCGCCAAGACAACACTCCTCAGGCAAAAGATCACCGCTTTCAAACAAAAGGCTAGGTAACCGCTAGCACGAGCATGGGATCGATACAAGGACCTGTTGCGATCCTTCCCTACACATGGGCAGCCACCCTATGTCGTTCACGAGATCTTCTACAATTCTCTCGATTTGGACTCTAAGGATAGGATCAACCAATTCACGCAATATGAGTACCTCACATAGACACCAGCAGAGGCATGGGCTACAATCGAAAGGCTGACCAACTTCGACAATACATATGGGGTTGCTGCAAATTACGATGAAGACAGCAACAATTATGCCAGGCCAACCCCATCCATGCCCCTCTATGAGCCATCAAGGGAGATTGATCCTGATGTTAAGGAGCAGTTCTACAGAGATCATAATCGCAAGCTCCTCAAGCAAGTCAAATTTCTTTCTGTCAACCAACCCTGCATAAAATGTGGCTCACAGCGGCACACCACTCCAGAGTGCCCACATACAGAGCAAGTCAGGTTGGTAGAAACCCATGAAGAAGTAGCTTATGCAGGGGGTCCTAATCGCTACATGGGGGACCAAAGGTTCCAACAACCACAGTGGAACCAAGGTGCCCCTAGGAACCCCCCGCCATATCGTGCTCCAGGACATCCAGAAAGGGACCAGCGAAAGGATGATCTACAACTTATCCTTGACGAGATGCGCCGGAATCAAGCAGAAAGTAATCAAGCCAATGACACCATCAATAGTCAACTCCATAACATCAATACAAGATTTGGAGAAATGGACATCAGAAAGAGGAACATGGAGACCCAGATGGGTCAATTCGCGGCACAAATTTTCCACGACCGACAGGGCAGCTCCCTGGGCATACAGAACCAAATCCCAAGGGGCAGCACGGACATGTTGCTGCTGTAAAACTAAGGAGTGGGCATCAACTACGCGAGCCAGAGGTCGAAGCAAAGAAAGACGAAGCTGACCATCTGCTTGACGTCGACCAGCAGCAACTCGACGTTGACCAGTCTACTCGACATCAAGGAGATCAACCCGACATCAACCAACTCGACAACAACGAGCAAGCTTCTACTCGACAACGCAACTCGATGTCAACTATTGAAGTCAATATCGAGGACACCCAAGCTGATGTCAAGGACTCTACAACACCTCTGAAAGCTGTTCTGGCTCCGAAACCTAAAAAGACGTTGCCTTTCCCTTCCAAGGCGCTGAAAGATCCCACTGCATATATGGGTTTAAACGATTTGTTAAGATGCTTCAGAAACTGAATGTCTCGATTTCTTTTACAGAAGCTCTTCAAGAGATGCCTGCATATGTCAAGTTCCTCAAGAAGATCCTCAGCAACAAGCGATCAATCACATAAATCGTCGGCGACTGCAAAAGGATGGATTTCCCGGAGAAGAGACCTAGCCCTAGTAAGTTTTCTATTACTATGTCTATGGGATTTAGACAATATAGATATGAGGCCTTATGTGATTTAGGAGCAAATTTGAGCATCATGCCCTTATCGATCTGGCAAAAGGTGAAGATAGGATCCATAGAGCCTGTGGATGCCAAACTATACATGGAAAATAATACAGTGTTCATCCCTACAGGTATGGTCGATAATGTCCCTGTCCAGGTTGGTAAGTTCTATATTCCCGCTGATTTCCTTGTTATAGATTGTGCGGAAGATCCTACTTGCCCTATTATTCTTGAAAGACATTTTCTAGCTACTGTAGATGCCAAGATCAGACCTTCACGATAGGCGACGAGGTCTTAGATTTCTCTTTTGGCCCTACAAAGGAGGAAATTCCATGGCTGGAGGTGAAGAGCATAAGAAACCACGAGGATAAGCAAACAACGGAGGAAAGCGCCAAGAAGTTGCTCGATATCGACCAAGGTTGCTCGATTTCGACTAAACAACTCGACTTCGACCAAGACATCTCAAAGTCGACTTCCTCTGTTGAATACCCGACTTGCCAAGAGCCTAAGTATGAGGTCCCTGTACTCGACATCGACCAGATCTACTCGACGTCGACCAACCCTCATCCCGAAGATTTCTGTTTCGGGCCCGAAAAGGTAAGTCCAGGTATGATTTCAACCTCTCATCCATCTATAAATAAATTCAATAAGAATATTAGAGGATATAAGGCCCTGTGGCGAGCTAATCTACGCATGATTAGAGCTGGAAAGAAGAAGAAGAAAGACAGAGGATTCTATGCGAACAACCACCTATCAGCGGAGCTTGTATACTACAATCAGGACCTAGATGATCTAGGAGAAGGGCCAAGCACAAGAGGGCCCCACATTGACGGTCCCTGAGCACAAGCGGAGAAGTCGGCCTAGCGACTCTAAAATCTAGAGCATGTACACAAAACTTTTAAAATTTTGGACTTTGAAACTTATTGGTTTTGGTTTTTGTTTTTAGTTTTGAATGCTTCATGTGGAAGGTATTGTCTTTGTGCAACAACTAACAATTCTCAAGCCAAAAATCTTAAAGGATCGCGAAGAGAGGAAAGAGAAGTCCCTGACGAAACATCGAAATCGACGAAGGCCAAGTCGAGATCGACCACGAGGAAGATCGAGCGGAACAAGTTTACTCGATGTCGACCTATTTACTCGACGTTGACCAGCTAGGAGCTTTCTTGACTTCAGACTTCCACTCAACACTGCCAGTTTACTCGACGTCGACCTATTTCCTCGACGTCGACCAACTCAGTCAACTCGGCGGCCCTTGTCTCTACTCCTCAGCGCGTTATTCGGTGAGCTCCTTCCTTTACCATTGTTTTATATTATTTTATACAGTGGGGACACTGTATATTTTAAGTATAGGGTGGGGGAAAAGCTCATTATCATTATTTTATTCTTGTTTTGGTTTTACATGGTGAATTTTGAGTAAATTTTTAATTTTTGTGCTTAATTGCTAAACTCAAAGTTTATGAGTAAATCTCCCAAAGCTTGTAAATTGTTCAAAGAAATAGTGTCATGGAAGCTCTAATTTAACTCGATGATGCAAAATTGGATTCATTAGAGATATAGCATGAAATTGCCTAGTAAAGGGAAGCCACAATGAATGCATTATTTTCTTGAAAACCATGAAAGGAGGTAAAATTTGATATTGCTTTTGAAATGTTGCATGATAAGAGGATGGAGGACTTTATATTTCCATATAGTGCTCATGTTTATATTCCTTAGCCATACCTATGCTTATGCATCACAAAAGCCATATTATGCCTTATTTCATATTATGCTCCACATGTTCTAAATATTGTCATTCTTTACCTTATTTCCTATCCGGAGATTATGTTGAGAATGATGTTACATTATGGAGATTACTATATGGTTGTTGTGGTGTTATTATCATTATTGGAGTTTGGCAGGAAATTGAAAAATTTATGGAAAATTTAATGAGTGAAAGAAAATCCGGTCACCTCATGAGATAAAGGTAGATCGATCCTGCTCGCTGAGATAATAGTTCGGCGAGATGGGACACCAATGTGAGGAGTCCAAAGCAGTAAGTATCTGGGGCCATTCATGACACCCATGTTTGTGACTCGCGAGAAGGCAGTGCTGAGGTTAGAGAGGTACAAGCATAATATTAAAAAAAAAAGCATCAACCGAAAGAGTGAAAGGTGATGAATCCTATGAAGAAGGAATGTGGAAATTCAATTTGGAAATTACTCCATTTCCCCGGATTATTGAATTTTTTTTCAAAATATTCATTAAAAAATAAAAATTTACGGATAAATTCACAAATTGAAACTATTTACAAAAATATTCAAAATTTGCAGATAGGTCAGAGAAACGCGATCTGAGACCGCGTTTTTGGTGTTAGTTGGATACTTTTTATTTCTTAATTTAAAAAAAAACCAAAACAAAAATATATATGTAAAACGCGGCCTGAGGCCGCGTTTTACTTTGAAAATTAAAAAAAAAGAAACAAGAAGGAGAAGAGACAATCGTGAGGGCCGTGTTTCAGACGGTGAGGGCTTCTTGCCGACCGTGACAACCATCGAAGAGGAGTGGCCGGAGAGGTTCGCCGAAGAGCTCCCAACCACCGACGACCTTCAATTGAACGCCACCCACCACCGCCTGCGAGACCTTGGCCATCGAAGGTGAACGCCGCCTCCGTCGTTGTCTGGAATCCTCCGCCTCCGCCATCCAAATCCCATTCAATTCACCCCCTTTCTCCAATTTCGATACCGGCGCTCCCATGGCTGCTCCTCCCTCCGTTCTCACTCTCTGTCTCTCTCTTTCGCTGCTAGCGGCCGCCGAGGGCCGAATCGAAGGAGCATGGAGGCAGAGGCTGTGCTTGGTGGTGGTGTGAATCACGATCTCTCCCGCTGAAGTTGCTTCAATGGCGACGAAGATCGGAGGCTGAAGATCTGGTTTCAATCGAGATCCAAATCCATGGAGTCCGGTTTCAGATTTGGTCCTCTCATCGAAGATCCAGTGCAGCGGACAACCATCGAAGATCTCGTTTCGATCGAGATCGATATCCACCGTGGCGCCGCCTTAGCAGCTATCCCCTTCGGAACTTCTCCCAGTGCCCTCTCCGACCGTCACCCGCTCGGCCTCGTCTCTCCTCCGCCTCCCTCTGGCCCTTTCATCTCCCTCCCCCCGCCCCTCCCTCTCTCCTCCGCCTCCCTCCGGCATTCCGGCCCTTCCCCTCTCTCCCACTTTCCAGTTTCAATTTTTCATAAAATAATAATAAAAAAAAAACAAGAGACGCGGTCTGAGACCGCGTCTCTTTGATAGCTTTTTTTTTCCTTTTCATTCCATTTCAGATTTTTGACCTTACGAATAAAACGCGGTCTGAGACCGCGTTTTTCATTCCATTTCAAAAATGAATATTTTCGTAAATAGTTTGAAAGTGTGAATATTTTTGTAATTTTTTATTTTTTAGTGAATATTTAGAAAAAAAATTCCGGATTATTTGCACCGCATTGCCAAAAATTGCCCACCTTTAACCTTTTACCAATCTACTCCCTATTGAGCTTAATTAAAGTCCTCTTGATTATTGTTGCTTTCTCACATGAATTGTTTTTCCATAACCCTCCTTTTGTGAGTAGATGTTGCTTTTATTGCACATGTATGGATTTGTGGCATTAGTACCTTTTCGATGATGGCAGTTGATTGCAGGGACATATAACGATGAATCTATGATGTTGAGAGTTTGAATTCTTCCCCTGAATGACCATCCAAGTTATTGCTTGGGGACAAGCAAGCTTAAGTATGGGGTGATTTGATATCCATGTTTTATGCCATGTTTTTATGCTTATTTCAGCTCCTTATTCTATCGTCATTTGTATTCTGGGTTGGGAATATAGCGAATTTGTGTAGTTTATGCTTATTTGCAAGAAATAGAGGTCTACATAAGTTTTGGTTTAATATTGCAGAATTTGGAGCCGGTTCGGGACGAAACCAAAAGAAGAAGACGAAGGTTGGATTCTCCTCGATCTCGAGTAAGTTACTCGACATCGACTACCGCTGAGAGCAACACCAAGTCGAGAACTGAAGACGAAGACAACTCGAGTTCGAATCTACTCGACGTCAACCTACTTCCTCGACGTCAACCAAGACCAAGAAGCACACCCGAGCTCGAGGAAGAGAACCAGATCGAGGAGTTGTGAAGAGAAGGCGAGATCGACAACGTTACTCGACGGCGACCAACCTTTGTCGAGGTCGACCAAAAACCTTTCTTGGGTCGCGAGTCCGTTAGGCCAATCCGAGCACGTGATGAAGACTTGGACACGAAGCAAGGCCAGATCCATCCTATTCTATCAAGATCTATCTATGGAGAGAAGGATTTATCTACCACATGAAGATATTTAGATATTTTAGATAATTGCCTTTTAGATTAATGTTTTATTTAGTTAAGTTTTATCTTTAGAAAATAGATATAATTTGTTTTCCTTTATTAGCAAGGATTAAAACTTATAAATAAAGCCTATAGGACTGATTTTTATGAATTCAATTCTAGAGAGGAGAAGAGGTAGCAAGTAGAAAGAGAGAGTGAGAGAGTGGAGGTCGAGTAGGAGCAAGAGAGCGAAAGCAATTTGGCTTCGATCGGTTGTAAGCTTTTATTTAGTTTATTAATGCAAAGTTATTTCCTTTTATTATTGATGTCTTTTCTTTCGATGAAGAGCGAGTAGTCCACCCACTTCTAGGGTTGGGGTGAGCCCGACGATAGCCAAGCGTGCTTGAGGTAAAGATTCGACTTTTATTGCGCTTTGATCATCCACTACCTTTTATATGTTTATTACCTATTTAATCTCCATCCATGTTAACAACTTGGATTATAAACATAAAATTGGTAGATACAATTAGGGTTTCTTGAAAGAGTTGTCTAATTGTTGGAAAAGGCGAAAGCTTGTTCCTTTGATGTGATTGCATGATTATTTCTCTTTATCTTGCCTTATGCATGTTTGGTTATCGTTGTTGCAAACCCCGATCTTGGAAGTTTTCTTTTACATAGTTTATTCCAAAATTCGCAAGATTTGTCTTTTATTTACGTTTCTGTCTTTCTCCTCGATTTCGACCAACTCTGGTTGACGTCGACTACTGATTTTCGATCGAGAAATATCGCTGTTGTTTCTGTCTCTGCAGGTTACTCGAAATCGACCAGGTTCCTTGAAGTCGACCAAAACTTCTTCGACGTCGAGTTGCTTCCTCGAGATCGACCAACTTCAGTGACTGTTGCTTGCTCGAATTTGACTTGCCCGGCCCCTGTCGATTACCCTTAGTCGAGGTCGAGTACCCCTGGAGTCGTATTCTGTCTGTGTGATCCTTCCGCTACCTGAGACCCGCTCACCAGCTTCCTCGAGGATCGAACCTGAATTCATGTTGCTACATCGGGAGGAAGTCTTGTGATCGTTTGCATTGGCATAATCTGGTTTGATTTATTTTATTATATTTTGAACTCGATTTCCTCCTACAACATGGTACCGCGTTTTACTAATTGATTTCTTTTTTTTCAATTTAAACATACAAAATTATAAAACCGCATAAAATGCGGTCTGAGACTGCGTTTCTATAACAATTTCAAATTTGACTAAATTTTTTCTGGGGGAGTTATTGTTTACGAGTAAAACGCGGGCTGAGACCGCGTGTCTCTGAACACCCTGCAACTTTTGAATATTTGTGTAAATACTTTGATTTCGTGAATTTATCCGTAAATATTTATTTTTTCTTGAATATTTTGAAAAATTTTTATGTGAAATGTAAATATATTTTTTTAAAAATTTTAAAGTAAAATTATAATCAAACTAATTTTGTGTTGGAACGTGGGTTACACGGAATTCCGTTGGAGATCTTGATCCCTTACTATTATCTTAGCTTATAATTAAAGTACGAGGGGTACAAATGGAGTCGATAGAAATTTGAAGGCATTATTATATATAATCACAGGTGACCCCAAGTCTAGCTTAATTAATTAATACATATATTAAGTTGTTTTATTGGGGCCAAAAGTTGTTTCACCGAGTCTATCATAAGTCTCCGCAAAACAAACATCTTAATTACAAAATGCATCATCCCTTGCATCAGCACATGTAAAT